>OX596283.1:22116148-23346981 GCA_951394225.1 Harpalus rufipes
TAGCGTTTTTCATAAGTTCGAACTTTTTTGCACTAAGTGCATATAATCCGTTCGCACTAGCTGAGTTTTACGTGTGTCATTTAACCTGTTCGAATGAACTCAACCTTACTAAATTTACTACGTTCGTCAGATCTTGCCAGTGAGCCAGTGCAATCTGTCAAATTCATAAATTTTGTGTTGTAAAATATAGTATATTTTTCCATTTTGTTGAGAGCATCTATCAATAATGTAAATAAATAAACAAAATGTCAATTGTTCTTTGTTTAATGTTAGTTTTTGTTGTTTCCTTAGCAAAATGTCATATTTGTATTAAAATAAAAAATATAATTTTTAATTTCAACTTGATATAACACTTTTGTTTTTAATTTTAGAGGTATAGTGATAATAAACTTTTATATTCACATAAAAATCTTTTAAATGGTATCACTTTCAATACGGCATTCCATTTAAAATAATGTGATTTTATTGAATAAGTCACGTATTTGATGTTCAATTGTTTTGCATGTTTCACCGTTAAATTTTTCGTATAATATCGCCCAACTTCGTCCATTCAACTGTCTTTCTATCTCTTCAAATAAGAAAGTTAACAATGGTGGCCAGGTTACGGCAGAAACCCTGTACACTATTATTCATTATAACACTGTTTTCGATAGAAAAAATTACTTTGTGAACGCGAAATAGGAAAAAATAATTGGAAACGTACGTTTGTAAATAACAAATAAACAGTTATACTTAACCTCTCTGTTTGACAACAACAGCTAACAAATGTGCACTGGACTTTTGTGACATGACTCATTAAAATGCACTACGCACGTCTTGTAAAAATAACTAGTGAAAATGCTATAGGATTCAGACAAGTACCAGACTTCATTACCTGCCAGTTTACTTACTTCAATAATTTGTACATAGAACCTTATCATTAAATTACCATCCTCATCCATTCCCATCCAACAATCTTCTTTTCATATTTGTCCAATATTTATGCAAGTTATTAAATTTCTGTGTCGATATTACATTTTATTTCTTATATATCTACAGTGCTATACTGTGAAAGAGTGTATTCATGTAAAATCAAAGATGTTGTGATGGGTGACATGCAAACTTCCAATTTCGTAGCGAGAATGTTCACAACACGACAAAAAGTATATAAGCTACCCTGAGCTTCGCGAAAACTTTCCTCTACAAAGGTTCTGTCTGCAGTTATTATTGCTCCATATTACTTAGCTAAAAGCTTTCATAAATACCTAATATGCTTGTGCAATTATGTGAAGTCTTGCTTACGATCTAGGCGAAAAAATATGTAGGTAGAAGTTTAACAAGATGTAATTTTCTACTTGCTAACAATGTAGTTAATAATTGCAATAAATTTGTGCTTCAATATTTAAACTTTGTTAATATAATATCAATATATGAAACAAATTGAATTAATTGGATATATGATTATGCATGAATGATGGATGTAAACTTTTACTAATATAAATATGTTTATCAAATTAAATTTATAGATTAATATTTGTAATTTTAGTCTCCTTTGATCTGAGTAATAATAATAATAATATGTCAACACGGTATATTACCCATTGCTGGGCGTGCCAGTCTGCTTTGTACACAGATATCGGTAATACATACAATGACATATTCGTACCGTACGAGCGTATACCAGGGGCTCCCCTCACGGGTATTATTGCTGGCGGGCAGAGTGGATCACTGGGATTACTTTTGTGCTATTCACGAAACATAAATATCAGTATGTATTGAACTAGTAGCAATTTAAATAATGTATTTTCAGTAATAATTTTCTCAAATACATATAGAGAGTAATATGAAAAAATAAAAAAATACGGATTAAATATTTTTTCTTATTCTTTCGATAAACCCAAAGAAAAAAAGTCCTGCAACACCTCATTTAACCAGACATGAAAATACTGGGCCTAAGTAAATAAACAACTAGTTTTACAATTTTAATACTGATATTAAAAACAAGTTTCATAAGGCGATTTGTTAACGTACGAGTTCAGGTTAGAAAAACTAGCCGCTTGGCGGACGAGAGTGATAACATGCCTTATGAGTAATGTTTTTATACTATTTTTACCTCTCACTGAGAGGTATTGGATTCATGTTAAAAAGCTCATATCCAGATTTCAATGAATAAGCACGTTTTAAGGTCCCTAGAATCTGATTATAACATTTTTACGATGATGTCTGTGTGTGTGTGTGGTTGTGTGTTAGGTTCTTGGAGGTACGATTTCTCAAATTCTATAATACTAAAGACCTGTGTAACTACGGATTACTCAATCTAACAGTAATGGGAAGAGTTGAATAGGTTCTGGTAACGATTGGACAACCGGAAATGGTAGTTTCTAAAAAAAAAATCTATATATTATTTTTTGAAAATTTGTTACTGCAAATAATAAAGATAATTAAATTCTCAATCTGACACATTTAAATTAGAACAATTTGTTGTAATAAATCTCGTTGCCCAAAAAACAGTTGAGATATTTAAATGTTTGTGTCAAAAATTAGCATTTTTACTAACATTACTGGAAGATTTTTCTGGGAAGTACGAGTACATTTAATATTATTGTATTATTAATTAAATATGTATTTAAATTATAGGCATGTTAATATTACAAATATTACATATATCCTTAAGCAATACCGTCAATGGATTTGAAGAATTTTGAACATATTAGAATAGTAGGACAAAATTTCTCATAGAACGAAAGAAGAAATACAATTTCAATTATTTATGTGTACAAGAAATATTAAATTCATTACTTATAGGGTGCGAGCAGTCATGTGAATTTGTTGGCCTTGGCAAGGAGATATGAGGATCCATGTCAAAATGACGACTAGTACTTATTTACATAGATGTCACAATTGCCATATGTCATAATTTTTCATTCAAAATTTCAAAATATTCTAATGTTTATTTGTCGTCAACAATATGGAATATACTTGTCGAGGAAAATAATACACATGGATTTGGAAAATAATAATGTTTTGAATGAAAACTTATGATACTTGACACATATGTACATTATTACTATAGTTTGGTTCACGAAAGATGTCTATTCAAGGTCATTTATAAGCCATCTGGTATAATATTACTTGCAGATAACTTCACTGCATTTCTTATACATAGACGTATAACATGAACTATTTATAGATACATTTTAACTGAAAAAAGTGTAATTAATTAGAAAAATGTGTTTCTTTTTAAATAATGCTTTTCTCAAATATTTATGTTCTTCAGCTATGTTTTGCAAAACAGAAAAACATAAATCGTTGAATAATAATTTGAGTTAAACCTCAACGTCATTGGGTAAATATTAGCCCAGGGGGCAGTGTAGTAGATAATTAGTTATCTGTAACCAGTGTTGTAGCTTATCTAGATAATTTTATCTAGATAAATCATCTAGATAATATAATTTTATCTATTATCTTATCTAGATAATTTTTTTCGAAGTTATCTATTATCTTATCTAAATAAAAATAAAAATTATCTTTATCTATTTTTTGAAAATCATCTAGATGAAAATTTTAATAAAACTAAAAAAATCTTTTGTAATACAAATCAAATTTAAATAAAATAAAGCTGCGCAACTGTACAACTGTTGGCCCACCGCACTGGTACTACGACGCGAGACGCGACATACGATACGCACTGCGCACTTGCTCGATTTCTGTTAGTTGTAATTTTATAAGACACAAATTGACATTAGGATACGGAATTTCAGGGAAAATGAAGTTTTTTAACTTTTTGTTGGCATTAAAAATTCATAAAGCCCTCAAAACAATTGTAACGCGGCCCTGATTTTTTCGATGTACAATTTTGTTAAATACATTATATTAATACGTTAAATTATTATAAAAGCATATTTCTAAATTTGCAAAATAATTTATTGTCCCGTCCTATATGTACATTATAATATGTTATGTTTATTTTAAACAAATTATCTGAAAAATATCTAGATAATTATTAATTATCTATTATCTATTATCTAGATAACTTTTTAAACAATTATCTATTATCTTATCTAGATAAAAAAAATTTAGTTATCTTTATCTTTATCTAGATAAAAAATATGATTATCTATTACAACACTGTCTGTAACTCTACGACGTACGTCATTATTATTTGTAATGTCACCATTTACGTATATCTGTCGCACAACATAAACTACATAGACATACGTCAAATAATCTTTCTCTTTCTAACATGAAATTTTGCTAAGCTACTGTTGTATAACGTACTGTGTATTCTTTCTTTTTCAAACAAGTGACCTTAAATAGTCATCTTTCGTGAACCAAACTATAGCTGTCATTCTGACACGGGTCCCTATATGTTCTTGCCATGGCCAACAAAGTCACATAACTGCTCGCGCCCTTTGCAACATAAAATGAAAATGGCGAGAGGTGCTGGCCTCAATAGATTGTTTTATCAGTTATGTTGATAGCGCTTCTCGTTAACAATTTTAACTTCATAGATGAAAATTCATTGTTGTCTGACAGCAATTTTAGGTTATGTGTCAATCATACGCATTTTCATATGTTAGTTTTTAAAGTAGTGTCATCCCACCTTAGAAAACGAAAAGCACCAAAAATAGTACATTTAGAGATGTTCTTAATGACGTGTTTTCAGTGCATTTATAGACTCATAAATAGAAAAAATAAATAAAAATGCTACAGTATTTCTACCGTATTGAAATTAAAACTTTCAACTCTTTTCTATACTCCGATGAAACTAATTTTCCAATATATAATTAAGCGAAAATAACTTTTATTTATTCAATATCATAATTAAATAACGAACTTGAAAGATAAATAATAATGAATCGAGTTTGATTAAAAGTTTGAAGCAAAATTTTCATCGATGATGTGAAAGGAAGTGAATCCCTCAAACCAGAAATGAAAATTTAATTAAAATCACTTATTTGGATTCATTGACTTCTTGACATTTAATATTGGCGATTCTTTATTAAATCGCGAATTATATCAGAGAACGATTATTTATATTCGGCATTTGTTATATCCTGTAGACCGGCAGATATTTCAAATTTAATAAGGTAATATATTCACTTACACTTTGATCGCAGATCACAGGAAGTTGAATGGTTTTTTTGCACTTTTGAATATTTCATTTGGATAATCTGCATTTTTAGTACTTCATGTTTTATTCGTATGACGTTACAAATAAAGCAGATTATACAAACTATTTTTGTAAGTGCAGTAAAGTTATAGATTTTTATAAATGAATATACAATTATGATTTTACCCATTTACGTTTGATAAAAAGAACAAGAATTTTAATTTGTTTTAAATAAAAATTGATACGAGGGCTATCCTAAAATTAAAGATACAAAGGCACTGATGGCCTGGGAAAATTTTGTTTCGGAAAGTTAGCTTCACTGTTGTGTAGAGGGACTCCTCCTCTTTCATAGGAGTAGTCCAGCAGCTCTTTAAGGCGAACAGTTTGGCAGTGACATCCGTTTGCGATGAAGCATCTTTTTCACTCTTCCACCAGCTGCGAAATCCGTTCGACCTTACGTTTTCTACATGGGTCTCCTGTGAATGCGGGTAAAATCATAAAGAAGCGTCGATTCAAAACCGAAGGAAGGGAATGTTGATTCCCGGCATGTTTCACGATAACACCTGTCCTAACAGCCTCAAAGCGCGAATCACCAAAGCTTTACTGGGTGATTTTGGATGGGATATTACGGACCATCCAGCACACAGCCCCAATCTGGTACCGGCTGATTCTTACTTCATTTACATAACAATCTGATAGGTAAATATTTAAAGACGAATATATGATAAACGAGGACATGGAACGTTGGATAATGGCATCATTGTTCGAAACTACTCGTAGTATAAAAAATCTCGTGCCCCGCCTACAGAAAGTAAATAAAAATAACGAGGACTTTGTAGAAAAATATATTAAAATGAATATTTTTTTTATTAGTAATGATATGGAAAATGATATACAGGGTGGTGACCGACTCAGCCGAACATAGGACTTTAACATGTAATATCAAATTTACCTAATTTCCTGCTTCCCTAATTATTTTAGGTAAAAAAGCTTCAAATAAACCTTGCAGAGCATAAAATTCTGCATATGAATTAACAAGCAAAATTAATTTTGTATGCTTTATAACGGCAGAAATTAGGTATGAAAATATCGAAAATCACCTCAAATATAGCAATAGCCATGGAATTGAGACAAAATTTATTTTTACCTCTCGCTAAGAGAGGTATTGCATTCATGCTAAAAATCGCATATCCAGATTTTATTGAATAAGCACGTTTTAAGGTCCCTACAATCCGATTTTATCATTTTTACGATGATGTCTGTGTGTGTGTGTGTGGATGTGTGTGTGTATGTGTGTGTGTGTGTGGGATGTTGGAAGGACGGTTACTCAAAAACTATAAGACTTTAAATTTTTTTAACTACGTATTTCCCAATCGGACATTCATGGGAAGATCTGAAAAGGTTTTGGTAACAATTGGACAACCGGAAGTAGAAGATTCTTGAAAAAAAAATCTTTTAAATAATATTTTTTGAAATTTTTTCTTGATAATATTAAAGAAAAATAAATTCTCTTTCTGATACATTTAAATATTTTACAATATATTCTATAGATTTAGAGATAGAAGAAATATAGTATGTAAAATAATCTGTTATAATAAATTTTACAGCCGAAAGAATGGCCATGGAAAATAGTTGAAATTTTAATTTGTTTGTAACTGACAGATAATGTCAGTGTCAGAAATCCGAAGACATTACTGAAGACTTTTTCTGGGAAGTACATACATTATATTATTTCTTAATGTATTAATAGAATTGGAAACATTTCGAAAAATTAGAAGAGGACAAAATTTCTTCATCAAAAATGAATTTAAAATTAAACAATCTAAATATATATGGAATAGATTTATGCGTAAGTAGAATTTTTGGTGTAGAGTGTAGGTATACAAGAAATGGTAAATACAATAGGGAGCGAGCAGTCATATGATTTTGTTGGCCTTGACAAGCAGATATGGGGGCCCATGTCAGAATGATAGCTAGTAATTATGTATATAGATGTCAAATATCATAATTTCTCATTCTAAATTTAGTGATTTTCCAATTCCATGTGGAGCAGAATTAAATGTTAAATATCTAAGGCATACAAGTAAACTTTAAACTCCTGGTGATAAATTAACTACGTAAATTTAGAAAATCTTGAAATTTTTAATGAAAAATTCTAACATTTGACATCTATGTACATAATTGCTAATTATCATTCTGAAACGGGCCCACACATTTGCTTGTCAAGCCCAAAAATGTAACATTACCGTTCGCGCCCTATACTTATGTAACCAAAAAAAGGAAGTGGCGAGAGGTATTGTGCTGGCCACAACAGATTTTTATTAGTTATTATTTCTAATTTCTGTTCCAGTTAACAGTTATCTGTTAATTTAAATTGATATTTGTTTACTTTAGCAGAAATTACTAATAATAATAATAAATTAACCTAGCTTGACAGATAAATCGTTAACATTTTTAATTTTTTGTTTCAATTCCATAGCTATTGCTATTTTTGGGAGATTTTCCACATTTTCATACCTAATTTCTGCCGTTACAAAACACACAAAATTAATTTTGTTTATGATTCAGATGCAGAATTTTATGCCCTATAACTTTTATTTGAAGCTTTTCTACCTAAAATAATTACGGAGGAGCAAATTACGAAAGTCTGATTTTACATGTTAAAATCCTATATTCGGCTGTACCGGTCACCACCCTGTAGATGAATTATGAGATATAGAATTTATAGAAAATATCTATATTAGAAAAATACATGGAATAAGTAATAATTTATATATTTCGACTGCATTAAATTCTTTAGAAGCATTCATTTGTGTTGCGTAAAGAAAATATGCACAATTTATTAACTTCAGTTGATTCTCTAGCATTTCCCTATAATTTGTAAATAACAATTAATTACAAACAAATCTATACTATACTCTGATGTATTTATTTCTTTTTTAGCAATAATAGTGTTTAACCTTTAAACAAACTACACGTTACGATTTTTTTTCTTTACAATGTTATCGTTACTATTCTTAAAATTGTTAACCTCATTTATCTATAGTAAAGTTTGACTTGCGATCTCTTTTTGCATCTATCTACAACGTAAATATAGTAATATGTATTATACATAATAGGTACTCATACTCACGTAATTTGAAACATCAAAACAACAATAATAAACAAAAATGTGTAATATACACCGCCACATTTGTTAATTTACACTGCATATATAATTCTATTAGTACAAAGTTTATTATTTTTTCTAATATCGTTAGGTATATGCCAAAGGCACGATTGTGTATTTTACTACTTTTGAGATAAATACATTTTAATATTTAGACGATTATAATAAATCTTTTTTATACGACAACATCGAAAAATGTTCATATCAAGAGTGTAAATTGAATCATAAGAAGCTACATTTTGTACTGAATTTCATTTTGCATCGGTTGCTAGGCAAGTTGCTAGACAACAAATGCAATATGAAATATTTCGTGTTCGGTCTGCTGTTTTTGATGAAAAAACCTAAGGTTTGTTACAGTTTGTGCATTACAAATAATTTCGTAGTTATTTCCAATAAATTAGATAATTAATATGGAAAGTGATAGTGACTTGGAATTGACACCTCCAAGTATAACAGAAGCAGCGAATTTAACAACAGTAAATTTATTGCCGGAAACATCGAAGAAAATGTACAAACGGGCTTATAACCTATTCTTGGAGTGGAAAGGAGATCGAAACGTAAAATCGTCTTCCGAGAACGTTTTAATGGCGTATTTTGGCGACTTAGCGAAAAAATTCAAAAGTTCCACATTATGGACACAATACTCAATGCTGCGAACGACTCTCAGTATTCATAATAATATAGATATTGCAAAATACTTAAAACTGAAAGCATTCCTTAAGCGACAGTCCGACGGCTACAGACCCAAAAAGTCGAAGATCTTTACATCAAATGACATCAATAAATTCATTAAAGAAGCCCCAGATGAGATCTATTTAGCGACAAAAGTAAGTTATATATAGCCATATAATGAAATATATATTTAGTCTATATTTTAGGTCGCATTAATTATGGGCATAATGGGTGCATGTAGAAGACATGAATTACATCAAATGAAAATTACTAACTTCAATGATTTGGGTTCAGCTGTTTTAGTAACTATACCAGACACTAAAACCAAAATTATACGAAATTTTACTATAACTAGTCCTTTCTATGAAATTTACAAAAAAATATGCAAAGGAAAATGTACCGTCCAAAGAATAGGCGTGAATAAGCTTGGAAGTATGGGAAAAGAGATTGTTAAATATTTAAAATTGCCAAACTACGAATTATACACCGGACACTGCTTTCGTCGATTTTCAGCAACAATTCTTGTTGATGCTGGTGGTGACATAACTAGTTTGAAGCGTCACGGTGGCTGGAAGTCCACGGCAGTCGCCGAGAGATATACCGATGATTCGAAGAAAAATAAATTTGACACAGCTAATAAAATTATAAATGCAATATAGAGCATTTCAAATATACCATCGACTTCAGAAATAGGAAATCGTGAAATGCCATCTACTTCGACAATGGAAAATTGTCAATATCAAGAAAATTTTAGTATCCAGCATTCCACAAGTTCTCCAACAATGATTTTCAATAATTGCACATTTAACTTAAATAAATAAAAAAAAATATGTAGGTAGGAAGTTATTTCATAGTTCTTCTTCTTAATTCGTTGGGCACTGCTGTCCAGGCTCTGCTAATGAATAGGTAATTTCGTATTTTCATGGATCCAAAGCAATAAATAAAATATTTGCATATTTATTTGTATCTATTTTTATAATTGTCGTTGTCGTATAAAAAGTATAGTATGCAACTCACACAAAATAGCAATTTTGCACTCGTTTGAATTGCGACACGAGCCGAAGGCTTTCAAACACGTGCAAAATGTGCTTCATTTTGTGTTTGTTACATAATATACTATTTATGAATTGTTACGTATGTAACGATGAAAAGTAACACAAGTGTGACGTGGATAAATTAGGAAGGAGGGTTTTTTTAAATAAAAACCATAAAATTCTTGGTCACACTGTTCTATTACACAATTAGGTGACCGGTTTTAGGTACTTGGTAACCTTCCTCAGACCAAACCGGAGACTACAATATGAGAGAATGTTATAATTATAAAATAAAATTTAATGCATAATGTGTATGTATAACAAAAATATTACTTACAAATTTACAGGAAATTATATACACAAACTTTAAAAGTGGTCCATATACGGAACTAATGTAATTATTAGAATGAATAAAATGATTTTTTGTTTTTTGTTTTAAAACAGTTATATAAAATTAATTTGGCCACAATCGTGCATCACAGTGAATTAATTTATTATAGTATTATTTCGAAACAACGCGAGTGTTTTTGGTATACAGTAGAGCCCCTTTATTTCGAATTGCTAAATGTAAGGGAATATTTGGACTAACGATTTGTTCGGATTACTGAATTTGTATGGATAAGTGTAAATAACGTCAATTTAGAAAATTAAGAAAAAGAAACAAAAATCATAATTATTATCTCATAGTCTTAGTTTTAATTTTCTTCTTATATATTAGTTACATTACCTTTTCATATTGCAATGTAATATTACTCTGTAATTGGGGTGTAAACGTCCTATTGAATAATAAATAAGTCTGAAAGAAACTTACATTTGTTTGTTTTCGGGCTTCATTCCGGCTTTGATCGCCATCGCCAAAGTATTATTATTTATTAAACAATCTACTCGTATGTACATAAATCCACCAGTTGCAATTTCAGACTGCAATGATTATCACATTCCGCCACTTGCAGGGGTGGAAACTAAAGAAAAATTTGATAGGTTTTTCCAAGAATCCACGTGCTTATTGTTGCGTTCGGAATTTTTTATCCTGCAGTAAGAATTAAAGAGATTTGTTCGGATTACGTTATGATATTCGGATTAAAGAGTCTATACTGTAATTACATTTTAGAACTATATACATCCCTGATTTAGGCTTTATAAATTTCAAGCTTCGATTTACCTATAACATATTGGTGCCTCTGGCAGATAAAAATATATTAACCAAGCAACACATTCTTGTATTAAACTTAAAATAGTTAAATCTGCATATTCGTGCTTTGGCATACAACTGACGATATGTCAGTAGCAGGATTGAATAAAACGCTATATTATACTCGTGAAGAAACGAATTCACTCACTTATGTTCCTTTGATGACTCGGCTAACGCCTCGTATTCAATTTACTCGTATTGTAATATACTATTTATGAAATTTCTCTAGTTTGTATTTACAGAGTTCTTGAAAATAAATTATTTGTTGTCTGTGTTCTTTTATATGATGTGAGCTCAGAATATTTTATATGTACATTATGTCAGTATCTTCGAGATATTAGAATATATGTAATAATAATATTCTCATGTCAATGTTATTTTTTTATAAGTCTTTTCACATTCTTTTTCTTATTTTACACACATGTCACGCAAAATTTTCATTTATTTCCATAAAAAATACATCATGTGTCGTATGTAATGTAGACCTAGACCAAGACCTAGACCTAAAGTAATTATTTATAAATAATAAGAATAACTTATTTACTTAATTGATTTGAAGAGAATTGTCCATAGTTCCTCGTCAATTTAGCCGCCTCAGTGGCCGAGCGTGTTGAGGCTAGACCTGTGCGCCGACGAGGGTTAAGGCGGCGGCGGCGAATTGTTAAAAAAATAGCGGCGTTTTAATACAAAAACTGGAGTGAATTACTCAATCATACCTACATAAAACGTAAACTTAAAATGAAATAGGTGAGAATTATGTTAATAATTTATCGCACTAGTGTAAATTATATCACATACCACATTTTTTCTTTACAAATATCAATTATCGTGTATGAATTTAATTTAGTTTACGGAGAATGGCAATAATGAACTTCGTTTCTAAACATTTTTTACAATACACTCGTTCCGTATTAATGGCAATGGGAACTTCGTTATTATTTTTATTTAAATGTAAATAAACAAAGTGTTCTCAAATCATACTTTTACTTTTATATTAACTTGAAATGTCCTTCTGATTTTGGTTTGGTAAAATAATGAAATTTTTGATATATTCCTTTACACAGTTTTCCATTTTATGGAACTGAAGATGTTTGGCACAAATTTGTTGATCTGTTAATTAAGTTATCATTGTATATGTACAGTCAGTGTTCCCTCCCAAACTTGAAAAGTGATTTATCCCTCCAAACACTAACAAAATTCCAATTGCAGACAGTAAATCCCTATCTAATAATATAGCGGGAAATTCAAATATTTTCACTATTAATTGATTACATATAACAAATACATAAACAATAATTCTAGCAAATAAAAAACAAATAGTAATTCTTAAGAAACAATTTTTTAGTCTGGTCTTCATCTACTACTTATTTATAAGTGAATGCATACTTTTAGCATGTTTTCGAATGTGATCGGGGCCCACATTAAATATGCAGCAGTTAAATTCACTACGTCGGTATAGGAGATTACTATATTATACCAGAACGATTTTTGCATGGCGAATGTTTAAATATTTTACAAATTTTATATATAAGAAAATTACTACAAAATTGAAAAAAATCCCTCAATCCCTGGTAATACTTACCTACGATTTGGGAACACTGTGTACAGTACAGATGACAGATCAGAAAAGCAGTAAGCAGTCTTGGAAATCACAAGAAAAAAGATTTCTGTACATTAATATTTACGATTAATATGAATTTATTTACTGAAAATATAATCATTTATAATATTATAATGACGAGAACAACGACGGCGCGTCGTACAACAGATAGGCAGCGCGCCGGTAGTTGAAACGCCGGCGGCGGCGGCGTGAAAAATATGTCGGCGGCGGCGCACAGGTCTAGTTGAGGCACGCTGTTTAACAGCGCTCAAAGCGACCTTCATCGCTCGGATCATGGGTTCGATTCCCAACAATAAAGTATTTGAATAGGGCTGTAACATATTAGTGTTCAAAAGCCGACAAACTATTATTCTTTGTGAATTCCATTTTAAAATTAAATATAATTTTAGTAATTTTTAATTTGTTAACGTTATGCCGTTGACAAAGAAATATAGACACACAAAATCAGGAATGAACAAATAAATAAATAATCCAAAATACATAAAAATAAAATCAATTATAGGTACTACAATACTTAAAATGGGAAAAGTTAGTAAGATACACAAAATAAAGACAGTGACAGATGTGGATATTAAAATCCTTTGTTTTTTAAAACAAGGTATATTATAGAGATTTTAAGTTTATGCTAGGGTCACGCTAGAATTATTGATAATAAGAAAATCAAGTAAACCGTGGAAAATAATATTTGGACTGGGTATGATTTTAAACAGATGTCATTTGAAATTAAGTTGTAAAATTTAGGTTAGTTAGAATTAAGATAATCAATTTTTTTAATTAACCGTTGTAAGTGAAAATACATAATTAACCAGTGAGCATTTTCTTTAGTTTTTGACAAAAAAGGTAATAGAACATCCGTCATACTTCCAAAAGTAGAATGATTTGGAGCTTTTAAGAAGTAGAAGGAAAAATGATCTTCTTTTGTCCTTCCAAGATTAGGCTCTCTACCTGTTCCGGCTTCATCATCCTATCTTCGGCCTTCCTGTTTCTTTTTCCTTTTTGGTTGCAGATCATTGCTTTTTCTTGGAATTCTATTTGGTGTTATACGTGTGATATGTCAATGTGGTTTCTATTTTTTTTTTTTGTATTCTTTAACTCTTTTTGTTATCTGTTGTACATTGAACTCTTCACGTATGCTTTCAGTTCTGAACTTATCTATTCTTGAGCGCTTCCTTTAACTGATCGCAAAAATTTCATTTCTGATGATGCTACTTTCCTGAGATCATTCTTTCTAGGTGCCTAGCATTCTGCTCCGTAAAGTATGGCCATTAATTTGTAAAATTTTATTTGCGTATCTTTAGTTGTCTTTCCTTTGTGTTCTTTTTATTGTGCCACATATTCGTTGGTAGGTGCCAACTTTATTATGTCATTGTCTTGTCATTGTCATTCCAAATATTGGAAGTGTAATACTTGTTCTATTGTATGGTCGCGAGGTCACACGGGAATACAGGCCCGAAATCTCATTTCGTTATGTCACTGCAAGCCTCTCGCACCTCTCGTTGTGACGTGACGCCTCGAACGACTGCATTGTATTGTAAGCGTAGGAAATATACGGAATTTTAAACAAATATGCTTGTAAAATGTGATTTATAAATATATACAACTCGTAAATAACTATACAAATATTATATAATTACTATTTTATTAAAATTAAATAAATACGAATTATAAATGGAATAAATATACGAATACACCTTATGTTTTACATTAAATTATTTATTGTTGTTTAAATAATACAAGAAATATTAATTACAGAATCTCAGTAAATTATTTAATTTTTATTTCTAATCGAAACAATACTCAAATAAGTAAATAATATTGAATAATAAACAATGTAACATTTTTAATAATATTACTTTAACTTATAACTTGATTCATATATTATATTTTAGTGGACCCAGCAAATATCTCGCTTATTTATTAAGTTAGTAATTTCTTTCATATAACATGATTTATACAGCAACATGTAAACTACTTGATGACGGATGTACATTCATGATACCACTTCGAGTTTATTAGTAATTAATATCAACTTTGAAATTTCAAATGGACCATACTATATTGTTTTACAAATTTGAAAAGTACATCAAATATGCTTTACAATCATGTAAAATAATCTATATATCACATTATTAAAAAGTAAAATGGCGGGCACTTTTTTATACACCTAGTCGAAAAGAGAATAGTGAGTCATGACTGTAGCTTGAAATAAAACAATGAACTAAAACAATTGTAACTATTATTATTAACGAAATAATATTTTACCGTGTTACAATTGTTTTAGTTCATTGTTTTATTTCAAGCCATAGTCATGGCTCACTATTCTCTTTTCGACTAGGTGTATAAAAAAGTGCCCGCCATTTTACTTTTTAATAATGTGACATTTAGATTATTTTGCATGATTGTAAAGCAAATTTGATGTACTTTTCAAATTTGTAAAAAAATATAGTATGTTCCATTTGAAATTTCAAAGTTGATATTAATTACTAATAAACCAGAAGTGGTATCATGAATGTACGTCCGTCATCAAGTAGCTTACATGTTGCTGTATAAATCATGTTATATGAAAGAAATTACTAACTTCATAAATAAGCGAGATATTTGCTGGGTCCATTAAAATGTAACAGCCTGTATACTGGATGTTATTTCAAAATAGAGCAGTTTTCTTTATTTTATACATTGCAGGAATTACGTAAACATATAATGAATACCTGTATTTAATGAAACAATAGCATTTGATACAGTTATTAATAACGAAAATAAAGATTTTGAAAATGTTAAGAACAAAAACACACAATATAGAATTATTTATTCGATAATAATTATAACAAATATCACTATAATATACCGCACAAGCAAAACTATACAATAAGGACCATTTACATCTACATTCTCGGTACGATGACAGTATGATGACGGTACGATGACGGCACATTGATATTCACTGATTTACATTAGCGGTACAACCACGGTACAGTTTGGTTTTGTTTCTATTGAAAAGAATATTGTATCATAGTGACAGCATAGTATTTGCATGCAAGGGGGAGTGGAAGGTTGCGTTTGAAGAGTATGTACATGTCACTTTGATGTTCATGCCAAAATCAGCTAAGTGGAAGTAAACATATGCTCGTACGTGATTGACATCTGACATGTTTTTGACTTCTTGATATTTGTATTTAGTTAAACCAAAATGTACTCAAAATGACCTAGAAATGAGAAATTATTGTATACATTATTGAACAAAAGATCTCTGCTTTAGACAAAAACGTGAAATATACACCACAGATTATTACAGTAAATACATAAAAAATAGTTTCGTTTTGTAAAATTTTGTGGATTTTCTTCTTTGTCGTCAAGAGTAAGGGCAATTATATCCAAGTCGGTATTTGATAATTTTTTAGGCTTGATTGTACAATGACGGTACAACAACGGTACGATATTTCTTGCTCCAATGTATTTTAATTTAAACATTGCACGATATTTTTTCCTTTTGATAGCAATATGACATATTCACCACAAACCGTCATAATACATAAAAGTCAAAATTATATTGTCATGGTATTATGTTCGTACCGTCGTGGTATCGTCTAATGTAAATGCCTAATTGACATACCGTCATTCTACCGTTGTTGGACCATCATCGTACCGTCATTGTACCGCTAATGAAATCAAGCTTAACACTCCATTCACGTTGACTGCTATAACTTGACTGGTTGAATCGTTGAATGTTTTCTCAGCGCAAGGTTAGTTTTACGCCGTGACGTTACGCATGGAGAGGGGATAAGCATTCAGGCCTGTATTCCCGTGCGGCCTCGGTGGTGGTCGATCACTATTTTTGTACTTATAAGTTGGTTTCCCATGAATACCATCGTTTTAGTTTTTGATATGGGTTGTAATCTTGGCTTAGTTGATGAAGTTTGTATATTGCTTTTTGTAGATCTTCGTCATGAATGATGAAGTATATTATTCTTGAAGCACGAAACTACTTGGAACATATTTAAAATAAAATTTAAAAAAATATGAATCATGTGTTTTATTTGCAATATTTATCGTGATCCTCGTATTCGTGTACATACAAACGTAACGTTTTAGAACAATGTGTATAAAATGCTCGAATCACCCAACAAAAATTCATTTACCACTTGTGAAGAAACAAGTGAACATCGCCACTAAATAACGGCTGAAAATGCCGTGCACTTGATTATAACAGTTCAGAAACAAGAACGCAACGCATTGTTTGCAGTTTCGTGTTTTTCCTAACCTAGGTAATTACATTCCCAGCCCTGAACTGAAATGTGAAATATTTCATTGTAGTTTTGTTTCCGTCATAACATTTGAAATTGCGGCAAGAACATTTCAACTTTGGCTTTGGCGGACATAATATAACAACTATAACTATACAAGTATGACCGCCATAGAATGCAACGCATGTTACACATACAAAGAATCAGAAATCTCAAATCTGTTCTCCTTTTCACTATTGATCTATTTCGAAATTGTTAAACAAACGTTAAACGATAATATTCCTTATAATGTAGTAGTAACTTTGCGTATCAAGATTATTTTGTTTCATTAAAAAATAAATGTAGAATGAAGTGAAACAAATTTTATTTAATGCACTTTAGTTTTGCTTTTCACTTGCAAAATCATATTGATAAGAAATATCTCGAATTGTAAAGGCGGTTGCATAAAAGAAAGAAAACTAGAACACTTCCAACTTTAATTTTGTCTTAAACAGAGCTGGTCAAATTACTTTCAAAAAGTAATTCAGTACAATTACAATTACTTGAAGAAAAAAGTAATTAAATTACTAATTACTATTGTATAGTAATTGCAATTTTAATTATTTTTTTAAGTACTTTTCAACCCTTTGTCTGCAAGAGATAAAAATTTAAAATAGATAACTCCGGAGTTATGGAATTTCAAATAGGATTTTTTTTTAATAGCCATTCGGTATATTAAAAGGTTTTTTCATGAAAATTCAAGGGTAATAAAATTCCAGACTTGGTTGAAATGTAAAGGCCAAAAATGGAACTAATTTCATAACGTTGTAAAAGTAAACACGTACAGGTACTAACAGATTTTAACTCATGTGTCGATATGTCGTAAGTATTTAGCATATATTTGAATAAATGGATAAGAATTAATAAAACATAAAAATTACATTTAGATCAGTTCGAATTTAAATGCTTCAATTTTTGCAATGTATAAACTAGTATTATGTATTATATTAAGAATCCTATTGGTAAATTTATTCTGCGCTAATAATAACCTTTAAAAAACCCCAAAGGTCTCTTTAGAAATGCAGGAGTTTTGACGCAGTTCACGTTTGACTCCTTTCAATCCGGCAATTATTTTCCTCCGTCGAATATGATATTTTCCTCTGGTTCAGAGGTGTTACCGTGTTGCTCGTGATCTGAAAGTGAAATTCTCAATTCGTGTCATGACATTCTAACCTGCAGCACTCCTGATCGAACCTAGAACGGCTACTACATATAAATAGAAGAAGTTAAATGGTTTCCAAATGGATTTCAGTTGCCAAACCTCATATAAATGGCCTTTCAGAACTGACTAACGAGGTGCTTAGTTACAATTTTTACGCTTAACTCGTTTTTTTTAAATGTAGTATTCAATATACTATGGAAATACTTATTTTTAATCTCAGCACTCATAAAATGGATCAAATACCATAAATAGCCCGTTTAAAAATATAGTAGATTGATTTCCAGCATCAATAACATGGGTTATTTTACATAGATCACAGAACTAAATTTAAAGCGATGCAAGAAATATAATCAATTAGAAAGATAAAAACAATGCTACAAAAATGATAAATAATAACGCATTTCAGTTTGATAAGGATTATAACAATCATAAATCATTACGCACATTTTTTATAGTCCGTCACCTTTAGATAAGGAAGGCATTATTAAATGGTATTATCTTTGGTCAAAAAATTCGGTGATGAGTTTTCAATGAATAAGCGCGTTTAGGGTTCCTATTCAATACGATTTTACTATTCTTACGATGATGTTTGTATGTATGTGTACGTGTACGAGTACGTGTATGTGTATGTGTATGTGTATTTGTATGTGTATGGGTATGTGTGCATGTGTATGTGTATGTATGTGTGCGTATGTGTGTGTGCGCGTGTATGTATGCGTGTACCTCCAAAAATTACAATTTTTACGTCCATATGCAGACTTGATTAGATTTTGGTTATAATTGGTCAACCAGAAGTACTTTCATTTGAAGATTTTAACAGTTTCCTTGAAAAAGCGCTGTTAAATATCATTTTTTCACATTTAATGTTATTATAAATATTAAAGAATATTTTATCTTCTATACGAATTGCTTACATTTTATATTTCATACTCAATGGATAAAGAGTTAAAAAACTATAAAGGAATTAAATTTCATAAAGCAGTCAGCTATTCCATAACCATTGAAACAGCTACTATATTAAAAAACTTCTAATTGAAATATGTCAGTGTTAAGTGCAATAATTGACATAGGATGTTTGTGTTATAATTTTCCTGGAAATATGGCGTATTTTCTGCATGGAATTTGTACAAAATACATAGAACAGAGGGAAGGTAATGCACTGAAAATATAGAAATTTTTGCAAAGAACTTTCTGTGTGGAATTTATACAAAATACATAGAACTGACGAAAGATAATGTGCTGGCATCATCAGATTTTTATTTTAGGAAATTCATGCATACTTAAAAAGTAATCATTAATAATAATATAAACTTTTGTTTGAAATTTGAAAGATAAAAACAATGCTACAAAAATGGTAAATAATAACGCATTTCAGTTTGATAAGGATCATAACAACCATAAATCATTACGCACATTTTTTACTTTAGGAAATTCATGCATACTTAAAAGGTTGTCATTAATAACAATATCAGCTTTTTTTAATACCAACCACAGGCATAACTGTATATATACTTCAACCCTACATGATTAACAAACAAATTTGTTTTGAAAACCATAATATCTGTGTTAATCTACTTCCATAATTTGCATTTAATAATTACTAAACATGTTATACCCACATTTTGTAGGCCATTCACCCCCAAAACATATCAAACCTACTAATCTCTCCTGCATTTATCATCAACCTAATTATGTATTCCTGCTTCTACTCCTGTAAAGATTTCCTGAGAAATAAGCATAGCTCCTGCGCGCATAAAAACCAACAAAACTTACAGTATAAAAGTTTTGAAAGTATGGTTATACATTTTTAATAAGCAATAAAATTTCATGTACGTAAAACGTATTTTATTACTTTGAAAAGTTGCAGTTTAATAATGCAGAATTCTAAAAGGGTGTATGCTTGAGACATATTGATTAATACAGAGCACACGAAAAACAAAACTTTGTGGGAAAAGGTTAAAATATATTTTATGGCTAAACGATAACAGCACAGCGAAAAGTGCATATTAAAACAGATAATTTTATTTATAACGGACACGAGATGAAGTTTACATATACCATAAAACATAAAAGTGTTGTGTTTTCTTGAGGAAAAGTTTTCATTTTTTTAGTTTTGTTGTTAAATCATGGCCAGTTACAAAACTATAAACTTACAGTAGTACACTTGCTATACAATACTTTCTTGAAAATAATATAGCAGGTAACAAGTTTTATAGCTTTTGTATTTTTTAATAACTTTTTTCTACTTCCATTGTTAAAATGTGACTTAAAGTACTGGTTTCCATGGTGCTAAACAACATTTTAATCACAATTTTACGATCCCAACCCCAAATGTATTCGTACCCTCTAAAAAAAAATATTAACAGCAAGAAGAAATAAATTTTTAGATAACAATAGTTAAGACTATATTTGGGCATTTTTTTATTTTATGTATTAATAAAGTGTACTGGATTTAAATATAATATTATTACCTAAATTTATCATTTTAACAATAATCTACAGGCAAATATATGACAACAGACACGTGCTAATTTTTTTAGTTCCAACAGTAAATAATACAATATTTATGTTAGTATTATTTGAAAACTGAAGGTAAAGGAAACTGACAATATATTCAATTAATTACTATATTAATTTTTTTTTTTTTAGTAAAATTATTTGCAAAGTGGTATTTATTTACAATTATATTAAAAACAAGAATAAATAAACATCTGGATGCTATGATTATTACTCCAATTCAACAAACTATGATATGGTGTATTAACAGAGTATATAACTTGAATACATTGCTTATAATAAAATTTCTTTCACATACAAGCTGTGGTTTCGTACGCATTGGACAAGTAGTGAAGCTAGCAACCTCTAACATCTAATTCATTAAGCTCAGGTTGAAGTTAAATGCTGTAGCCGACAGCTGTCGTTTTGTAAAAATAAGTTACCTAAAACGAATTGATTCCAAATTTTCAAACTACAGTGCAATAATTTTTTGTTCTCGAGATATTTACATTTAAAACTTTACCTATTTCTGGGTTGGCCCGAAAATGGGTGGCGATTTCGCTACTCGAACTACGTGAAAAATTTCGTGAGATTACTAATTTTCAAAAAAAAATCCCCTTATTTCATTTTGCACAACCAAAAAACTAAAATCCCTAACATGGCAAAAAAAATTGGATAGAAAATGTATCAACTGTTCATTTTTTTTTACCTCTCGCTAAGAGAGGTATTGGATTCATGCTAAAAATCGCACATCCAGATTTTACTGAATAAGCACGATTTAAGGTCCATAGAATCCGATTTTTCTGTGTGTGTGTGTGTGTGTGTGTGTGTGTGTGTGTGGATGTGTGTGTGTGTGTGTGTGTGAGGTTGTTGGAGACACGATTTCTCAAATTCTATAATACTAAAGACCTTTTTGACTACGGATTCATTAATCTAACATTAATGGGAAGAGTTGAATAGGTTTTGGTACCAATTGGAAAACCGGAAGTAGTAGTATCTTAAAAAAAAATTCTAAATATTATTTTTTTGAATTTTTTTATTATTAGTATTAAAGAACATAAAATTCTCTATTCGATACATTTTAAAATTTTATTATATCTCCTATAGGTTTGTAGATATAGTATATAATAATATAAAATAATTTGTAATAAATTTCAGAGCCTAAACAACTCTATAGTAACCATCAGATGTTTGTAAATGACAGGAAAATGTCTGCCAAAAATCAACAGTAGTTCATAAACCTGTTTGGGCGATATTGGCAGCTCAATTCTAAAATTTGACCTTAAGTCTATTTTAACTAAACTAAACACATGACAGTGGATAAGAACCGATTCAGAATTTGCCATAGTACTAATATGGTTTTATATAGATTTTAGCTGAAAATAAATCTTAGATATTCTTTTTTGGCAACATAGTAGTAAAACGTCAAAATACTCTTTTACGTCAAATGAAGAAGTTTAACTGACATTATTGAAGAATTTTTCAGAGATATTGGTAAGTTTACTATTTCTTGTTGTATAACAATAATAACAATTAAATATTTAAAATTATAGCTATATACATATACCCATCTGAAATCCAGTCGAGAAATTGGAAGAAATTCGAACATTTAGAAGTATAGGAGAAAACTTCCACAAAAAATAAATTTAAAATTATAAAAATAATCCAAACATAAAGAAAAGACATGAGAAATTTATAGGGCGCGAGCAGTCATGTGACTTTGTTGGACTTGACAAGCAAATATAGGGGCCCGAGTTAGAATGACAGCTGGTAATTATGTACATATATGTCAAATGTCAATTTTCCATCCAAAATTTCGTGATATTCCAATTCCATGTGATTTATTTTCCTCGACAAGTAAATTCCACATTTCTGGTGACAAATTAACCACGTGAAAAATTACGACATTTGTCATTTATGTAAATAATTACTAACTGTCATTTTGACAAGGGCCTCCATATCTGCTTGTCTAGGTCAAGTATGACAAACTAACTACGTGAATTTAGAAAATCTTGAAATTTTTGATGAAAAATTCTGACATTTGACATCTATATACAAAATTACTAATTATCATTTTGACAGAACCCCCATATCTGCTTGTCAAGGCCAACAATGTCACATGAATACTCGCGCCCTATACTTATGTAACCAAAAACGGAAGTGGCGAGAGGTATTGTGCTGGCCACAACAGATTTTTAAACTTATATATTACTTTATTTGTTTGATGGATGATGCCATTAAAGCGTGCTAATCAAAAATGAAAAAAAATCTTAATAGTATAGTAGGATATAGAAAAATGTAACCAATATACTTGGAAACATGTGCATTTGTAGATGACGTCTTGTTTGCTAATTCGGAAAAGAATCTGGAAATAAATTTAAAGATCTGGACTGATGTTCTAGTAGCTCAACACCTAACCCTAACAAGGACATAAAAGCCATGTTCATCAGCAACAAAGAAAAAGAAATAAAGGTAATAATTGGCAACGAAAGAATCGAGCAAGTTGATGCCTACAAATACCTCGGGAGCACAATTAGTAGAAGAGGAGCTATAGACGAAGAACAAAATAAAAGAATCCAGTCAGCAAGCAGAATATTTTATGAACTGCAAAATAAGTTTTTAGATAACTGAGAAATAATACAAGAGGACAAAGATATCAATCTATAAATCCATGTGCTACTACTATACAGAGCTACGAGGTCGGTTAAATGGGTAATGTTGTGCAGTTTTGAGGGGTCATTCAGATTCCGCTGAGAAAAATTTAAAATTATTAAAAAAACTGAAAATTACGATTTAAAAAGAGTTAAATAACTCCATAATTATAAAAGTGATGTCAGAATAAAATTCAAGATGGCGGTTTGCAAGGTAGTAGTAACAATTTTCTTATTTTTTTAAAAAAACTATTTTTTGTCTTTCTATGATGTAAGGGTTATTATGTTTTATCCCTAAAAGCTTAATTTTTTCGTTATTTTTC
This sequence comes from Harpalus rufipes, assembly GCA_951394225.1. Taxonomy (NCBI): domain Eukaryota; kingdom Metazoa; phylum Arthropoda; class Insecta; order Coleoptera; family Carabidae; genus Harpalus; species Harpalus rufipes. The sequence continues at coordinate 22,139,841 of OX596283.1, forward strand.
ATTAAATATCGTATTTTTATGTCAAAAATTTAAGTAGTTCTTCAAACTAGCATTTTATTTTTCTTACGTAATCTATTCCATACATATCCTGCTCATAATTTAATTTTGTTTCCATATTTTTAATTTAACGTATGTGTACGTCAAGGTGACATAAAAAAACTTAGTATTGAACCAGATGATTTTATTGACCATAATATTTTTGGTCACAATAAAATAATTTATTTAATAACAATAACTAATATGACATGTAAATATTACGAATACTTTCAGAAAATAAGAAATTTCATGAAAAATCTAAGATTTTACGGGTGACAAAATTAAAACACAATAACTCTTACACCATTGGAAAGAGAGAAAAAGTATTTTTTAAAATAAAAAATCAATATGGTGTCCATTTAAAATAAGAAGGTTGCTACTAATATCTTGGATACCGCCATTTTGAATTTTATTCTGACATCACTTTTAAGTTTGCCTTATCAATTCATAATTTTGGAGTTTTTGATTTTTTTTAAAATCGCCTTTCGGATTTTTGTCTCAGCGGAATCTAAATAAGCCCTCAAAACTGCACAACATTGCCCATGTATACCACTTAATTTGGGACATTCAGTATGAAGGGTAGAACTGGGTATTGTCATATAGGCATACAGGAAGACTATCAGCGGTTGAGATGAAATAGCTCAGAAGAGTTGTAGGAAAAAAAGGAAGATCAAAGAAGAAGTAAGGATATAAGAGTAGAATTAGGTTAGGTTAGTATTAAATCAGTGGCAGAAATATTAAAAGATAGAAAACTAATGTAGTTCGGATACCTTGTAAGAATGGAAGATGAGAATCAAGTAAAGAAAATATGGGAAACAAAGCAATAGGAAAGAACAGAAGAGGTAGGCCAAGATTTACGTGGAACAATGCGATATAAAGTATAATAACTAAAGCAGGAGAAAATTGGATCTCGGCCAAGGAGCTAGCAAGGGACCATAAGAAGTGGAAGAACTTTGTGCAAAATAGAAGTACAAGAAGCTAGGATAACCTCGACACCCTAGAGTTCAAGAGGACCGGATTACATGTGTATGTATATTTATGTAATTCTGCCCATAGCATTGAATGGAAAAGTCGCTAGGTATTCTCCAAAAATGAATAATTTTGAAGGCAGGAGCCAAAATAGATATTAATTTCCAGTTTGAAAATTTAGAACCAGCACGTTGACATGTGTCTAAAAGTATATAAAGTGAGTGTACATGAGTTGTGGGGGGGTATAATTCAAAAATAGGTAGAGATGCAGACTAGCGAGTATCAGCAATTTGTTTTATGGAAGAAGGGCCTTCACTACTATAAATTCGGCCCTGATACCGGTGGCAATCTGGCAAACATGAAAAAAAATGTAATCTAAAAGTTTAAAAGAAGCATAATGAACGTTAATGATAAAAAGATTTTATTTTCCATGTAATATTTTTTGTTGTAAATGATCAAAATGCATTTATTTTATTATATAATTGAACAAAACGCTAACATCACAAACAGTGAATCAATAAAATGAATGAAATTACATTACCTTTGCATTGAATTAGTTTTTCTGTTTATAAATTATCTTTCATATGATCATTAACGTACTTGTATTAAAATAATACATACACTTTTTTTGCTCATTTATTTAATTGATTTTTAACAGTAACACTTTTTTTACAAACTCTGTTATCTAAATACATGTGTTATTAAATTAATCTCTGTACATAATTTATTCATTATGTTCACGCAAACTGTAAAAATAAAAGAAATTTCTTCACAGTTGAATCCTTAAATTTCCTGATAGTTTGTTGAAAATTACTTTCAATAATTGTAATTTATAGTTCAAAATGGTATACTTCTCTTTCAATTTTGATGCCATAGAAATAGACTTTTACTCCCGGCCATGGCAAAAAAAATAGTTAATTTCGCTTGTTAACAAATTTATTAGCAATTTAGGCGCCTTATCAGTACCTATATGAAAATAAAATATTAATTTTACAATTTCTTCTTTGTATGAAATGCTTCATACATGAGTATTAATAAAAATGTAATTGAAACAAAAGCTTTACAATTTTTTTTATGAACACGAATAATTACAAAATGTCTTGGAAGACGCCAACTTTAGAATCAATTCACAAAGAAAAAAAACACTTTAGAATTTCATCAGACATCCAAACGGCAAAAGCAGAGAAAAAAATAATATATAGATCTCCGTACATTCGAGCAAACAAAACACTCTGTCAAGAACAAAACAGGGGAGAAAAACAAGTGAGAGTCGAGAGTGTAAGTGCGTCCTGGGCAGAAAAGTCAGAAGAAGATCGCTAAACAAATGCTCGGAAGGCGTGTAATAAACCGACGGGTTTAGTTCCTTGTAGTGCCGTTGGGCGGTGAAGTGGCGCCAGACAAAAACAAACGAGCTGCGAGGTTTTGCGGGCCCATAGCTATGACACTCCCCCTTGATACGCCACTGATACTACGCAGGAAGTAATTATAACACGTTTAAAGCAAATTATTATATTCTTTGTAAACTACGCGGGTGATTTAGAACATTACTTCGTTCTTGCTTTCACAGGCCTTTCCGAAGTTTGGATCATATTTAAGCCATTCCCGGCAACATCAAAATTGCTTACTCCATAATTTCCTTTTTCTGGTTCCCACTTCAGTTATGACATCTCATTTCTGACAACAGAAATGTTATATTTCTCTAAATATAACAACAATAACATGACCTAACGCACAAAACTCACAACTCGGCCCGAATTTTCCAAGCGCGACTTCAATATGTTAGGTCCGGTTATTGTCTTTATATTTAGAGAAATATACAAGCTTCAAGACCTATTATACTAAACAAATTTATGTATTGTTACGAGTCGTTACCAGGCGTCATATAGTTATAGTAATGATTTTTGCCAAAACCCTATTCCGCTAATATCTTTATGGCTACGTATCGTTTATGAAAGACAAGTTTACATGCCTCGTTAAAGAAGTGAAGTGTATTATAAAATTAAAACTATTTAAAAATATCTAAAGGGAATATTTTATTCTATAAAGGTGAGTATTTATTCATTTCTATGCAATTTTATACATTATATATTTTTATTTAAAAGTAGATATTCGCAAATTGGACACGGAATTTTAATTTCGTCTTTTGAGGAATTGAAAACTTATCATTTTATAAATATTCCCTGTTCAAATTCTGACTTTCTGTTACTAAATTTATGGATTGTTAATATTAAACATATTTCAATTATTTAAAAAATAATAATATTTAGATTTTGACAAATAATTAAATAAAAGTAGGGAAGTAAGATTATCTGTACAATCGTACTCTGCTGATAATTCAAATTCCTTTACTATGCCATCGTTTAAAAAGATGCATGTAGAGATTTGTTTATACAAAATGTTCGTATATGAAGAATTCGTTAAGAAGTGATGGTTTGCCGAAAATTTCTACAGTAAAAACTTATAAATTAATATTATTACAATTAATGTAATTCCACTTCAATATTTGAATATAATGAATCAATGAACAAATGTAAATTTATTCTGTCAAGAAAACCATGAAGTTATAGTTAGTGTTTTTGACGAGACGATCGAGACGAGAAATTACGTTGTCTCGTCGTGTCTCGTGTAGAAGGTGTAACACGGGGGGGGGTCAGGAAGTGAGATTAGAATAGAAGCTCTAATGATGGTTTTGTACTTCTACTTCTTACTTTTGCCAACGATGACAACTTCTTCTAACTGGTGGGCGCTTGATGTTCGCCCACCGCTTGTTTAACGAAGACGGAACACAGACACTATTTCACTTAACACTTTGATAGCTGATGAACACACTTTCAATTATGGACACAGACAATTATTAATATTACAAACTAACTTTATTTACATAATTATTTAATATTTACACTAAACTTATTATTATTGATTATACTAAACATATTATTACGGATTTCACTAAACCTAATTAAGCACATAAAACATAATAGTTACATTTTTATATAGTAACTCTGCGCAGTAGCGTCTACTACGCACTCAAACTAATATTGAAATTACATCTCGACAACACGAGTATCTAAAACCAACTCCATGTCTCGACATTACAAGACTCTAAAACCAACTCCATGTCTCGACAATACAAGACTCTAAAACCAACTCCATGTCTCGACAATACAAGACTCTAAAACCAACTGCCTTAAACAAAGAGTTACTTTCGTGAGAGGCCTTATCTCCGAGGGGGTGAAGGGGGTAACATATGGCATCCATATCAAAATATCAACCCTGCACGTAGGCTCGCAATAACTTCTAAACTTAATCGTCAACAAACAACTCTGACAGCTAGACTAAACAGTCAGTTAATAAAAGAGGATAACTATTTCTAAACAGAATTTTGACTAAAAAGATAACAAGTTGAAATAATATTTCTGAAACTATAATTTAGAAAAGATTATAAAAGTTACTTATTTGTTATTGCTCACCTTGTTACAAAGGGAAGAAATTAAGTCTCGTCTCGAATAATGGAATCTCGTCTCGGCCGAGAATCTCGACGAGATTTCTCGATTTTTTTTTTTAATAAATCCAATATGCAATTTTAGTTGATATATGTATAACCGAAACACAAATAATATACAGAGTGATTAAAAAGTTTGAGACAAACAGCTATTTTCTTCACTATCAATTTTATACCTAGACTACAAACAGATGCAGTTGAGCTGGGAAGTTTCATTAGCGAGAATTTCAAAATAAGTAAAATTAAAGAAGAGCGTATAAAACAAATAAATAAGCTTTTTTTGCAAATCAAAAGTGTTCAATAAACAAATTGTATGAATTGCACATGACAAAATTATATTTAGTCCATGTTTTATGTTTTATCTCTTTGTAATATTCATGCATCTTTGTTTCATGTCATGTCAATATTGTAAGTGTATCTTTTGCTTATTTAAATATTATTTATTGAAAAGTATCCCTATAAATAATAAATTATTAAAATAAATATATCATCACGCTTTTTACCCATTACTGGGTGTAATACTTAGTCGGTAAGGAACATGAATACTGTGACGTCAGGAAAATAGAAGGTAGTTGTATTTTAAGAAATTTTAGCGATTCTGTTTAGATTCATAATTACAAAAATATAAATGAATTACATAATGTTCCAATAAAAAAAATTAAAAAATGTATTTTTAAAAATAAAGTTGTCGAGAAATCTCAGAATAATTGTCGAGAATCTCGACACTCTCATCTCGTCTCGTGAGTTCAATAAGCTTTCTCGTCTCGGCAAGACGAGAAATTTCGAGACGAGACGAGATTCGAGAATGTCTCGTCTCGTCCGAAACACTGAGTTATAGTATCGTTATAATCATAGTAATGATTACTTTATAACGATATGATTACTAGAATACGTTTTTGGCATTTGTTGTTATTAACGTTGTTCAACCAAAAGCTTAGAGCTATGGTAATATCGTTATATGTCGTCTTAGTAGAATAGGTCTGTAACAAAGCTATTCGTAGTTTTATAAAATGTCTCGACTGTGGTCTGGACTAGCCATATTGTAAGACATCGCTATGTCAACGAATGTTTGACATTCTGGCTGAGATTCAGTCGCGTTTTAATAAAAGACGGATTTTGCAATCTGCATAGAAGTTACAAGGGTAATGTAAGAGTATATAAAATTCAAAAATTCAAACAAAAGAGTTTTTAAATCGAATCCGGATGTGGGTATATTAGGATTTTTTTCTTCTCTTGTTAGTACTCGTATATTCCCTAAATATTGCCCCATTGATACGATCTCTTGTGATTCACGTCATAGTTTGATGTTTGTATACATATATGATCAAATGTTATTGGCAATGATGGAAACGTGATTACAAGCAGATCTCAAACAGTATAGTGAACAATGCAATTACGTCACATATTAATCTAAATATGTGCAATTTTATAATGAATTATACCATTCTTAAATTAAAATACTACTCCATTTGTCCGTTTTATGATTATTTCAAAGATTATACTTACCTAAGAACGAACATCATTATAAGAAATGTAAATATCCATATCCAAATATAAATAGCAGCAGAAGTAAATATTATTAACCAGGTAATAAATTTGTTAGAAAATGATGGTCGTGCAACCAAACTTGACGCATGCGGCTGCCCACTACTTCGCTAGATGTTTTAACAATATACTCGCTAGTTATTTCTTCTAGTCTTATATTAGCGCTATATTCTAGCCAACCGTTCAATTATTTTGCTAGTCTAACGCTAGCCCGGCTGAACGCGAGCATTAACACATTTAAAATGTCAAACCTAAATTTCAGATATTTCACATATTTTTTGTCCAAAATGAAATTAATTCTTCTCAAATTTCGTGACAGTTAACGTAAACAGGATAAGTCATAAGGGTACCTTCACTGATTTCGCATGAATTTGGGTTGCGGACAGCCTTAAAAAATATTAAATACCATTACTTCTAGTGCTTCTAAATGTCATATTTCGTATAACTATTTTTTTCTAAATGTGTTAGTAAAACAAAGATGAAGCTATTAGACCTACGTATCAAAGAACGAATGAAGGAAACCATACGTAAGAGATAAATGTACAATTACTTGTTATTTTGCTGTTCAGAAATCAATGACGTGAAGCTCAAGTGATCGTAATCGATGTATATCAGATATATTTACTAATATTTTAACTAGAGATTGATAAACCGCTTTAAAACATCCGCTATATAATTATGGAAATAATGCTAGGTTTCGATATGTAAAGATTATAGATGGTATTTAACTTGCACCATTTTATTTGCATGAGGAAACATGTCATTTCAACTGGTACCAATTGATTGGTACCCGTATTAGTAATCATTGGGCCAATTAGAGAAATAAGTACATGCAATTTATGGACGCCAGAATTTTTATTTCCTCAAAACCGAAGCAAGAAAATGTTACCCATATCCTTTCATATCCAATTAGGCTTAACCTCGGCATTTATTACAGAAAATTTCCATGCATATTTTTTTAAATAATAAAAAATTCTAACGCTTTAATTGAGATTAAAAAACGAATAACTAAATCCATCCTCACTATTTAAGTGTTAAATTTTAGCAACACTATTTCAGTAAATAAAGTACCACTTTCTAATGGTTAAAAAATCTGATGTGGCCAGCACAATACCTTCCGTCAATCCTGTGTATTATGTACAAATTCCATACATAAATTTTCTTGCAAAAGATTCTAAATTTTTGGTATTATGTGATTCCCTTTCTCGGCAACTGAATTCCATACTCCTGATAACAAACAAACCACATGAAATAAGAAAATTATGAAATTTTGATTGAAAAATTATAACACTTGTCAGTTATGGACATAATTAATTGCTGTCATTTTGACACGGGTCAAAGTCATGTTACTGCACGCGCCCCATACATAAATTTTCTTGCAAAAGATCCTATATTTCCAGTAAAGTTATTTCATTAACAAACTATGCAAATTGCACTTGACACTGACATCTTCTTCTTCTTCTTCTTCTTTAGTTTTTCCCATTCGTTAGGGGGTCGCTATTTTTTATTTTCTTCTTCCACTCATTTTTGTTGCGTGTCGTCCTCATTCAGTTCCTTTTCTCTCAAGTCTTCTACAATACAGTCTTTTCATCTTATATTTGGTCTTCCTATGTTTCTTCCACCTTCTATTAATATATTCATCTCTCCTCATGATATGTTCAAACCAATATGTAATCGTTTCTCTTATATCTAGAAACTTCTAACACTAGAGTTACTTCCCTTATTCTTTCATTGATTTACATTTTATTGATACTGACATCTGTCAATTTGAATTACCTGAATATATTAGCAGTTTCCATGGTTAAGTTAGCATAGCTGGCTGAATTATGAAATTTATATAAAATTTATTATCGTTATGCTTCTTTAACTCTATATCTGTTGAATATCAAATATAAAATGCAATCAAATCGTATAGACAATAATATATTCTTTAAGTTATAATAACATTTAACTGATTTTTTCAAGAAAAACTGTTAAAATCTTCAAATAAGGGTTGTAAGGAAGAGGAATACGCAAGAATTGTAATTTTTGGAACTCTAGTATTGGAGATATCGTGCCCGAAAACGCGGTCACACACACACACACACATACACACACACACATACACACACACGCACACACGAACACACACACACATACAGACATCATCGTAAAAATAGTAAAATCGTATTGTAAAGACCCTAAAACGTGCTTATTCAATGAAAACTCACCACCGAATTTTTTGACCAAAGACAATACCTTCCTTACCTAGAGGTGACGGAAGGTAAAAAGATGGAAATGAAGAAAATACTGGATTGCAGTCAAAAAAAGATTATTTAAAATTCGGCCTCTACCGGTTTTGGTATCTCCTATGCCTTCTTCAGGAGCTACAATTGATACAATTTTTTAATAACAACATTTTTTTACAAAATTAAGGTGGTTTATATAAAACTTACGTGAAAATTATTTTATGTTTGCATATGCACATTAAGAGAACACATTAAAACATTTTTTTTAACAAAAAATCTGTTGTGGCCAGCACAATACCTTCCGTCATTCTCGTGTATAATGTATAAATTCCATAATTTTTCTTACAAAAGATTCTAAATTTCCCGTAAAATTATTTCATAAACAAACTTTTCAAATTGCACTTGACACTGGCATCTTCTTCATCTTTAGCTTATCCCATTTGTTAGGGGTCGCTATTTTTGCATGTCGTTCTCATTCAGTTCCTTTTCTCTCAAATCTTCCGCAATACAGTCCTTCCATCTTATCTTTGGTCTTCCTCTGTTCCTTTAACGTCCTATTATTAAACTATTCATTCTTGTTCCAATATAATTCTTCCTTTCTCCTCATGACATGTTCAAACCAATGTAATCGTCTTTCTTGTATCTTTCTAAAAACTTGTAATACTAGAGTTATTTTCTTACCATATTTTTCCGTCTATTCCCCAATATCTACTTCAACATCCTCATATCTGCTACATTAATTTACTTTTTATTTATACTGACATCTGTCAATTTGAATTATATGAATTTGATACTAGTTCCCAAGTTTGGCATAGCTGGCTGAATTATAAAATTTAATTTCTTTAAAATTCTTTAACTCTGTATGTATTGAATATGAAGTATAAATTGTAATCAAATCGTATAGAGAATAATATATTCTTTAAGTTATAATAACGTTAAATGTCAATAAATCAAATTTAACTGTTAAATCTTCAAATGAGACTACTTCCGGTTGACCAATTATAACCAAAATCTAATCAGATGTTCTTCTGGATGTAAACTTGAGGAATACGAAAAAATTATAATTTTTGGAATCGTGGTATTGAAGTTATGGAATCCGGAAATTTTGTTACACACACACAGACACACAGACACACATACATACAGACATCATCGTAAAAATGGTAAAATCGTATTATATGGACCCTAAAACGTGCTTATTCAGTAAAAACTCATCATTGAATTTTTTGACCAAAGACAATACCTTCCTTACCTAAAGGTGACGGAAGGTAAAAACATAACAACACACGTAGGACGTCAAAACAGTTAAAAAATAAATAAATATAATAAAATACTCAAATAGTCGTCAATATTGTAAAAGTAAAATAAATATATAAATGAAATTTTCGGCACCCTTAAGAAAAAATATAATTTAGTTTTAACAAGTATAGTTCCGAAGATTGTTGTTTTACCGCTAAAATTTTTTTTAAATGTTATGTTTTTGGTTAAAAAAAATTTTTTAATGTGTTCTTTTAATGTGTATATGCAACATAAAATATTTTTCACGTAAGTTTTATATAAACCACCTTACTTTTTTGTAAAAAAATGTTGTTATTAAAAAATTGTACCAATTGTAGCTCCTGAAGAAGGAGATGCCGAAACCGGTAGAGGTCGAATTTTAAATAATTTTTTTTTGACTGATCCAGTAATTTCATCATTTCCATATACCCATCCAGTCAAGAAGCTTCATCATCCAGTTAAAAAAGATGTTCAATTACACAAAAGGAAAACAAAAATATAATGTAGAAAATAAGAACAATTCCGATTTATTTATTCATTCAAACAAAACAAAACAAAACAAAACAATCCTACATCATCCAAAATCGCGCCATAAATTCGAAACATCACAACACATTTCCAGAAAACAAAACAAACGCGAAACAAAAATGACACAACACTCCTATATGTTTATGTGAATGAAGGATGCGTATGTATTTTGTTTCTCAACACTTACTAAGATTTTACTAACTTCTGTGCTGCGATGTCCAAGTGATGAAAGAAAAGTCATTTGTTTCCGCGAATTTGACTTTAGCGACACCTGTCTACTACTGAGTTTAGATTTAGAAGTTAGAATTAACTCCCGCGCAATTCACTGGTGTATTTTTAGAAGTGTATAGTAAATGTTTTGTGTAGTAATATTTGTCAGCAATGAGAGAGTTGGCATAATTATAAAGGAAACGGAGCGCTTCGAAACCGTTAAATTTAATCGGATATTAGTTATTTCGAATTAATAATGTCTACTTAAACAGCAATTATCGATGGTATAGACGACAATTTGTCAAATAGAATAGAGTATTTCACATAAATCAAATTTTACAATTTTGATCATATTAAATGAAACTTTGAAGCACAAGTAATAAAAAATGAATTCTGCGATGAAAGTTATGTTTAATAAATTACAATTAAAGTTTGCATCGTTTTAAAACGGTATATGTGTAATGGCGTCGCAGAATCACATCAGCGGGAACACCCTATGAAGAAATGTGGCTAGATGACGAAGCAACAGTACAACAATGTTTTGTACTGATGTCAAATCGACTTAGGACAATACATTGACAAGAGAAAAGAAGCCATGGTAATCCTTATCCATCTCTCTCTTCGAGCTAGTTGTCTTCTTCTAAAGACATGTAGTACGCCGGGGAGGATGTATGTTGTGTGACATCAATTTCATGTTTCCATTATAATGAAAATCTAATATAATATTTAAACACCAAAAACTAGAAATGTGAACTAGAGAACTAAACCGGCATATGTAAGTTTTCATGTTATGTTTTTACCTCCCGCGTAAGGGAGATATAGGGATGGTACTAAAAATCGCAAATCGAGATTTTGATAAATGACCACGGTTTAAGGTTACTACAATCCAATTATAACATTTTCACGATGATGTCTGTGTGTAAATGTGTATGTGTGTGTATGTGTGTGTGTCTGTGTGTGTGTATGTGTGTGTGGATCCTCTTACGCTCTAACTCAAATCTACTATCGTTCAGAAAATTTTGAAACCTTACACTTATATGGAAAGATGCCATTAGATTTTGGAGTAAATCAGATAATCGGAAATGACACTTTACTGAAAGCTCAAACTAGTTTTTCTTCCAACAATACCTTTGTGTATGAGTGTACACACACACATACGCACGGTCATCATCGTGAAAATGTTAAAATTGGATTCTAAGCACCTTAAAACGTGGTCATTTATCAAAATCTCGATAGGTGTGCACGATTCCTATACCTCCCTTACCAAGGGTAGCGAGAGGTGAAAAAGAATTTCAGCAAAATGTGTCATTATATGCACAAATAAAAAATACGTGTTTATTTTTTTACCTCTTGCTAAGAGAGGTATTGGATTAATAAGCACATTTTAAAGGTACATAGAATCCGATTATAACATTTTTACGATGATGTCCGTGTGTGTGTGTATGTGTGTTTGTGTGTGTGTGTGTGTGTTTGTGTGCGCGTTTGTGTTTATATTTGTGATTATGAGTGTGTTTGTGTGCGTGTGTGAGTGTGTATGTTTGTATGGAAGTGGGAAGTACGGTTTCTCAAATACTATAAGACTTAACACATGTTTAACCACGGATTCCTCAATCTCACATTAATGGGAAGAGCGGATAAGGTTTTGGTAAAAAATGGACACCAGGAAGTGGTAGTTTCTAAAATTATTTTTTGAAAATTTATATTATTACAAATAATAAAGATCATCAACGCTTTTTTTAATTATAGGACCATCAAAATGAACAAATTCGAATCAGTTTCCTTGTTTTTATGACTTTTACATCATTGCTGTCAAAAAATCGCGTTGCATTTATTCGTATGATGATCCGTCAATTAAAAAATGCGTTGATAAGTGTTTATGGAACCGGGGATAAGAGATATAATATATAATAATATAGAATAATTTGTTTTAATAAATCTTGCTGCCCAAACAATTCCATGGAAACCAGTTGAGATATTTAAATGTTTGTAACTGATAGATAAATGCAAAATATCAGTGTCAAAAACTATCAGTTTTACTGACATTACTGAAAAACTTTTTCTAGGAAATACATTTAATATTTCTTATTGTATTATTAATTAAATATTTAAAATTATAGATATATTAATATTACTTGTATGTGTGTATGTATATCCTTAACAAATACCGCTAATACCATCAATGAATTTGAAGAATTTTGAACATAGAAGAGTAGAACAAAATTCCTCATAGAACGAATGAAGAGATACACTATGAATTATTTGTGTGTACAATACAAGATATGTTAAATTCCTTACTTATGTAACATAAAATGGAAATAGCAAGAGGTATTGTGCTGGCTACAACAGTTTTTTTATTATAAAGAATAATATATATATAAAAAAAAATAGTGAAATATCTTATTTCTTATCTTGAAGCTGAGACATCTGGTAGATGTCAAATTCGTAAACATGATATTTGATGAGTTGATACATATATTATATTTATACACCGTGGTATCTGTTATTGTTATTACTTTATATTGAAATCGTTCATTAAATAAAAATAATTATATTCTAGTTTAATAAATAAAACGGTTCACAAACGTGATAATAAAAAACAATTATCGATAATCGTGTTGTGAAGTTTAACTAATCGCTTGTAATTTATTTTACAACGATTGTTCTTGATAGGCTTAGTTTATATGGTAAGTATATGCAAATGAAGAAATATATGTAATTGTATTAATCTTTATGCACTACGAGTTCGCACTAAAACTAAAATGTATTTGTATAACAACTTCGATTATATGGTGTATAAATTGTTTATCCAATTTAATCCGTAATATGAATTTAATAGTATTCTCGATAAATGCGAATATATTTCTTATATTATAAAAATTGTAAATATAATTTATTATTTTATAGACTCTTAAAAGTTTTTGTTTGTTGTTTGAATGTAAATTCAAACAACGAACATATGATTGATTATATTTGTAGCAAATGGAAAACTTTTTATTATCTATCCGAGGAAAACATTTAAAAGATAAAAGTTTTTGCTTTTATATAAAGTAAACTTTATAAATGGGGGTATATGACCATAAATAAAATTTATAAATATAAATAAATATAAATATATCATCACATCATATTACCCATTGCTGGGTGTGCCAATCTGCTTTGTATGCAGATTTCGGTAATGGTGAAGACATACTTGTACAGTGCGGGCGCTTACTAGGCGACACCTCACGAGCACTAATTGCTGGCGTGAAGAGTGCAGCAGATTGAACTAGCAGTGGTGTTCATCCATCCCCACTAGGCTTCAGTCCCTGGGCACCAATATAACCTCATGCTCCCTCCTCTCTCCTCTTGTCGTCATATTTCAAACAGTGTATAGTAAAGAAAATAATTCTCGAATATTTTGGGTAGCACTTCTCATTATAATAATACAAATGAAATATTATTTCGCAAAATATAACATAGCTATAACATATTGTCTGTACAGCACGCTTTGATTATAGCGACGTCACTATACTTCCTCTAATAATTTATTTGTTGTAAACCACAAATAATTCATCGAAGTAAAAAATAAGGTATATTATATTTCTGTCGATTATCTTAAATGTAAAAATTAAAATTTAGTCACAAAGGTACTCCATTTTAATGAGATATTTAAAAAAGTTATCTGGTTATCCTGATTTGGTTTCTATATAAAATAGCATGACATTTTAAGAAGAGCATCAGAAATGTAAAAATAGAAATAATAAGGAATATTGATTTTCACTCACATTTTTCCCTGAGTTTTCATTCGTTTACGAAGTTCACAGATAATTGAAGCGGAAGAATCTGGAAAAAAATATGGATTAATTATACAACTAATTAAAAAGGAATTAGAAAATAATTAATACTACCGTGTCACAAATTATGAACAAATTTGTTAAACGGTTCTATAAATAAATAAACCTTAACGGGTTACAATAATTATATAATGTAAAAAATATAAAAATACTAGAAATTCATGAAATAATCAACAATTACGAGGGCCACGCTAGAAACTAAATTGCACGATCATTTTAAATAGTTCTTTAACTGGAATTTAATATTAAGGTGCAAAATTAGATCGTAGTTGATCAGTATTTTAAAGTATCATTGTGAATGAAAATATGAAATTAACTAGACAGCATTATCGAATCACATAATATACAATTTGACAGCTTGGACAGTTTTTAAGTCAGACTATATTAATGAATTTGACAGCTTTTGCTTTTACAGTGTTTTATTCAGTTTTATAATAGAGATACCGACCGATTTCCATAATTTAAATGATCATTATCAAGGTACCAGGTGTGACTACAAAGAAAAATTATATGTTTTAAATATAAATAAATAAAATATAAAATACAAAATGTAATAAAGATAAATACAAAGTAGGTACTTACACATTTACTAAAATATAGAACTGTTTGAAGTAAAATTGAATTGTGACAGGGAACAATATTATTAGTCGAAGAAATAATTTAAAAATTATTTAAATAGAAAATGCGTGCGTGGGTGACTAGAGAAACTGCACAACTGCATTAAGTAGGAATCATCAAAATATAATTTGAATAATAGCGCCAATGTTAATTATCCTGATTGATTCCGACGCCGTTACGTGATTGCTCATGTCTTTTCTATCTTTACATGATGAATCCTACTTTATTCATTTGTGTAGCTTCTAAGTCACCCATGCACGCATTTTCTGTTTAAAGAATTTTCAAATTTTTCTTCGACTAATAACACCTTTTCATGTCACTATTCAATTTTACTTGAGAATGTTTTTCTATATTTTCGTAATTGTGTAAGTACTTTGTATTTATCTTTATAACATTTTGTATTTTACATTTTATTTATTTGTATTATAGGTTTTATGGCCGCGTGACTGAGAGTCTGGCTGCGAATCTGGGGAACTGGGTTCGATCCCAACTGACGCTAAATATTTAGAATTTTTAATGGTACAGAATTGACTCCTGTGGTGCACTCTCCAGCCCAGGAATGAGTGCCCGTAAATGCCCGCACGGTACAAATATGTCATCATTACCAAAATC
Source organism: Harpalus rufipes (assembly GCA_951394225.1). NCBI lineage: Eukaryota > Metazoa > Arthropoda > Insecta > Coleoptera > Carabidae > Harpalus > Harpalus rufipes. The sequence continues at coordinate 22,155,200 of OX596283.1, forward strand.
TGTGTACAAAGCAAATTGGCACAACCAGCAATGGGTAATATTTATTTATTTATTTGTTTAGTTATTTATTTATTTGTATTTATATTTTTTTTTACGGTCTCGTGGCCGTGTGCCTGAGTGTCTGGTCGCGAATCTGGGGACCCGGGTTCGATCCCGACCGACGCCAAATATTACATCGAATTTTAATGGCACAAAATTGACCCCTGTGGCGCACTCTCCACGCCAACAATGAGTGCTCGTGAGGTGACGCCTGGTAAGCGCCCGCACGGTACAAATATTCCATCATTACCGATATCTGTGTACGAAGCAGATTGGCACACCCAGCAATGGGTAATATGCCGTGATGAAATATTTATTTATTTATTTTATTTTATTTATAATTTTTACCTCTCGCTAAGAAAGGTATTGGATTCATGCTAAAAATCGCATATCCAGATTTTAATGAATAAGCACGTTTTAAAGTCCTTACAATCCGATTTTAACATGTGTGTGTATGTGTGTGTGTGTGTGTGTGTGTGTGTGTGTGTGTGTGTGTGTGGGACGTTGGAAGGACGATTACTCAAAAACTATATAACTTTATATTTGTTTAACTACGTATTTCCCAATCGGACATTCATGGGAAGAGCTGAAAAAATTTTGGTAACAATTGAACAACCGGAAGTAGCAGATTTTTCTTCTAAATATTATTTTTAGAATTTTTACCTCTCGCTCGAGAGGTATTGGATTCATGCTAAAAATCGCATATCCAGATTTTATTGAATAAGCATGTTTTAAGGTCCCTACAATCCGATTTTAACATTTTTACGATGATGTCTGTGTGTGTGTGTGTGTGTGTGTGTGTATGTGTGTGTGTGTATGTATGTAGAATGTTGGAAGGACGATTACTCAAAAACTATAAGACTTAAAATTTGTTTAACTACGTATTTCCCAATCGGACATTCATGGGAAGATCTGAAAAGGTTTTGGTAACAATTGGACAACCGAAAGTAGAAGATTCTTGAAAAAAAATCTTCTAAATAATATTTATTGATTTTTTTTCTTGGTAATATTAAAGAAAATTAAATTCTCTATCTGATACATTTAAATATTTTATAATATATTCTATAGATTTAGAGATAAAAGATATAATATATAAAATAGTCTGTTATAATAAATTTTACAGCTGAAAGATTGGCCATGGAAAATAGTTGAAAATTTAAATTGTTTGTAACTGACAGATAAATGTCAGTGTCAGAAATCCGGAGACATTACTGAAGACTTTTTCTGGGAAGTACATACATTATATTATTTCTTAATGTATTAATAGTTAAATATTTAAAATTATAGGTATATTACATATATCCTTCAAAAATACTGTCAATCCTGACAATGAATTGGAAACATTTCGAAAAATTAGAAGAGGACAAAATTTCTTCATAAAATGAATTTAAAATTAAACAATCTAAATATAAGGAATAGATATATGTAAGTAGAAGGTATAGAGTGTAGGTATACATGAAATTTTAAATACAATAGGGCGCGAGCAGTCATGTGATTTTGTCGGCCTTGACAACCAGATATGGGGGCCCATGTCAGAATGATAGCTAGTAATTATGTATATAGATGTCAAGTATCAAAATTTCTCATTCTAAATTTAGTGATTTTCCAATTCCATGTGGTTTATTTTCCTCGACAAGTAAATTCCACACTCCTGGTGACAAATTAACTACTTGTATTTAGAAAATCTTAAAATTCTGAATGAAAAATTGACAATGACATCCATGTACATAATTACTAATTATCATCCTGAAACAGGCCCCCATATTTGCTTGTCAAGGCCAACAATGTAACATGACTGTTCGCGCCCCATACTTATGTAACCAAAAAAGGAAGTGGCGAGAGGTATTGTGCTGGCCACAACAGATTTTTTTCTTGGTAATATTAAAGAAAATTAAATTCTCTATCTGACACACTTAATTTTTTTTATTATATCTTGTATAGATTTGGAAATATAGTATATAATAATATAAAATAATCTGTTGTAAGAAATCTCGTTGCCCAAAAAACAGTTGAGATATTTAAATATTTGTAAGTCACAGACAAATGCAAAATGTCAGTGTCAAAAATCAGATTTTTCTGGGAAGTACGAGTACATTTAACATATATTATTGTATTATTAATTAAATATTTATTTAAATTATAGGTATGTTAATTTACATATAGCCTTAAGAAATATCGCTAATACCGTCAATGAATTTGAAAATTTTTGAACATATTAGAAGAGTAGGACAAAATTACTCATAGAACGAAAGAAGATATAAAATTTCAATTATTTGTGTGTGCAAGAAATGTTAAATTCTTTAATTATAGGGCGCGAGCAGACATGTGACTTTGTTGGGCTGGGCAAACAGATTTGTGGGTTCGTGTCAAGAATGACAGCTAGTAGTTATTTACATAGATATCACAAATGTCATATGTCATAATTTTTTATTAAATTTTTTAAAATATTCTAATGATGTTGTTTATGCCATCAATAGTATGGAATATACTTGGCGAGGAAAATAATACACATGGATTTGGAAAATCATAATGTTTTGAATGAAAACTTATGATACTTGACACCTATGTATATTATTACTAGCTGTCATTTTGACACTGGCTCCCATATCTGCTTGCCAAGGCCAACAAAGTCACATAACTGCTCGCGCTCTATGCAACATAAAATGAAAAAGGCGAGAGGTATTGTGCTGGCCACTACAGATTTTTCTTTATAGTCATACCGGTACTTTGATAATGATTATTTAAATGATCGAAACCTATCGGTAACTGTTATTAAACTTGAACAGTGTGAATTAGACGTTCGGCGGTTTAAAACCATCTTCCTTGATTCATCCTTCACATTTGGGCATCCCTATTGTCAGTGGCGGATTTACGAATTTGCCGCCAGTAGGCTGAAATATTTTGCCGCCTATTCTCAGGGATGGATTGAAACACTTGGGCCCTAGGCAAAATCTTTATTTTTGGGCCCGTACGTAAAAACATAAAATATATTTAATACATGTATATAAATAGTTCGAATCAATTGCCTATTTACCCTAGGCCAAAGTCCGCCCTGCCTATTCTTGTCAGAAGGGTAAGATTTTGGCACATTTTTGAGCCTCTAGAAGCCGTGTACTTTGTAATTCTCCTATTACCTACGAATATTTACTAAGGTAAAGCATCTGAAATAAAAGGCTGAATTGCGAATTCACCATTCTTTAATCAAGGCTTGAGCCACTGATCAACTAAGAAGCACAAATCGTCAAGAAATCTTCTGGTTTAGACACGTACGTGGACGATCGCTTATCGTAGATAGAATCATAGAATTTTAATTTAAATCAACGTATCGCACCCGCAACATGGCTGGTCCATAAGCATATGTGCACACGTGCGCGTGCAAACAGCACAGGATATTCAGCCGAGAGAAATAAAGTTTCCCGTCTAAATAAAAATTCTTAAAAGCCTCAAAGTCGAAATTAGGTATCCGTCGAAAATTTGCCGCCGTAGGCTTCAGCCTATTTAACCTAATAGGAAATCCGCCACTGCCTATTGTTCATCCCATATATTATTTTAAAAGCATTCCAAGAGAAGATTGGGTGGGAGCTTTTAATGAGATTTTAGTGGAACTTGAGTCAAAATAACATTTATATTTTTTTGTTCTCTTAACTTCTAAAATAATTGCAATTACTTATAATTTTAATTAATAAATACATAATTAATTCATAATTAATAAAAAAAAATACTGAAATGACCAGTATTTTGAACATATGTTGTCGAAGAAAGTTATGTGGCACCAGCGTATCTTGTAAAATTATTATGTAAAATTTATCTGTCAATTTCAGTAATCAAAAATTCTAAAAAGCACAAAAATAATAAGCTTTATTATATAAGTTATCCATAAAATAGTTACGAGTTATATTCCCACATTGTTTCTTTGTATCAGCTGTCCCGTACAACGTCACCAAGTCCTTTTTCATCTGTTCTGCTACTATCAAAGAGAATTAAATAATGTTTAACATTTATTTTCAGTTTAATTTGAATGGTAAAGAAGGCATTATAAACCTCTTATAATATATTACGAGTCTTCAGTTTTATTATATTTGTTTTATATCCCTCCTATTATGTTTCGGTTATCCCGAAGTCTCGGATAACCGGAGCTCGGCTAATCGAGAGTCTACTGAATTTAAAATAAAAATTTACAAAATATGGACTATGTTGTGTTGCATTTGCAATATTTTTAATATAACCCTTTTATTATTATTATTATTATTATTATTATTATTATTATTATTATTATTATTATTATTATTATTATTATTATTATTATTATTATTATTATTATTATTATTATTATTATTATTATTATTATTATTATTATTATTATTATTATTATTATTATTCTTATTGTACAATATTATTTAAATCGGTCATTGACAATATTAATCAAAAAAGCCAAAATTTTCCATTCCATATTTAGCAAACATAACAACTTTTCCAGCCAATTTGTTAAAAACTATAATTAATTAATTTAAACTAATTAAATATTTTGACGATCAAATTTGTGACGTATTTCACCGTGGGCGTTGTAAATTAATTCATCACTATAATATGTGCTTATAAACGAACTTGTTAAGAATATTCCATCGTATAAGTATAATTTAAATAAAACGTTTCGTGTTCACCAATGTGTGAATTGTTTCCAAATGGCGATGATATTAAGTTTTGTTCAAATTCGTTCCGTTTAATTTAATAGAATTTGAAATTCGGTTACATAATGTTCTTTTTTATATGGCTCAGCAGTCACAGTCGAGTAAAAGAAAAATAAACATCGACAGTTTTAAATGTAAACTTTTTGAGCGTGCAAATTCAACCTTGCATAACTCAAACGTCCGATTTAGATTGTTCGTGATGCTACTACATAAACAGAAAATCTGGATTATATCTTACTCTAATTTATCACATATTAGTAACATTGTTATTTTCTATAATAAGGAGATTAATTTAAATACATGGCTACATAATATATACTTATGCTGGAAATTGTATTAAGTTCCTTTCCATATAATTATTGCTCTATTTTTTTTTTAAACGTTACTGTTGTTAATTCGAAATGACTATTTTTCTGACAGTGACATGTATCTGTCAGTTACACATTTGAGATTTGAACTGTATAACCAAGGAGTTTTGTTTAAAGCGTAGGCTCCGGGATCTAAATTATAGATAATTTTTATAATCTTACATCTCGAAAAAATAATATTTAAAGGTATTTTTCGACGAAAAGCTATTTTGGGCTTCAAGTAATGTGCCATTTCCGGTTATCTGATGTACATCAAAATCTAATGGCTTCTTTCCATATTAGAATAAGGTAGAAATACAAGGTTTCAAAATTTAATGAACGATAGTATTTGAGAGAACGTAAAATGGATCCACACACACACACACACACACACACACACACACACACACACATACATCACACGCATGCACACACACACACACACACACACACGCACACGCACACACGCACACACATACATCACACGCATGCACACATACATATACACACATACACATATTACACACATACACACATACTCACATACACACATTACACATACACACATACACATATGCACACATACACACATACACATATACATACATACACACACACACAGACATCAAGGTGAAAATGTTAAAATTGGATTGTAGGGACCTTAAAACATGGTTATTTACCAAAATCTCTATATGCGATATTTAGCACGATCCCTTTACCTCCCTTACCAAGGGTAGCGGAAGGTAAAAAAATGACTGTACTTTGGCTGCCGGTGCCGTTTCCCATGTCTGCAGCTGGCGCCAGCTAAATATATTTGTTTCCTCCAAGTTAAAATGATGTACATGCCAATAATTATAATTGCTCTCTTTATGCGCTTATATGTACCTACCACAATTATTTTTATTTTGGCTAAATTGTAAAGTGATTAGTTTGGACTTGTCTATTTTTCTAATAATGTAACCTAATAACCTAACACTCAAAACGCTGGTTCGTATATCTACAGCCGCGATGAATTTCAATTTTGAAGTGATGCGGAAAATAAATAAACCTGAAAAATTAACTTTACTAGGGTGCTCATAGAATAGCGCCCGGTTTGCACCTGGAATAATATTTACTGCTCTAACAATAGAAAGATCTCAATAAACCTTTCGATAATCCCTTTTGAAGACTTGCTTAGCCGCTGAGAGAAGTTTTCAGAGGGATTTATTTATGTATTTATATTACGTATCTGCAAATATAAGTTCTTTATTAAAATTTATATTTATGTCTAGGTGATTTCAGCTGACCTGGAAAATTAATTTACGATTGATAGATTGATTTATTACTTCAGCTTATTTTGAAGCGAAGTGTGGTTATAATATTCCATGAACGGTACTATATTCATTAAAAATAACAGTCTGCGCAATAAAAATTAAGATTTATCTTAATAATTATTCTGTAACATGATAAATAATTGTTAATATTCAAATGGCATTATCTTGATCTACAAGGAATAGAGAAAAAATATTAATATCATAAATCTATTATAATTATTAAGCACTATCACCTACAATTATAAGTGCCATAACATACAGGATGAGCACTAGAAACCATGAGAACATTTAACACGGGGAAACAGTTTTTCCCAAATATTATACGTCCTGCAAAACTTAAATATAGAAATTTAAAGAATAAAATTCTAAAATTTTGGGTGTTAATTTTTTTTAATTTGCACTTTTGATGCCCAAGTAAATTTAATTTAAAGACGTGGTAAAAACAGATTTAGTATGCGTTATTTCAAGAAATGAGCGTTGGCAAACTGTCAGATACCTATATTTGACAGGTAACTTGGTTTGACAGTTTGCGTGACGTTCATTTTTTGAAATAGTAGTATACTAAATCCACTTTTACCACGTTTTTAAGTTAAGGTTATTCCGACACCAAAATCGTGATTTTAAAAATTTTAGTACTCAAAAATTCGAAATTTTATTCTCTAAAACAACTATATAATGTTTTTCGGGACACATAATATTTGAAAAAAACTGTTTTTCCATGTTAAACGCCTGTCACGGTTTCTAGTGTTCATCCTGTATATTAGTAATAGTGATACACATTCTATACCACTAATCAACTAATGTTTTTATGAAGTATGTAAATAACTGTTGACGTACCACCCACGTACAAAATATGTGCAGAGAGAGAGAGGGAGAGCGAGAGTGATATCCATAGCTCAACTACATATTTCTTATTCCTGTGTGGGATGGATACTCAGAATTAATTAATATGGCAACACTTCTATAAACGAATTACGTCATTTTAATCCATGTGCCACAGAAATCTCACAGATATATTTAGTGCTTGGTCTAAATTATCAACATACGAATATATTTATATTTAAATACTAATTATTTTCGGCCTCAATTAGTTTAATGGCTACCAAAATTTAGTGTATCTGGCTATTAAGGAAATTACACACTGCGGCAATATAGGAACTTCTTTCCAGAAGTCATAAATTATTTAAGAAGTGTTTATTTGTGTCTGTCCGCACTATACATTGGGCGCAATTTATTATTTGTTCTCGCTGTTCATATAAAAGCTGGCAATAAAAATATTAAAATATATAGGTACTGCATGAACATTATTTTAAAGTTAAATAAATTAAAGGTATATTATTGTTTATTTATTGTGAACACAACATACAAACGTGCTTTCAAATAAAACAAATATATTATTTGTATTCTAATTTTACTCTTTTTCAATTTTAGACAATTCGAAATAATCATATATTATACAAGACGATTGAAAATTCTCGATTATAAGAAACGTGTTGCCTGGAAACACCACAAGACCGAAAATCGAGTGGTATTTCCTATAGGCAACACGTCCAGTATTTTGGAATTGTCGAATTGTATACAGGTAGACTACATCATTCATTAAATTGTAAACCAATAAGAATGCGTGATTTTCCTAAGTTACCACGTATTACAGCGGTTATTATTAAGTAACCATGGTGAACGAATATACGAACCTTTGTATATTCGAATATACCTACCTTCGTATATTCACTTATAGGTGCGTTTGGTTATTTTGTTGTATGTACTCAGAACTGGCAATGCCATTTTTAGTTATATTTACAGACATGATCTCTTTCCTTCGATCACAGTATCGAGTGTATAAATGAATCTGTAGTTAGACTTTGAGGAGGAAAATCGTGCGATGTATGCTTTAAGTAGACATTTAAAATCACACTGACAGCTCCAAGTGCACCGAAACAAATAATTGAACGCATCTATTATTTGACAGCAAGGCATTATTGAAGTAAAAATTTGACAAGTAAACAAATAATTATTTGGATCACAAATCTAGAAACTGCACTGTTGCTAGCTTATTTGAAATACAAGCATTTATTTTAAAGTACGAGCAATTCAACGTAATATTACATACTACTACAATTATATTCAAAAAGATAGGTTATGTAGCATACAGTTTGACATTTCTGTCAAAATAAAATAGACCACAGGTCTACGTTAAATTTACTATTTACTTTTTAATTTATTTTTTATTCATGATATAGTCTACCTGTATACAACTCGACAATAGAAAATTCTCGAAATACTCAACGAGTTGCCTATTGGAAATATATGTTTCCAGGCAACACGTTTCGTATAATCGAGAATTTTCAATTGTCTTGTTGTATAATATATGAATATACGAAGGTAGGTATATTAGAATATACAAAGGTTCGTATATACGTTTATCATGGTTACTTAATAATAACCGCTGCAATATGTGGTAACTAAGGAAAATCACGCGTTCTTACTGGTTTATAAGTTAATGAATGATATAGTCAAGATAATCAAAATACATAGTACAAAAGGTAAACGTCAAAATATATCATCAAACAAAAAAGATACGAATGTCATGGCAAACTGATAATACAAACAAATTTAATTTTCAAAAATTAATAACTGTCATTTTCTTTTTAATGAAAATTCAATATTTGGTATCATTGTAAAACTAATTTGAAATTCTTTCCGAAAATATAAAAATATACAGGCTGATTCATCGGCCGGTTCTCTTTTAATAACTCGATTATTTTAAATATTACCTACGGAAAATGTTTTCAAACGAAATTTATTTTAAATTTAAAAGGTCTATAAATCTGCAGTAGGTATACGTTTCTACAGAGTGTTAAATTTTTACGCAGTGGTATGTAGCTTTACATTATTCAAATGGAACACCTTTACATTTATTCAAATTTGAAAAGTACATGGAATTTGCAAAAACAAAAACACTTTTTAGAAAAACATACCACAGATTTATAGACATTTTCATTTAAAATAAACTTCATTAGAAACTTTTTCCATAATATTTAAAATAATCAAGTTATTAAAAAAGAACAGAAGGATGAATCATCCTGTATATACTATTTCATTTACTAAAATCTGATATAGGCAACACATGACCTTTCGATATTTCCATTTTATGTTACATAAATAAATAAATAATAAATAAATATATCATCTCGGCATATTACCCATTGCTGGGTGTGCCAAACTACTTTGTACACAGTTATCGGTAAATGATGAAAATGATAAAATCCGGATATGCGATTTTTAGTATGAATCCACCTCTCTTAGTGAGAGGTAAAAATCAACAATATTTTCGTGCGAAACCGGAAGTGAAATTTCGGATCTTTTCACACCACAAAATGATATTTAACTTCGCACGTAACTTCGTGATTTAAACTATATAGGTCTAAAATTAATAATAAAGAAAATAATTATTTGTCTCTATTTTTTCAATCATCCTGTAATATGGATAAACTTTATATCTAACAAATAAAAGTTTCGTTGTTTTATCTTTTTAGTGAGATAAGTTTTTTCTCTCCTAAAAGAAAACTCAGGAAGTGAAAGAATAATCACCACAGTGTGCTACTTTTTAAGAGACATTAATCTGAATTTTTATTCTCATCTGACATTGAAATAAAGCACTAGGACTAAGGAAAGTATAAGGTTAATGCTGGCGCCCCAAAAAGACGAGATATCACGAACATAAAATAAATATATTCCAATTTTCGTTGGGCCAAGGCAGGAACGCAAGAAATGAAGTGAAAACCCAGTCGACAAGGGCTTGATGTTCAGCGGAGCGAGCGATTCAAACTCATTAACTTTCCTCAACGACAGCCATTACGCCAAGGAGCACCGTCGACAGCTACACCTAGAGAAGCAAGACTCACTCGGCGGGAGCCTTAAATTATTTAGACACTATCGCCGGGAAAAGGAAGTCGTTATTTCTTTAAAAAGCGATCTGATTGAATCGAAAGCTTCTTGCTTGTAATTCACCACACGTCCTCCAAGTGAACTTCTTATTACCCGAGCTCTTTTGTTTCAAACTTTGAGAAACGGACTTTTCGGTTTTGTTCTTCGTCTATTATTCTGTGTTCGTAAATTTCCGTTACGTTGGCTCATTCGAGTGGAATGTTAGGTTAGGTTAACTGGTGCGATCTAATCGCGAGATCGGTTAATTCTCTTGTGTCGACACTATGTAAATTACGGTGGAATAGTTTTGGACACAAGATAAAATATCTGCAACTAAATCCCATCTGATTACTAAATGTTTTACACTCATGTCAGCTTGTTACAGTTTCTGTGAGATTAAAAGTTTTGCGATGAAGCTAACCGTCCTTTAAACACTTTTCAATTCAATTATTTATTGTCGAATTATATTAGCTTAACATTGTCAGGATTTACTATTTCAAATAATCAAATAAATTATATGCATATGTAATCTTTATCTATCGTCACTTGGAGGTAAAGGAGGTATTGGGATCTATAAATTCAGTGATCAAGTATGCAGGAAGAATTTTTCCTTTTTTTTCCAATTTCTTTTTGTTTCTTTTTTGTTAGATACTTCGTGTATGTAGGAAACAGCTCAGGTATTGCATTAACTCCTCCCGGTTCGAAGATGTAACCACTAATAAGTTTTCCGATAACCGTAGCGTGTCTCGCATGTGTTGAGAGAAATACCGATCGCACGATCACTCCACCGACAGTAGCGACATCACCGGTAATGAGATGAAATGCTCATGCGCCTGATACTGATACATGATTTATGATGCTGAATTTTTAATTAGATGTTTTATTTGCTGGTTTTTCAAACCCTAAAATGGAAAAGTGAATTTATGTACCTGCATAACTGAATAATAATGAAAAATTTAAATTACATCTATTTACGTCATTTTTTGACAGCAATGAATTTAATGTCATAAAAACATGGAAATAGAAAATTGGAAACTGATTCGAATTTGTTCGTCTTCTAATTAAATTTACTTTGAAAGTAAATTTAACTGGATGTTAAGGCAGTGGTCACACTGAGTACAATGCAATCTATCAATCAATATCGACTGTAGCAGATCAATAGCGATCGACCGAAATTTTAGGAGATATGCCACATTGCATGAATCGACGTAAATATTTCCACACAATTGATATCAACTTAAATAGAAAGAAAATAAATGTTTTCTTACACTGACACGCCGTAAATATATGTTTTGTTTTTAAAATTAGAGAAATTTTCTTCCATAATTTATCCATTGTCAAACAATTATTACTGTATCGGTGTGCTTTCATATTTACTTAATTTTTCACCTATGGTCTATTTCATCAACTGTCCACATTCCCGTCATGATACTACACTTACTACAGCGTGTTAAAAAAAACCTAACTAGGAGTAGGCTATGAACAGAGAAACGTATTTGATCATTATTCAATTCAAAACTCGTCAAAATTGATCATGAAATGTAATTTTCCCGAAATTCATTATAACAGGCAGGTCTTTTTTAACACACTAATCATATCGCTGTAATATTTAAACAAAAAAAAAAACCTGTATACAAATGTCAAAACAGTTAAATTGGTTTAGTTTGCTTCACGAAGGATAATTATCGAAGGACATTTAAAAGCCGTCTGATATAACATTACTTGCAGTTACCTTCACTGCATTTCGTGTGCATAAGGAGTGAAACATTAAATATTTATGGATATATTTTAACTGAAAACAATAAATGTAATTTATTTGAAAATTATGTTTTTTTTTTAAATAATGCATTTCTGAAAGATTTGTTCTTCACCTAGGTTTTTGCAAAACATAAGTATGCAGAATTGACATAAACGAAGGAATAATAATTTGATTTAAATGTCAACGTCACTGGGTAATCATTAGCACAGAGGGCAGTGTAGTATATAATTAAATTAAATATCTGTAACCCTACGACATACATTATTATTATTTTTATTATTATCATTATTTGTAATGTGCTAGAAAGTAATGTCCCCATTTACGTATATGTCACGCAATATAAATTACATAGAATAGTCATCTTTCGTGAAACAAACTATATGAAAAATATGAGAAAACTGAGCATGCTTAATCAAACATGTTTGATATATCAAACCACTCGTCAATGTTCGACATCGTTCGATTATAGCGGATTCATGCAATGTGACCATTTACATAAGCTAGTGTTAGTTTAATTTTTAATCAATCGCAATCAATTGGCGTTAGTTAATCTCACTTTTCCAGTGTGACCATTGCCTTATATAACCGGCCCTAAGCCAGTTTGACAGTCATTATTTTGGTAACATATTGTCATATAGGTACCTCACTTTGGTAGTAGGTTTCATTGATAACCGTTAACTTATACTCATACGACCACGTTATTTGTATATACAGGCTGGTGACCGGCACTGCCGAACATAGGACTTTAACATGTAAAATCAGACTTCCCTAATTTCCTGCTTCCCTAATTATTTTAGGTAAAGAAGCTTCAAATAAAAGTTGTAGAACAGGAAATTCTGCATCTAAATCCATAAGCAAAATTAAGCATGTCTTGTAACGACAGAAATTAGGTATGAAAATGTTAAAAATCATCTCAAAAATAGCAATAGCCATGGGATTGAGACAAAATAAATAACAAATGTCCAACGGTTTATCTGTCATGTTATGGTAATTTATTTTTACTAGGTATTATTTCTAATTTCTGTTTCAGTTAACAATTATCTGTTAATTTAAATTCATATTTTTTCACTTGAACAGAAACTACAAATAATAATAAAAATAAATTAACCTAGCTTGACAGATAAATCGTTAACATTTGTTAATTTTTTGTTTCAATTCCGTGGCTATTGCTATTTTGAAGTGATCTTCGATATTTCCATACCTAATTCCTGCCATTACAAGGGATATAAAATTAATTTTGTTTATTGATTCAGATGCAGAATTTTATTTGAAACTTTTTTACCTAAAATAATTAGGGAAGCAGGAAATTCTGCTTTTATATGTTAAAGTCCTATGTTCGTCTGTGCCGTATATATATATCGCAAAAGTTTCCAAATTATTTTAGACAAAAATAATTTAAATAAATGTTGTAGGGAATTAAATTCTGCATCCAAATTAGTAATAAGATTTTATAATCTGAAGCTTTTGTTCATGAGAAAACTGTTCCATAGTTTCAAAGATATATGTTACAAAATAAAAACCACAACACACAAACTTTTTTTGACAGTTAAGATGTCATAAAATTGTTCGTAATTTTGTTTGAGTTGCATGGCTATTGCTATAAATCAGCAATCTTCAAAAGAAAAATTAAAAATGATTTTCTCGGTCATGAAGTGTCAAAAGTAAAATCTTATTACTAATTTGGATGCGGACTTTATTCTCTACAATATTTATTTAAATTATTTTTGTCTAACATAATTTGGGAACTTTTGCGCACGAAAAATCTAATTTCCCATATTAAACGCCTATGGTCAGGTTTTTAATTAAAACCCTGTGTTTGACAGTCACAATTTTGATAACATTTTGTCAAATAGGTACCTAATTTTGATATACTGACCGAGTTATATATACAGGCTAGTTTTGAACTTAATGTCATAAATTTAAGAGTAAGTAGTATGACATGTATTGATTACAAAACAGGGAGATTTTTTTTAAAAAATCGAAAAAAAAAAATTCGACTTTTCTTAAGGAAACTTTTTTTACTGCTGTTTTAATTAATATTTAATTAAAAATATGGTTATCAAAAATACATTCAAAATTAGTTGTATAAGATATTATTCTTAATAATTAAATTAAATAGCATTTTTAACGAAAATAATTGTGTAATAGATAAAATATTTACAGAAGAATCCAAATGAGTTGCCAGTGGTCCAATGTTACCAAAAATGTTAGTTTCATGAAAACTACCCTTAAATATGCGATTTTTTAAAAAATTCTTTCTGTTTCGTAATCTACACATGTCATACTACTTACCCTTAAATTTATGACATTAAGTTCAAAACCACGCTGTATATATATCGTAGATCAATGTAATTTTGATATCTAAGTAGAAAGATTGTAAAACCTCAGCGTTTAAAATAAATGTTTGGTCTTCAAAGATTTGTTTCGCATGAAACCGATCAGAAAAGATATATTGCTTGAAAAATTGATTTTAAATTGGTTCATTTCGCTTCAGAAATGTCTCCAAAAATATCTCATGTGACCGTTTATTTCATGTTTCAGTTCTGTAAATAAGACAATTACAGAAGGCGCTGGAACGAATCTTATTTTGTTTCTTTATTAATTAGTATTTTTATTTCTGGGACAATCCAATTATTTCCTGAGATAAAGCAGGTAAAAAAGTCTGAAATTATTTTTTCAAGGAATACTGGTATATTATTTCTGACAAATTTATTCGTTGAGCATATCCAATATTGGAAAAAGTTGAGATTTATTAAACTTTTCCAAATATTTTCGTTTCTCTTTCTAAATGTAATATCTCTTCTTGGTGTTATGAACATCTCGTGAAATAAATCAATATTTAGAGATAAAATATTGAAAAAAAATAATTGTAAACTAATACGCATTTGGTTTATTTTCCAATAATATAAAATATAATATAGTGTGTCGATAAGTTTATTTATAACCCAAATATGTATATACGGGTACAAATAAAATAAAGGTTTTTACTCAGTAAAATATTTCTGAGTATGATAACGTATGTCGCTTAAGTTTTGGCATAAATTTCAATATTTTTTTTTTATAAAAAGGGCACTTACTTAAAGTTTTGTAATACTTAATAATTAACTATTTCGTAAGCAACAAAATTATGAACTTAATTTAACACCTAGTATTGGGTTTGGGACAATATTTACATCGATTTAAGGGAAATTCTGGTTTTTATACTGAGAATATTGTAGAGGTCCATAATCATGTTGGATATAAACAAAATCGCAGATAAAGTGTTGGTATGGTGTGCTATTTCCACAAGGGGCGTATCCAGGTCTCATATGGGCCGAGTGAAATGAAGCCCTGAATAGTTAAAGGCACATCGATATTATTTAACAAAATTGGTTAATTTTATCTTCTTGCCAGACCTTGCGTCCTGCCACTATGTAGGACAAACTCAGATTGTTCTGTGAAACGAAAATCCTCCTCACCTTCACCATGTTAATCCTATATAGAAGATTTTTGGGCTCTTTTATGTTTTTTAAGTTTACGATGGAAGATGGGAATTTCAACGCCGAATATGCAGAAATAAGGAATGCCCGAGAAATCGATGTAAATGTTGTCCAAAACCTAATGCTAGGTGTCCGCAGAAAATTGCATCTTGTGGAAGAAAACGGCTCTCTTTATTTAATTTAAGTTAATAATTTTGTTGCTTATAAAACAGTTAATTATATTTACAAAACTTTAATGCCTGTTTTCATCGTTACTATTTAAGTTACACTTAGTAATAAGTAGCACTTAGATTACTAAAAAACCTTTGTACCATACTTTAAGTTCCACTTTATTTTTACTGAGTTATATTAAACTGTACTTCATCTACCACTTAAACTCATAAGTTAAATGTTTTAAACGATATTGAATATGAATATAATGCAAGTATTACTTATTTTTAAGAGCTACTTGCTTAAGTGTAACTTACGTGTAACGGTGCAAATAGGCATAAGTACTTGTTTTCTTATAAACATTTTTGTTAAAATTTGTGCCAAAACATATGGACATACGTTATCATTAAAAATGATTGCGTCACAATCACAAACATTTTGGAAGTGTCTTGTCGTAAATTTATGGACTCGGGTACGATTGCAACCGACGCCAAAATTATTTCGAATTTTAAATGACACAAAGTGACCTCTGTGGAGCACTCTCTATGACATCTTTGCGATGGTGTATTTATTTATTTATAACAAATTTGACTTCTTTCTAAAAGATTGTAATTCATTTCTATTACCTCTTTCTCTCTAATGTTTCGGATATTGAAACGACGCTCTCGCGCAGTAAAAGATTTCTTGATGATAGTTTTTTCCCGCAATCTGTTAAAAGCACAATCTCGACTCTTAGCCAGAGATCGGGAATTCGGCGTTGCAGAAAAAGCTCAGCAGCTGACCCGCGAAGAAAGGAATAACTTGTTGTCACGAACAGTCAAGTCGCAGTCGCAACAAAAAAACTCCAGGGGTGACAGGCGTCTTCTTCTTCTTCTTCTTCTTGCTACTTGCTGACAATTCCAGCCATGAACTTGTACGCGTCTCACGATATATTACCCAAAGTCATAAGATTTTCTGATGCAAATTGTGTGTAGTTACTCTACTTTTTAGTTACGTATTTTAATAATTTGTTGTGCAATGATAATAAAGTTATAGTGGTGAATTTTAAACTAGTTTGCAGAATAATTTTCAAGTAGTTTATTTACTACAATTAGGCTCGATATTTTTATCTCTGGTTAAAGTGTCTAACTTAACTGTCAGTTAAATGTTGCATCAAATAATAGTTATTTATGCAACAAGAGTGTAAACACAAGCTTTATGACATGAGGTCTACCGAGTCATGAAAATTATTGACCGAAAGTCATAAAGCTTGTTTACACTTCAGTTATATACAAGATTTTTTTAGACGACCTTACGTAACATTCCTGAAACAATTTAGAAATTTGACAGACGAGCAGGCGTTAATTGTAACACACCAAATATCGAGTTCATATTTGACAGTAACAGATCTAAATTTGAATACTGCAATACTCAGTCAGTATTACCAACATGAATGTATAGAAAAAACTACATTTAAGTAAGATAACTTAAATGCCACATGTGGATTGATGGTGGTAGCTCTGTAATGTGTAAAGTAAATAAAATACGAAAGACTGTGTAAATTACCAAGTTTACACATCGGGGTTTAAAAATAACTATTTATTTCATTTCATAGGAAAAACATTATAATTAAATGTGAACAGTTGTTGGAATTGCTACGAGCAAAATAAAATTGAAATATTAAAATTTATATTCATGACTAATGTTGGGAAATTTAATATTGTAAAATATATTATTCCTATGTAGAAATTCATATGTATAACAAAACAAAATGTTATTCATAAATTTGACACGTGTACCTATTGTTTGCTATATATTGTTGTTTGAAATACATTTAGTAATGGTAATTGTATTTTATTGAAAACACAATCTGCTTTATAAAAAATAAAATCTGTTTTATTAAAAAAATTAAAAATTGAAAAAATATAAATATGAAACTAATCATTTCATTACATTTTTTACGCCAGAATTATTGAGAGTAAGATACACGGCTTTTTTTAGAGTTTTATTTTACATATGTTCATAGGCCCCTTCAACAATCCTCACGTTCAGTTAGGATAGCGCTAGCCTAGCAAAAAGTAGCGCTAGATGCGTACTAAACGGTATTTATTTGGTGAACCAGCGAGCAAACGTAGATGACCGTAAAACATATCAGATGGCTATTAACTGACCGATTTACCTGTATAGTATTGAATGAAAACTCGAAAACTTTATTTTTCGATGAATCTAATATTTTTACTTGAGTAGTTAGAGGATATCCACAATATGTTAGTGTCCTGTAACGAATATTTACTTAACCTTGAAATTAAAACGTACCTAAACACAACAAAATAATGCCAATGGTGACGCATGTAACTCTCTACTATTTCGCTAGATGGCCTAGCGAAATATTTCTAGCTAGCTATTTCTTCAAGTCCTAGATCAGCGCTAGATTCTAGCAAATCGTTCAATAGACACGTAATTGCAATTTGCATGAACCCCTCTAGCGACACAGCATAGAACTAATGGTTGCTATGGTTACGACATTTTAAATAAAGAACTGTCATCTGCCATTCACAGTACCAAATTCAAAGATGTAGACCATGTAAATATCATAAACGTCAAACGTCATTTGATTATTAATGTAGTTTAGTCTATTATTGGTTTAAATTCATTTTAATAAATAAAACAAATCAGAATAGAGAATTATGTTATAACACTGAATGACAGATGCAAAAAGAATGACAGGAATAGTTAAAGAAGAGGGACGTAAGGCAACGAGAGGGAGTTTGTTTGGATCGAGATCTTCTTTCTTTCTCTTGCGTGTGACGTCAATTCTGTGTCTATTAGTTTGCTATTCTAGCGCTAGCCTAGATGAACGCGAGCAATAATACACTTTACTATACATTAAACGCTTCCAACCAATCTTCTTTTGGAATGCTTTCAAAATAATTTTAAATTGCAGTATATAAGTATTAATATTTATATAAGGTGAAAACCTTCTATCCCGTAATTAGGAAGTCTAAAATCAGGTGAATATGGCAGGTGTTCTCTTAGCTATTACTTTTATTTATATTTTTGTCAAAAACTGAAGAAAATGCTCTTTAGTTAATTTTAATTCCACATTTTCTCGCACAATGATACTATAAAATATGGTGTACTAAATTCTAATTAACTTGACTACGCAACTTAATTCTAAGTATATGTCGTAGTTAAATTTTAAAATCCGTCTTTTTATAAAACGCGGCAGAATTGTTAAACTTTCGTTCACTTAGCGATGTTTTACCATCAGGGTAGTCGTTTTATAAAACATTTAAGCGTTTAGTTTTATATAACGAACAGCTTACTTAGCTTATATATTTCTTTAAATATAACAACAATAATATAACCTAACGCACAAATCTCGACCCAAGTTTTCATGCGTGACTTTTGTGCGATAGGTTATGTTCAGATATATTTAATGAAATTGCAAGCGAAATTATCCAAATATTCGTATTACAAAGTGGTCGTAAGCTGTTCGTCATTTTATTAAATGTCTAGCCAAACTGTACAATGCCGCTAAGTCAACTCAGGTTTGATAATATAGCCGCGTTTCATAAAAATGCGTATTTTTTAATCTGGCTACGAAATATACATTTCGAATTTACAAATATTTAGTCTCCGTAATTATCAGATACACCCATATTTTTGGACAGTACTGTAAATATGTCCAATTTTCATTCATAATATGTTCCTATATGAGTCATAAATAATGTGTCCCACTTTTGTAGTTATCTCTGTTTATTTCATCAGTTTCTTCCTCTGATAAAACTAAGCTATAAGCCATAAACATAAAACTGATTGAATGTGCATTTTATTACTCAATATACTTTCCCAACTCCTCAGTCTAATATTACGCGAAAAATTTCTGGACGACTGGTCCGCATAACATAGTTAGTTAATTTTCCGTTCAATTGCCTTCGCTTTCTTTATTTCTGCTTAGCTAAATCACATCTTGTCAGAACGGCAACAACGACAACGACATTGCGCCAAACGGAATTAAATGAAGTGGTTTGTTCATAATCCGCGACCAGGATTAATTCGGTTACGGAAATAGAGAAAGCAGTCGGAGATGTTTTACGGAGTATGATCACAAATGCAACGCCTGTCAGATGCAGACACGACTCGGGGATGCAGCTATTGCAGCTGGATGCTGGACCAAGCGAATTGAATGGAATGTTGATCAGATCTAATCGGCTAATACAACTCAAAGTTTGCTCTTTTCAAACGAAAATTGATTGGTTCTTTTGAGAAGAATCAAAGAAAGGTTTCACAAACAGATTTTTTTAATAGAATAAAGTTAAAATATCTACAGTATCGGACATATATAGGGTGTTATATTTTAATGGACCCAGCAAATATCTCGCTTATTTATTAAGTTAGTAATTTCTTTCATATAACATGATTTATATAGCAACATGTAAGCTATTTGATGTATTCCTTATTCTTATTTTCTGTATTATTATGACAAAAAAATATTATTTCGTTTAATAATAATAGTTACAATTCTTTAGTTCATTGTTTTATTTCAAGCCACAGTCATGGCTCCCTATTCTCTTTTCGACTAGGTGTATAAAAAAGTGCCCGCCATTTTACGTTTTAATAATGTAACATATGGATTATTTTACATGATTGTAAAGCAAATTTGATGTACTTTTCAAATTTGTAAAAAAATATAGTATGTTCTATTTGAAATTTCAAAGTTAATATTAATTACTAATAAATCGGAAGTGGTATCATGAATGTACATCCGTTATCAAGTAGCTTACATGTTGCTGTATAAATCATGTTATATGAAAGAAATTACTAACTTAATAAATAAGCGAGATATTTGCTAGGTCCATTAAAATATAACACTGTATAGAGCGACTCCGTAGGAACTAATAAAAAATACTCCCCTACCCTATATTTTAAATATTTAATATAATTTCAAACTTGTTACATAATTTAAACGTGACATGTTCATAAAAACTTATGGACATTAAATAAAATAAAATAAATAAATAAATATATCATCACGGCATATTACCCATTGCCGGGTGTGCCAATCTGCTTTGTACATTAAATAAGTAATTCAAAAGTATAGTACTAAATTTCACAAGTACTTATGTATTTGAATACGGTGAGGTGCGACAAAAATAGAGCGACTTTATAAAAATCTTATATTTACTTTAAAAATCAGGTGTGGTCAATGAGGTTTTATACTATAGTATAGAACCTCATTGGTTGTGGTCATCACAATACCTCTCGCCACTTCCGTTCTTGGTTACATAAGTATTGTATTTAACATTTCTTGTATACCTACACTCATAGCTTATAAAGAAATTTTGTCCTACTCTTCTAATTTTTCGAGATGTTTCCAATTCAATGTCGGGATTGACAGTATATCTAAAGGGTGTATACAATACCTATAATTTTAAATATTTAACTATTAATACAATAAGAAATAATATATGTATGTACTTCCCACGCAAAGAGTCTTCAGTAGTGTCTCCGGATTTCAGACACTGACATTTATCTGGCAGTTACATTTTTATTTTTCAATTGGTTTCCATTGCATTATTTGGGCTGTGAGTTTATTACAATAGATTATTTTATATATTATATTCTTTTATCTCTAAATCAATAAAAGATATAATAAAATATTTAAATATATTAGATAGAGAATTTAATCTTCTTTAGAGAGAGACAGACATCATCATAAAAATGATAAAATCAGATTGTAGGGACCTTAAAACGTGCTTATTCATTAAATTCTGAAATTCTCATTTTACCTCTCGCTAAGAGAGGTTTGCATTCATGCAAAAAATCGCATATGCAAATTTAATGATTAAACACGTTTTAAGGTCCCTACAATCCAATTTTAATATTTTACGATGATGTCTGCCTGTGTGTTGATGTATGTGTGTGTATGTATGTATGTATATGGGTGGAAGGACGATTTCTCAAAAAGTATAATACTTCATATCTGTTTAACTACGTATTTTTCAATCGGACATTACTGGGAAGAGCTGAAAAGGTTTTGGTAATAATTGGACAACCGAAAGTAGCAGATTCTTAAAAAAAATCTTTTAAATATTATTTTTTGAATTTTTTTATTCTTGATTGTATTAAAGAAGAGTAAATTCTCTATGTGATACATATAAATATTCTATTATATCTTTTATAGATATAGAGATAAAGAAATATAAGTTATATAATAATCTATTGTAATAAATAATGTCATGGAAACCAATTGAATAAAATTAAAATGTTTGTATAACTGAGAGATAAATGCCAGTGTCAAAAATCCAGAGACATTACTGAAGATTTTTTCTGGGAAGTACATACATTATATTATTTCTTATTGTATTAATAGTTAAATATTTAAAATTATAGGTAAATTACATATATCTTTCAAAAATACTGTCAATCCCAACAATGATTTGGAAACATCTCGCAAAATTAGAAGAGGAAAAAATTTCTTCGTAGAATGAATTTGAAATTAAACAATCTAAATATATAAGTAGAAATTTTGGTGTAGAGTGTAGGTGTACAAGGAATATTAAATACAATAGGGCGCGAGCAGTCATGTGACTTTGTTGGCCTTGGCAAGCAGATATGGGAGCCCATGTCAGAATGATAGCTAGTAATTATGTATATAGATGTCAAATATCATAATTTCTCATTCTAAATTTAGTGATTTTCCAATTCTATGTGATTTATTTTCCTCGACAAGTAAATTCCACACTCCTGGTGACAATTTAACTACGTGAATTTAGAAAATCTTGAAATTTTTAATGAAAAATTCAGACATTTGACATCTATGTACATAATTACTAATTATCATTCTGAAACGGGCCCCCATATCTGCTTGTCAAGGCCAACAATGTCATGACTGCTCGCGCCCTATACTTACGTAACCAAAAAAGAAAGTGCCAAAAGGTATTGTGCTGCCCACAACAGATTTTTTTATTAAGTATTACATTATTATTATGATTTTAGCGAATGAATTGTTCACGAATAAAACAATTTCAATTCCAAATAAATTTCGTTATTACTTATACATAAGGTTTTATGAACGCCGCCTTTACATTATATAAGAAGTTTGTAATTATATTGAATAATTAAAATATGGGGGAGTATTTTTTATTAGTTTTTTTTTTGTCCGATACTGTATATATATAGCCCTATATCCTAAAGCATATTATTATCCTAATTATATGTTGAACAAGGAAAAACATTTGAAATAAAAGATCCGTACAATTATGTTTCTATAACTGTTATTTGAAGTATTTTGTGCACTTCTTGTTCAATAAATTTAAAACATAAAAAATATTCTTAAATTCTTTTGAATTTAAATACTTCATGATTGTAAAATCGGCAGAGTGAGACTTTTTAATTTTTCTGTCTTGTAACGCCGCCATCTTTGCGGAACAGAGAACAATCCATTTGCCATGACCAGTGGCGGATCCAGAAAATCTCTCAGGGGGGGGGGGCGAACTACTTTTTTTAGTTAGTAGAAGTCATCCCTGCAAGGCATTAAAATGACCGAAAAATATGGGCATAATGTCCACATGCAACTAACTTCACGCCACGTGAATGACAATACGTTTTAAAATTTCGTAACAGATGTCGTTAGTCGCTAGAAATTCAATGCCACCTGTTATGGCGCCAAAACTGAATTTTATTTAAATATTGTGCGTAAATTTCTAGACTGTAATGTGGATTAGGTGTTAACAATTATTTGAAAATTCAGCCAAACAGCATTTATTCTTAATATAACAACGTTTCAGTGCACCATTACACCTTCTTGCGGGTGTACAATGATTGCAATAACATTAATGCAAGGACTGGTATTCAAGAACTTAACAGCGTATATTTTGGTGTATTGGAAAAGTTCAAAATTGAAAAGGCAAATTTTAGGCCAAACTGAGTTTCATTAATTTATCTACATTTTATTTAAATTCCTACAACTTGTTACATTATTATTGGTGTACAGACGACCAATAGGAGTGCGTTTCAATGATGTCACCAGAATCCTTACACAGGATATTTCCGGCTATTTTCCGTATTATTCGGTTGTCGGTTTTTAGAGAAAATGGGTGTGTGTATACTCTTTGATTTTTTTGGTACGATTTTAATAGATTAAATGAATGTTTTGTACGAATGTATTTTGTGTACATGAATTGTAACAATTTGTAATAACTTACTGTAAGTGTGATAATGTCCATGTTATTTTGTATGTATTACATTCTTGTTGTATAATTGTTGTAGATCGTGAAGAAGGTGCAAGGATGCATCGAAACGTTGGTAGTAAGAATAAATGCTGTTTGACTGAACTTTCGAGTAATTATTAACATCTAATTTATTTAAATATCTATAAACTTTTTCTTGGTTCATGTTGAGTTTTTATAAAACAAAAAAAATATATTTATTGATCTGTAATTTTACAAGGAAGACATCTTAAAATTTTGAAGAAAAAAATCTCTCAGGGGGGGGGGGCGATCGCCCCATCGCCCCCCCCCCTTGGATCCGCCACTGGCCATGACTCGGTAAGCCAAATCACGACATCAAATCGACTACGACAAGTTGGAAGCAATCCTTCTAAAAACTGTCATCACTTCACGTTTTAATCTTACTGTTCCATCGCAAAATTAAAACCCTTTGCTCCAGTAAATTGAAACGCGAATCGTTACGGAAGAAAAACTAAAAACACACATAAATCTCCCTTGTCTCCCAGACCAGAAGCCAGAAGCTACCGGCTTCCATTTTCCCTGCAGGAGTAGGATCCAAGCAAGCGTGGTAAGATGCCGAAAGCCAATAGCTTTATCCTTATATTGTCTAACGGACCGAGCGGAACTCAGCAATCTGTATGGGTGTTCCTAGGCCGACCCAATAATTCCAGAACTTTTATATTAATGCCCCTGTAAAACCACATGGATTTTATTCTTCAAACTTGCGGTAACATCGGTCACAATAATGAGCAAAATGGATAGAAGTAAAACATGAGAAAAGTTCCAGAATTGCTGTTTCTACTTCAACTACAAGTTCCCGGCTGGTTTTCTTGGTTATGTACTTTAAATTGAAAATAAAGAAACTTAAGCTGGAAATAGTAACTGTGTATTTCAACTTGGAAATTTAAATTGAGTTTTTAACCAAGCGGCAAAATTATTTTCGGAATATACAAGTGTGCTATACTATTAGTAAATTCTGATTATTAACAGATATGGTTATATTTATGAATATTCAAACCTTAAAGAAAAAAAATATCAAGGTTATTTATTTGATGGTATTATTAAAGAGAAATATTTACACAAACAAAATTAAGAATCAGAAAAAATCAAAGGTGTGCCCGGATTAAGATACTATCTAAACGGATTAATATTTAATAGATGACACAGTCAAATTTAATATATTCATAACACAATTACAAGACAGGCAAAAAATATAGGTACACCTGATAATTACGAGGAGAAACTAACATCATCTATTATGGGTAGCACAATATTTCCAGCCAATTCTATTTTATTTTATATTCATTCATTTGGATCGTCTGCTGTTCTCACTAGCTCCTTGAATACTTGATTTGAACACAGGATCCCCCACCTATCTATCCAGAGGAAGATCCGGGTTAATTACAGTGGAAAAACGGTATACGTCCGTTTAAAATAAGTGTAACTTGATGTAGGTCCTGATTGGACGCGAAAAATTTTGTTTGGTAAATGATATTTGTTTGGAATTCGAGTTTGATGAGTCACTATCCTTGTTTACCTCTTTCGAGACAAGTCCGTGAGCGGGTCAGTGGGCCTGTTACTACTGATCAGTAAACAAATCACGCTATAACTCTGAATTTGTAGGTGATTTTGTGTTATTGAAAAAGTTCGTTTGGTATACGTCCAGTTTGGTATAAGTCCAAGGATATGAAACGGATTAATAACGTATATCGAGGTTCCAATATATATTTTCCTTGATCATGTCCTTTCTACGATTGAAAATGAAGCATTGTTATAAACATTTAAACGAGAAAAATTATTTAATTAAAATTAACGGATTGACAAACTATAGACATTCTTTGTATTAGTTTTTGTAAAATATTACTAGAGATTGATTTCTATTCCAAATGTTTTGCAAATTCTCTCACGACTGATTTGATGGCAAAATAGTGTATTGTGCAACAAAAATAATTTAAAAAATCTGATATGACCAATACAATACTTCCCGCCATTTACCTCTGGGTACTCCGATTCGATCCCGATCAACGCCAAATAATTCGAATTTTAAATGGCATAAAATTAACCCTTGTGATAAACGCCCGCATAATACAAATATGTCATAATCATTACCGAAATGTGTGTATAAATCAGATTAGCACACCCAGCAATGGATAATATGCCGTGATAATATATTTATTTGTTTCTTTATTTAAATACATATGTGCATATTTACTAATGCTAGAAATTATGTATTTTAAGTTCCTTTCCATCAAACTGTTGTTCTATTTACAATTTTTCTTTTAAAACGTTACTATTATTAATTTGAAATAATTATTTTTTTGACAGTGACAATTATCTGTCAGTTACATACATTTGAGCTGAACTATGTAAACACGGAGAAGTGTTTAAAGCATAAGCTCCGAGATATAATTTTTATATTACTTTATAAATTTATCCATAAAAGTATTAAAGCAAACTTGTAGAAAATGGAATAATCTTTAATTTATATAATAACAAATTGAGAAAAAATTACATTTAAAGGTATTTTTTGAAGAAAAACTATCTTGAGCTTCACGTAAACTGCCATTTCCGGTTATCCGATTGCCACCAAAATCTAATGGCTGCTTTCCATATTAGAATAAGGTAGAAATACATGGTTTCAAAACTTTCTGAATGATAGTATTTGAGTTACAGCGTAAAGAGGATCCACACGCACACATACACATACATACATACGTACACACAGATATCGTCGTGAAAATGTTAAAAATAGATTCTAGGGACCTTAAAACGTGGTCATTTACCAAAATCTCGATATGCGATTTTTAGCACGATCTCTATACCTCCCTTATCAAGGGTGGCGGGAGGTAAAATTTAACTACAAAACAATACATTGGTTGTAAAATTCATCTGTATCATAATGAAAATCTGTATCGAAATGAAAATCTGTATCATAATGAGTGTCATTCAAGTACAGATGACATATAGTGAGTATATTAAAGCATAGGAGTAGAAAGATTAAATGTTCAGATTTATTTTGTTTTATAACTTTTATTATTATCAATGTCGACTTGCTGGCAGACCGAGTTAGCGCACATCTACCGACTCGCTGTGACGTCACTCGAACCATGTTCCGTGCGTCGATTCCCGTCGACCGACAAGTACGATTTGTTGTAAAATATAAATTCAACTATATGTATTTATTACTCAGATGCTGTAAGCTGGCCACTTATACATCTTAAATAAATGTAGCAATGGTTGATATCCAACCGGCAATACGGCAGTGGTAAAACACTGTGGTTTGGTAAGTCCAATTTATTAAAAACTATATCAGGAGATACAATTTGAGTACATTGATTTTTACAAAGCAAGGTACCTATATCATTGAAGCTTGAGAATATTTTTAGGAAAGGGCAAGTTTTCAAGATCCTAGAAGTGGCAATCGTAATCTGAATATTCCGTATACTATTTTAGAGATACCTACATATAATTCAGTCTATAAAAAGTCTAATCTAAGTAATCTATTTTAGTGTATGGTATAAAAAAACTTTGAATGAATGTGGAAACGTCAACAAACTGAAATATTGTACAATTTGAAGAAGAAAATACAATAAATTTGGCTGTGATTTGCAATCCCAGTGTACTAGTAAAGCATGGAATAGTCGCAATAATTTCACATGGCACAAAAACTACTTCCAATTAAATGGAGTAGCGCAGAACGGATAAATTGCGTTACCTCCCTTGAAGGTAAATTTTATTACACACACAGCTACACTTTCAGCCAAATTACATGCACACTTGAGTGTTGCGTTGCACGGGTATCGCACAACACCGGCAAAACATATTCATACCTCGGGCCAGACCCGTACTCGGATAAATTGCGCAAATATTTACCCTATCTCTGGTTTTATCTCATGCTTAAAGTGTCGGCGCTGCAACTGCGAATTTCAATATGTTACTGGTTTTATACGAAATCTCTTTACAAACTGTTTACTATAGCCATGTTATTAAAACCAATGGACTTGGTAATTTCCTCAAACAAAAAGTTAAGCAACATGAAAATGTAATAAATAAGTTTTATTTACTGATTAAGATTTGGTTGCTAAATTAACAATGGCAGTAAATCGTAGAGAAATCCCACAGGCGATAAGTGAATAAATAATTTGTACATCATCTTAGCAACAGCATTAGAATAAATACAGTGACAAGGCGTGAAACAAAAGAACAAAATCAGCGAAGGCAGGAGGCTAAAGTTTTCCAAGTCAGCAAAATTGCTGAGCTAAATCTGCTTGCAGATCGCGAACAGAAGGAATGTGCCCGACGGTCATCACGGTAACACGCGTTCGTCGTTGTCTTAGAATTACTACGCACGCATTTAAGTAGTTTTATCACATTTGTAGTACTAATTTTGAATATTTATTCACATATCCTTTTAAATAAATAAATATACAGTGTGTGCAACGAAACATGGAACATAGGACTTTAAAATGGGATTTTAAAAATGTGTGGAAATTGGCTCTCCTGTACATTTTAGAGTAAAAGTACAAGAATTAAAAGTTGTTTAGAATTAATTTTTACTTAAAAAAAGTTCTCATTTAATGCCATAGAATATCTGTAGCACTAGATATTTAGAAAATAAAATATGACATTTTCATCAAAATTCAGATAGCCATGGAAATAAAAAACAAATAAAACAAAATATCAATTGAGATAATAATTCTTTAATATTTAACGCTAAATTATAATAATAGACACAATGATTACAACAATTAACATCAATAACACTGAACTCAACTGAGATGTCGGTGAATATTAAAAATGGGAAATTATCAAATATTTAATAATAAAACAAATCATACAAATCGGAAGAAAAGAATAGCAGCTGGATATTTGTAATCACTGTAAATTTTTGATTTTAGATGTCCCCATAGAAAAAAAAATCATTTGGCGCTAGATCTGGAGACCGTGCGGGCTAGTGAATTGATCCGTCTCTATCAATCCATGTATTGGGAAATCATTAAGATATTCTTTTACAATTTTTGTATTATGAGCTGGACAGCCGTCTTGTTGCAACCATACTTCACGATCATTGGCCAGTTCTTCAATTACCGGTCCAATATCATTTACCTATCAGCAGATCATAATAGGACTGACCAGTTAAAGTGCTGCTAATGAAATATGGCCCAATAATATAGTTTTTTAAAATTCCAGTCTAAACGTTGACTTTTCGGTGATATTATGTATGAGTCGTAACATACAGATGTTCATTATTTTTACGACAATATCTAAAATTTTGAATATTTGGCACAATATTGAGTGTAAATGTGCTTTCACAAAATGTTGCTCTCAGAAACTTATCTTCTTCATTCAATTCCTGGTGTTTGCCATATTTAAAAGATTTATATTTTTCTTCTTTTAAATAATTTCTTACAGTACTAAATGGAATGAAGTGTCTTTTTCTATTTGCCGCAAACTTAAATTTTTATTATTTTTAATTGCTGCAATTACATTAATTATATTTGCTTGTCTTTCTTCATCTTCATCTGCAATTGGCCTTTGACACTTGCATGGTTTTAAAAAACTTCCTGTTTTATTCAATCTCTCAATTACACGAAATATTGTAGTTTTACTTGGAATTGGACGATCAGGGTAAGAGCCACCAAAAAGTGCACAAATTTATTCATAACTATTTCCTCTGCAATGTAATTTGACAATCAATTTTTTTTCTTTGGTATTGAACAAATCCATTTTATTATGCACAAACGAACAGTGATGCAATTTATTGATTACAACAGTGTAGACACAATGATTGCTACAATTAACATCAATAACACTGAACTGAACTGTCAGAATGAGATTTTGTTTTATTTGTTTTTTATTTCCATGGCCAGAGCTGGGATAAGTACTCTAAAAAAGTATTGAAATACTAAGTATTAAGTATTTCAAGAAATGTACTTAAAGTATAAGTATCAGTAGTACTTAAAGTACTTTTTACAATGTACTTAAGTACTAAGTACAAGTAATTATATTTTACTTATTTAAAGTCAATATTTCGGTAAACAAAAACATCTATTCATATTGTTTCAGGAAATATATATATATATATATATATATATATATATATATATATATATATATATATATATATATATATATATATATCTAAAATGGCGGTTTAAGGTAATTTAAAGACATCATTTTAGATTATACCTATATGATGTCTATGTCTATAGTTAATTTACACAAAACCGCATGCCATATTTCAGACTTTTTGTATTTACAGCTCGATTTTACGTCATCATTTTCGTCGTCTATACAAATATAACACAAAACACAGAATTTAAATGCGGTTTTTAACTTTAAATTCCATTTAAAGTTAATAAGAGGCACATTATTTAATTTGTTAAAAATAAACCAAAGAACCAAGGTTACTTAAAATTTAAATCAGTTTCCTAACACACTTACAGCAACAGCATGAATCTCGGGTGCACAAAAATGCAGCAGCCGCACGATTTCTTGTTTACTATAATATCATAAACATGTTTCAACTTGCATTGACGAGCAAAGCGCACGCGTGACGTCGCAAATATAGTAAATGTACTTATTGATAAAATACTTAAAGTACATTTAATGTACTTAAAGTATATCGATGTACTTAAAGTACATTTTAAGTACTTAAAATACTTTTTTTACTTACAGTATTAAGTACATATAAATTTTGCTTTCAGTACCAGTAGTAAGTATCTCTTGACAAAAGTACTTTAAGTAAAGTACTTAAAGTACACAATGTACTTTAAGTAATACTTTAAGTATTTTTACTTTCAGTATTACCCAGCTCTGTCCATGGCTATCTGATTTTTGACAAAAATGGCATACCTTCTTTTCTAAATATCTAGTGCTAGAGATATTCTATTGCATTAAATGAGGACTTTTTATAAGTAAAAATTAATTATAAACAACTTTTCATTCTTGACAAGTTAGGACATTCCATTTTAAAACTTCATGCACTGTTGACAATACTTTCGCTGTATGTAAGTTTATTTATTAATTTAGATATATTACATTTACAGTTGTACGAATAACGTTATTTTCTGTCAGTATCGCTGAAAATGACATTGTGTCAGAATCTTATTTTTTACATATTTGGTTTTACATTTGCTAATAAACTGACCAGTTGACTTAATTTTAAATTTTGAATGCTTTTACTGCAACATATATTTTTATAATAATAAAATAACAGTAGTATTTTATGTACCCTCATAAAAACTAAGTAAACGACACTACTAAATTTGACAGACTGAGCGGAGCTAAAATCTGAGTTCATACAATTCGTAGAAGACCTTGATCGGAAATTTTTCAAAAATTTTACTGTATTACCCATTGCTGGTTGTGCCAATCTGCTTTGTATACCGATTTCGGTATTGATGAGAACTTATTTGTACCGTACGGGCGTATACCACGCATCACCTCAGGGGTACTCACGGGGTAAGTAAAATTATCCTTATAAGTGGTTCTGGAACGCCCTTGTACCCATCACTAACTACCGGAGTGGAGAGAAATAACCTTCCTTTGCTACACTGACCTAATCGTTAGAATTGTTGTTACATTTGGCAACAAATGTCAGGAAGATCGTTTTTTGATCCTCTGTAACCTTTAGTAAACTACTCGTGGTGTCAATTTTGACAATATTTTTTAACTTTCATTTGATAAATTGTATAAAAATTCTACCAAATGTCCGATCGAATAAAAATATAATAAGAATCACGGACGTTACGTACATATATCGCTTTTATATAATATAGGATACGTCGACAACTTCTCGGTATCGAAACATTATCTTTAACCTGTAAAATTTTAATTTCAATTGCACTCCGTAACCAAGTTCTATATCAAGCGTAAATATTGAATCCGTCCCTGCATTCCTAACGCAGTTATAAGCCCACAAAAATCGCCGAGCAAAAAAAAAAACACATATTGCAGACTTTATTTCGTGTGACAGAAGTCGTTGTGTTTTATTTTCAGGAGTCATAAACATAACCTCAGCTGCGATTTAAACGCGCATTAAACACTAAATGTCTCGGTCCGCGGCTCTCGAAACATTTCCATGTGACGTTCACGGGACCGCGGACGGCGAACCCGAGCACTATGTCGTGTTACCACGACGGAATGTACATTTTCACACTTACAATACGACGAAAATGTAAGCTATGTGCAAGTATATGATATATGAGTAGTCAACATGCGAACTGAAAATTCTAACATTAGGGAGATTATGATTTTGTTATTCAATAAATCAAAATACAACAAAGTAATTCTTTAGAATTGTTAAAACAGAAAAACTATGGCTTCAATAATACAAGATGTTACCTACTTGCTACTTGTCATACTGGAAATTCAATTTATAAATATCTATATTTGACTCGAGCACTTCGAACGATTTTAACTTTTCGAACGTTCTAGTTTGAACGCTAAATTCAAGAATATATATAATCAATGAATCAATAAATTTGAAACAAGAAAATTGTTTAAAATTTACAAATACAACAGAAAAGCGACTCCTGTGTTGTAATCTCTCTACGATAGCTTTGAGACCGCGAGGTGACGCCTGATGGTAAACCCTATTATTATTATTATTATTATTATTATTATTATTATTATTATTATTATTATTATTCTTTATTTCACGGATACAGGTTATAGGTACAATATATATATATATATATATATATATATATATATATATATATATATATATATATATATATATATATACATTTGTATTTTTCAAGTGTAATCTAAGTAGTTAGTTTACTTCCTGCTCCGGGATTTACACTCCTTCCAGCTGCTTACCAAGCAGCTCAGGTAAGGGTGTTAAGTTATTATTTTTCTTATGATATGTGCAGTACCGTATATTGCAGTTCTTTGAATTTCCATTGCGTCATGTTTATCAGGGATTTTTTCTATAGTTCTTTTAAATTCTGCATCAACAAATCCTGTCCCCCCTACGATTATTGGAATTATAAATGTTTTTGTCTTCCACATTCTACTAATTTCAATACTTAAATCTTTATACTTTAGCAGCTTTTCAGAAAATTTTGATATATTTTCGTCTGCCGAGGTAATTTTTACAGTTTTTATTATTATGTCCGGTCTATTGGCTAACACAGTTCTGTCAGTTTGTACTCCAAAATCATACAAAATTGTAACTTTATTGTCGCACAAGTTATTACTTTTACAGGGTTATGGTTATACCATTTTTCAGTTAAGTTCGTACATTTATAATGTTTGCATAAATTATAATGAATGAAGATATTATGTGATGTATAGTTTCATCATCCTTTTTGCATACTCTACAATATTTATCTTGTCTATTTCGATGTAATTTATTTACAATATACCTTGTAGTTAATGCCTGTTCCTGAGCTGCTGTTATAAGACTCTCAGTTTTACCTTTAATAGTACCACTTGTTAACCATTTGTATGATTGTTTTTTGTCTATGTTTAAATTTTCCATTTGTCTAAATTTTTGTCCGTGCATAGATTTATTCTTCCAAATATTGTATAATCTTGTTTGAGTATGTGTCCTCCTTTCTTGCGGCTGAGTTATTATTATTATTATTATTATTATTATTATTATTTCCGCTTTTTGTTTGTCACTACCTCAGGAATCCTGGGTACCATTGACCTCCTTTCTTGCGGCTGAGTTATTATTATTATTATTATTATTATTATTATTATTATTTCCGCTTTTTGTTTGTCACTACCTCAGGAATCCTGGGTACCATTGACCTCCTTTCTTGCGGCTGAGTTATTATTATTATTACTATTATTATTATTATTATTATTATTATTATTCGAGATGGAAACAGGAAATAACAATTTTTCGAACTTACAGTCAATAATAAAATTTATTCACACGTGAATAAATTTTATTATTATTGATTGCAAGTCCGAGAAATTGTTACTTCCTGTTTCCATCTCCATCCCAAAGCGCACAGTCGAAGTCGTTTTTGAATTATTATTATTATTCTAACATTATGAGTTCTGAAATATTTTCTACTAATTCAGATAATATTAATTATTATTTCCAATTTTCAAACACTGCAAAAGTGACTTGCAATTAGAAATAATTATTTCTGGTGACACATTTATTTAGTAAACTAATACAAATAATACATGTCTGATTTAGTATGTAGTAGCTCTTTAATATAAAAAGGTCTGGCCCACAAAATGAACATATTATCTTAATTTCTCTACGGCAATTTACTTTCCCAATGACTTCCTGCCCACAACTCATCCTCAATCTCATCTCTATCTGTCTTCTGCGGGCAGTACGATGACAGATGAGTCTCGGCACAGGCCACTCGAATGTTACGATGTGAACATGAACGTGTGATGCTATGACTGCGACTGTCACCAGCCGAACAGTAGCCATGAACACTGTCGCACTGTCACTGCCATATGTGAGCACAGATTGACCGATGGGTAATGGATGGTCCTAACTTACTCGGAGGACAAGCACAGGGCTGGATTATAGCCACAGCTGCGTATTCTATGGTGGATTTAGTTAGTTGATGCTGGAATAGGATTGGGAAGTTATTTGTTTAATAATTGTAATAAAGTGATGACGAATGAAGGCGCATTAATTTAACATTGCCACTTTCATATTTTAAAATCAATAATTTTTTTAAACTTTTATAAACCATTAGCTTATATAGTTTTAAGGCATAGTTTTAATATAAATGATAAATTTTCTTCAGGGTTTGAAAATATCAATAACAGATTTTCCGATAGGGTGTATCACGGAAAGTGAAACATAGGCGTTTAACATGGGAAATCAGTTTTTCCTTGCGCATTGCTCCCCTAATTATTTTAGACAAAAAGTTTTAAATGGATGTTGTAAAGCAAAAATTTCTACATCCGAATCAATATAAATATCATTTTGGCTACTTCATAACTGCAGAAATAAAATTTGAAAATTCACGGAATGGCAGCAAGCCTACTTTGTTTTAAATGATTGTTGCAGGATGTAACAGAAATAAATACATTAAATTTAACCAGTGATAGAACTCGCCGAGTGCAACAATATTTCTTAATAAATTTTTCTTGTAAACCTACTAAATAAAAGTATTTCAAATGTTTGATAAAATAGAATTATTTTTTAGTATTTGAAATATACCAATATTTCAAATACTTATTTCAAATACTTTTACTTTTAATTAAACTAATTGATAAAAGTTATTGTGTTCTAAAAATATTTTTCGTATTCAATTTTTCGCGAATTTTTATTTAAATTAAAAAGAGACTCCTACATTAACATAGGCGATTATTCATTTCAAGAAAAATTAGCGTATTATTCCACCTTATATTACGAGGGGCATTCAAATATAAACGAGCCTTTTACTTCTGAGGGCCTAGAAAGTGTATCGGAGGTAGGCGAAGCAACGGAAAAGGTAGGGGGGGAATCCGCTCCAGATGACTTAAGGCCCAGCTGACCGCCCGACCGATTTCGTTAGCTGTCCTCACAATGAGCGAAAGAGAGGTTCATCCGTCGATTGCGCAACTCATAATTATAAAGTTTTTAACGAAGGAAGCCGTTAAACCAGCCGAAATTCGGAACCGACTGCGTGCACAGTTCTGGGAGAATACACTTTCATGGCCACGAGTGCAAGCCTGGTGTGCAGAGTTCAAAGAAGGGCGTGAAAAAGTAGAAAATGTGAGTCACCGAAGACGCCAAAACTCGCTTGTCAGCCAGGAAGGTGATGTAAACTGTGTTTTGGGATTCTCAAGGAGTTTTACTCGTTAATTTTCTTCACGATCGTCGCACAATAAACGCTGCCTACTACTGTGATCTTCTTGACCAGGTACGAGCTGCATATCGGTCAAAAAGGCGCCGTCAGCCCATCCTAGACGTCCTGCTCCTGCATGGCAATGCAGGACCCCACACTGCAGTCCTAACAATACAGTCCTGAGCTTTCACCATGCGATTTTCACATGTTTGGACCTCTCAAGGAAGCACTTGGAGGAGAGCGTTTTGCGAACGGTCAAGAAGTTGAACAGTTTGTGCGCAATTTGTTGGATACCCACCCGAAGTCATTCTTCGAAAGGGGCATAAAAAAATTACCTGTTCGATGGGAAAAATGCATAACTAAGGAGGGGAACTATATAGAAAAATAATTATAAAGTGTGATTTCTGCCTAAATGTAAAATAAATTTTCTTTTGCAAAAGGCTCGTTTATATTTGAATGACCCTCGTACTAACAGACCATACACGACGGAGAGTTTGTATTTAAAATACATATATGTATTTCAAATGCTTGTGTATTTTAAATACAAAAATGTATTTCAAATAAAAAATATATTTCACATATTGAAAATTAGTATCTTATATAAATAATAATATTTTTAATGTATTAAAATATAAAATACTTTTGAAAAGTATTTGAATTAAAAATACTTTTATTTTTATGTATTTAAGGTTTAATTTAATCCTGATTTTTTTGTATTTTCCAGAAATTTGCAGCTTTATTCGTAACAAATCTGTCATTAAATGACCACCAATCAGAAAATCAACTCAATATTACTTTTAAACCAGCAAAACCAAAATCATTTTTCAGTCTTTCAGTAACAGATCCACTAATCACAAAATTTCGAATTTGCTGCGTAGTCCAGCCACGAACCGGTAAAACAAATCGGTAAAACCCAACTCAACTGGCCCGGACCAGTCCGTCTGCTGCCAATTTGTGATGGCAATTAAGAAAAATCAATTAATCACTGTTACAGGCGCGAAACAAAACGAAACCGCCGCCGCGGGTGCGGGTGGGTATGACGAAACGGGAAAGGGTAATTCGGCATGTAATTAATTCATCGCATAGCCATGCACAATTGATGGCGCTGTGTGCGACGCGGTCAAACATTAGCCATAATTTAAGTGTATTATTCAAGCCGCGTCAGACACAAGCAGTCTGATTGTGGGTGGTTGAAGGGTTAGGGTATACAGCCGGTGCGTATGCGTATTTGCAGGGAAGAATATCAATTATTGATATCTGTTTTTAACAGACTCAAAGTTTATGATTGAGCGATAGCCGCATTAAATTTAATTAGGGGAATAATATCTTTCACTGTTTGCCAAACGGACCTGGCGTGGCCATGTTGCAGCGTACGGCCGTTTGCAGCCGCAGTGTAGCCGAGTACAGTGAAATCTCTTTTAAGCGGACAGCACTGGTCGCTGATTATTTGTCCGGTTAAACGAGGTATCCGTGTAAAGGGAAAATGAAATTAAAGCTGTGGAATTTTCGTAGATCCGGACAAAGGAATGTTTTTATTTCGCGCCAATAAACTATTCATATGTAAGTTTGTCACGTTGAAGCCCTCCGTGTTAAAAAGTTCCCCTCCTGTGCGGATTAACATGTGTATTAAAAATTTGTTGTCTTTTTTACCTTTCGTCACCTTTAGGTAGGTATTGTCTTTGGTCATAAAATTCAATGATGGGTTTTTAGTGAATAAGCATGTTTTTGGGTCCCTATAATACGATTTTACCATTTTTACGATGATGTCTGTATGTATGTATGTGTGTGTGTATGTGTGTGTGTGTGTGTGTGTGTCTGTGTGTGTGTGACAAAAGTTTCGGATCGCATAACTTCATTACCACGATTCCAAAAATTATAATTTTTTCGTATTCCTCAAGTTTACATCCAAGAACAACTGATTTGATTTTGGTTATAATTGGTGAACCGGAAGTAGCCTCATTTAAAGATTTAACAGTTAAATTTGATTTATTTAACTTAAAGAATATATTATTCTCTATACGATTTGATTGCATTTTATACTTCATATTCAATAGATATAGAGTTAAAGAATTTTAAAGAAATTAAATTTTATAAATCTGCCAGCTATGCTAAACATGGAAACTACTAATATATTCATATAATTCAAATTGACTGATGTCAGTATAAATAAAAAGTAAATTAATGCGGCAGAGATGAGGATGTTGAAGTAGATGTTGGGGAAGACACTGAAAGATAGGTAAGGAAATAACTCTAGTGTTACAAGTTTCTAGAAAGATACAAGCGAGATGGTTACATTGGTTTGAAAATGTCATGAAGAGAAATGAGAGTATATTGGATGAAGAATGAATAGCTTCGTAATAGAAGGTTGAAGAAACAGAGGAAAACCAAAGATAAAGAGAAAAGGAACTGAATGAGAACGACGTAAAACAGAAATGAGTGGAAGAAGAAAGTAAAAAATAACGACCCCTAACGAATGGGAAAAGCTAAAGAAGAAGAAGATGTTAGTGTCAAGTGCAATTTGCATAATTTGTTTACGAAATAATTTTACTGGAAATTTAGAATCTTTTGCAAGAAAATTTATGTATGGAATTTATAATATTACACAGGATTGACGGAAGGTATTGTGCTGGCCACAATAGATTTTTAAAATGTGCATTTAACACATAACCTAATATGTAGTGCGTATTGAAGTACTGTAATAAGAATAAATAAGAACGACTGCTTCTGACTCAAACCGAAATACATATATCGTAAACAACAGATTCCCCAGTATAATGCTAATGATTTTAGCTAACGTCCATATATGAGAGACAGTGGCAGCTTGTGCCCTTTAGGAATGTGGAGGCAAATTTTGTACTCAGAACTATGAAACCCACTAAGTCAAAAAATCTTGAAAATGTTAGATTGAAAAAGAAAACCGTACAAATATTTAGGTCAGTTTTGTGTCTTATTAGTTTAAAGTTTAAACATATAAACAGCTACCCTAAACATCGTGAATGAAGATCGCACAATTCGCATCAACACTGGTCGCTTGGAAACTGCGAACTGCATTCTGCACTGAGACACTGATTATCCCCATCTATACCCATACGAACAATCTCGTCTTGATGTGCACGGAGTTGCCGATGATGTTATTGGTCGGAGTTCTTGCCTCCTATGCTATGTTTTCTCTCTGTTTTATACTTGCTGTCGTTTCTTACTTCTAACTGTGTCAAGGTCAAAATTAGCGATCAGTTCGCTTTAAAGAGAGATATAGGTAGAAACAAATTTTGAGTTTGTCTTCGGTCACCCGGTTCATTGAATAATATTGATTTCCCTTTTTAAACAACGCAAATAAAACAAAAAATGACTACTAATATTTTTCCAATATTACATGTTAAATAGTACATAATTCATAATATTCCATTGATATTTTTAAACATGCACATTGTCTTTATTTCTTGATAGGAGGCTGTGCCTTTCTTCCCTCCTCTGACGAGCCGCCACTTATAAGATGTCATTTCTTAAAAATGAGATCCAACACTAATGACCCCTGTCCGTTTAATACCATGTCTTCTTAATAGAGATATTTTTATTAGGAAAACCAATATAAAATGCCGGTTCCAGTAAAATTGTCCAGTTAATAGAGGTGTGCGCTTATTGGAAGTGTCCGTTAAGATAGATTTTACTGTATCAATTTTACTCGGAAAACTATAACATTTTTCTATTTTTCATCCCAAAAATAAAATTTGGAATAGTTATTTACAAACCAAGTGCGGGAACGATTGGTTCGCGAATGGGTGTATGGCGGCGCGAGATTGTGAGCGCTGCCATAGGACGATTCCGGGAACCAAGTTCACGCACGCAGTTTGTACAAAAAATTTTCTACGAAAAGTATAATACTTAATAATTAGTAATTTTTGTATAAATTTATTAAAACTTCATTAGATATACACTGCTTTGTAGCTAATTTCAGAATGATGTGTCAAATTTAAATTTCAATTATTTTCATGTTTAAT
Organism: Harpalus rufipes; assembly: GCA_951394225.1. NCBI lineage: Eukaryota > Metazoa > Arthropoda > Insecta > Coleoptera > Carabidae > Harpalus > Harpalus rufipes. The sequence continues at coordinate 22,194,881 of OX596283.1, forward strand.
TTTATGTAATGTAGTGTTAATCATGGTATGTGAATAACTATTTATTACTTACCAAGTATTTCACTTGTAGTATATAGCAAATTTAAACTTAATATACTTGTTAAATTGTTATTGTTTTGTTACAATTTACATTAAGTTTGTAGGTTATGTGCTACTGACTTCCCGAGTACTATGTCTTGCCGACTTCCGCCGAGCAGACATTATTGCCAACATAGAGAACCAAATGTAATAAATTCATTATTATAAAATTAAATTTCATTCAATGTTCCACCATTTTCTCTTATTATTATTATTATTATTATTATCCTTTATTTCACAGATACAGGTTATAGGTACAATATATACACAAACATTTGTATTTTTCGGGTGTAATCTCAGTAGTATGCGCCCACTTCCTGTTCCGGGATTTACACTCCTTCCAGCTGCTTACCAAGCAGCTCAGGTAAGGGTGTTAAGTAATTGTTTTTCTTATTATATGTGCAGTACCGTATATTGCAGTTTTTTGAATTTCCAGTGCGTCATGTTTACCAGGGATTTTTTCTATAGTTTTTTTAAATTCTGCATCCACAAATCCTGTCCCTCCTACGATTATTGGAATTATAAATGTTTTTGTCTTCCACATTCTACTAATTTCAATACTTAAATCTTTATACTTTAGCAGCTTCTCAGAAAATTTTGATATTATATTTTCGTCTGCTGGAACTGAAACATCCAAAAGATAGGTAATTTTTTCTGTTTTTATTATTATGTCTGGTCTATTGGCTAACACAGTTCTGTCAGTTTGTATTCCAAAATCGTACAAAATTGTAACTTTATTGTCTGCACTAGTTATTACATTTACAGGGTTATGGTTATACCATTTTTCAGTTAAGTTTGTACATTTATAATGTTTGCATAAATTATAATGAATGAGAGTGCAAATTTTATCATGTCTTTTAACGTATTCATTTTTAGCAAGTTCCGAACATGAAGATATTATGTGATGTATAGTTTCATCATCCTTTTTGCATACTCTACAATATTTATCTTGTCTATTACGATGTAATTTATTTGCAATATACCTTGTAGTTAATGCCTGTTCTTGAGCTGCTGTTATAAGACTCTCAGTTTCACCTTTAATAGTACCACTTGTTAACCATTTGTACGATTGTTCTTTGTCCATGTTTAAATTTTCCATTTGTCTAAATTTTTGTCCGTGCATAGATTTATTCTTCCAAATATTGTATAATTTTGTTTGACATTGTGTTTTTATGTGTGTAGGTGTCCTCCTTTGTTGCGGCTGAGTTTGTTGTGTTATTTGAATTTCATCTTCTACATTTTCTACGTTACTTTCAGAACTTGTTACCCCACTATATATTTTTTCTTCTATTTTCTTCGATATTTTTAAAAGAGATCTGTTCTGTGGAAGGCCCATTTCGTATCTTTTAATGTTGCTTATTATTGGATCACGGTTACTGTTTGTTCTAATGTAAAAACTTAACTGAAACATTGTTGCATAGTAAGCTGCTTCTATCTGTTGAAGTCCTCTTCCTCCCATTTTTCTTTTTACATATAGTCTTTCAACATCCTGACGTGGGTGTAATTGTCCATTGATGGTAAGTAATTTTCGTGTTTTTCTATCAACCTTCTTTATTTCTTCTAGGGTCCAATGTACTATTATTATTATTATTATTATTATCATTATTATTATTATTATTATTATTATTATTATCATTATTATTATTATTATTATTATTATTATTATTATTAAGCGAGAGAGTGTTTGAGAAACTATATTTTATTATTATAAATTTAGTTCTTTAAAAAATGCTTTAGAAATGGGAAAGTATTTTTTCCAAAATTTCCCGGTCACTTATCTAGTGGAGACCTGGGAAATTGACGTTTCGAACGTTGCTTAGGCGACGCGAAATTACACATTTCAATGCATGAGTACAAAAAAGTATTTAATTAAATTAATTCTAAAGTAAAAAATCTGATGTGGCCAGCACAATACCTTCCGTCAATCCTGTGTATTATGTACAAATTCCATAGATAAATTTTCTTGCGAAAGATTCAAATTTTTTGGTATTATGTGATTCTCTTTCTCGGCAACTGAATTCCATACTCCTGATAACAAAAAAACACATGAAATAAGAAAATGATGAAATTTTGAATGAAAAATTATAACATTTGTCAGTTATGGATATAATTAATTACTGTCATTTTGACACAGGTCCCCATATCTGCTTGCCAAAGTCAGCAAAATCATGTTACTGCACGCGGCCCCATACATAAATTTTCTTGCAAAAGATCCTATTATTATATTATTATATCCTAAGTTATTTCATAAACAAACTATGCAAATTCCACTAGACACTGACATCTTCTTCTTTAGTTTTTCCCATTCGTTAGGGGGTCGCTATTTTTTATTTTCTTCTTCCACTCATTTTTGTTTTCCGTGTCGTCCTCATTCAGTTCCTTTTCTCTCAAGTCTTCTGCAATACAGTCTTTTCATCTTATATTTGGTCTTCCTATGTTTCTTCCACCTTCTATTAATATATTCATCTCTCCTCATAACATGTTCAAACCAATGTAATCGTCTCTCTTATATCTAGAAACTTCTAACACTAGAGTTACTTCCCTTTTTCTTTCATTGATTTACATTTTATTGATACTGACATCTGTCAATTTGAAATACCTGAATATATTAGCAGTTTCCATGGTTAAGTTAGCATAGCTGGCTGAATTATGAAATTTATATCAAATTTATTATCTTTATTCTTCTTTAACTCTATATCTGTTGAATAACAAATATAAAATGCAATCAAATCGTATAGATAATAATATATTCTTTAAGTTATAATAACATTTAACTGAGTTTTCCAAGAAAAACTGTTAAAATCTTCAAATGAGGGTACTTCAGGTTGACCAATTATAACCAAAATCTAAACAGGTCTGCATATGGTTGTAAGGAAGAGGAATACGCAAGAATTGTAATTTTTGGAATTCTAGTATTGGAGATATCGTGCACGAAACGGCGGGGACACACACACACATACACACACACGCACACACGAATACACACACACACACACACATACAGACATCATCGTAAAAATAGTAAAATCGTATTGTAAAGACCCTAAAACGTGCTTATTCAATGAAAACTCACCACCGAATTTTTTGACCAAAGACAATACCTTCCTTACCCAGAGGTGACGGAAGGTAAAAACATTAATTTTACAATAAAAATAGAAAAAACTCCAGCAACTGGGATTATTTAATTAAAATTTCATTTCGCATACAACTTATTTAAGTTAAAAAATATCAACTCGGTTTCCGGGAACTTTATAGTTTTTAGTCATCGTTCTATTGTAGTTGTGAATGGATTACAGACTGCCAACAAACTGTCCGTTACAAGTGGCGGTTTATCGTTTAGTTTCAAACAATATTTATGCAAAACTTCATCGTATATGCACTGGAAACAAAACAACGAGGATACTTCACAACAAAAACACGTCGATGCTCTGAACATAGTTTTTCAATAGTTTGTAAATATTCACTGATACTTGTCGATGTACACTATATTGTTTTACCGGTTTACACTTTTCAGATTATCGACAAATGTTGGTGTACAATTAAAATAAGCGGATTAAAGTATAGATACGGATTAGCAAGAATTATGAAAATGTATTGGAAATTTATTGCAAAATAATGAACAATTCACATCAAAAAAAAAATAAAATAACTATTACTACATTTAAAACATTTTCGAATATTAATTTGACGTTGTTGAAATTAAATTGAAGACTATGTAACTTTGATTCATAAGTGAGGGCATTTAATGTCTTTTCCGTCGACCGTTTATTAATAGGCTATCTTAATGTATATAAAATCATTCATTAATGACCCCTATTAATGCATGTTTTTTTATTAATAAACGATTTATTGGGTGCGTTCACCACATGGAACACAGCATGTATTGCTAACGCTAAGTTGTAGCAAAAAGGTAGACAGAATTAAAATTCATGCTTTTGACACTTACTAGCTAGGTATATTCACGTAGCATACCTTTAAAATGAATTTGAAAGAATAAAATTCCTCAAATAACATAAAAAACCGCTTGTGTTGTGTAGCATTAAGCAAACTGAACAATTGATGACAAAACTTATTGATTTTCTGACGTAAAATTTGACGCTCGGTCAACCATTACTAACCTAAAAAAATTTGTCATGGAATAAAATTAGATTTTCCATTTAAGTAAGATACGGTCAACGAAAAAATATTGTAACTAACTCGTGTGTTAATTGGCGATTAATGTCTCGATCATTAATCGCCCTCATTAAAACACTTGATAGTTAAATAACTATTATAGCTGCCGGCTGCCTCACATTTTAATGATTGTTTCTCCTTTGATACCTTTATTTATGCTTATTAGAGAACAGAGATATATTGTGTAAACATACATATATAAATCCATACATAAAAATCACGCATACCCACTTTCGGGCCAATTTTGTAACTCAGTGGTTAATTTTTAACTGGTTATATTTTTGAACAAATCACATATGTTGATATACAACAAACATGGATTTTTAGTTGTCAAATCAATATCTATTGGATACATTATTTAACCAGTCGTTAAAAATTAACCACTGAGTTACAGAATAGGCCCGCTAGTGGGCTAGCATAACCCCGAAAATAAAAACAATAAGAGCTCAGCTGACTCACTCCATTATAGTGTTTCACGAGATTAAGGAACAATATAAGAGTTATATAATTCATTTCAAGACGAAGCAAGAATCTGTCTTGCAAAAAAATGCAAGAATAGCATGATTTTCTAACTTTTTTACATTCTAGCACTCTTGTAATACTATATTATAATTCAAATATATCAACATTTTATTACTGTTTTTATAATGGGGTAAGAGAGAAAAATGCAAAATATTTTTCAACGTATATTTAATTTTATACCACATGATTGGGTAGAGTGCGTACAAGATAAAACCAAGCCAACTACGTCATCAATCGTCAGGTGCGTGGCAGGGGGAAAGACTGACGTTGAGGTTTACGATTGGCTACTGTCCGAATCCATCTATAGATTCGTCAGTTTTTTTTTTAAATAGGGAGCTAATTACGCTCCGCAGTGAAGCGTATATTTTGAGTTTTTAATTTAAAAATATTATTTTGTAGGAATTTTTCATTTTGTTTAATGGCAATTCAATGAAAAATACATAATTAAATTAACAATAATAATTTGTATTTACAAAAAAAATATGAGTAGAGAAAAGTTATATTGTGCACACCGTTGAACATTTCATTTAGGGCGTTGGTCAGCAAAAACGAGTGATGATGTAGCCGGATTGTTTTCAACGTGTACGCACTCTAACTGTAAGCCTACGCGAAAACATACAAGACAATATATAAGCAAGAAGTTTGCAAGTAGTGTTTCTGACGAGACGATCGAGACGGGAAACTACATTGTCTCGTCTCGTCTCGTTTAGAAGACAAGAAATTAAGTCTCGTCTCGATTTTTTCTCGTCTCGAACAATGGAGTCTCATCTCGGCTGAGAATCTCGACGAGATTTCTCGATATTTTTTTGTTAATAAATCCAATATGCAATGTATTTTGATATACTATATATAATCGTAAATACATATAAATAATATGCAGAGTGGTTAAAAAAATTAGTTAAATAGCTATTTTCTTCACTATCTATTTTACACCTATAGTACAAACAGGTGTGTTTGAGCTGAGATATTTCATTATCGCGAAAATTCGAATCAAATTAAAAAAGAGCGTACATAACAATTAGTTAATAATACGTTAGAAAATATTTACATATCTACGATAAATATATATATATATATATATATATATATATATATATATATATATATATATATATACAGGGTGTCCCTTAACTTCGAGCAAAAACTTTAAGGGCATATAGTACTGACCAAAATGAATAAAAAAGCTTCATCAACATAGGAATGATCTTCAACTGTTTCCGAGAAAAGCGAAAAATCTAAGAAAAACTGACAAAGATAGCGATCGAATAAAATTTTGTCTATGTCAGTAAAAAGACTATAAAAAACAATAAAATTTTATATGAAACATTTTTCTCAATTTCTTATAGTTACGTAGTTATATGAAAATTAAATATTGACCAAGGTCGCCACAACATTTCACTTTTGATTTTTATAAAATAACAAAAGGCCATCTAAGATTACCTCTCAAAGGTAAACAAAAAGTCTCAATTAATCAAAATCGTAATTCTTATAGTTTTCGAGATAGCAAAGGTAAATCTCGTAAAAACTCATTTTTCACTGCGTTATATCTGGGAAACTATTAAAGATCGGACACATTTTGACTGAGCTTTTTTTACTCATTTTGATCAGTATTATATGCCCTTAAAGTTTGTGCACCAAGTTAAGGGACACCCTGTATATATATAAGTTAAGTAAACGTGGATTACGTTTATTAAAAAAAATTATTTATTTAAATTACAACGAAAGAAAATAATTAAGATTGATACAAATTATATATTTCTGGACACTTCAGTCTCTCTACTGTAACTGACTTCTATATTCTAAGTTTTACATTTTATACTACAAAAGTGCTTATTCCTAGACTGGGGAAACTGGAGATGTTTAGGTCAGCAGTTCTCACGGGAATGGTTGATCTAACTCCTCCCTTCCTAGAAACGAGCACCACCGGGGATGATCAGCTGGGGATGCTGGTGAGCGGAGTTTGGGCTTGAGTCCCTTGGTTGAAGTTCTTGGTCTTGAGCTTGGAGGGGATTGACCTTTTTCCTTGGGCACCTTTTTACTGCGAAAGCTACGAATATAATAATACTAGTAATTATTAAAATAATATAAAGTATTATGATTGGATAATTTGAGGTGTTCGTGATGTCATCTTCTTCAATATCATTGAATTTGTTGATTGGAAGCCTTAGATCTTGGATGTTGTTAATGTCGATTGACATGGTGGGTATTTGGCTTGCGTTCAGTGTGATTTGAAAATTTTCTAAGATGACTGGTTTTCCGAATGTACCCTCTTTAAATAGGAGTGTTTGGTTCCTGAATTTCAGATGACATTGGTCTTCTTTTATTAGGAATATTCCTTGGAGAATCTTGAATTCATTTGCCTGATGACATGAAGTTTGGATTGTTTCAGGGTAAGGCAAAATTGCCAGAAATTGGTTGATTTCTTCCACAATTTCTATATGGTTGGATTTCAAATTAATTTTGGTGTATTGACAATTTTTGTTGCTGTTATGTAGAATAATGTTTTTCTCGCAGCTTCCATTATCCGTTTCTTCAATTTTATTTGGACATTGGTAGACAGATCCCTTTTTGCATATGCCGTTCAGTGATTTAATACGGCCATCAGGGGATTTTAAGAAATAATTTTTATTAGGTATAATGGTCGCATATTCAGTTTGGTGTTTAGTAGGAATCGGAATAAGGTGAAATAGTTGAAAATCTATTTCATGGTTAATGGGTATTTCTAAGAAGTAAATAATTTTATCTGATTTAATTTTACAATTTACAGTTATTAAATTCTCAAATTCTATCATGTTTTCTTGTGTAGGTTCTAAAGGGAATTCGTTATTGTAGTGGTGGTGTATTTTATTCAGTTCCAAATAAAGGTCTTTGATGTTTATAATACTGGGGTGCATGACATGTAATTTGCAAAAGGTTAAGGAGTTTTCTATGTCCTGTAGTATGCTAAAGATCATGTTAAATAAAATATTTAACTGATTGTAGATATCATCAATCGCAAGTTTATTTGACTGCTGAGTTTCGCCGATGACTAAGTGTGACAACTGCTCGATTTTTGTTTTCAATTCCTCTTCATTTTGTTTAATAGTGTATATAGTTTTGTTAAATTGTTGTATTAACTGATGGTTGACGGAATATTGGTTTTTTATTTGATCATTTAATTTATGTTGGTTTTCATCTAAATGTTTTAAAATTTTATTATATTTTTTCTTATCTTCCACATCTAAGTTCCCCGTTATTGCCTTTACTATGGATCCTAATCCATCTATTAATCCTCTTTTATGTCTAGGCTTATCATAGTTACTAATTAAATGTCTAAATTTATCATCTATTGAATTTTGGATATAACTAATTATTTTATCGTGACTATCTGTTAAACTAATATTATTTACATGAATTGTTTGTTGTAATGTACCGTGTTGTATCTTAAGGTTATTGTATTGTAGGAGAATTGATTGCATGTCATAATAGTGTAAAAAGGTATGTGTTGTCTTTTGTAGTTTTGCTTGTCCTAGGTCAAGTGATAAGAGTCCAGTGTTCTGAGTAATGTTTTTGATCCCTAGTCCGTAGACGCATGTGAGCAAGAGGGACCTGGAAGGTTTAAGTCCTCATTAGTGTTTTTATATTGTTTCCTGGGCCTTTTTATATTAGACAAATGAATTTTTGGTTGCTTTTTATCGTTAGGGTCTGTGTGAATTTTAGCAGTTTTCAGATTCTTGTTAACACTTTTGGTTTTTTCTTTTTTGAATTTTGAATTTTTTGTTTTATTTACTTTTTGTTTGTTGTGCACATATATGGTATCTGGAATTTGTGGTAAATTTTCTCGGGTTTCATTTAATTTTTCTGCTAAATTTGTTTTCCTATTTTGTAATTTTGCATTAATATTTTTATATATTAATTTTGTTTTTTCGCGATGATTTTCTACGTAGTCTTGAATAACTTGTTTTTCTAATTCTATGTCCAAAGGTGAATTTGTTTCAAAATGTCCGTTTATTACGTCTATTGGTTTAAGGCCTGTAGAACTATGATTAGTGTTATTATAAGCTAGTACTGCGTAATTGACTTTGTTTTCGATAATTTCATTTTTAAAGTTTTCTTGAAGATTAAAAAGCCGAATGTGTTCGATAAGTGTTGAATGGAAACGTTCTACTAATCCATTTGAGTTAGGGTGTTGTGAACATGTGAAATGAATTTCAATTTTATGTACGGCCAGTAATTCTTTTACGACGTTGTTTTTGAATTCTAGCCCATTGTCGGATATAACTAATTTAGGTATGCCGTGATGTGAGAAAAATCTGGTCAGTTTGTTACAAATTTCAATTGCGTTTGTTGAGTTAACATGATAGGCTTGGGCATATTTTGAGAATGCGTCGATAATTGTCAGAAATTTGCGGTTTTCTAGACTCAGGGAGTCTACATGGATGGTGTGGAAGGGTTTATTTGGGGTTGGAGTGATATTGAATTTGGTTTTTATAGGATGGCGTTCATATTTTGATTTTAGGCAGACTTCACATTGATTTATATAGTCGCTAATATCTTTTAATTGATTAGGCCAATAATAGATTCTTTTAATTTGGTTAATAGTTTCCTGAATTCCTCTGTGATTCGTTTTCCCTTCGTGATAATTTTTTATTGTTTCTGTTCTATCGAATTGATCTTCAAGGTCAATTAGTTTATTGTTGCATTTAATAAAATCTAATTCAGAGTTTTTGAAATGTTTTTGCAGAATTGTACAAAATTTTTCGTAGACGGGTTGTTCAAAATATAGGTGATATTTTACCTTTGGAACTATATATTGTTTAATAAAGTCAATTAAATCGTTTTCAAAATTTTCTTTGGAGATTTGTACGTGAAGTCTCATTTTATCGTCATGTAATTTAACAATTTTGGGTTTAGCGGGAGAGTATAGGACTTCTGATATTATTAATTGGTTTTTTCCTATATTTACAGGATTTTCGATGATTGGGATACCAATGATAGGATTTTCAGGGTTGGAATGTATGGTTGCGTCTGTGTTATCTTGTTCTACGTCATTATTTTGTGAATTATTATCGAATTCAACTACTAAAGATTCAGCGTCGTTTGGTTTGTTATTTTCAAATTTTTTGTTGAAGTCTTCCATGTATTTGAAGAATTCGTCGCAATTTGTGTCATTTGTCTCGTTGGCGTTAAGATTTGGTGTATTAGTAGATGGTGGTTTATAGACAGTGATTGTGATGTCTGTGTTTTGAAAGATGTATTGTAACATATTTTTTATGTATTCCCATTGTAATAGGTCTTTACCACATCCCAGTTTTGGGATACTTAGATTTTTGATTTTGTGGCTCAGACAAAACTTTTTTAATTTTGATAAGGTGTAAAACATATCTGAATAGCTAGGTTTGTCAACATAATTTTCTTTTGTTATTAGATAAATTATATATCTAGCTTCCCTTTTTAAATAAACCAAATCATGTAATTTTGGATTTTGTTTTTGTAGTTTGTCTAAATTTTGAAATTCCCTTCTGAAGACTTGGGCAATGCCTTTTGACATTTTTAGATCTCTACTTACACAATGTGCCAAGCTTTCTGTTGGGGGTGCGTCGAATAAGTTACCCTCTTTTTCCAGAATTTGGTAGTTATTATCGGTAATGTCTTGGTTTTCCAAATAATTTTGATATTCGGTCAATGGTGGTTTATTGTTAGTAGATTTTATAAGGTTGTGTGTGGGAATATTTGTAGGTGGGATACGACTCAGTGCGTCAGCGTTTGTGTTTAATTTTCCCTTTTTATAAATGATTTCATAATCAAATTCTTCGAGTTTTAGTCGCCATCTTACTAATTTTGAATTTGGTTCCTTGAGGGAGAATAACCATTGCAAAGGCTTATGGTCCGTTATAATTTTGAATTTCCTGCCAAATAAGTATCGCCTAAAATATTTGGTAGCCCAAACAATAGCAAGTAGTTCTTTTTCGATGGCAGAATAATTTTGTTCGGAATCATTAAGTGTTCTACTTGCATACGCAATAGGTAAATCTGAGCCTATTGGTCCTTGGGATAGTACAGCGCCGATAGCATAATTGCTAGCGTCTGTTGTGAGGTTAAAGGGTTTTGAAAAATCGGGATGTTGGAGGATCGGTTTATTAATAAGAAGATTTTTACAGGTATTAAAGCATGCTACATATTCTGGATCTTGAATATTTATAGTAGCTCCCTTTTTGAGGCATTTAGTGAAAGGTTTGGTAATGCCGGCAAGATTTTGAATAAATTTCCTATAGTAGCCTATTAGTCCGAGAAATCCTTTTATTTGTTTAGTCGTTTTAGGAATAGGGTAATTTTTTATAGCTAAAATTTTGTCCGGATTAGGCTTTACACCGTCGGGGGTAACCACGTGACCTAAATAAGCCACCTCTTTGCGTAAAAATTCAGATTTGTCCATCTGAATTTTTAAGTTAGCTGCTTTGAGTCTTTCAAATACAGCGCGCAAACTTTCAATGTGTTCCTGCAAACTAGTACTAAAGATAATCACATCGTCTAAATAAACGAGACAGATGTTATTTACTAGATTCCTCAGTACATTGTCCATTACACGTTGAAAAGTAGCGGGTGCATTTTTCAAGCCAAACGGCATTCTTAAAAACTCATAATGTCCATTTTCTGTTGAAAATGCCGTTTTTTGGATATCATCTTTGTGCATTTCAATTTGATGGAAACCCGAAGCCAAATCTATAGTTGTAAAGTATTGACATTTACCAAGTTTGTCCAAAAGAGTATTTATGTTTGGGATAGGGTACTTATCGTCAATGGTTTTTTCATTGAGCTTGCGGTAGTCAACGACCATCCGCCATTTTTTCTTTCCGGACGCATCCATCTTTTTGGGCACGATCCACACGGGCGAAGACCACGGTGAATGTGACGGTTGAATAATATTTTCTTTTAGCATTTTATGAATTTGTTCTTGTACTTCTACTCGGTGTATTTCAGGGTATCTGTATGTTTTTGTGTAGATGGGTAATTCGTCTTTAGTTCTTATGTGATGTTTGATTTCGTTTGTAAGTGTTAATGATTTGCCGTCAGTATGAAATATATTCGAATATTCTTTAATTAATTTAGTAATGGCCAATTTTTCTTCAGAGTTCATATGGTCTGTTCTAATTTGGGACATATCGAAAGAATTTTTTGAATTTTGATTGCTAAAATTTAAGTTATTAATTTCAAAATTTTCTAATGGTTCTACTGATATTTCTTCATTTTGAGTGTTTAAAATTTCGGAAGTTTCTGTGGTGTTTATTATAGGATATGAAAAGGTATAATTTTTAATTTTGGCAATTCCTGCAGGTATTGTAAAATTTCCTAAATTTGTTTCTGGGACATATGCTTCACCATTTTCTATGCAATTTGTGTGTAATTTAACAATTTTTTCCGAACTTGGATCTACTTGCACGTAGTGTGGACGCGGCTTTAGCTGGTGATAGTGAATTTTTATCTCACGAGTCGGAGTGATAATTTTATCGCGTGTCAGGTCGATGATCGCTTCTAGATGTTTTAAATTATCGAGTCCTAATAATATGTCAAATTGACTGTGAAAATCAAAGAGATGGTATTTTAGCATGACATCTGTCTTTTTGAATAATTTTGAACAGGGTATAATTAAACTATAATTTTCTCGGGATGTGCCATGTGCTGTAGTGATTTTGAATGGGTCATTTTGAATTTTGTCAACATAAAATTTTTGTGCGATCTCTGGTTTTATGAATGAACGCGTACTGCCGGTATCAATGAGTACTTTCAGGTCATGTTCAGGATAAATTATAAATGGCAATTCGCTATGGTTATGTGTTAAAAACATTAATTCAAATTGGTTTCCGAGGCCGGCCACTCTAAAAAATTATTTGTTACTGTTTCTTGTTCATATTCTAGTGTGTCTTCGTCGCCCTCTCTATCATATGGTAAAACTATATTATTGTCGTATTGTTCGTCATTGCATTCGTTTACTTCTGTGTTATTAAGTTCTTCGAAAATGAAGTTGGGTCTAGTCTGTGTATATTGTTTTGGTGTGAATTGTTGAAGACGATTGTTGTAACCTGAGGGACCAGGTTTTGGCTGGAATGATTGTCGAGTACTGATACTCATTGGGACAGGTTTCGGGAATTTTTGATTTGGATTGGGTTTAAAAACGTTTGGTTTTGCGTTTTGTATTTGATTGGAAGGTTTATATTGGTTATTAGGGTTTAGGTCGGGTCTGTATGTTAATTGTGGTGTTTGTGTATATCTAATTTGTGGTTGTGGATGTCTGATTTGTGAAGGTTGAATGAATTGTTTATGTCTTTGTGTGTTAGTGTGAATTTTATGCGCGCGAGTACAACTCTCAATTTGGAAATCGTTAGTCAGCATATTTAGTGCAGAGTTAAGATCTGTTGGATTTTTTGTGCGCATGAGTGTACCTAGCGGCTCTTTTAAGCCACGCAATAAAACTCTCAAAGCGTATTGTCTGAAATAGTCAGATAATACTTTTGCTTCTGCAGCATTTTTATTGAGGTTGACATATGATATTTGCAGATTTAAAAGATCCTGTACTTTATGATAATAATCAAAAGGTGATTCATTACCTTGTTTTAAATCTGCTAACTCTATTGTAAGAGTATAACAATCTCTTTTATCAGAATAGGAATTGATAAGAGCATTTTTAATATCGTCCCACGAAGTTATCGTGCAGCTGGCTAATTGCACAGCAGCATCGCCTTTTATTTTCGATAAGATTGTAGATAAAAGGTATTCGTTTTGGAAATCATGGGGGTCGTCTTTGTTAAAAAATACAATTAATAATTTTTCGCAAATTTCTGTAAATCTGGTTAACAATTTTGGCTCACCGTTAAATTCCGGTATCATGTTTAAATATTCCTTTTGGATTCTAGGGGTTGGCTGAACCGCCGGAGTATGTGGGGTAGCCATTTTGTTGTTTAAAGATAAATTGTTTATTTTAAGGATTAAATTATCTAATTGGGGGATGGGTGAATTACAGGAAGCAACTGAATATGTGTCCGATTCTGTGTCCGAACTATTATTACTGATATCACTGAATGACATAGGCACTTACAGGATTATCAGGTCCATGGGCTTGTCTCTGCAGAGCTCCTTGGATGGGTGTCGATTTCTGCAGCTCTGTGTTCAGCAGGGCCACAGGAGATCTCTGGTCCACGATGTTCCCTCGTGTTGAGTTCTCGACGACGTCTTTCGTTGAGGTTCTGGATTCTCAGTAAATCGTAGAAACGAAACATTATTTTTTGCGACTTTTTGGATTCGTCAAAGTGTCTGAGAATCCTACCAAGACTGCGCCAGTTAAGTAAACGTGGATTACGTTTATTAAAAAAATTTATTTATTTAAATTACAACGAAAGAAAATAATTAAGATTGATACAAATTATATAATATTTCTGGACACTTCAGTCTCTCTACTGTAACTGACTTCTATATTCTAAGTTTTACATTTTATACTACAAAAGTGCTTATTCCTAGACTGGGGAAACTGGAGATGTTTAGGTCAGCAGTTCTCACGGGAATGGTTGATCTAACATATATATATATATATATATACAGCGTATCCGAACAAAATATTAATATATAAATTATTAAATATATCATCACAGCATATTACCCATTGCTGAGTACATTCAAACAAAATATTTTAGAAAACTTGCTATAATGAAATTAAAGAGAGTAGGCTAACAGATATGGGACGGGTCTTGTATACCTACAAGTATTATATTGAACTAAATTAAGAACCATCGAATGAAAATTTGAAAAATTATTCACATAGTTAAAAAGTATTTATATATGTCACTTGAAATAATTTCCAAACATAGTCATATTATTTGAGACAAATAAACTTTGTCAAATTGATCATATATTTTTATAATTATTATCTATTCTCGGTGAGACATTCTATTATTATTGACAGATTAACTAATATTAATAAGCTGTAGAAGAATTGTAAAATAAAATGAGATAAATGTTGGACCAACCTCGCCTACTATCAATCCAATTTGGCCAACAGAGGCATCGAAGACCTCAGCATCTCAGGAAATCATCTACCACTGCGACTAGGAACGTTTATTGGGACAAAATTTCAATTATCTCACTATTTAGTCCACTGAAAACGATCACACATTAAAACTTCATATCACGAAAGTTAGTTTTACACTAAAACAAATATATACTATTTTAACTCCCCCAAAAGAAGTTTTTCACGAGAATTGCACTTAATACGAGCAGAAGACATTCTTATTTGTAGGTAACAAATACACTGACAAAAGACAGCAATAATAAACAACAAACACCGGTCTTAATATTAGCTCGAACTTGTCCGTTAAGAGCCGATCTGTAGTTTCACTGGTCGACACGAAATTTAAATAAAAATCATAACGAATTATTTATTCACTTAACTAGTGTAGAATAACAAATAAAATATTGTTATTAAAAAATGTAAAAAATCGTGTCAACCAGTGGCACTAAAAATATAAACCAAGCCTTTAATTTTACGAATTTTAAAATAAATATCTGACTTATGATCAATATATCATGTAGTATATGCCATTTAATTTATTCCTAAAGTATTAGAACAACCTGTATGTAAAGGATTAACTAAATTCAAGTAATACTTATTTAAAGTCTTACAAAACACAATGGCTGGTAGCATGACAAATGATTAATAGTGATTATCGAGCAATTATTTTATCTGTTAATCGTTTTGTTTTAACGAAAAATGTAATAATAATTAGTTTTACCAATAATTCAAGACCTGGTATTACAGATAGAATAAATTAAAATCTTTAATAAATTTAATTTATTCAATAAATTGTCATCGATTTTACATATTTTATGACAAATCAAACGTAATTTTGTTTGTCGTTCATATTTGACAATATAAAAATTTCTCTTTCACGTGATTTCAATTTTGTAAGTGTATATTTTGCTTATTTAAACATTATTTATTATAAAGAAACCCCATAAATAACAAACTATTAAAATAAAAAAAATATATCATCACGCTTTTTATCCATTACTGGGTGTAACACTTTGTCGGTAAGTGAACGTGAATACATCACTGTGACGTCAGGAAAGGAAGGAGGTAGTTTTATTTAAGAAATTTTAGCACGATCCTGTTTAAATTTATATTAAAAAAAAAAACAGGATAATCAATATAAATTTACAAAATGTTCCAATAAAATTTTAAAAAATGTATTTTTAAAAATAAAAAAATTGTCGAGAAATCTCGCAATAATTGTCGAGATTCGAGAATTTCGACATGTAAGTCTCGTCTCGTCTCGTGAGTTGAAATAGCAGACGAGAAATTTCGAGACAAGACGAGACGAGATTCGAGAATGTCTCGTCTCTTCCGAAACACTAGTTGCAAGCAAGACAAGATTTTTGTGTGCAAGAACTCAAGACAAGAGTTATTTAAATTTCTTATTTTGTTTTGCAAGACAAGACAAGAATTAGTCTAGGAAGATAAGAAATCTTGTGAAACACTACTCCATTCTCTTAACAACATTCTTACTAACTTTACTTACATCTTCATACAACTAATAATCCTCACTTCTTACATATTAAAGTGATCGGTGATTCGGTAGAGAAATACCGCATCCTGATCACAATAATAGTTACTCAAGCAACAATCATTCCTCACATCCTTCACCACACATTCCTGTCGAAACACACTTTTTTCGCGGCGTCCATGATCATCATAGCATTCATACATAAGAGCTCAGCTGATTCACTCCGCCCTCTTAACATTCTTACTAACCTTACATTTTCATATAGCAAATATTCCTCATTCCTTACATATTAAAGTGACCGATTTTGTGTGGCGAAATACCACATCTGGACCACAATAATAGTTACGCAACAATAATCCTTTGCCACGCATTCATTTCCAAAAACACTTCTTTGGCCTCAACCACAGCCCCATTCAAAATTGCATTCATACATGCCCTTTTTCTCTTTCTATTCGGAAACTTTCTGTAGAGCCAGGGGGAAAAAGGATGAATATCCATTTTCTAGAAAAATGACATGATTGGTCCTACTATTATTTTGAAATGGTATATTTAAACGAGGCAAAAACGGTAACAGTTCTAAGACACAAACCTTAGAAATTCCAATTCAAAAGCTAAAAGGATCTCTGGCTATTTGGATGATATTATTGTTACACGCTTTTCTGTACAATGTATATAAGTGGTGATATGTATGGGGATGAAATATTTTTTCTTATTCTTTATAGCTTTGTATTTTTCACACGAAGATGATCAAGATGAAATGAACAAAGACACACACAACAACTATGCATTATCCGGGACTCGAACTCGTGACCCTTGGAGCGCGAAGCCATAGCGCTACCGCTACTCCACCTGGGTCGGCTATCTGATGATAATATCTACTTATTAGATATGGGTAGCATTAATAAAACCACCAAACAACGTAAGAAGTTTGGATGAAAAAGCTCAGACCGCAATACAATGGCCTTGTTTACACCGTATGACCTGAGGTAGGCCAGACCTATATGTGACCTATATTAGGACAAAGTCAAAAAAATATCGTGTTGTTTACACCGCATACTTTGGAGCCTAGGATAGGTGGAATGTAGGCAGAATATAGGTACTAGTTTGTACCATCTAGCGGTTTAATATTAAGTTAAAAAAAAACAATTCTTCCTTTTATGTTTTTATCACTCATGTTTATATACAAAATTTCACTACTTATTTAGGTACTTACTCTTACTGTCAAACAAAACTATCACAATATGTGTAAATCAGTATCACTGTACTTAATATTACCGACATCTACTCTACCGTACAAATTTCGAACTATTCTAGGTATTAGCTGTTTACACCGCAATAAATACATTTAGGCCGAGGCCTAGTATAGGTCAGGTCGCATGAAAAAGTGGCCTGACCTAAGCCAGGCCGCTCCATATTTTAGGTGTACACCAGGCGGCCCAAATACATTTAGGTCGAATTTGGGATATAGGTCAAATATAGGTCTATGGTGTAAACTAGGCCAATGAAACTGGAAGAGTGTTCTTATACACTTTTGAAATGTTTCATCAACGTTTTAAAACTTATTAAAAAACAATTCAACTTGCTTACTTACTTAATCCTAAAGCCCAAGGCTGTGGTTTGAACTTTTCTTTAATCTCTTTTTTCTTGCTCCGTGGGTTTTCTTTTCCAGAAGTGTTTCCAGGGTTTTCTGTCTTCCATAATCTTGTTAGCTTTTGGACCTGTTGACTCTCTGTTTTATATTGTCGTTCTGACATCCTCTTCCCTTGTTTACGCATGTCTGCCTCTTTTCCTTTTTTTCTGTTACTCTAGTTTCATATACTTGTTTAGCTATCCTCTCTATGTGAATTAAAAAAAAAATTAAATTCTGCACTAAAGAAGTTCAAGCTTACCTTACAACATTATTCCATAGCTATTTTTTTTCTAATAATCACTTCTGTTTATTCTTAATTTTGAATAAGAAATTAGGTTTTTGCCTAGTACATTCGGTAGTCAGACTGGTAAAATTCTTTTAGGTCCGACATTAGAAATTCGATCCATCTGTGGGTATAATAATGTTAGGAAATTATTAAACTGAGTTTTGGACTAAGATTGAATACACTATGTCACTTCAAAAACACTCCATGGTGTTTCAAACTTAAGAATTCGAGTACTGAAAACAACACATTTTGTGACATTCATCTTTTTCCCCCTGACTCTTCATTTACTTTCTTAATAATTCTAGCGTGACCCTCGTATAGTGAAATTGATGCTTATTAGTTATTTTCGTTAGTAACCTGGACCAAATGCATCTACTCCATTTTTACTGATTAGTTTTAAATCATCAACAGAACAGAATATTTACAAAACATAAAAATCTCTTTGAATATAACTACATACCTACAGCAGTTACTGACTTTAATATCTTAAGACTTAAGACCCAGTATTTTTACCTCTGATAAAACTGTCTGTTAACCACGCCTAGGCAACGTCGTATTCTCTCTGTACTGTACGAATGGCTATGATTTGTGTGAGAGTGAAATAGAAAACTGTATAGAGAGAGAGAGGGATAACAGCCTGTCATTTTGTATTTTGCCATATGTTCTACTTGTGTTTAGGCAGTTGAATTTAGTGTTTGCGGTAAATAGTAAAAATAACATAACTATATAGTTTATTTTCCATACCTATAGACATTAATACTCTAGAGATGTGGCGGAGACAAATTCTGAGAAAAGACAGAATTTTATCCGTGAAAGACTTTATGAAAAATATTTCTGTGAAGAAGATATAAGGATATGGAGTGATGGAATAAATACGGTGAGGAATAATTGTCTAACTGTTACAATAATGTGCAATAACTGTAAAAAGTTTTTAAGATTATAATTTATATCTTACTTGTTTTTATACATTTTTTATATACGCAAAAAATATTTTAATGGAATATATTTATTTCGAAAAAGTATATACTACGAAACTCTATTATCAACAATGGAAAATTACAATATTTCTTTTCCTTATATAGAACATAAAATCATCGTATTTTCTTTCATTGCACAAGAATTTATTATTATGAAAGAACGACAGCGTTATGAAGAAAAACAAAAATAAATATGAGATCTAAATCTAAAGATTACAAAAAAAAAATCAAGATTACTTTCCAACTAATTATTTTGAAATCGCTACATAATTTTTACCTCTCGCTAAGAGAGGTATTGCATTCATGCTAAAAATCGCATATCCAGATTTTATTGAATAAGCATGTTTTAAGGTCCCTACAATCCGATTTTAACATTTTTACGATGATGTCTGTGTGTGTGTGTGTGTGTGTGTGTGTGTGTGTGTGTGTGGATGTGTGTGTGTGTGTGTGTGTGTGTGTGGGATGTTGGAAGGACGGTTACTCAAAAACTATAAGACTTAAAATTTGTTTAACAACGTATTTCCCAATCGGACATTCATGGGAAGATCTGAAAAGGTTTTGGTAATAATTGGACAACCGGAAGTAGAAAATTCTTGAAAAAAAATCTTCTAAATATTATTTTTTGAAAAATTTTCGTGGTAATATTAAAGAAAATTAAATTCTCTATCTGATACATTTAAATATTTTATTATATATTCCATAGATTTAGAGATAAAAGAAGTATAATATATAAAATAATCTGTTGTAATAAATTTGACAGCCGAAAGAATGCCATGAAAAATAGTTGATAATTTAAATTATTTGTAACTGACAGATAAATGTCAGTGTCAGAAATAATGAGTAATGAAAGAAAAATGTACTTGGAGAATCCCATAATGCTTGATCTGTGACTATTATGGAGATGACAAGTCTAGGTTGAAGGACTTAAATTTGTTTCAAACATTATGGGACAATGTACACCAGTACTATAGACTAGAGTAACTTTGAATTGCGAAAAAGCTATCAAATTCTTCTCAAGTAAGTTGTAAATATTGACAAAATTACACATCGATATAAGAATAATCGGAGTGCAATCTATCCGTCACTTTATTAAAGGGAATTAGTGTTATTTAGATATAACATGTATGAAAAAATAAAATGTAAAAGAAGATATGTAAGAATAGATGCACAATCCATATATACATTTTAGACCGCCCAAAATTAATGTTTTTACTAGAAGAATATGAAGAGAAAGTAAACAACGTTGTTCGAATTGAAAATTGCTGTTACCAGCCTAATATTTATATATGGTAAACTCTACTTTGTAATTTATTGTAACATAATTTATGGTAAAATATCTTCATGTTGAGACATGCTATTATTGAATAATAAAGAAGTTTATACGTCATAGATTTATATGAATATATTATTTGTATTTATAAAAATATTCTTTGCTTTATGCATACAGCCAGGTAAAATATACGGCGAGAGGTTATGTGCTGGCCACATCAGATTTTTTGTACATATGTTCATATATATTTATATTTTATTGGTATTATTTTCTGTATAAAAATATATTAAATAAATAGTTTACTTGTGTATTATTTGTATCCATAATGTAACGCTTTTATTTATATGGGTGAAGTGTAAAACATAGACAAATATCATTAACTAAAAGAATACGTTTATTAAACGATGAATAATTAAGACTATATATTAAAAGTTAATAAAAACAACTAACACTATGATTAAATAATTATAAACACTAAGAATATTATTAAATGCTTAAACACTACGATTATTTATCTAACTACATTTATTTATGTTAACAACTGGTAAACTGTTTATTTATATTACTGAGTTCATTTCTGGTTGCTTGTATATATGAGACTGCCTCTCCTCTTTCTTTCGGCCGATATTTATACCGCTTATATCCTTCTAGATCACTCGGAAGCGACAATGACCTGTATACAAAAGAATGAGGTCACGGCGTAATTAGCCTCTAGCAGTGCGGCGCCGGGGATTGCGTCATCGCTCTGGTACGTTCTTTCGAAGGGATTACGTCATTGTTCGCGAACATGCCATCAGTAGCGGCGCAAGCGTACTTTTCTCTCAGAGGCGCACGTTACAATAATATTACAGTGATATAGACAGCCTGCACTTATAGTCTGTCTCGCTCTAGCCACATTTCATAGCCATATTTGAGTACGAGTGTCCTCTTCTTCCACATATTACTTGGTGCTGTTAACTTGCAAAACAACTGTTAGTTAAAACGAGAAATGTCGCAGTGAAAAATTGATACATGTTTTTTTTAACCTACTTTATAATATTGAAGCTATATTTTTAGTTCTAACTGACAGTTAAATTAAGAGGTAGTTTAACCAGAGATAAAAATACCGGGCCGAAAAGAAATTAAAATTATAATTTCAATAATTAATCAAATCTAGTAAAAATTCCAAAAAAAAAATTTAGCCTGCAGGATAATGTGTCATGAAAAGAATATAGTGCATATAATAGAAGTTGCGACCCGTAAAAACTTCAAACATTAAAATATCCATTCATTTTAAAATTAATGTAAAATGTAAATTAATATGTGGAAAATGATTAATTATGAAGTTATTTGCGACTCTATTTCATGTTTTTATGTATAAATTTAATATTTTTATAGAGCACATTGCAGTGACAGCCTTCAATTCATGAAGCTAGTTTGAAACAGGCGTGTGTAAAAACGAGACAGTAATTAATGACCGAAAATTAAAATTTTGTATGAAAAATCATCCGCTCTTCATATGAGGCGAGCATGACTGGGCGCATCTTTACATACACGCACACGGTTTTAATTAAAAACGCGGACAAAAATGCATTTTCAGAATGTCAATAATTGTTACTATGATATATTATTACTGATCAAATTTGCATACCTTCATTTTGCAATAAACAGTAAAAAATATGTCAGTTGGCATTAAATTAAAATTGTCATTTATTACCTATCACATATTATTAATTTTACATTTTTAAAGTTTCAAAATTAATTTTAAAAACATTATATTCTACCAACAAAATTATTTTTTTCTACAGGTAAGTAGTCATCTTGTAAATAGTTTAATTAAAAATAAAATAAAATAGTATAACAATACATCACAAGAAATAGAGGAATTTCGTAAGAAAAATTATTATATTCGCCATCAAATAAGTATGGACTGATGCTCAATTTTTTCCCTATTCCTCATCTTGTCCCTTGTCCTGCGGTGTTGCAGTTTCTTCATAACTTAGCATTTTCAACATGATCACTGAATTGGAAATAATGTTGAAATCTCCCGTCCATACTTATTTGGCGGCAAGTATAGTTAACATTTAAATCTCCAGTCCATATTTATTTGACGGCAACTATAGTCAAAATCTATATTAAAAAAATAATGTCCCAACTACAAACCAAAAACAAGAAATAATCAACAAAAACAATACATACTACACGATCCCATATATAAAAGACTTATCACACAATATCAGGAAAACAATAACACAATATTTACCAGTTAACATTACTTTCAAACAACAAAAAACAGTCGGTCAATTATTTAGCAATACAAAACATCCAACACATGTAATGAACCGTTCTAACATTGTGTACAAAATCCCTTGCCAAGACTGTGAAAATGTATATATCGGACAAACTAAAAGATATTTAAAAACTCGACTTTCCGAACACGAAAGGAATTCTAAAAAAAACTACTAATACGGCAAAATGTGCTTTGGTCCATCATACCCAAACACAGAATCACACTTTCAATTTTCAAGAAACACAAATCTTAAAACAAGAGAAAAATTTAAACAAACGTCTCACAATAGAAATGTTAGAAATCCTAAAACATAAAAAAAACTCCATAAATGCACAGACCGACATCCAACATTTAAGTGTTATTTACAAAGGAATTTTAAACAAACATTATAAAAACATTTTAAAATTAAACCATTAAGAAAGGATAATAAGAATATAAAGTTTAAAATAAGCAAAGATAAGATTAAAAATAAAAAATAAAAATAAAAAATAAAAAATAAAAGAATAACTTAAGGATAAAAAGAATGGTTAAAATATAAATTAAAATAAAACACATTTAAACTAGTTATTTCCCCCTAATTTTTACACCCAGGTCATCGAACTGCGTGGGACCAGAGGCATCTTGCAATTTTTGCCTGCAACATAATGTATTAGTTTAATGAATAATTTACTGATGTATGCACGCTTTTATTTTATCACTTTGACACTTTTGACGACATATTCATCCTTTTTTTTACTTTTAATTTTCGTTTGTAATGAATTGTTTTTTACCAACTACACTTTAACTGTAAGTAACTTTTGTAATTTTGTAAAACATTTTCTTGAATTTGTATTATATGTAAAAAAATGTATTCCAGAACCCTGAAGACGGTTCAATTGGAACCGAAACGTCGGCATGTTAAAAGAATCCTAATAAACATTGTTCACCAGACTGCAACTCCAATTATTTACCTTTAATCTTTTACAACATACCAACAGTCAAGGAATTACCCAAGAAAAAATAAAAAAATAATATTTATTATATCATTTTAAGACATTTACACAATATGGCTATAAAATTTTAGGACTTCCCTTATAAATAAGAAGATAAAAAAACCGTTATATTATCAAAATCAAAATTTACCCTTCAATATAGGTATTTATGTACATTCCGTCTAAATCCACACAGCGCTTGGCGAGATCCTCTAGTCCATTCACGGCGTTCTGGAATACTAAAATTGGGATGCTGTTCAATACCTTCGTCATTATGGTTTAAGTGTGTTACACATTATCGTAACGGTTCCATTTCATCTTCAATTTTAGTGTGGGGAAGAAGAATAATTAGCCGGGGACAAATCAGAAGCAACGGATGATGACATTTTTGGAGGACAGAAATTGACGTACGACTGTTGCTTCATATTTCATAGGGCGATGCATTATCGTGCGCGCGCACAACTTTTGTTTTTCTTTAAATATTCGACGGCAGTCGATCCAACAGTTTCTTTGTCGATGTTCAACTATTCTGCAACCATTTTAATCGTAACACGTCGATCGAAAACCAACAGTTGTCGAACTGCTTCCATATTTTCGGCGTTTCCGCTTGATGCGGGGGTACACTCTTTGGGTCATTTTTGTTTTCATCTCACCCATCGCGAAATTGCCCGTACCAGCCAAAAATGTTGGAACGTGTCAATGAAGTATTCCCAAACATTTTTAAGACCAAAGCAAACAATTAGGTTGGTTCTTCGCCCAAACGAACACAAAATTTGATTGCGTACCACTGATGCATTCATGACGATGCAGATTTAAGAGGTCAATATACTACACTGTTGATGAAGGTTAGTCAAAAATAGTTTGGGTGCCAATTCATAGATGGTGCTGTTATTTGACGCTACAGAAAATCAGTCGTAAAGCTTTATAGCCACACCATGTATGTACACAGTCATTTTCCGGTTAAAGCTACCCAGATATATGCTGTTTTGTTTTGATTTCAAGGCGATTGCAGAGCAATAATAAGCAAATCACTTTTTTATAAACTTTCTAAATTATATTTTTAGTAACAATATTTTAAGTATGTGCTGATCTCATTGCGTATATTTACTATCTCTTTTAATTGAAAAGGTCTATTGATTTTCTTCCAATGTTTATTATACCGTTAATTAAACAGTATACGTATAAAAATCCTGCAGAACTCATAATCACAATGTAGCAATAAAACAACCTTTTAGTTTATGTTCAGTTTATTTTAATTCAAACCAACGTTTCGGCATTCTTAGAATCCTAAAATATGTTTATTACGAAAACATATCACAATAATAATAATTTATGATTTGGCATTAAAACCAAATAAGCAAATAAATTTTTTACAGAGTATAAAATTGTCTTTGATTTAATGCATATTTAATTTAAAAATAGCTGAAATTTATAGCTAACATAAAAACTGACTTAATTAAAATCACAGCCACATCAAAAATTCCTATCGTCGTATTAAAATTCCATTATTAATAATTTGCAGGTGAAATATCTACCTCGCCGCATCATAACCTTATTCTGTTTCGATTCTATTCCATTTATCATTTTTGCCATGTTACAACATACCTATAGTGCAGAGATGGCGATGGCCGATAGGGTAATGAAGCAATGAAAGGTGTCCGATAAATAGCCGTGCGGGCGTTGGGACGTTTACCGCACCAACGCTGCTGATAATGAACGAAAGTTGCTGTTCACAGTTCATAGTTTGTTCGTATCTGTTACGGCTAATGCGCACAGTATAATGAAAACTTCACTTCCGTGGTTAGGTTTTACGGTAATCGTGAGAGGTGAACCTCTACTATTGCCGGTATGGATTTGGGAATTAATAGGTAGAATTAAATGGGAAGTTGGGTGCAAAATGGTCAATATGGATGCAATGTTTTGCTGAACACAATGAAATCGAAAACATCTTTTGTTCCAATGATTAATGACCAGATGAATCAATAAGGCTTAAATTTTAAGCTACGCTTAAACAAAAAAAAATGCAAATAGCAAGTTTAATATTTAAGTTACGTTGGTGCAACCGGCTATAAAATAATTAATTTAAAAATAAATAAAAGTTATGAGTAAATCTCAAAATGTCATATTTTGACAACTAATAATAATAATAATAATAATAATAGTAAAGGTGTTTTTATTTCCAACTAACTGGTTATATATGATTAACCTCGCAGTAAGCTCGATAACCTCGTGTGAATAAAATATGCCCGGTTACTGCAAACGTTTCTGTCAAAATAAATATTTGACATTTGTCCAAAATGTGATACATTTTATTTAAAGTGTATTGTTGTATACCCTGTTCCATTTAACCAATTCAATAGATGGCGCTCCCACAGCGCCAATTTTAAACAGACGATTTTAAAAAATGGCGGTATTCAAATACTGTCATCTGACATTTTACTAAAATATTAAAAAGATATCATAATGGCATCCAATCATGTATATTCTATTCAGTAAGTATGAAATATGTATATAGAGTGACTGAAAAACGGGCCACTCAAAATAACTTTTTATTTATAATTATTTACCAATTCTCCTTAAATATTTCTAAACTAGGCTTAGCTGCTCACAAATCATGGTATTTGGCATGATTCTATGGTTTCCGGTTTGACCGGAAATGACATTTACTTTCATATTTAAAATGGGATACCCTATATATTTTTATACATTTATAATATAAATGCATAATATTAAGTAATATATAAGTTAATTGTTTAAATAGTAGGTTGTTTTGTAAGATTCCATATTTTGTTACAAAAAAATGATCAATTTGTTAAACATCCTACCTGATATGGTTTACCAGGTTAATTATTTATAATTTTCTTTTTCGGTTTGGTAATTTATTTCTTCAATAAACATTCACTTCAAGCATATCGTTATATTCGAAATTTTACGTGGATTCCAAATATATAGAAATATATAGGATGTTTCAATTGAAATATGAGAGTTAATGTCAATTCCGATTAAACCGGAAACACTATAATCATACCATTACCATTATTTGTGAGTCCCTAAGCCTAGTTTACAAATATAATATTATCTATCTGCATACCAAATCGGATAAAGATGAAACTTGACATTGCACATAAAAATGACACGAGTCATATATCATGTACACTGTCACTAGTCTGAAAATACAGAGCGTAAACATGGCTCTAGTTTAAACCAATCTGAGAGTTCAGTCTATGCCCTATTCTCCACAATATTGAATTGGTAAGGTGGAACAGGGTATAATACAAAATACACTAACAAAAAAATGTATCAGATTCCATTTTTACTTAAGTGCTTCACTGCCAAATATAAAAACTGTCAAAACTCTAGAAAAGGATAACTATACTAACCAAGCATGTAACCGTGCTACGTACATGTTTGACGTAATCGCAAGTAACCGGGTTAGCTTTTAATGCTCAATAAAATGCGGCTCGGTTACCATGTAACCGTAGGTAACCGCTCTGAATAAAAAAACGTTTGCGTGTGCGTGGCGTCACTTCGTTCTGTTAAAACCAAATCTTTATAATATATATTGCTGGAAATAAAAATGTAACACGGTGAGATTTAATTGTAATAGAATTACAAACGCCCAGTTATTCGTCTCCCAGTTTGATATTTTATTGGTCATAAAAAAAAATTATTGAAAGTTTAAATTGACGTTACAGAAATATTGCATATTAGTATACGTAGGGTGTTACGTAAGTAATGTGCCATAGATCATATGTAGTATGATAAAAGAACTGAAAGAAGTTGTACTCTGAAATTTATTCTCCACAATCTGTCACGTTGTAAAAGTTGTGGTACTGTAAAGCCGACCAATTACAAACCATCTTCTTAATAAATTAAAATCTAAAAATCAAGTTGTTTCAAAAAAACAATATATTGCAATATATGTTGGTTGTCATAGATGACGTTGTATTGGCCTGTTACTTTCACTATAATCGCCGTGAAATAAATATGGACTGATGCTCAACTTTTCCCTTCTCCACACCCTATCCCTTGCCCTGCGGTGTTGCTGTTTCTTCATAACTTATCATTTTCAACATGGCTACTGAAATAGCAACAGTGTAGAAATCTCCAGTCTATACTTACTTGACGGCAAGTATAACATAGAATACACCGACATGCATTTGGTTTACGGCGAAGTGCGCCAAAACAGTCGCCATTAATAAAAAGTGTCTTATCCATGTTCCGGCCCTGACTTTAAACCTTCAAAAATGACAAGTGTTGTTTTCACTCAAACTACTGTGATTTTAAAAAAATTATTTATTCAAATAAATAATTGTTATTGGTCCACCTTGAAGTGCTTTTGCAATTGCAACAAGCACATTAGAAAATAAACTATTGCAGATTACGATACAATTCCAATCTTGTTTACTAGGTGGTGACGTATGACACATTACTTACTTAACACCCTGTATTTGAGTAACTATGTAATATGATTCCTTTCAACATAATGACCAACGTTTACCTATTCTGTTGAAATTTGATATTGTAATTTAGAATATGTGGACAGATGTGGTATAAAGGGCAAGGGTTAACAGCACGTATCATATCCTAAATTCACAAATTTATACAGAAGGTCCATTGGATTAACGACCGCAATCAATATTTCCTAAAATAGGTACAATATGCCTTCAAGTGATTTGAGGTAGGTATTCAGACAATGTAAACCCAAAACGTTACCGTTTGTACTCTGAAATTAACCTGATCGGACTTCTTCAAAAAATTAACCTGTACCTATTTTTGTAAACAGTTTTGTTCATAATATCATTAATTAACATTTTGACTAATACCTTATTGAAGCAAGCAGATTGATTGGCTTCCAATTACCAATCCAGTTTAACATTTAATTTTAATAATCATTTCTGTTTTGTGATTAAAATTTCATCTATGCAAAGCATGAATCAACATTCCCTTCTCAGAATTTTGCTCTCTCACCACAAATTCTACAAAATTGATTCCTGTTTGCAGGCTTCATAAAAAAATTCTTTAGTACACTATTAATATCTCTTACAAAGCAACACACTTATTGGTTCTGCTCTCAAGCTTTTGTTGCACTTGCAAAGGGGCGGAAGGTAATTGAACCGAATTTAGTGGGCGGTGGACACCAACCGGTAGCAGAACCTAATCGATCGGAAAACACACGTGTATGCGGTATCGGTTGTTAAGCGCCTTATAGAATTGTCACTACCCCACTGATTGCCAGTAGAATAGAACCTTTGACTCTCTGTTGCGGTCACAGTGTTTGATGGGAGTTTGTAAAAGCAATTAAATTGATAGTGGCTTTGATTCATAATAGAAAGTTCGTAGTCGTTATGTATCCTAACGAAAAGGACTTTCAGTTACTGGAAATTCTGGAAAATATAATAATTTAAGCTTTATTGAAAATAAAAGACAGATTGGTATACCCAGAAATGGATAGTAACATTGATAATATATTTCTTTAACTCTATACATAAACATTAATTTATATTGGATAAGTTTATTAAAATCCTGTCATAATAAATAAAGTTTTAATTAGAAGTAAAATTCGATAATTGAAGTGCTTTTTATTCATTTTTCCTGCTTCATTGTAAACTCATAATTGGTTTTCTACTGAAAGGATATACCTATTTGTTTTTAATCGTCATTAAAATTAAAACTTTGACAACTAAGCAAATATGTAAATATGGAAACGTCGATGTTAACTTGTGCAGGTACATAGATTAGCTGAAACTAAATATTAATATTAGTTTCTAGAATTTCATAGAATTCAACTCGAAATCAATTTATAAGTTCGGATGCAGTTTTATTTCGACATAAATATGCATGTGGAGATATTAATTTTATTTGCTGCCAATTACGATAATTGCAATGATAAAAAAACGCAAAATACTAATGTCGAATTTATCTCGTGTTCGTAGAAGATTATTTATTTTCTATTGTTAAATGACTATACACAGTACTATAATAGTTATTTATGTATTAAAGGCATAATTAAAAGATTGTAGCACGAGGGAATGCTTTAATTTTCCCGAGTGCTATAATAATCTTGATCATGCCCATGGTACAACGTTTATTTTATAGGTATATTTATATATTCGTTATCGTTGTGCCAGCGTTGTGAATTTTAAGTATTCTGTGGTTTCTACGTAATTTGTTGGTGTTGCTATGGTGTTTTGTTATAAATAATTTTAATTTAGTGTCAAATGAAGATGACAAATATCGATTATTCGAAAGAAATATGGAATGAATTTGTAGCTGTAGGGCAAGTTAGTTCCACAGACATATACGAGAAGGTATATGAAAGTATTGCGAGTGGTGGTTTTAAAAAAATGTGATTTATCGAATTTGTTGTGTTATTTGACATTTATATATAATCCACGATTTTAATATGTTTGAATCGCTGTTGCCTGGAAACTTTATGGGACCTCGGGCAATAAGAGCCAAATTGCGCCTGTTTTTGAGGGCGAATAAATAAGTTAATGGGTCCAAAATAAAATAAAAAAGTTGATTTAAAAATTGTAGTATTTATTTTCATAGGTTCTTTTAGAGTCAGACTTGTAGCCAGATTTTAAAATCCGTCTTTTTATAAAATGTCTACACAATTAATAAAAAGCGGCCAGATTGGCAATTATTCGTTGATAGCGTTATGTTACAATAATTAAACATTGTTTAATGAATATTTGAACATTTGCGCTTATAATTTTTAGAAACACATAATATAGGTAACCTAACCTAATATACAAAACTACAAAAACTCACACTTGGAAAACTCGGACATGATTTTGTGCATAAGGTAACACTATTCGTCGTTTTATTAAACTCCTAGTTCAGAAAAAAAGTGATCTATTAATTTTAAACAATAATGTTTCAAATAAATGTTGTAGAGAATTAAATTCTGCATTCAATTCAATGAAAACATTGGCCGTTAGTATGAACAACTGATTAAGGGTATTTAGCGAGTAGTTGACTGGCATTATTTTATCTCTGTCAATCATTTATGGATTATTTTAAAGAAAAATACTTTTCTCCAAAATAATCCATAAATGATTGACAAAGAAAAAATAATACTTGTCAACTAAATTGCCCTTAATCAGTTGTTTATACTAACGGTCATTTTATTTAGTTTTAGTACATTTTGGAAACTAGAAACTCGAATGTAAAATATATAAAAGACATGTGGCTTGATGAAACATAAGTAAGTAAAAAACAATATTCTTGAATTGTTTCACAAAATTTTATTGAGCGACGGACGTTTCGTCCTGACGAACACCACCAGTCTGATATCCACCCGTTACAATAAGTAAATAAAAAACAATTCAAGAACGTTGTTTTTTATTTACTTATCGAATTAATTTTTTATAAAGGTTGCTTATTTATAGTGCTAGCTATCAATCTATTTTGATCAAAAATTGGCATCGGTTCTTCTTGGGTTACACCACTTAAACATTAAACGACTCAACTTCTACTTTTGTCAGTAACCCATATCAATTTTGTGCAAAGTTCTACGTGATAATCCCACAACTATGCAAAATAATACTTCTCATTAATACGTATATTAATAACAATAACTTTGATCTGAAAGTTAAATATCAAACTAAAATCCTGTCTACCGTTCGACTTTTCAGCCATTAGCCCAGTTAGAGTTCCAACGACGCAGGCTATAGTTCGTGTGCAAAGCAGGTGGAACAGATAAGGCACGTTTCGGTAATTTGTCGACAGATGGTGGGCCGAAACAGCGGAAAAGGGATGGGCTATGGACCCTACAGAACTGAATAAATATTTAATCCGACGATTTTCGTTTATTACCAACCGTTTACTAGTTGGCAAATAAGAATTTTATGCCTACGGTCATTTAAATTTAATATCTACTATTTGTATTGTTGGTATTTTATTCAGGCGTCAATCGTTTTGGGTTTTATGACCAGTTGCACCAGTCTTCCTTAAAATTCAATTTAACTAAGTGATACTTATTACTAAGGAATCCTTATATTTTAAGTTTGTTGCACGAGTGAAATTTATGAATTCTTTAGTTACAAATGTAATATCTAAAACTAAAGATCTACATTTTTTTCCAAAAAAACAAGAAGAACGCTTAGTAACTTTAGGGAATTTTCGTTTTCAAATGTTAAAATCTAGCAATTGTGAAACCTAGTTTGTTATTGTTTTCAAATGCATGTCAAACGTCGGTCGCGCTCGTCAGTCTATACAAATAATTATCAAGTATATATTTAGTAATAGAGTTATCTAACTAAATTAATAATTCTATTAATACGATTGTAGAACCAAAATGGAATCGGAGAAACCGCCGAGAACAAATTTCACTAGTGACTAAAGATTATATTTACTGCAACTTGTTGACGAGAATAAGCACATTGTAAAATATGAAACTACAAATACAAATTGGAATAAACTAAAAGAGCAAACGTGGGAAAACATTTCCAAATAATTTAATGCCAAAGTATTTATTGTTAGCCGGAACCGTTCAAAAAATTGCCGTTGTAATAAATTATGAAAATGATCAACACGTTCATATATTATTCTCGGTATATTATATATAAATTCAATATCATCTAGATCATCCATATTGTTATCGTCTAATCAATATTATAATAATTTAACATATTAATACAGTATTTACGTGTGAAATAAATATGTATAGATATTTCTTTCCAACCAATAAATATATTGACAGTTTTACTTAAGGAAGCGTTAAGTGGCCAATAATGGATAAGTTAAAGACTTCTTAACTCAGTTTAAGTGTAGAAATTTAAATGGTGCAACGAAGTTTTATTTTTCACGACTACTAGCGTTTAAGTGATCGTAGTGCAACCGGGCACTAGACGTTTAGTTAACTATTTATACTTTACTGTACTGCAAATATTACTATATAGTACTACTTTTTAAAGATGAGAGTATTTTCATATGCAGAATGTAACAGAAATAAGTACAATAAATTTAACCAGTGACTGAACCCGTCGAACCCTTTGTCGTAATAATTTATCTTACAAGCAAAAATTAATTTTAATGTTTAGTTAATTTATACATAGTTAAAAATTAAATTTTGTTTCAATGTTGATTAATTAGAAATAAACACTTTTTCTATAGGTGTCCCACAACTTGATTGCGATAGCTTAAGGGTATATTCTTTAGGTAATTTTAAGTCGAAAATATCATATACACTTACGTCCTGAACTCAATATTTAATTAGTTATGGGCAGTGGCGGATTTACGATTTTGCCGCCGGTAGGCTGAAATATTTTGCCGCCTATTGTCAGGGGTGGATTTAAACTCTTTTGGGCCCTAGGCAAAATCTTTATTTTTGGGCGCCTACGAAAAACAAAATATATTTAATACATGTATATAAATAGTTCGAATCAATTGCCTCTTTAGCCTAGGCCAAAGTCCGCCCTTGCTTATTCTTGTCAGAAGGGTAAGATTTTGGCACATTTTTTTAGCCTGTCTAGAAGCCGTGTACTTTGTAATTCTCTTGTTACCTGAAATAAACGGCCGAATTGAGAATTCGCCATTCATTAATCAAGGTTTGATCCACTGGTCAACTAAGAAGCACAAATCGTCAAGAAATCTTCTGGTTTAGGCACATCCGTGGACGATCGCTTATGGTAGATAGAATTATGTGCACACGTGCGCGTGCAGACAGCATAGGGTATTCAGCCGAGAGAAATAAAGTTTCCGTCTAAATCAAAATTCATAAAAGCCTCGAAATTAGGTGTCCGTCAAAAATTTGCCGCCGTAGGCTTCAGCCTACTTAGCCTAATAGGAACTCCGCCACTGGTTATGGGCAATAGTAAATTTAACACAGGAAGCAGAACAAATTGATAACATTACGTATCTAATATTTTATTGCCTGAATACACATTCTAGCCAGTCCTGTAATTGAAGAGAGAGGCAGATCTCTAAAGAATATCAGGATCGGTTCGCATTCATGTAGCTGCATCTGTAGTTTTCGGAATTAATTCATCCTTGATTTGGGATTTTTCTGCATAAACTAAACTCTTCATGTGAGCCTAAAGTCAAGAGACTGGACCTATTCTTCATGACCTGCTCTGTTAAATTTAATATAGCGTATAACTCCTCTAATATTTAGGACGAACTATTAACCCTAAATGAGCGCGCCAGGGCATCGAACTCGCCAAAAATTGGGTTCGGTTCAGGTTAATTTGTTTTTTGAGTGATGGGTTCGAATGCGGTTCTAGTTAAAAACATTAATAAAATTTTCGGTTTTGTTCTGGGTTCAGGTATTAGGTTCAGGTTTGGTTCAACCTAATGAAAATTACATTAATGTTTTTTGAATAACAATCTTTGTATAGAAATAATTTAAAATGCAAGCCTGAATTTACGCAAGAAAAAAAAACACGAATTTTCACGAACAGAAAACACAGGTAGTAATGCAAAAGCCAAATGCGTCGATTATCGGCTGTATTATGATTACGCTTACGTCTCGAACTGAAAATGAACCTGAACCGGAGCAGAAATCTGAACCCGAATTTTAATACCCGGTTCGGTTTCAACTCGGATTGAATTGAAAAATATACCTTTACCTTAGGTTTGGTTCTGGGTTTGGGTTCGCTATAAATGTTACGGTTTGTGATTTTGGTTCGGTTCACGTTCGGGTTCGATGCCCTGGCGCGTGCTATATTTTGTAATATAACTAAGCGCACAGAGCCGTATTCCAATAGAAATAAAATAAAAAAATCTGATGTGGCCAGCACATAACCTCTCGCCGTATATTTTACCTGGCTGTATGCATAAAGCAAAGATTATTTTTATAAATACAAATAATATATTCATATAAATCTATGACGTATAAACTTCTTTATTATTCAATAATAACATGTCTCAACATAAAGATATTTACCATAAATTATGTTACAATAAATTACAAAGTAGAGTTTACCATATATAAATATTAGGCTGGTAACAGCAATTTTCAATTCGAACAACTTTGTTTACTTTCTCTTCATATTCTTCTAGTAAAAACATTAATTTTGGGCGGTCTAAAATGTATATATCTGGATTGTGCATCTATTCTTATATATCTTCTTTTACATTGTATTTTTTCATACTTGTTATATCTAAATAACCTTAATTCCCTTTAATAAAGTGACGGATAGATTGCACTCCGATTATTCTTATATCGATGTGTAATTTTGTCAATATTTACAACTTACTTGAGAAGAATTTGATAGCTTTTTCGCAATTCAAAATTACTCTAGTCTACAGTGCTGGTGTACATTGTCCCATAATGTTTGAAACAAATTTAAGTCCTTCAACCTAGACTTGTCATCTCCATAATAGAGACAGATCAAGAATTAAGGGATTCTCCAAGTACATTTTTCTTTCATTACTCATTATTTCTGACACTGACATTTATCTGTCAGTTAGAAATAATTTAAATTTGCAACTATTTTTCATGGCATCCTTTCGGTTGTAAAATTAATTACAACATTATTTTATATATTATATTCCTTTTATCTCTAAATCTATAAAATATGTATAAAAATATTTAAATGTATCAGAAAGAGAATTTATTTTTCTTTAATATTATCAAGAAAAATTTTCAAAAAATAATATTTAGAAGATTTTTTTTCAAGAATCTTCTACTTCCGGTTGTCCAATTGTTACCAAAACCTTTTCAGATCTTCCCATGAATGTCCGATTGGGAAATACGTTGTTAAACAAATTTTAAGTCTTATAGTTTTTGAGTAACCGTCCTTCCAACATCCCACACACACACATCCACACACACACACACACACACACACACACACACACACAGACATCATCGTAAAAATGTTAAAATCGGATTGTAGGGACCTTAAAACGTGCTTATTCAATAAAATCTGGATATGCGATTTTTAGCTTGAATCCAATACCTCTCTTAGCGAGAGGTAAAAATTAAGGAAAAGCAAGCAAAATACTGTAGCGTGTGCGGATCCGACACCACTGACTCTAGGAGTACGCGACCGCCGCCGCTGGTCGAACGTTTCTAGAACGGCGCCTAACCTGAGCAATGACGTAATCGTCGCGCACAAGTTCAGACCTACTTAATTACGTACGGTCGGCTGATCCCTTTGTATTCGATGTTATTATCTCGTCGAATGTTACAGAAAAAGGACGCCGGACTATATAACACCGCCAAGGAAGACAGCCGGCATTTGGCATCGTGAAATTAACAGTTGGTAATATATATAAATACTCTACGAGTTGTGAATATAAATAAATATAGTTATATAAATAAATATGGTTTAAATAAATAATTTTAGTGTTTAAGTATTTAATAATATTCTTAGTCCGAAAATAGTGTTTATAATTGTTTAATCATAGTGTTAGTTATTTTTATTATCTTTATGTTAATTATTTATCGTTTAATAAACTTTTTTAATTTAATTTCTCTGATTTTTACACTTCACCCAAATTGATAAACGTTACAATATGTATTAAAAATTGTATATACATAAACGTAGATATTTGACAATGACGCATCAATTCTCGTGAAATAAGTATAAATAAAGTAACTTAAAATAAAATATAGAAATATGTGTAATTAATAATTATAATAAAGTTATAGAATTTTTTTTTTATGAAGATAAAAACATACACTAGGATCAGAATATTCCTGTTTATACATTTCTCAATAGCGTGTGCAAAAACAATCATACCTGACAAACAGTTAATGCGAATTGAAAATTCTTGTGGTTGTAGGTAACTAACATAGTTTTCATAGGATAACGGCTCGGGCGATTTAAAACAGCAGAAAAAAAGTTACACAACATTTGCGCAACCTGAGTGCCTCTGCTCGCCTACTTAAGAGCTAACGAATGGTATAGTAGTGAAACATAGGTACACAATTTTTTTAGGAACAACAATTTATCTTTATTTCTTCGGTATAATAATTACGTAGAACATTTTATATATTTAATTATTGCAATAACTATAATAACATTTAATTCCTTCGAACTAAGACCTTTAAGCCATAAGCCTAAAGCATTCTACCTGCATGCTACATATATGGTTTACGTACTCCATAAACTTACATATATGTATTATAATAGTATAAGACAAACACATACACTACCTACCCATACATTAATTATAGCTATATAACAATGCACACTTCTCTTCACGACAACAGTTGTGTATTATTGCAGTCAGTAAAGTAATATCACAAACAAAGGGAACAAAACTTGATATCATGTTCTTATGAAGGATTATTATACTGATGTAATGTTTTCGTCAGTAAATATTGTAGTTGTCTTAAATCATTTTGATTGTTTACATTTCAGACTCAGCCTTCAACATTACTTTATTATATTGTTTTTCTTAATCTTTCAAGTTATATTTTCTTCAGCGTTTGTCATCAATTATGTTCCGGTTATTTTCCAATAAATATTTCTCAAATTGTACGAGGATTTGTAAATAGTAACAGATAAAAATACATGCAAGATCAGTTATAATATAATTTTGTTTCCATTGTCCTATTATAACAATACAGGGTGATTTATCAATCTATTCTTTTTTAATAAATCGATTGTTTTAAATATTATGGATTTACTTTATTATAAAGATTAAAGAATATTTTATTCTCTATACGGTTTGATTGAATTTATTTCCTTCATAAACAGTCAGCTATGCTATAACCATGGAAACTACTAATATATGCAGATAATCTAATTGACAATGTAGTTTGTTCCTGACATAATTTTATTGGAAATTTAGAATATTTTGCAAGAAAATTTAGGTATGAAATGTGCACAAAATGTATAGAATTAATGGAAGGTATTGTACTGGCCACATCAGATTTTTTGAATCAGATATCTGATAATATTAAATAAAAGGTATAATAATAAAATATCGGACTGAAATAGATGAAATAGTTAATTAATTTATTTTCCTTAAATCTGAAAGGTGTAATGTAAAAATAATTACATGCAACGCCTTCTGTATTTAATAAAAATCTAATATTTTAAGCATTCGCCATAGTATTTTTTATGACTATAACATATGCATATTTTTATAATATTGGAAAGCAAATTACATGTACTTTTCAAAATTGAATAAATATATACGGCGTTCCATTTGAAAATTGCATACCATTCCGTGAAAATGGAAAAACCTGTACTGTAGATTTATAGACATTTTAATATAAAATATACTTCGAATTTTTTTCCCCTAATATTCAAAATAATCGAGAACTTTCCGATGAATAATAATAATAATAAAAATAATAATATTTTACAATGTAAAAAAATAACTTAAGTTATTGTAGAACAATAAGGCTGAAATATGATGGCCTCTTGAGCAGGATGGGTCCCTGGGGAATCGAAAGAAAAATTTCCATAGATTAAATTATGATAGTCTTCACATTAATATTAATCAGTAAGAATTTATATCTTCTACTTTCGTAATTAAAATGTTCATCATTTTTTTTGCGTACGTCATAAGCGTTAAGCTCAGCTGAGGATGTAGAATGTTTAACAAAAGGATTTATTCCATAAAGAATTTCCCTTTAATACTTCTTTTTCTTTTGATTGAATACAATTTTACATTTGGGTAGGATTAAGGAGATTTCATTCTGATCCTCGGTTTATGGCTTCTAAAAACGCGATACTTCTAGATTAAAAATTTACCGCGAGTGGCATATTTTTTCTTTTTTATAAATAACTTTTAGAATTTTGGAAAAAATGACTTTGTAACACAAAATCATTATTATCAAGTTCAGAGGCTAAAATTATATGAAATAATTATCGAAAAGACGATTTTATGTTAGTATGCACAGGTGTCTCCCGTAAGATGGCCATAATTGCTAACTTTCTTATTTGAAGAGGTAAAAAGACGGTTATATGGACAAAATTGGCCGATATTATCCGACAAACAATCGAACATCAATTACGCGACTAATTCAACAAAATAACATTTTTTTAAATGGAATGCCATGTAGAAAGTGGTACCATTGGAATTATTGTTTTTATCTGAATATAAAATTTCATTATCACTATGCCTCTAAAATTAAAAACAAAGGAGCTATTTTAAGTTGAAATTTAAATATTATATTTCTTATTTTAATTCAAATATGACATTGTTGCTGTGGAAACAACAAAAACAAATAACGAAATTAATTACTAACACTGATTACAAAAATAATAATTGCTAATTTGTATAAATAAAACTTAAAAAAAACATTGTTCAAAATGTTAACCATATCTTTGGTGACAAATATATGACAGCATTTATCTATAATGCAAATCAATAAATGTTAGTTGTTGTTTCCATAACAAAAATGTCATATTTGTGCATTTATTTATAAAATATGCTAATATTTGTAAAGAAATATCATAAAGACTTTTAAACAAGCGCGATGATCATGCTTATAATACTGGTAAAAAAACAACTTTGTACTAATTCCACATAATTATGTTTCCAGGATTGTTGTTGATATTCCCTAAAAAATGGTTACCAAGTAAAAGTGGTAGCGTGTGTAAAAATCGGAGAGATTTGGTTTCGGAGCCAGACAGCAACTAAATTTATTCTTTAATTTTTACTTCTCAAAGAATTTTTTATTAGGTATTAATATGTTTTTAATCTTTTGTTGAGTTTTAATAAAATATAAACATTATTCGAACATTAATTATATATTGTAAAATCTGAGTCACACTAATTACACCATACAGTTAAATAAGTACAATAAATATTCATATTAAAAAATAATGTGTCCGTTTTATTAAATTTCAATAAAAAAAATTTAAAAAATATTAATAAAAATTATTTTGAGAAATAAGAATTAAAAGCTATTTTTTTCTACTGGCTGGTTCCGTGCCTAAGTCTCTCCGAGTTTTATTTATTACCAAGCGCACACGCTACCATCCGCCCTATTTAAACTGTTACTTAGTAACAATTTTTTCCGGGATATGTACAACAATCCTGGTAATTCTACAATTTTTTTTCTACTATTTCACATTTAAATTGACTAATCCATAGAACTAGGATCCTCCAATAAGTATACAAAGTTTCAACTTAAAATGTTACACTACGGAGATATTATTCACAATTAATAGATTTTACAAGTTAATCTCCCATGTGTCGGTCGGCCTAAGACACCCGGTATGGTGTACTCTAAGCCTTCAAAATGTCGGCAAAGACACATTCACCATTTTCAATTCTTTAAAGATTTCTATGTTTCTCTTTAGTCTTTTATTTTTATTTTGTATTTTTTCATAATTTCATTTCTAAATATTGTACTAAAGAATAGGCTTGTTACTCTTCCTTGTCCAAGTCTTTCTTTAGTCTCAGTTCTCAATTATTTCGAAATTCTGCTGACGATATAATTTATATTCTTGTACTCACATGGCTACAAATGCTTTTGTTATATCAACCAAGTATACAAGTAGGTGTAGTTTATATTTATCCTAATTCGTATTATCAAATATATCACATATCTACTCAAATTCACACCCACCTCGTATCATCTTTCACGCCTTCTCATCAAGAGCGTAACAATAGCAATATCGATGCTTATTAGGATGTGGAACGTGTGTTATCTGGTGTGACGCACAGCTGAAGACAATGGCTGAGTGCATGAGCATCCAGCATCCTGCAGCCTATCAGCGATTTCCGCGCTCGGCAACATCCTCTTCTCCCGTCAACCTGTGAGGTGCACTTGAGCACGTACGCGATCTCGATGATACAAGAGATTTACAAGTACATAAGGGTTGCAGGATGTTGGTTTGTTTGATAGGGAATCATGGAGGTTTAGCACGAAGAGTGAGATAGAATAAGATTATTTATAGTACCAAAACCTTATATAACAAAGTTATTAAAAATAGAAAATACAAAATATACTAATATAAAATTATCTAATATGATTAAGTATAATATAATTTAGTAGGCCTGATGATCGCCCGGCATTAACTAAGACGGAGAGGACGCATCTGCTTGGGAAATTCCTCCTCCACGGCAGTGGAAAACCGTCCGCAAAATCCTGTTAGAGAAATGGCCAAGCTAAATTGATTTTTTTCAGAAAATAGTCAGTTTAGAGCTGCTGGAGTTACTTTAGCCAGATCATCTCTCGTGCATTTCTCTTTTAAATTGGTGCAAGTAAAAGTAAACAGGTGGGCTAAAGTTTGTATCTTAACTACCAGGGACGTATTATTCTACAAGCTCAAGAAACCCGGGCTTGCGACGCCAAATATTTAGAGGCGGGACGGCGGACCGTATAAGAAATAACTCACTAAGTTTTTTTTGTGATTTTTTTACTTACAACTTACTTATAGACTCTATTGTATCATGTAGGAGTCCGCAACCTTTTTGAGAAGCACGCCACATACGAAATTTTAAAATATATAATGAGTAGGATATTAAAACTTATTGCAACTTCTATTCGATTATAAATGTAAACTTATATTTGTTTGCAATATATGCGTTCTACCATAAATTGTTACGTTTCTTTTGGCGAAATTTTTTACTTTCGGTTATTCAGATATTCTTTCATTAATGCAAAAAATTCATCAAATTTCCATTTTTATATAGTAACTTCATCATTAGCTTGTAGACCAAGGAATTAGTAAATTATCGTCAACATCGATTTTGAAAAAGCAGAAATATTTGTAATTTATATTTAAAATCATTAAATTGATCCACAAAATCTACAATAATATAATATATTGCGCATGGTCTCCAATAAAGAAATAATTATAACTCTAAAAATTATTACTACATGGAAAATGAGGAATATTTTTAATTGAATAAGTTGATTTTTAAATAAATCGTAGTTTTGAATATTAATCAAACTTACAAAAAATCTGATGTGGCCAGCACATTACCTTCCGTCAATCCTGTGTATTATGTACAAATTCCGTACATAATTTTTCTTGCAAAAGATCCTATATTTCCAGTAAAATTATTTCATAAACAAACTATGCAAATTGTACGTTACATGACATCTTCTTCTTCTTTAGATTTTCTCATTCGTTAGGGGTCGCTATTTTTTATTTTCTTCTTCCACTCATTTCTGTTTTGCGTGTTGTCTTCCGCAATACAATCATTTCATCTTATTTTTGGTTTTCCTCTATTTCTTCTACCTTCTACTACTAAGCTATTCATACTTCATATTCCAATATATTCTTTATCTCTCCTCAAGACACTAAAGATCACGGATGGTAAAAATGAATAATTCGGTAAATTTTTGTCATCTTGAGAGAGCGTATTGGGGCAAGATGACAGTTATGCACAATCGTCACATTTGAATCGGCTTATTCTTTCGTAGCCTGTGTAAACTTCATGCCAGCAGGATTAACAATACCATTTTGCGCATGATACAAGTACGTACTTAGTAGACTATCCTCGTTCAATCACTTTTCGCATACCTATTTTTTATTGTTAAATTTAATTTGTTGTCTTGTCCCGTTTGTCGTTTTGCCCCACTGCCCCCTACATATATTTAATAAATATCCAAGTGTGTGTGTGTTCCTCTTCAATAAAGTAGTCTTCAATCATCCACCACCACTTAGTGAAAAGTGCCATCATTGGTAAAGCAGTAAGAGCATTGTATTACTAGTATTATTATTTAATACCATACCCAACAAGTTAGAACCCAATTATAGGGTAGGAAGAAACAAAATTAAAAAGAATTAATAGAATTTTTAATATCTTTTATACTACAGTCAAAAATATCTACATTATTTTGCACTATGTGATATGAATTAATCATCTTATGCAAGGGTGATCTCGGTAATGCATTAGATTTATCTGTTTTTAAATGAAAAGTATTTGTAGTGAGGATAATCGAGGTACATGGAAATTTAATTTACTGAGTTACTCAGGACAATTTATATTATTGTTTATTATTTTCTGTAACAAAATAACACAGTGCTTAGTTCGTCTTTGATTTAGCAAGTTTATAATACACCTTTCAAGTATTGTAGTTTGAGATGTTCCTCTAACTGGATAACTGCCCTCAACAGAGAAATTAGTAAATTTTAAGAATCGTCTTTGAATTTTTTCTATTGACTGAGCAGTATTCGAATATATTGGATCCCAAATAATTGAACAGTATTCAAAATGAGGTCGTACTAAAACACAAAGAATAATTTTAATTCATTAATATGTACCAGCATTTCTAATAATAAAACTCAAATTTCTGAAGGCAATTGAAACTTTTGAATGGATATGTGTTATACACGTAAATTTAGGATCGAAAATTACTCCTAAATCATTGAATATTTCTGACCTATTTAATAAGGTGTTGTTGATAAAATAATTAAATTTTATAGAATTTAATTTTCTAGTGTAAGTCATGACTTGACATTTAGTAACATTGCTCTGTAGATTATTGTCCTGGTACCAGTTAGAAACCAGGTCCAAGATGCATTTCAGGTTCTTGTTATTGAGGTTATTTTGCAAAATAATTTGATGCCATCTGCATACAATAGATACTCTATGTCTATATGTTGAGCAATGTCGTTAATAAACATTAAAAAGTAAAGGACCAGTACAGATCCCTGGAGAACTCTAGATTTCTGCAGAAAATTATTTGATTTATATCCTTGGTATCATATGTACTAAATAGGATGCAATGAGATCAATTAATGAATTAGATAAACCACACTGTTCGAGCTTTTTGATGAGGATGGAATGATCCATTTTATCAAATGTTTTTGATAGATCAGTGTAGACGACATCCACCTGACTTTTTTTGTAGATAGCTTCACGGATATGTTGAGTGATAAGCATGAGATTTGTTTCAGTAGATCTTAATGGAACCATGTTGATTAGGCGATAACATACGACATAATAATAATAACAATAATAATAATAATAGTAATAATAATAGTAATAATAATAATAATAATAGTAATAATAATAATAATAATAATAATAATAATAATAATAATAATAATAATAATAATAATAATAATAATAATAATAATAATAATAATAATATTAATAATAATAATAATAATACGAATTACAAAACTGTGCGGGGTCACATTCATTTCATGATACTCGTATGTAAAGATATTAACTCAATATATTTTTGACTCTACTCTTAAAGTAGAGTCGATTGGTATCGGTTCCAGAGTGAGGAAATACCAAATAAAAAACTTGTGCTAAAACCAAAATTAATAATAAACAATAAAGTATATTATTACGATACTTGATGAAACTGTTCTAAAATAATATTTAAAAAAAAATCATACTTGACAAGTTTCATAAGATTTCGGTCTCTTAATCAATCTCTCAATCATTATCACCCAATCAGAACCACAAACCCGTTTTGCTCTTATTGTCTTCATATCATCTTGAGATGGTTTATCATCCGTCCGCTCAATCTAGTCAGTGTATTATATTAAAACCAGAATTGTTTGAATAAACGAATTGCATCTTATAGAACTGATTATACCTGGTATTCAATATTAAATACACAAAAACGTCCGGATGGCTTGATCTCCCGCGAAAAATTTGGGTTCGAACTGGGAATGGTAGGTGTGGATCTCGATTTTGCAAATGGGGTTTGCGGTCAGATCCAAAATGTGATTGCGGCGTTGAAGAGCAAACAATCAACCACATTTTAATAAATGTTCACTTCGAGCATTCCAGGGAATAATGGAAGACTTCTTTCACGTAACTCGTGGACTTTCGCCCTGTAGTTAGTATGTTGTTAACTTTTGTCATGTTTTCCTGCTTTAATTCTTGACAAAATTTTGGGGTTCAACTAT
Organism: Harpalus rufipes; assembly: GCA_951394225.1. Taxonomy (NCBI): domain Eukaryota; kingdom Metazoa; phylum Arthropoda; class Insecta; order Coleoptera; family Carabidae; genus Harpalus; species Harpalus rufipes. The sequence goes on from OX596283.1 coordinate 22,239,338, forward strand.
TATGTATTTTGGCAAAATGTAGTTTAACAAAATGTAACATAAGCACTGTCAACATAACTTTATAATTGTAACAAAATTTATTTGGTAAGTCGTAATTTATTATTTTTATACATATTTTTTTTGTTTCTTTTTTTTTGTTAGCTGAGGATGGACAAATGTTGTCCGAAACGTCCAATTTTATGTAAAATAAAGTGACTTAAAATTATGGTCATAAATTTATTGGAACCTACGGCCTTCTACATTGAATTCAAACTTTATTTATTAGAATATTTTTATTATGTATTTATATTTATTTTTTCACAGAACTAGTTTTTATTCCACATTAAATTCCAACCCCTCTTTCTTCCCAGTTAAGACCACAATTAATGGAGTTGTTGCCGTCCTTGAAAAGTTAGGGATGTTATATAAGTATATATGGGGGCTAACACGTAACGAAGCGGAGTGGTTGGCTTCCAGCGCGTCCCCAGTGTTTTATAGGTATGTTTAGATAAATGAGAGCGTCACTTATCTATATATTTTTCTTGTCGCAGAAAAATTACCAATTTGTATGCCTGCCAAACGTGAAATATTAAGTTAAAATGAACATCGCCCATTTGACTATCCTCAGTTGTCGCGTACCGATAATACACACGTTTTTTTGTTTGTTTGTTTTATGTTTTTGTTATTATAATAAAAAACTATAGTGGTTAATTTTTGTATTTTACGACATACATGGAAATTTAATTATGGTGACATACCCCATTGCCGGTAAGTAATACGCTAGTCACATAAATTTTTATTACTTGTATTCTATTTTATCTTTGTTAAATATCTCTTGCTGTGAAATGCAATTGTATTTAAACCTTGTAGCATACAAAAGAATTTCTGTTGAATACAAACTGCTTGTGTGATTATATCTGCATTACATTTGAGCTGTATGCTGTATTCAACATCAGCAACATAGTGGGCCTAAACAACTACATGCGCACTTTTTAGCTTCATTAAAAGAATACAACATGATCTGTTTTCATGGAAGCTGCATGTAAACTCTACTTTCGGTGTAATTATTTCTGAAACTCATTTTACTGAATAAAAGCTTGGATTTCCACAGTCCCGGCTCTTAATCGAGTTTTTCATTGCGTCATTATAACACAATGCTATGCTATGCGCCACTGCCATGTTGAATATGCCCACAAAGAACGAAATTTTCCGACGGACAGGACTACGTCTAACTATTACTTTATGTCAGCGCCATCTACAAAAAAAAACACAATTCATGTTTCAAATTTCAAACAACAATACGTGCATATATATAATTATTTATATTTTCTCGTGGCCGTGTGCCTGAGTGTCTGGTCGCGAATCTGAGGAACCGAGTTCGATCCCGACCGACGCCAAAAATTACATCGAATTTTAATGGCATAAAATTGATCCCTCTGATGCACTCTCCACGCCAGCTATGAGTGCCCATGAGGTGACGCCTAGTAAACGCCCGCACGGTACAAATATTCCATCATTACCGATATCTGTGTACAAAGCAGATTGGCATACCCAGCAATGGGTAATATGCCGTGATGAAATATTTATTTATTTTATTTATTTATATTTTCTTGCAAATCGACGACTTTTGCAATAAATAAGTATGTATATCATCATGGCATATTACCAATTGCTGAGTGTACCAATTTTTTTTGTACACAGATTTTGGTAATGTTGATTACATATTTGTACCGTGTGACCGTGCGGGCGTTTACCAGACATTACCTCACGAATACTCATTGTTGACGTGGCTAGTGCACCACAGGGATAACTTTTGTGCCATTTAAAATTCGAAATAATTTTTTTGGCGTCGATTGTATGATAAAGAGAGATTAAATGTTAGTGAAAGATATGTTGAATGGCATGCTGCAGGTGACACTCATAACTTGAACCATAGTATGCATATATTTTATTAATTATTTTATTAAATTGTTTATTATCCACGCATATTTCAAATTATTTATCACAAATATCATAATTATCTTAACATAAAAATAAACGAAAGAAATTCAGCAAAATACTTAACAAAAGCTGCCTGCAGATCGTGGGCAGTAGGAGTGAGATCGAGTCAGTCTGGCTAACACGCTCTCGTCGTTATCATAACGTCCTCGTGTATTATTACGCATGCATTGAAGTAGTTAATATATTTTTATAAAATTATCCCGGTGTTTTTAGTTTTTCAATAAGCCCTAATCATTAGCGAAGTGCAAGTGGTGAAAGTTCAGTCGTCTCGCTCAGCAGATTCGGGATCTTTATCTGGCACGGTGTAAGTAAAATTATCCCTATTTTGTCCGTCTCACTTCGATTCAACCTGTATGCCCACGCAATAGGTGTTTGACTTATTGCTAACCACCGGAACAGAGAGAAATAACCCTTCCATTGCTATAATGGTAGCAGTGGCGGTGTGTGAATTTAGAGTGAGGTGAGGCCAAATATTAAAAAAAATCTGATTCGTTTAATGTAGAGTTTAGAGCTACGTGAAGATAAATTTAATATAAATAACACAATATTCTTTTCTTCATAAAGAAATGTTTAATAAAACACACTAAATGTACATTTTAACTGCCAGGCAGTCATCATTAGTCAATAACAAATTACTACTGATATAGAGTGTCTGGCAGTTGAAATGTACAATTAGTGTTTTAATCAGGGATATGATAGCGTTAAAGAATTGTTACGTTAAATCATAACGTTATGAAGAAAATCGCTACATAACGTTTTAGTTAATAACGTTATTTTTGTTTCGTTATTATAACGTTACAATAACTGTATTTTTCTCAAGTTTGTAATAAAAACTAATTAAAAAATAAAATTAAAAACAATGTAATACACACTTATCTTATTCTAGAAATAAAATAGTGTTTAACATTTGAATTTGATCACTAGTGACATCTATTCATTATAAAACATGAAATAAATTATCAGGAAATTAAAGTTTAACCGGCAAAAATCTTGTAAAATTTGTAAACGTGGATAACGTAATAGTGAAACGTTATTTGTTATGTGACGGTTACATAACGTTATTTAAAAAATTAATATATGAAACGTTATTATAACGTTATCGGTAAGCGCCCACACGGTACAAATATTTCATCATTACCGATATCTGTGTACAAAGCAGATTGGCACACCCAGCAATGGGCAATATGCCGTGATAATATATTTATTTATTTTATTTACGTTTTCCATCCCTGGTTTTAATAAACATTTCTTTGTGAACAAAAGAATATTGTGTTTATATTATAATTCTTTTTCGGTTTAAGATCAAACATTTTTGAACGGTACATAAATAATCAATGCAGATTTAGATTATACCTATTGTAATTGTACGGAAAATTAAAAAGAAAAAAATTTAGTATTCATTTGTATTAAATCAATTCGGCGTCCTTTTATATTAGCAAATCTGTTGATTATGATACAGTAAAATTATTCTTTTTACCTCTCGCTAAGAGAGGTATTGCATTCATGCTAAAAATCGCATATCCAGATTTTATTGTATAAGCACGTTTTAAGGTCCCTACAATCCGATTTTAACATTTTTACGATGATGTCTGTGTGTGTGTGTGTGTGTGTGGATGTATGTGTGTGTGTGTGTGTGTATGTATGTAGGATGTTGGAAGGACGGTTACTCAAAAACTATAAGACTTTAAATTTGTTTAACTACGTATTTCCCAATCGGACATTCATGGGAAGATCTGAAAAGGTTTTGGTAACAATTGGACAACCGGAAGTAGAAGATTCTTGAAAAAAAATCTTCTAAATATTATTTTTTGAAAATTTTTCTTGATAATATTAAAGAAAAATAAATTCTCTTTCTGATAAATTTAAATATTTTTATATATATTCTATAGATTTAGAGATAAAAGGAATATAATATATAAAATAAACTGTTGTAATTAATTTTACAACCGAAAGGATGCCATGAAAAATAGTTGAAAATTTTAATTATTTGTGACAGATAAATGTCAGTGTCAGAAATAATGAGTAACGAAAGAAAAATTTACTTGGAGAATCCCTTAATTCTTGATCTGTCTCTATTATGGAGATGACAAGTCTAGGTTGAAGGACTTAAATTTGTTTCAAACATTATGGGACAATGTACACCAGCACTGTAGACTAGAGTAATTTTGAATTGCGAAAAAGCTATCAAATTCTTCTCAAGTAAGTTGTAAATATTGACAAAATTACACATCAATATAAGAATAATCGGAGTGCAATCTATCCGTCACTTTATTAAAGGGAATTAGTGTTATTTAGATATACGAGTAACAAGTATGAAAAAATAAAATGTAAAAGAAGATATGTAAGAATAGATGCACAATCCAGATATATACATTTTAGACCGCCCAAAATTAATGTTTTTACTAGAAGAATATGAAGAGAGAGTAAACAAGGTTGTTCGAATTGAAAATTGCTGTTACCAGCCTAATATTTATATATGGTAAACTCTACTTTGTAATTTATTGTAACATAATTTATGGTAAAATATCTTTATGTTGAGACATGCTATTATTGAATAATAAAGAAGTTTATACGTCATAGATTTATATGAATATATTATTTGTATTTATAAAAATATTCTTTGTTTTATGCATACAGCCAGGTAAAATATACGGCGAGAGGTTATGTGCTGGCCACATCAGATTTTTTTTGATAAGTTTGTTATCAATTCCTTTTCTATAGAAATTAATGCTGGAATGGCAGGCTAGACGCTAGACAGTGCGGCGTGTAGCCCAGTCAGCTACTGAGTTCTCCCCACCACTCAACCTAGGCCGAGAATATCTCATCCTCATGTCATTATTCCGATGCTTTTATTTTGCTATTTTACGCTTGTAAGATTATATTTTTCATATTTATATAATTTAATAGATCTAATAATAAAAATAGTAAATATTGTAATAATTTATTTAACTTTTTTCTTAAAATATATCAGTTCAGTTAAATATTTCCATTGTTGTAAATAGTTCGTACTGTTGTTAAATTTGTCTATTCTTGGTTGTTGCTATGTATTTGTACAATTCTAAAATTCATGATTTATTAACAGCTATACATTGTTTATAAATATTTATACTCGTCGTCATATAAGTATGGACTGATGCTCAACTTTTTCCCTTCTCCGTTCCCTGTCCCTTGTCATGCGGTGTTGCCGCTTCTTCATAAGTTCAACATAGCTCCTGAATTGGCAACAGTGTATACTTATTTGACGGCAACTATAATTTAAATAACAGACAAGTACCAGTACAATTAAAATAGAAATAAATAATAGTTTTAAATTTATGAAAATATGAAAAAATAACAGTGTTGTAGCGCTTGCCCTGCCCTCTGCACGGAACGAAAGAGGCCAAGTCATCGCGTGGCTCACCGGCAGTAATGTAGGGCGTAGAGAGGGAAAATCGTCCGTCTCACTCGCAATTATGCTCATGAGGATAGTATAATTTGGCCTCTTTGTGTAAATTCCCGTGAAAATAATACTATAATAATAATAATTGTTTATTGGCCTGAAGTTAGCCCCGCCCAATCTAGCACCAACGTTCTTTTTTATCTAATTAGTCAGTGCATCGTTAGTGCTTTTTAGTTTTTTTGTTAATTTCTAGTGTATGGTAATAGCACGAACGAAACTATTGGGTTCATTCAAAAGCACTAACGATACACTAACTAGTGATAGAGAACATATTAATTAAATCTTAAAATTTCCTTTGAAGTTGCCCCACCCAGAGTTTTTTCTTAATTTCTAGTGTACGGTAACTGCACTAACAAAACTGTTGGGTTCATTAGAAAGCACTAACGATGCACTAACTAGTGATATGGTACATGTTAAGTAAACCTTAAATTTTAATCTGAAGTTGGCCCACCCATAATTTTTATAATTTAATCAATAATAAAATGTGCACTAACGTTCGCTTATAGTGCACTAAAGAGCACTAACGATGCACTAACTAATAAGATAAAAAAGAACATTGGTGCTAGATTGGCCAGGGCTAACTTCAGGCCGGTTAATTGTTTGTGAGTTCATATTACTTCAATACTTTTTAATGAAAAATAAAATTTCATAAATGTTTTGAATTAAAGAGGTGGGGCCTGGCTACTCGTCGGTAGAATAATTGTCGTTTGTTACATTGGCAGCAAATGCCAGGGAGCTAGTTGTCGTCCTTCTATTATAATACACATACACACGAAAAGGATCAATTATGTGACTCCATTTATTAGCGAACTCCACTGTTTGAGAATAATATTAGCTCTATATCTACGTCATAGAATATTAACAAAATAATTACAAACTAACAAATAACAATAAATACTAGGTATCTATATATCTCTCTCAGTTTTACAAAAAAAAGTTATATCTTAAAACAAACTATAACAGCTAGGTTTTCAAACACGTTACACCGTTAAATTAAGCTCAAAACACAAGTATATTTTCAAAATAAATACTGTGCCATAAAATCTTATCTGTCTAGTTGCAGACTGTACTTAGGACGTTAAATGCACTTCGTAGTTGATGACTTGGAATAGACAAAATGGCAAAAAAACAAAAGTAAAGTTGAGGGTATCACTAATGCGTAATTTAGCGCAATTGGGAAACACGCGATTGAGTTTTTGTCGCAGGACGGAACACGGATTGGGAGGACCCTTAATGAAATTAACTTTTTTTGTCGCGGAGACGAAAAGTGACGCGTCGTTATTTCAACAAACTTTTTGCGGGCCTACGTTAATGCCAGAATAATTTTCTTACAGAAGTTTCAGTAAATTTTCTTATTAAGTGTTAACAAATATTCGAAATCTCTGTCATGCAGCACTTATTATTACAAAATTCGAAATTAGCTGGAGTAATAAATCAGTCCAACTAAGATATTCCAATGATACGTCAATAATTGTTTGCTAAGGGGATAGTCGAAGACACTGAATTCGATGGAGATCGACCTTTTTAGTTCTCAATTATTTTTTCGAGATCAGCTGAAATCACCTTAGATTGAAATAAGTATAAATTTTGATAAAGGACTTTTTCTGTATAAATACTGAACTGTAAACAACTAACTACCTTCTTAGCAACGAATCTGGTATGTACGTTTTTAAGGCCTAGCAACACCGAAACGACGTCCGGTATGTAATGCCTAAATCTTTTATTTGAGAACAGCAATTAAGCGGAATATAGGAGAGAGTGTAAGAAAATGTAATAGGACTTTGATTTCTAGAAAAGGGCATAATTTTGCATTTACTAATGTTAAGGTCAAGTTTATTGTTATTACACCAGTCTGTTAAATTATTCAGATTATTTTGTATAGATAAGCAGTCATTAAGACTAGAAATACGATTAAATAACTTCAAGTCGTCAGCATAGAGGGGTTTGTTATTCAATATACAGAAGGGAAGTTCATTTATGAAGGGAAAAAATAGGAAGGGACCTACGTTGGATTCTTGTGGTACGCCAGAAGACGCGGAAAAATTATTTGAATTTGAGCCTAGATAATTAACAATTAGGAAACGGTTAGATAAGTAGGAAGATATTAAATTAGTCAGTGGAAGAGCGAAGCCAAAACTACTTAATTTTTCAATTAAAATATGGTGATTAATACGATCAAACGCTTTGGAGAAGTTTGTGTAGATAACATCTACTTGGATATTTTTATCCAGTGCCGATGAAATATATTGAGTGAAATAACATAGATTTGTAGAAGTTGATCTACGCTCAACAAAGCCATGTTGAGAGAAAGAAATTATAATAGAAAACTGTACAATGTACAAAGTACAAATGCGACAGTTGGTGAACTGCTCTGAATAATATTAATAATATTTAAATTACACTTGGCAAAGTTCACAAAATTTCAGTCTCTGAATCAACCTCTCGGTCATTTATCAGAGACTGGCCCACTCAACCAGAACCACAGACGCGTTTCGCTCTTATTGGAGCTCTTCAGTGTGGTGTACTGACGCCTCTTTCGAGGCACTGAGACTAGTTGAGCGGGCAGATGATAAACATCTCACAAAGATATCAGGCCTGCAGAGGTAACTAAATACATGCAGAGCCATCTATCAGAAAAACCGCGAGCTTAGCTAGCAGAATATAATAGAAAACTGTACAATGTACAAAGTACAAATGCGACACTTTGTGAACTGCTCTGTGGTTCTGGTTGAGTGGGCCAGTCTCTGATAAATGACCGAGAGGTTGATTCAGAGACTGAAATTTTGTGAACTTTGCCAAGTGTAATTTAAATATTATTAATATTATTGAAAGAAATTATGTTTATGTATATTGCTATAAATGGTTCCAGATAAAATATTTTCAAAAATATTACTAAAATTTGAAAGGATTACAATGGGGCGATAGTTTGCTTTGTCAGTAACATCTCCTGATTTATGAATTGGAACAAATCTAGCTAACTTCCACTGTGTAGGAAAAGTTTCTGTTTTTAAAGATAAATAGATTATATGAAATAACGCTATTACTAGAAATGAGGAACAGTCTTTAATGATTAGATATGGGATGAGATCAGGACCAGAAGATAATGTAGACTTGAATATAGCTATAGCCTTAAGAATTTCATCATGTAATACATGTGTTAACGATAATATATGATTATTATTATTTAATTCAGATGGTGCGTCATAATTAAAATTATTGGGGTGCTATAAATATTGCAAAAATTATTCACAAAACTTTCCGCAAATTCAAATAATAATATTACTGGTACTACCATATTTTTCTTTGATTTTATAAAGTTCCAAAATAATTGAGGTTTATTTTTTATTGCAACTTCAGTTGAATGGATATATTTTTCGTAGGCTAATTCAATATCAGCTTTAATCTTAGTTCTATAATATCTAAATTTATGGAGGTAGTAAGAATTATTATGGATTTTATACATTTTGTAAAAGTCGAAACAATACGAATTCTTGAACGACAAGCATCCTTATCCGGCACCCTTCTTGTCAACGCAAATATGAAAGATAAAAGTGAACTGTACAAATTTTTTATTTTACCAAAAAATATAGTTATATTATTCAGAAAATGATTATAAAATGTTCAATCAACTACATTATCAAGAATTGTGGAAAATGCTGTATGATTTTTTTCATAGAATTATTTCGTATTTCGATTCAATATCCATCACGAGACAGTTGTTACAGGCATTTAAAAAGAAATATTTCTATAAAATTAGAAAATTGTTTCATAAATAATTAAAACTTCTGCGTAGAAAATGAAATTTTTATTTTTAGATATTTAGAGTCCACGTGTCAAAAAGATTAAAAAAGTTTGGTTTCATTAAGCAGTCGGCGTTTTCTTATTTAGTCTGTAATTGTTAATTACTCGGTTGGTTGCAGTAGAACGCGACAAGAAATGCATGGCACTCTTGATGAAATTATCCGAACGTGGGTGCTATTGAAACGTTTCTTACCACAATGTTAATTAAAATTCTAACTTTGTTACACACTTGTTGCAAAATTTCTTCCAAATTTCATCAGGTGTATTTCACTTATTCACTAATGAAAACAAAATTCATTTACAAGAAACGCTTATAACTTCGTTTATATAATTAATGTTGGGCAAAAGTTTCGCTCAATATTTTATAATGAAATATGTATCCTTTAAAATTCTCAATAATCCGTAGATTAATATTTACTTTTGGCCGTATTCTGTACAAAACTGTAAAGCTTACAGATCTGTAAATCTGTAAATAATGGACAAAATCGTAACGAAAGTTGCCACTCTTATGTATAATTTTATTATTTAGATTTTTACAGATATACAGCTCTAAAAAACTTACCGTTTTTACAAAATACGGCCATTAACACGAAATCTTAGTCCAGTAGTGTCATTTACTTAGTTTTTATACGGGTACATAATATATTAATGTTATTTTGTTATAAAATATTAAAAATGACCGTGTCTATTAAGTATCCGATATATTAAATATTACAGCAACAATATTTTAACTAACGTAAATGTTTATTTATTATATTTGACATTTCAAAATCACTTTTCAAAAACATTTCAGACTAACATGTAATAAAATTGTTTTACATGACAAATTAAACAATATAAACATAATATAAGTGTTCATCTATCATTTAATAAGTGTGTGTTCCTCCTCAATAAAGTAATGGTGGTCAAATCATCGACCACCAGTTAGTTAAAGTGTCGTTGTTCGGTGAAAGCAGTAAGTCCCCCAGCACCAAATCCGTCAGTTCTTTCACCCCCCCCCTCGTGTTACAGCGGTGCAGTCTTGGGTACAAATTCTATAATTAACCAAAAAGTTCCTACATTAGTTTCAAATAATTAGTTCCTTAATTTAGTGTAATTGTAAATATTAATTTATAATCATGTAAATAAAGTTTTTAAGTATGTGTCCACAAAGTGTTCATCTATCATCCATATAATAAATATCAAAGTGTGTGTGTGTGTTCCTCCGCAGTAATGTAGTGGTCGTCCAATCATCGAGCACCAGTTAGTTAAAGTGTCATCGTTCGGTGTTCCCCCTCTCGCGTTACATTTATTAGGCATTTTTGTGAAACTTAATATTTGAAAAATAATATACTGTCACAGTGTCAGTAACACTGACATAAAATAACGTTATAAGTACGGCTATAAATCGAGTTAATATATTTGAAATAATAAAAAAAAAATTACATTACAGAGTCAGTATTTTCAAAAACGAACACCGTTTTAAAATGCATGTCGTAACTTAGTCGAAACAATACGAATTCTTGAAAGACAAGCATCCTTATCCGACGCCCTTCTTGTCAACGCAAATATGAATGAGATAAAAGTATGCCAACTTGTTCATTCGATCATGATACAGATGAACTGTACATATTTTTTATTTTACTAAAAAATATAGTTATATTATTCAGAAAATGATTATAAAATGTTCCGTTGACAATATCATGAATTTAAAATGTTCAATCAACGACATTATCAAGAATTGTGGAAACGATTTCGTGAAATCTTTTTTTATTTTCCAGTGTCGGTTATCATGATCAAAGTCGTTAATTGATTTTGTGTCAGTGTTTTTGATATATCTGATAACAAGTTCCAATTATTGGTTTGCAACATTACTTCGAGGAACAAATTAGCAACTTTCTGAAATATCGAAACTTTTAATAGAAATTTCTACGGCCATCATTACATTCAGACACTCATTAGTTCTTATTTGCTGGATACAATTTCTTACTTAGCGAAAAACACATTTTTCAATGTACTCTCGGTCTCGGGTTATGCTCCGACAAAAATGGCTATTCGAGGAAATCAATATTTCTTAAACATTTTTTCAGACTGTTCGCTATTATTATTGAAATGTTTTTTACTATTCTGAATTAAAACTGATGCTTTATAAAATACACGTGGAAAAAATACAGAATATTTGTTTATAAAATTTTATACCGCATGATAAAACACAACAACTTCAAAATCTTCCAGATTCATTTCAGAGAACTACATAAAACAATCTCGTAAGAATAAACTAAAACACTATGTAATCTTAACAATAAAAATTACAGTTTATTCTCTCCATCTTCTCTCCATTACACTTCTAAGCTTCCATTCTACGCCGGTGGAAGTCAGCGAACGCCATTGGGCGTAAGTTACGTTCTGGAAACGGCGAAACGTTACTCCATAACATCGTTCTACGAGGTGAGACATAATGCGCTATTTCAAGCGAACAAGTACGTTTCCAACGTAAGGATATGGAGATACAGTGCTAGTCAATCAGAGGAAATGGAAAATGAGGCGTTATGGAGATGGAAAGCTGGATAGGGAATTCAAGTGATTGCGAATGTTGGTTACTGGATGTTAACAGAAGTTTTATGGAGATTTGTGAATGGATAATGGAAACATATGTGAACAAAATTGGTATACAGTGCGCAATAGAGCTATAAAATAAAAGTTATTAGTACATTTCATGGAAAGTATAACTATGTATGCGAAATGAGTGTAATGCCTTGTATATACAATCGATCAATAATTATGTACGGCTCTAACCTACCAAACAGCTGAGAAATAAATGAATCATTGTTTACTTCACTTTACAGCTAGATAGAAAGAAAACTCCGGCTAGCTAAATATTACTATTCAACCGCTAAACTGTCATTGTACTGAATCTATATACATTTTGTCATGTTACCTTGCTATACTATCAAATATTAAACAAAATATATTAACTGTCAAAAGTATAAAGGCTTGGGCCATGCTATGCAGGAGAGGTAAAACTGCATACGATTAACCGGAATAGACTATACACTGACCACGTATATCCCGCTAAACAGGACGGCAGCAATGAGAATCCGATTCGGACACAGTTGGACCAACATTTGATCAATGCAGAGCCCATACAGTATGTGTTGTAGTTGCCATGCGGCAAATTTACCATCCCGTCAAACCGCAACATGTTGTGGTAGTATCCGGTAACCGGACCGCCCGCATCGGTGTGGACACATTCATTTAAAACAAGAAGTTGTTGTCTTCCGGGTAAACCGGTCCCGTTAAAATGGTCCTGTTAAAAGGCATATTGTGCCTCAAACCTAATAAAATTATTATTTAAAACTCAATGATTACTAATTGATAGTGAATAAAATAGCAGGTACATCTCGCAAAAATGCTTATTTTAGCCTTGCGCTCATATCGCTGTAGAAGGTTTTCTTCTGAAGAAGAGATGAATACTGCAATTCATGATTATATTGAAAAATTCAGGGAACTACATTGAACATACACTGCTCGCCAAATAAAAAAGCAATACCTTAATGGAGTTCTTCTTACAGTTATGTATGGGAACTACTATTGTCTTTAAATGACTAGAATGTTGCATTTTCGCGTTTTTACTTGATGAATCGTTAAGACTGTATTAGTTTATGTTTGAATTAAATTTTGTTAGTTGTTGATAAACGTTTGCGTTGTGTTGTAAAGATATCACGTAGATGCATTCGACAACATTTTGAACAATTCTCTGAGATTGAGCAAGGGAGAATTGTAGGGTTGCGCGAGGTTGGTATCATCAGCTTCCGCCAAATTTGCCGTCGTTTGAATCGTAACCCAAGCAAAATTTTAAATGTATCGATGCAATGGCAAAGACAACAACAAACTACAAGAAGAAGAGGAGTACTTCAGGACGTGAAAATCGCCATTTATTGCGCATGACTTTGCAGAGTCCCCAATCAACATCAAGTCGTTCAATGTTGCAATGTAGTTAGGTAACACGAGTTCCAATGTCGGCCCGTACTGCTTCACGCAGATTAATTAATTTTTGACTTCCGCGACTCCAATCACAGAAAACGGCAAGCTTTCTGTTTGTCTGTGCTTCAATGCACCGTCGAAATCGACTAGAGCGATGCCGCGAACGAAGACAGTGGTTAGTGGAATGAAATTCAATTGTGTTTTCTGATGAATCCAGATTTAATTTATTCCGTCATGATGGCCGTACTTTTATTGGCATCTAACGAACGTTATCAGGAACATAATATTTGTATTCGCCATACCGGCCCTATTAAAGGGATAATGGCTTGAGGCGCTATAAGTTATAATAGTAAGTTTCATTTACTTCGTATTCGTGGGACTATGAATCGATATTGATACATGAATGAAGTGCTAGAAACAGAAGTGCGCCCTTTTTACATCTCGCTAAGAGAGGTATTGTATTCATGCTAAAAATCGCATGTGTGTGTGTGTGTGTGTGGATGTGTGTGTGTGTATGTGTGTGGGATGTTGGACGGACGATTACTCAAAAACTATAAGACTTTATATTTGTTTAACTACGTATTTCCCAATCGGACATTCATGGGAAGATTTGAAAAGGTTTTGGTAACAATTGGACAACCGGAAGTAGAAGATTCTTGAATAAAAATCTTCTAAATATAATTTAAATTTTTTTTTTCTGGTAATATTAAATAAAATTAAATTCTCTATCTGATCCATTTAATTATTTTATTATATATTCTAAAGATTTAGAGATAAAAGAAATATAATATATAAAATAATCTGTTTTAATAAATTTTACAACCGAAAGAATGCCATGGAAAATAGTTGAAAATTTGAATGTTTGTAACTGACATATAAATGTCAGTGTCAGAAATCCGGAGACATTACTGAAGATTTTTTCTGGGAAGTACATACATTATATTATTTCTTATTGTATTTATAGTTAAATATTTAAAATTATAGGTATATTACACATACCCTTCAGAAATACTGTCAATGCCAACAATGAATTGGAATCATCTCGAAAAATTAGAAGAGTAGAACAAAATTTCTTCATAGAATGAATTTAAATATAAAAAATCTAAATGGAAAGAATAGATATAAGCGAGAATACAGCTCGAAGGAAGACGATATTGAAATGTTATAAACGCAAGATGAAGGTGAAGATGGTCTCCACTCTGCAATGTAAAATACAGAAAAATTGTATGTCATCGAAATAATGAGTAAAGAAAGAAAAATGTACTTGGAGAATCTCTTAATTCTTGATCTGTGACTATTATGGAGGTGACAAGTCTAAGTTGAAGGACTTTGTTTCAAACATTATGGGACAATGTACACCAGCACTGTAGTTAGAGTAACATTGAACTGCGAAAAAGCTATCAAATTCTTCTTAAGTAAGTTGTAAACATTGCCAAAATTACACATCGATATAAGAAAATAATCGGAGTGCAATCTATCCATCACTTTATTAATGGGAATTAGTGTTATTTAGATATAACATGTATGAAAAAATAAAATGTAAAAGAAGATATGTAAGAATAGATGCACAATTCAGATTATATATTTTAGCCGCCCAAAATTAATGTTTTTACTAGAAGAATATGAAGAGAAAGTAAACAAGAACTTTGTCCGAATTGAAAATCCATGTTACCAGCAAAAAAATTATATATAGTAAACTCTACTTTGCAATTTATTGTACATAATTTATGGTAAAATATCCTATAGATTTTGTAAATATATGTGAAAATTGTTTTATGTTGAGTCATGCTCTTATTGAATAATAAAGAAGTTTATACGTCATAGACTTATATGAACATATTATTTGTATTTCTAAAAATATTCTTTGCTTTATGAATAGAGCCAGGTAAAATATACGGCGAGAGGTTATGTGCTGGCCACATCAGATTGTTTAAATCGTTTACCTGGAGCCGTATTTCAACAAGATAACGCCCGCCCCCACATTGCTGGCGAAGTACAGGCTTATTTTAATAATCATAATATTGCATTATTTCCCAAATTTGTCGCCTATTGAACATATATGGGATATGTGATAGGTAAGGTGCAACGAAATCCTCAAAATATTGTGACTGAAGATGAAATGTGGAACACTGCAAAAAGAGCATAGATCAATGTATACTACAACATATGATCCAAACATTATTTGAATCGATGCCCAGCAGAATAGTGGTTGTTATATACTCAAATCGGACATGCGGCCAATGCATGAATTTCATTTCTTGCTATTGTATAATTTTTTTTCTCGGCAACTGAATTCCTGATAACAAATAAACAACATGAAATACGAAAATCATAAAATTCTGAATGAAAAATTATGACATTTGTCAGTTATGGACATATTAATAGCTGTCATTATGACACGGGCCCCATATCTGCTTGCCAGCAAAATCATTTGATTGCTCACGCCCTATACATAAATTTTCTTGCAAAAGATCCTAT
Organism: Harpalus rufipes; assembly: GCA_951394225.1. Lineage (NCBI taxonomy): Eukaryota > Metazoa > Arthropoda > Insecta > Coleoptera > Carabidae > Harpalus > Harpalus rufipes. Next base: position 22,254,999 of record OX596283.1, read on the forward strand.
ATTTCCAGTAAAATTATTTCATAAACAAACTATGCAAATTACACTTGACGCTGACATCTTCATCTTCTTTAGCTTTTCCAATTCGTTAGGGGTCGCTATGTTTTATTTTCTTTTTCGACTCATTTCTGTTTTGTGTGTCGTCCTCATTTAGTCTTTTCTCTCAATAAGTTTTCCGCAATACAGTCCGTCCATCTTATCTTTAGTCTTCCTATGTTTCGTCTACCTTCCATTACTAAGCTATTCATTCTTCTAATATATTATTCATCTCTCCCCATGACATATTAAAACCAATGTATCTTTCTAGAAACTTCTATCACTCGAGCCATTTCCCTTATTCTTTCATTCCTTATCCTATCTTTCCGTGTCTTCCCAACATCTATCTCAATATTCTCATCTCTGCCACATTCATTTACTTTTCAATGACACTGACATTTGTCAGTTAGAATTTTCTTAATATAGTAGCTGTTTCCATGGTTATAGCATAGCTGGCTGATTTATAAAATTTAATTTCTTTATAATTCTTTAACTCTATATCCATTGAATATGAAATATAAAATGCAATCAATTCGTACAGATAAGAATAGTCTTTAATATTTATAATAATAATAAATGTCAAAAAATAAAATGTAACAGCGTTTTTTCAAGAAAAACTATTAAAATCTTCAAATGAGGGTACTTCCGGTTGACTAATTATAACCAAAATCTAATCAAGTCTGCATATGGAAGAGGAATACGTAAAAAATGTAATTTTTTGAACTCTAGTATTGGAGATATCGCGGCCGAAATTATAGTCACACAAACACGCACACATACACACGCACACATACACACACGTATAGACATTATCGTAAAAATAGTAAAATCGTATTTTAGGGACCCTAAATCGTGCTTATTTATTGAAAACTCACCACCGAATTTTTTGACTAAAAACAATACCTTCCGTCAGGAATTATTATTGATCGAAAAAAATGTTTTTTTATCCTTTATTGAGAGTACCATAATAAACAAGTATGAAAAATATTACATTTAAAATTTGCTTAATTATGGGTGTTGCATTTTTTATGGTGAGCAGTGTATTTAAAATAAAATTTTAAATTATTGTTTTATCATCGATTATTTTACAAAGCATTTCATTTATTTTCATTCTCTTTAATGTTTCAAAGATATCAAATATTCATTCAAACACAAAATATTAACCACAATAAACCAACATTAGTATGCCAAACTTATTAGCATTATATTGTCAACATATCATTCTTGTCATTCTTGTAATGAAATATCCATGTATATTTATACTTTTCCAGCTTACAGTCCATCAACTCATTTAGCTGTCAAATAAATATTTAAAAATATTCACAACCGGCTGTAGAATAGACGCAGACAGTGAAACATGAACCATTTTTCATTTTACAATTCAAAGTTAAAAAAATAATGGTATGATTGACATAAAGGCACGTCTCTAACTTATTCAACGAGCTTTGCTCTATTTCGAGAGCTCTACATAGAATTAAAACTCATTTCCATTCTACAATAATATCCATGACACGTTTCATTCTTTTCAGAGATTCAGAGTAATATAATGGCGGCCAATAATCGTTAACTTTCTACGCGAATTACTTTTACAACGAGAAATGAAACTGTTATTTTGTTCGTATTTTAAACCAGTGACACGGTGAAAAAGAACCCTACTGAAAGAAAACTCGACTCTGTTTTTTGCTGCTTGGCGTGAAAAATATTTTTTGTTAATTCTTTTATAGAGCAGAGGATTTTTTTGTTGTTTTGCCAAGAAAAAGAATTAGACTGAAAACATTTCGGTGATGAAATTGGGGATTAAAAAGGAAATACTAATCTCGATAAAAGTAATGGAAAACCTTATTTATTTATATTGAAGAACAACGTTTCTGTTTCGATGATAACCATTTATTTATTACCCATATCTGGCTGAACTAATTTGCTTCTATTCGCAAACTTCAGGAATGACGATAAATTTAAACAGGAATCACTCTCGTGCAATTTGAAAATTGGAAATAATTGAGGTATTAATAAAGATAAAAAATTCTGCATCAAATTGCACTAATAGGGTTTCCACGTTTTAAAAATTAGAATGGAGGACATAAAGAAATAGAAAAAATTATAAACACAGAGTTGCAATAAACAATTATTATATTGATTGAATACTCGTATAAAATTTAGAAATAAAATAAATATATAATTGTGCGCATAACGGCTTATTTGAGTCATGCAACAAACCCATCGCCTAGCGCAGAGTGCAGCACCTACTAAAATACAGGGATGATACCGATACTGATATTTCGGCGACATTGTCTATTAAGCGATGTATCAGGATCGGGGTATTTATTTGTCGATACATGATTCTCAGCATTTCGTTTCATTCGACCAACCCTCCAGCATCTGATACCTGATTTCCACAAAAAACTCGAGATATATCTGAATGTCCCTAATATTGCAAGAGAAACAGGTTGATTTTCTGACGCTAAAAAATTCTTTACCCAAATTTGAAAATAGAACAAAAGTAGGTACTGTGGCAGATTTAATTCAGACAGACATCAGAAATCGCTTGTCTCTACACAATTTGAGGATAATATTGTAACGTTTATTTATTTGGGCGAAGGATAAAAATCAGAGAAATATTATTAATTAAAATAATACGTTTATTAAACGATAAATAGTTAAGATAAATATTAAAAATCTGATGTGGCCAGCACAATACCTTCCGTCAATCCTGTGTATTATGTACAAATTCCATACATAAATTTTCTTGCAAAAGATTCTAAATTTCCAGTAATATTATTTCATGCAAATAGCACTTGACACTGACATTTTCTTCTTCTTTAGCTTTTACCATTTGTTACGGGTCGCTATTTTTTATTTTTTTCTTCCATTCATTTGTTTTGCAGGTTATCCTCATGTCAAAATTTTTCATTCAAAATTTCATTTTTTGGTATTTTATGATTCCTTTTCTCGGCAAATGAATTTCACACCCCCTGATAATAAATACACCACGTGAAATAAGAAAATCATGAAATTTTGAATGAAAAATTATGACATTTGTCAGTTATGGACGTAATTATTAGCTGTCATTTTGACACGAGTCCACATTGGTATCTGCTTGCCAAAGTCAGTAAAGTCACGTCACTGCACGCGCCCTACACATAAAAGATCCTATATTTCCAGTTAAATTATTTAATAAAACTATGCGAATTGCACTTGACACTAACATCTTCTTCTTCTTTAGTTTTTCCCATTCGTTAGGGGATCCCTATTTTTTTTTCTACACAAATTTTTGTTTTGCGTGTCGTCCTCATTCAGTTCCTTTTCTCTTCTTTCATCTTATATTTGGTCTTTCTATGTTTCTTTCACCTTCTGTTATAAGCTATTCATTCTTCCAATATACTCATCTCGCCTCATGACATGTTCAAACCAATGTAGTCTTCTCTCTTATATCTTTCTAGAAACGTTCAACACTTCAGTTATTTCCCTTACTCTTTCATACATTTACTATTTATTGATACTGACATCTGTCAAATTTAATTACCTGAATATATTAGCAGTTTCCATGGTTAAGTTAGCATAGCTGGCTGAATAATAAAATTTATTATCTTTATAATTCTTTAACTCTATATCTGTTGAATATGAAATATAAAATGCAATCAAATCGTATAGAGAATAATATATTCTTTAAGTTATAATAACATTTAACTGAGTTTTTCAAGTAAAACTGTTAAAATCTTCAAATGAGGGTACTTCCGGTTGACCAATTATAACCAAAATCTAATCAAGTCTGCATATGGTTGTAAGGAAGAGGAATACGCAAGAATTGTAATTTTTGGAATTCTAGTATTGGAGATTTCGTGCACGAAACGGCGGTCCACACACACACACACACACATATACACACACACGCACACACATACAGACATCATCGTAAAAATAGTAAAATCATATTGTAAAGACCCTAAAACGTGCTTATTCAATGAAAACTCACCACCGATTTTTTTGACCAAAGACAATACCTTTCTTACCTATAGGTGACGGAAGGTAAAAAGATAATAAAAATAACTAACACTATGATTAAATAATTTTAAACACTAATTTAAGATTAAGAACATTATTAAATGCTTAAACACTAAGATTATTTATTTAAATAATATTTATATCACTATATTTATTTATATAACTACATTCATTTATGTTCACAACTTGTACACTGTTTATTTATATCACCAACTTCATTGCACGTTGCTTCTATATATCAGACTACTCTTTGCTGGCTTTGGAGACGAGTTTATATAGCGCGATGTCCTTCTCGAGATTTCTGACGCCACAATGACATTGACTACAAAGGATTCAGGTTATCGGTGTAATTAACACGTCTATCCGTATTGGTTTTCCGCCGTCGAAGATTACGTCATCGCTCGGGAATATTCTACCAGTAGCGGCGTTCGTATACTCTTAAATCAGGGGAGCATGTTACAATATATTTTTTAAATATATTTTTTTTAAATGTTAAATCAAATATATGTATTTACTAACTTCCATAAAAGAGAGCGACTGCCGTGAAAATGAGGTATTTACGCGGTGTATGTAGTATGTAAGACGGGATCGCGTGAGGAATAATTTGGTGTATGAAGAATGTATGGTTAGGAACAATGTTATTAAGAGAGTTGGTGTGAGTCAGTTGAGATGATTTGGTCATGTGGAGAGAATGACGAGTGAACGGCTGGTTAAGCGTATATATCTTAGTGAATTTGAGGGTTTTCGATTGCGTGGCCGACCAGTGTGTAAGTGGATGGATATGGTCGGTAGGGTGCTTAAAGGGAGAAAGTTTCCAAGTGGGAAGAGAAGAAGTGCATGTATGAATGCGATTATGAGTGTGGTCGAGGCGAAAGAAGTGTGCTTAGATTATTATTTCGTAACTATTATTGTGACCCGGATGCGGTATTACGCTACCGAAAATCGGTCACTTTAATATGTTACGAGTGAGGATTTATCTGATGTTGATGTTATTATTTTTGGGTTTATGCTAACCCACTAAGTGGGACTTGCGTGATTTTATGTATGTATGTATATGTACTAACTTTCCGAAAGGTAGGGGCAAAATTTGCGTTTAGTCAAAAGTAATTTTGATTTCACAAGTAAATTTGGGACCTTTGCCTTCTTTTATTTTTTTACCTTATTTTAAAATTTATTTGTTATTTGTTCGTATTGGTATCAATATTGCCGATATTTATCAACAAATATCGGTATTATTTCGACAGAATCGAGTATCGTTGCATCCCTTTTGCATGCCATCGTTCTCTCCTTCTCTTTCGAATATGACCGAGTATAGTATAGTCTTGCCGGTTGCCGCGCAATTATTTCTAACATCTAAATTATTCGAAATTATTATATTACTAATACCAGTAGATATATTTAGATATTCAAATTATTGTAAAACATTATTAAATATTAAATTTTATGTTAGGGAGGACATTTTCACCGCAAAAGAGAACGGAGAAAAATATTAGACAAAGGAGGACTGTCCTCCCTAAAGAAGGACGGGTGGCAACCCTAGACACCAAATACATGCAACTTATTTACTATATTGATTGATATTTTGATTTGAACGAAAAAATAAACAAATATTTGTCAGAATTCGTTACAACCTACTAACTGATACCCGCAGGCTTCGCAGCCGCGAAGTATTTGGTGTGCTCGGAATTCGGTGTGCAGCTGTTTAACTATAGTACCATAACGATATATTATTATAATTAATTCTGAGTATATAAGATCCTTCTTTGGTACTTCTTGTATGTATTTTGCAATAATCGGTGCATTGGTTTTTAACGGCGCTTACCAGTCGTTGTCTCACGGACACTCATTGCTGGCGTGAAGAGTGCACCACAAGTGTCAATTTGTGCCATTAAAATTCTAATTCAGATTCGCAACCAGACACTCAGGCACACGGGGAGACCCCATGTTGATAATATTATTAATTTAATTTTTGTCAATGTGGATTATTTTCCTCGCCAAGTATATTCCATACTATGGATGACAAATAAACATGAGAACATTTTGAAATTTTGAATGAAAAATTATGACATATGATAATTGTAACATCTATGTAAATAACTACTAGCCGTCATTCTGACACGGACCTCATGTCTGCTTGCCAAGGCCAACAAAGTCACATGACTGCTCGCGGCCTATAAGTAACAAATTTAACATTTCTTGTACATACAAACAATTGAAATTGTATCTTTTCTCTCGTTCTATGAGAAATTTTGTCGTACTGTTCTATGTTCAAAATTCTTCAAATTCATTGAAGGTATTAGTGGCATTTCTTAAGGATATATGTAATATTAACATACCTATAATTTAAATACATATTTAATTAATAATACAATAATATATATATTAAATATATTCGCACCTCCCAGAAAAATCTTCAAGTAATGTTACTAAAACTGCTGATTTTTGACACTGACATTTTGCATTTATCTGTCAATTAAAAAAAAAAAAATATCTCAACTGTTTTTTGGGCAACGAGATTTATTACAACAGATTATTCTATATTATTATATCCTATATCTCTAATTCTATACGAGATATAATAAAAAAAATAAATGTGTCAGATTGATAATTTAATTATCTTTATTATTTGTAGTAACAAATTTTCAAAAAATAATATTTAGAATTTTCTTTCAGAAACTACCACTTGCGGTTGACTAATTGTTACCAGAACCTATTTAACTCTTCCCATTACTGGTAGATTGAGGAATCCGTAGTCACACAGGTCTTTAGTCTTATAGAATTTGAGAAATCGTATCTCCAACAACCTCACACACACACACACATCTACATACACACACACACACACACACACACACACACACAGACATCATCGTAAAAATGTTAAAACGTGCTTATTCACTAAAATCTAGATATGAGATTTTTAGCATGAATCCAATACCTCTCTTAGCGAGGGATAAAAATATGTTGTGGCCAGCACAATACCTCTCGCCACTTCCGTTTTTGGTTACATAAGTATAGGGCGCGAGCAGTCACGTGACAATGTTGGTCTTGACAAGCAGATATGGGGGCCCGTGTCAGAATGACAATTAGTAATTATATACATAGATATAAAATGTCAGAATTAAAAATTTGAAGATTTTCTAAATTCACGTAGTTAATTTGTTACCAGGAGTGTGGAATTTACTTGTCGAGGAAAATAAACCACATGGAATTGGAAAATCACTACATTTAGAATGAAAAATTATGATATTTGACATCTATGTACATAATTACTAGCTATCATTGTCATGGTCCCCCATATCTTCTGGTCAAGGCCAACAACGTCACATGACTGCTCGCGCCCTATTGTATTTCTTGTATAAGTACCTACGCTCTACACCAAAAATTCCACTTACATCTATTCTTTATATTTAGATCTTTTAATTTTAAATTCATTATATGAAGAAATTTTAACCTATTCTAATTTTCCGAAATATTTCCAATTCATTGTCGGGATTGAACAAGAAATAATATAATGATGTACTTCTCAGAAAAAATCTTCAGTAATGTCTCTGAATTTTTGGCACTGACATTTATCTGTTAGTTACAACACTTTAATATTTGAATTGGTTTCCATGACATTATTTGGGCTGTGAGATTTAATACAACAGATTATTATATAACTTATATTTCTTTATCTTTATATCTATAAAAGATATAATAAAATATTTATATATCAGATAAAGAATTTACTCTTCTTTAATAAGCAAGAACAAAAATTTTCAATAAATAATATTTAGAAGAACTAAATATTAAAATCGGATTGTAGGGACCTTAAAACGTGCTTAATCATTAAAATCTGGATATGCGATTTTTAGCTTGAATCCAATATCTCTCTATGCGAGAGGTACAAATCAAAGTAATGAAATGTGTGAGAGACAAACACAATCTTCCTAATCAGATTTCTAATTCGTTTACCACATTTTCATTTCGCATTTCGCCAAATCCAATTTCCGCAGCTGAAACAAACTCTTTACTTTTATCCAACACTGATACACTTTTGTTTCCCAAAACAAAGACAAAAGGCACCGAATTGCGTTTGTTTCTGTAGATCTTAGGAGAATTACATTAGATAACGTTTCGGCACGATGAACGAGCTCGCGCAAGATGCGCTTCATAATTTAATCCGCTGTCTACATATTCATAATAAGGTTTATCAGGATAAGCGTGTGGGGAAAACGGCGGTAAGCAACGGTAACTAGATGCGTGATCATACCAGAATTCCTCTAATTTTATTTACTCTGGCGGAAGCCGGAATGGGATACATGTGCTATCATCTTGATGCGAGCTTTTCTTTCACGTGTGCACCGCCAAAGACTTTAACATGATTTGGGGAGATTTCCTTACTTATTTTCCTTTTGTTTGTGATCACACGGAATTTACAACAGAAATCTTATGCATTACATGTTTATAAAGATTTTTCTAGATAATGCCAATGGCTCCTATGCTGAACGCGTTTTATAATAAAAATGGTAAATAAAACCCTGCTATTACATTCTATTATTATAGTATTAAACACAACTTTTAACGAAACCGCAATTAAAAGTGGATTCCCGGAAAATTTATCGCAAGGAAAATATATCGTATGAAATTTGGTCGCATAGTCCGGGGAATTTACAATTTAACATCAAAAAAGTGTCATAGGAATTCAACATGGGATTTTAGTTTTCTGCAATTTCCTGCACTCTTTTTCATTTTCCGGTACAAACTGTAGAATGCCAAGTTGTTCAGAAAATATACATACAAAACTGTTTCTTCGCAATTTTAAAAAGAAATTTCATAACTTCCGTTAATTGTAGAAATAGTATTATTTTATTCATATTCTTTCAACTTTTTTGTAAAAAAGAAATTAAATAATAAATACTTATTCGAATAAGGAACGTGTCATTATTATAAAAATTATTGTGTTAGAAATAGTTATCGAAGAATACGGGATTTATTTTGCATAAGTCAGATTGACGTTTCACATTTATTAATAATTTATGCTGCATGGCTATTGCTAAGCTATACGAACTAACAGAAATTTTGAAATTGTTTTTATAATTGTGGAGAAACTAGAAATATGATAAAAAATCTGTTGTGGCCAGCACAATACCTCTCGCCATTTTCATTTTATGTTCCATAGGGTGCGAGCAGTTATGTAACTTTGTTGGCCTTGGCAAGCAGATATGGGGGCCCGTGTCAGAATGACAGACAGTAATGTACATAGGTATCAAGTATCATAAGTTTTCATTCAAAACATTATGATTTTCCAAATCCATGTGGATTATTTTCCTCGCCAAGTATATTCCATACTATTGATGACAAATAAACAACATGATAACAGAATATTTTGAAATTTTTAATGAAAAATAATGACATGACATTTGTGACATCTATGTAAATAACTACTAGCTGTCATTCTGACACGGACCCACAAATCTGCTTGCCAAGGCCAACAAAGTCACATGTCTGTTCGCGCCCTATAAGTAACGAATTTAACATTTCTTGCACACAAAAATAATTAAAATTATATATCTTCTTTCGTTCTATGAGTAATTTTGTCCTACTCTTCTAATATGTTCAAAATTCTTCAAATTCATTGACGGTATTAGCGGTATTTCTTAAGGATGTATGTAATATTAACGTACGTATAATTTAAATATATATTTAATTAATAATACAATAATATATATTAAATGTACTCGTACTTCGCAGAAAAATCTGATTTTTGACACTGACATTTTGCATTTATCTGTGACTTACAAATATTTATATATCTCAACTGTTTTTTGTGCAACGAGATTTATTACAACAGATTCTTCTATATTATTATATACTATAGCTCCAAACCTATACGAGATATAATAAAAAAAATTAATGTGTCAGATAGAGAATTTAATTTTTTTTAATATTGCCAACAAAAAATTTCAAAAAATAATATTTAGAAATTTTTCAAGAATCTGCTACTTCCGGTTGTCCAATTGTTACAAAACCTTTTCAGCTCTTCCCATGAATGTCCGATTGGGAAATACGTAGTTAAATAAATATAAAGTATTATAGTTTTTGAGTAATCGTCCTTCCAACGTCCCACACACACACATACATCCACACACACATACACACACACACACACACACACACACACACACACACACACACACACACACACACACAGACATCATCGTAAAAATGTTAAAATCGGATTGTAGGGATCTTAAAACGTGCTTATTCATTAAAATCTGGATATGCGATTTTTAGTATGAATCCAATACCTCTCTTAGCGAGAGGTAAAAATGTAAATACAGCTTTATATGCAACTTTTAATTCTGAACAACTTTGCACTTTATAACTTTGTGCGAAAAATGAATAGGAGCGAGCAGAAAATTGCATAAAACGAAAATTCCATGTTAAATCCCTATGATGACCCCTAACCGCCGCCACACTGTATAACCAAAGCCGATGACCCCTAACCGCCGCCACACCACAGAATACAGAACTCTATTCTGTATTCTGTGGCCACACTGTATAACCAAAGCCTGCACCATGAGCGCCGTTTAAGGGGAGCTAGGGGGGGTCACATGACCCTCTCTGGAAATAAAGTTCAACCACTATTTTTTACCTCTCGTTAAGAGAGGTATTGGAATCATGCTAAAAATCGCATATCCAGATTTTAGTGAATAAGCACGTTTTAAGGTCCCTAGAATCCGATAATAACATTTTTTTACGATGACGTCTCTGTGGGTGTGTGTGTGTGTGTGTGCGGATGTGTGTGAGGTTGTTGGAGGTACGATTTCTAAAATTCTATAAGACTAAAGACCTGAATAACTATGGATTCCTCAAACAGTAATGGGAGGAGTTGAATAGATTCTGGTAACAATTGGACAACCGCAACTAGTAGTATTCTAACAAAAATCTTCTAAATATTATGTTTTGAAAATTTACATTTTTACAAATATTAAAAAACAAAATTCTCTATCAGACACTTTTAATATTTTTATTATACCTATAGATTTAAAGATATAGATATATAATCTATAAAATAATCTATTGTGGTAAATCTCACAGCCTGCTCACAACCCAAACATCTCCATTGTAAGTACTTGAGAAATTACCAACAACATGTTCTATAGAGCGTTATTTCTCTACTCTATGCAAGGAGAGTGGAGACTTGGTTTAGAAAGAAGATGGAAGAAAAAAAAAACCAATAAAGTAGGTTACAGAAGTTTTGGGCACGAAAAAAGTAATCTTAGATTAGATCTTAATGTTCTATAAGTTCAAATAGATAAAAAGTTATATATAAACATGAAAAGTATGTGTTATTACCTACAAGTAAAAAATATCGGGTATGTATTTCTTTTCTAATATTTCTTCTTTGCCCAATTTTTCTAAATATTGTAATATGCGACGCCACTGACTCCATGAGAACGCGACCGCCGCCACTGCTCGAACGTTGCTAGACGGTGCTTAACCTGAGCGATGACATTTTTGTCTGCTTAATTACGTACGATCGGCTGATCCCTTTGTATTCGATGTTATTATCGCGTCGAATGTTCCAGTAGGACGCCGACTATATAAATACCGCCAGGGAGGACAGCCAGGACACAATCTGTTATATAGAAGCAACATGAGATTAACAGTTGGTGGTATAAATAAACAGTCTACGAATTGTGTACATAAATATATATATATATATATATATATATATATATATATATATATATATATATAAATATTATTTAAATAAATAATATTAATGTTTAAGTATTTAATAATATTTTTAGTCTTAAATTAGTGTTTATAATCATAGTGTTAGTTATTTTTATTATATTTATCTTAATTATTTATCGTTTAATAAACTTGTATTTTAATTAATAATATTTCTCTGATTTTTACATTTTACCCAAATAAATAAACGTTACAATATGTATAGTAATTTTTTTTAAAATGTTCGATCAAGGTCATCTACATATTGTATGAATTAAGATTTTAGCTTCGCCCATTTTGTCAAATTTAGTAGTGTCGTTTTTATGAGGGTACATAATATAGTATTGTTACTTTTATTATAAAAATATATACTACAGTAGAAGCATTCAAAATTTGAAACAAAGTCAACTGGTAAGTTTATTAGCAAATGTAAAACCAAATATGTGAGGCAATGTCAGTGTCAGTGACACTGGCAAAAAATAACGTTATTCGTACGGCTATGAATCAAGGTAATATATCTGAATTAATAAATAAACTTACGTTACAGCGACACTATTGTAACTAACTAATCGTTTGAAATGGAATGTCCTAACTTAGTCGAAATAATATGATTTTTTGAAAGACAAGCATGTTATATCTATCCTTATTGCACACGCTTGTAGTTTTGGAAATGATCAGAGATAAATGTATGCGAATTTGTTAATTCGTTCATGATACAGATGATCTTGATCGGACATCTTTCAAAAAATTTACTGTATGTATACGACAATATCCTAACCCAACGCACAGTAATCACACTTGGAAAACTCGAACCGAGTTTTATTCGTTAGGGGTTAGAACAGGTTATTGTTGTTATATTTAGAGAAATATACAAGCTAAGTAAGATGTTCGTCGTTTCATTAAACGCTTATCCGACTAGCCAGATTATAAAACTTCGCTAAGTTAACGAAGGTTTGACAATGTAACTGCATTTTATCCGCCGCTTATAAAACGCCAAGGCGTATTAAAAGACTGATTTTACAATCTTGCTTCGACATACATAATTAATAATACATCTGCTTTTTAGCAAAGAAACAATAAAAATACATCTAAAAACCAAAAGAAAAAGTAATATTTATTTGTCTTTTTGGTGGAGATTAGTTGTTCACTTCCGACCACGAAGTCTATCCTTATGTCTGCACGTGAACATGTACTAGAGAAGTTACTTCCGGTTCCCGGGTCTCTACGTGCAGATTTAATAGAGTATGAACGGTACCGGGAACGCTAACTGCAGAACTTCCCAATCTGCGATCTCGTCTGATAGCACAAACTGAAGCTGAAAACCAATGCTATTGACTTCTCCAACAAGAAGTTTATTAGCTTGGCATTTGTAGCTGTTTTCGACTTTGCAGATTGCGGTATTGATACATGGGATATATTTACCCTATCAAGGACACTTCTGTCGCTAACGTGAAGTATGATTCTATTTTCATGTAGGATTTGTATCGCTGAAAAGTTTGTTTTGTATATGAATAAGTTTCGTGACTGAAGGTTTTAAATTTATTATAGATTTCATCCTTTGATAAACTATGTTACTGAATGTTATTTATATACATAAAACTGGAAATAGCGATATTACATTCTACTGGGCGAAAATGACTGACCTCCAGAAATATAAAAATCTGTTGTGGCCAGCACAATACCTATCGCCGTTGCCATTTTATGTTACATGATTAACAAATTGAACATTTCTTGTACACACACAAATAATTTAAATTGTATCTATTTTTTCGTTCTATGAGGATTTTTTTCCTACTCTTCTAATATGTTTAAAATTCTTCATTTTCATTGACGGATATATGCAATATTAAAATATGTATAATTTTAAATACATATTTAATTTATACTACAATAAGAAATATTAAATGTACCTACTTCCCAGAAAAAAACTTTCAGCAATGTCAGTAAAACTGTTAATTTTTGACACTGACATTTTGCATTAATCTGTCAATTACAAACAATTAAATATCTCAACTGGTTTCCATGGAAATGTTTGGGTAGCGAGATTTATTACAACAGATTATTCTATGTTATTATATATTATATCACTTAATCTAGAGAAGATATAAAAAGAAATTAAATGTATCAAATTGAGAATTTTTGTCAGAAATTACCACTTCCGGTGGTCTAATTGTTACTAAACCCTTATCAGCTCTTTCCATTAATATTAAATTGAGGAATCCGTAGTTAAACATGTCTCTAGTCTTCTAGCATTTGAAATACCGTACTTCCAACATCCATAAACACACATACACACACATTCATATACATACTTTACTAGTCACGGTCATCTGAGAAAACATCTATACAAGATTGGTATAGATGAAAACACTATCTATCGACTCTGCGAAGGTGATGAAAAAACTTTGGAACTCTATATGTAAATGTTCAGCTGAAGCTATAAGAGACTTAACCAATTATGTAAAAGGTACCTTACGGGAAATGAGATCGGGATACTGACTCCCGGAGCAGTAATTGGCTTCATGAGAACTCTGAATTTTCTTCCAGAAAACTAAGATAGCTATGTTACAATAGATTTTATTCACAATCGGTTAGTAATATGACGATTTCTGACTTTTAAAAAGTTGGGAAGTTAGTTATTGTTAACCTCATTTTCGAAGAGGTTGGGAAGTACAGCGTGAGTATAGCTGAGGTTGGGAAATGTCAATTTCCCAACTCCAGCTATATTTACGCTATACTTCCCAACCTCTTGGAAAATGAGGTTAACAATAAATAAATAGCTGCCTCCCACTTAGAGTGATCATTTCACAATTTATATGTTAAAAATAAAATTGTAAATAATACAAGTAATCAATGAAATGAAAATTTAAGGTTAGAAATCAAACTGACAGTTCATGTGGTATTTTATTAAAACTGGTACTTTTATTTATATCTCCACCATTGGTAGCTTAACTGCTTATATTATATATCGTATTAATTTCAGATTGTGAATAAAATAGTATACAAACCTCGGTGAAAAGTTTCATTACGTCTCGGGCTATAGCTAACCTCGGCGCTGTGCGCCTTGGTTAGCTATCTTCGCCCTCGACAGTAATGAAACTCTTTCCACCTCGGTTAGTAATATACTATTACATGTCGCAGTGACAAAAGTAATAAAGCATCTGAATCAACCTCTCGGTCATTTTTCAAATCTTGGCCGAGCCCAGTTCAGTTAGTTGCCACAGACTCGTTTCGCTTTTATTAGAGCTAATCAGTGTGATGTATTTGTAATCTTACACAAGATAGATAACTCCAGAGGTAACTAGACACATGCAGATCACGCTATTGATACCATCTACCGAAGATAGATACATTACACTGATGAGCTCCAATAAAAGAGAAACGCATATGTGGTTACTGAATGGGCTCGGCCAGCACCTGAAAAATGTCCGAGATGTTGATTCAGATACTGAAATCTTGTGAAACATGGCGGTGTTTTTCTAATATACTATTAGATATTATTTTTCCGAGAGTTCGTTATTGTATTTTTGTAATTTCTAGAAGGTTGAAGAAATTAAAAAAGGAAAGAAAAAAAATTCGCTTCATCACGCCAAGCTTTCATTTCAATGCTAAACATGTATTATATAATGGAAACTATGGACTAAAAACATATCTGCAAGAACTTTAAAGAACCTTGGCCTACCCTTGATCTATTTAACCAAAATCAGATTCCTACCCTCATTTTATGCAAAGAAAGGTATAATTTATTGGACGTAATTTAGAATGTTGCATAAATCTTTCTTTTACATCTTGTTTGAATGGAAAATTTATCTGAAGTTCAAGACACATATGCGTTATATCTCTTGTATTGACTATGACTATCAAGTGGGTTTAATTTATTGCTCATATTCAGAGTTCCAAGAAAATTAAACGTAATATCACCAGTGTTTTAAGTCTATCAGTGTTTGGTATTTATGTGTGTTTGTATGTACACGTGGTACTATCTTGAAACCTTAATAACGGTAATAAATACGAGAGCATATATTTATATTATTGGCTCGATTTATATTCATGGTTATAAATGAAGACCAACATCATATATCAAATACTTTTATACTCAAAGTCATAATTTTAAAATATAATTAAATTGTTGAAAATTAGAGTGGTGTAAGTCAAGATTTTATAAAAAAAATGAGTTACCTAGTAGAACATGGTGACAATTTTTACATTTCGGCACCTTTAGGTAAGGAAGGTATTGTCTTTGGTCAAAAATATCAATGGCGAGTTTTTAGTGACTATTTCACTCATAAATTTATAAACCAATCCAAATTCAGGATTCTACCTAGTCACTAAGTTTTATTTCGACAAAGACCGTCACAAAAAAATTGTAACCTTTGAGACAATAAGATGCTGTATTTTTACAAGTGAGTTTTGATAAGCGAATTTTTTTTGACGTTTTAAGAGTATGTACCTAGGAGCATAACTGTCAAAAGTGCGTATATTTTCGGTGTTTTCAGTTTTTATTTAAAATGAGTTGATTCGGACAGGAATCTGTTCAGAACATTGGAAAAGCAATCTTAATGTAACACCTCAAAACATAATAAAAATTAGAAAATTATTTTCAAAAAAAAAAATTATAAATTATTACCTGATTTTTATTTTGGAAATAGCCATCCGAATACCATTCGTGGTTAAATTTCATCCTGGCAAAATTTTCCGATTACTTTACTCGAGCCTGGTGCTAATTTATCTTGTGACATTGATCAATTTTTTTTTTGTCAATGCCACTCGATAAATTGCTAGGCAACCAGCTCTCGTAACAATCTGAAAAAAATTCCGGCATAAATTTACCACTTATGATATTATATATGAATAAACACGTTTTAGGATCCCGAGTATACGACTTTACTATTTTTACGATATGTGTGTTATGTATATGTATTTATGTGTGTATATGTGTGTGACGATTTTTTCGTAGACGATAGACGATAACTCCAACACCACTATTCTAAAAATTATAATTCTTTCGTACTTCTTTTCTTTACATCCATATGACGAGCTGATTAGATTCAACCGAAAGTACCCTCATTTTAAGATTTTAACAGTTTTTCTTGAAAAACGCTGTTGAATATAATTTTGTGACATTTAATGTTATAAATATTAAAGAATGTTTTATTATCTACACGATTTGATTGAATTTTATACTTCATATTTAATGGATAAAAAGTTAAAAAAAATATGAAGAAATTAAATTTCATTAATCAGCCAACTATGCTACAACCATGGAAACAGCTACTATATTAAGAAAATTCTAATTAACATATCAGTGTCAAGTGCAATGTTTGTGTTATAAATTTACGTGAAATATATATGTAAAATCTTTTGCTACAAACTTTGTAGGTGGAATTTGTACAAAATATATAGAACTGACGGAAGGTATTCAGCTGGCCACAATAGATTTTTTTATTGGAATATTTAAGCAAGTTAGTATTTTACTTTCTAACCAATAGACGACAGTATACCCATTTTACTGTTATAATTCAATTCTACGGACTTGACTTACCGACAAAACTCTAATTTTCAACGGCCAATAATTATAACCCATTGATAGGTGCGCCAATATTTTTCTTTTACAAATTTTGAAAATTAATTTTTCTTATTGTGAATTCAGTTTACTTTTGTATCAAATCAGTTTTCGTTAATGTGAAATCATACACAATGTGGCTATAAAGTTTTAGGACTTCCCTTATAAATAAGACAAAAAATCGTTATATCATCAAAGTCACAATTTATTCTTGAACATACATTCCTTCTAAATCCATACAACGCTTAACACGGTCCTCCTGGAAGACAAAAACTGGAATGCTGTTCAATACCTTCGTCACGATGGTTTAAGTGTGTGTTACATCATCGTAATAATCCCTTTCAACTTTAATTTTATTTTGGGAAAGGTGTATGGTCAACCGGGGCTAAATCAGAAGCATACGGAGGATGACGCTTCGATGTTTTTGGCGCTTCTGCTTGGTGCAGGGTGGTCATTCTTTGGGTAAAAACATCCAAAAACGCTTTTTGGACCAAAACAAACGATTAGGTTGTTTTTTTGCCCAAAGGAATACAAAATTTGATTACGTACCGGTGTTCGACGGATGCATCCATTACGACAAAGATTTAAGAGGTCAACAAACTACGCCCATACAAGAACTGTACTGAACCAATATTAATAAAACTTGAAAGGGATGTTGAAGGTTAATCAAAAATAGTTTGGGTATCAATTTATAGATGACGCTGTTATTTGGTACTACGTAAAGATCCTATATTACTAATGTAGCGCGATTCATTAGACCTGTGTATTAGAAATTTGGTGTCAAAATATCAAACTGCTGGTGGGTCTTGTCTCTTATAAAATGTATTTAATAATGCCTTCTTGTTGCAAGAATATATCTGAATAGGGTTTTCGACTATTCAGAATACTACGTGAAAGAAAAAGAAAAGAAAATTGGTGTAACTTTATAAGATGAACTGATTTGTTTGTTGTGAGGATACTTTGTTTTCGTGCATATTTATTGTTCAGTACAGTCAATAATTTTATATTTTGTAATTATAATACATACATTATAAATATTTTACATTGAAATTTATTATTTTTATAACGATAAACCTATCTTTCATCGTATTGGTACTTATATTTTGAGCCAAAGTGGCGGCAAATCGAAGAACTTTAGTAATCTAGGGATTTACGGAAAATCTGTCCCTATGCTTTATAGCTATACTGTGTAGGTACTTTGTTAATGTGAAATCATATTACTGGGTCTGATAATATGATGACGTTTGTTCCATTTGTATAAAGCATATCGTCCAAAATAATAATCATATTTCACCATATTTGTGGTTATATTAAATCATTGATTTCCCGTTATATATAATTGAAAATATCGGGAAACATTAGCAGATATTTATCTCTTTGATAACAAAAATGATTCAGGACTTATCTGCACACACCATTACCTACATTACCTACCCTTTCCATATTGCCATATCTGATCCTGCATCCTAGCAAATTTTTCAATTGTCATTGAACAAAACACGCTCAGGTTTGCAATAGTCCTTTTCCTGCGAGTTAATGACCGGGAGATTACGATGATTTGTGATGACGCAGGGCCGCATTCTCCAATAACCAACCCTATCAGGGCCGGGGTGAACAGAATTCTTATCTCGGAGGTTTCCGCCCAATAACACAATTTACTATTCGTTAGAAGTCATTAATCCGTGAAGAGAACACGTGATAGTGGTCCCTCTATAGAATTTCAACCCCGACGCCCATGGGGGAGGAACAGAAATGGATGATAAAGATGCTAATGGAGATAAAAACATTAATCTCAGTCGGATGGTAATGTCAGGCGATGCTTTTTTACTTTGTTGAATTATTAATTAAAATTTTGAGAAAAATTGTAGCAGATTAATTTTGTTACATTTTGTTATTTTTATAAAAATTTAATTTAATATAGTACATCGTAAAAGTTTGCGTAAGGGTCAAATTTACTTTACGAAAAATTCGCAATTATTTATATGTATATACTACTACAATAAAACTTTTTAAAGGTGTCCGATCAAGGTCATGTATATCATGAACGAATTAACAAATTGGCATGCTTTTATCTGTCATTTCCAAGGGCTACAAGCTTGTGCGATTAGAATGGATATAACACGCTTGTCTTTCAAAATTCATATTGTTTCGACAAAGTTAGGACATTCCATTTTAAAACGATGCTCGTTGTTGACAATACCTACTTTCGCTGTAACGTGCGTTTATTTATTAATTCAGATATATTACCTTGATTCATAGTCGTACGAATAACGTTATTTTCTGTTAGTGTCTGATACTGGCACATTATATTTTTTCTTCAAACGTAGCTATTTAAAAAAAATACTAGTTGACGGTACAATAATTAAAATTTTACGTAAAGTGCCCTTACGAATTTAAATTGCGTTGTTGCTATGGATAGTTTAAATCTATGCAATATTATGTCCTTCTTGTATGTAATTATGTCGGAATTAGAAGTATGAGATATAATGTACGCCCCTCTGAAGTTGTTCAATCAGATATCCAACCGTGTGGCTGAATGATGTGGAATTATTGCAAAACGATATAATCTTCTCTTTTCACTTTAATAATTCTAAGTATTCTTACGTTCATTACCGTCCCTTGATTGTAATCCGTAAGTCTGCTATTCTATAATATTGTGGTATTTCGTTAAAGTTAACTGTTTATATTTCAATTTGTAGATTATCAATTTAAATTTGACTGCTGTTGAAAATTTTTAGTAAGTTTATTCTTAGGATATCTAATGTGTTTTAGTGACACTTATGGCGAGATTACAAGTATCTATTGTACAAGTTACTTCTTATTCACTGGTTCTATATAGTTTCTATGGATATTAGCTATTTCTACTCCGGCGGCGTAGTTTTATACTCCTAAAAATTCATCCGAAAAACAGCCCGACCGCATGTAAGATGTATCTAAATTTACAAAGCTTGTTATTTGTGTATTATTTTTTACATAAACCGTAATATAACATAACCTAACCTAAACATTACTAGTATTGTTCAATTCTTATTAACCGTGGCGCTTGAAAAGAAATGTACCTAATGTAACACTTTTCTGCTGAATAATTCACCGCAGAAATTAGTAGCTCACATTCTTCTATGTTTAAATATGTAGAACAACGTGAGCCTTCCGAAAATAAAACCTCCCGAAGGGTATGCCATTCATCCTGAAAGCTCCAAACCTTAACTCCATCGGAGGTCTGCCAAAAATACCCATTGAATATTTAAGCACAGTCGCACCCGTCCCGTTCTCTCGCTCGAAAACACCAATACGTCATCGTTGGCTGTGTACTGAACAAGAGATGCTTGTCCCCTGATACGATTAGTTAGGGTTCAAGTCCTGCTTCTCCGCGGAAAATCGATACATTTATGGTTAGATAGTTAACTAACCAAGAAAACGGATAATATATAAATGAAGTTTGTGGAAATTGGTTAGTAAAATTTGATAGCATAGACTACGACCAAAAAATGCCGTTGAGCAGGATTTTTTGCATCAATTTTTAAATTCTGTCCGAAAAAATACTTGTTTCTATGTTAGGCTAAAAAGTTATCCATATCCTCGAAGTTGGAGTCCTCCTCTACCTCTAGTAACGGTAGGTACTGTGCGTACATACATATTTTTAGGTATATTATTTCATCCAAGCTAGTATGACTATATTGGAACAAAAAACATTATAAACTATAAACCAATTTCGTTGAGTACAACAACAAGGTTTTATGTGCAGATCGCCAACATTTTAGTGTAACAAATGTGTACGTTGCACTTTGTATAGTGTCTTAGCTTTTATCACAATATTTACTTTACTCATTATTTTGCAGGCAATATATCAAATTTTAATTGCCATCATGAGTTTTTGTCATTGGTTAAATTTAATAAACTTATTTCTGTTACATCCTGTATGTTGTTAACCTACACATATGCTAATATGTAATAAAGTAATATTTATTAAAGTCACCGTAAAATAAATGCCGATATCATTCCTTATAAGAGATATTACAGCGTTAACAATCAATTTATATGTAAAATTCATTTCCTGGAATATTACTAGTTGTGTATAATTTATGTTTTAATTATAATTTCTCGGCATTCATGACACATTTCTATAAAACACCAACTTAATGTTAAAATAAAATGTAATCGTTTTATTTTTATTATTGCAGGTAATTGCCTACGTTTGCTAAACACAGCCTTCTGAAAAAAAAAAAAAAAACGATAATTATTTGTTTCCTTGTCAATTTTTTGGGTGGTATTAATAAAAATAAGTAAATACTTATAATGTGAAGTAATAAATTATGTAGGCCTTCATGTTCCAAATATTTTTTTTTTTGACGTTTCGAGCAGAATTCGCTCATTTTCATCTTTAAATTATGTACATATTAAAAAATAAATACTTATAAGTAAGTACTTATAAGCACTAGCATTTACTTATATCAGTATCAGCAAGAATTACAAGTAAATACTTATTTTCATATTAATAACAAGATGCTAATACTTATAGGTAAATACCTTTAGGTAAGGAAGGTATTGTCTTTGGTCAAAAAATTCAATGCTGAGTTTTTAGTGAATAAGCATGTTTTAGGGTCCCTATACTACGATTTTACCATTTTTACGATGATGTCTGTATGTATGTATATGTATGTATGTATGTATGTATGTATATATGTATGTATGTATGTATGTATGTATGTATTTATGTGTGTGTGTGTGTATGTGTGTGACGAAAGTTTCGGATTGCATAACTTCAATACCACGATTCCAAAAATTACAATTTTTTCGTATTCCACAAGTTTACATCCAGAAGAACAAGTGATTAGATTTTGGTTATAATTGGTGAACCGGAAGTAGCCTCATTTGAAGATTTAACAATTAAATTTGATTTATTGACATTTAACGTTATTATAACTTAAAGAATATATTATTCTCTATACGATTTGATTGCATTTTATACTTCATATTCAATAGATATAGAGTTAAAGAATTTTAAAGAAATTAAATTTTATAAATCAGCCAGCTATGCTAAACATGGAAACTACAAATTCACAGATGTCAGTATCAATAAAAAGTAAATGAATGTGGCAGAGATGAGGATGTTGAAGTAGATGTTGGGGAAGACACGGAAAGATTCGGTAAGAAAATAACTCTAGTGTTACAAGTTTCTAGAAAGATACAAGTAAGACGATTACATTGGTTTGAACATGTCATGAGGAGAAATGAAGAATTATATTGGAACAAGAATGAATAGCTTAATAATAGGCGGTTGAAGAAACAGAGGAAGACCAAAGATAAGATGGAAGGACTGTATTGCGGAAGACTTGAGAGAAAATGAACTGAATGAGAACGACACGCAAAAATAGCAACCCCTAACGAATGGGAAAAGCTAAAGAAGAAGAAGATGTCAGTGTCAAGTGCAATTTGAATAGTTTGTTTATGAAATAATTTTACTGGAAATTTAAAATCTGTTGCAAGAAAAATGATGTATGGAATTTATACATTATACACAGGATTGACAGAAGGTATTGTGCTGGCCACAACAGATTTTTTAGCTCTGTAAATAATGTAAAAACTGACAATGTTGTCACTGTCATCACTATTTTATCTATTGTGGACCAAATTTATCATTATGTTTAATTTACATATTATTAAATTATAAATATATTCCAAAAACATAAAAGAACAACTAAGTGTTTATTTAAATTTTTGTTAATTTTGATATCTTAATTGACACTAGTGACATCAAGATCGACTCAATACAGCAAAAAATAGGTGTACGCGATTTTTTTGCAAGCCAGTGTACATAGCATTACAATCCCATTAATATACAAAGTTTTCTATTTTTTTAGGATTTTCTAAAACAGTAGGTACTACGAACTATTTATGCTTCCATTGAAAAATATAAGCATTCACAAACAAATAAATACACAACACAATAAATTAGAGAACTGTATCTCACTGAAGTAAATTAATAACTAGTCTACATCTATGTAAATAAATTTCTGAAACAACCAAAATTCAAAACAATTCAACATGTGTAATCTGTCAAAGTTATGAAACAACAAATAACACTCGTCGTTTAGTCGGAGACGCTCGAAATATTACGATGACAACCGATGCCGCCATATGTATAAAATTACATTTTTCTCTCTCTAATTTTAGTTTCCTTGTCTCCCTGGTGCTTCTGTATTAGTTTTTCTTTTCTGTGGTATTATCGCAGAAGCCTAAAAAGCCGGGCTTGATGTAAAATTTTACAGAGGGCGCAAAAATCCTACGAGCCTAGGGTACACAATTAGGTCACAACGAGCTAAAAAAAAAATAGCGAAGCGCCAAACAAGGTTAATTCGACACTGATCGGCAACATTTCTTAAAAATATTTTTTTTAATAAATGACCACAGAGAATCACCTCTGGATCCTTTACTAACGCAAATAAAGTGGTCTGATAGCTAATCCACATTTCCGGGTGTAAATTGACACAATTTGACAAAATATTGTTTATTGGGGTTTTCCCTACAAATTTTATAATATTTATGGGCTCGTACGCGTAGAACTTTAGTTCAGTCCGCCATAAACATGACAAATATCACTTATAAATTTATAAGAAAATACTTAATTCTATAAAAATCAACTCCTTTTAATTAATACTGTTTTAAGTAATCATTTATTTAGATTATAAGTATAAGTACATACTTTTGCCAAATAAGTATTTTCTTATAGCATCAGCTTTTACTGAAACTTTATTAAAATGGATTTAAGTACTTATAGAACTGTCAGTATAAGCATTTACTTATTTTTATTTATACCACTCTTTATTTCCATAATGCCTTGCTGTCAAGTAATAGGTGCTTTCAATTATTGAAAAATAACCGCGGTTAGCGTGGTTCATTTTCGGAATATAGTAGAAAATACACAAAGTATGATTTTTCTCCTCAAAGTTAATCTACAGATTCATTTATGTACTTGATACTGTGTTTTGAAGGAAAAAAGATCATACTCCACGCTCCATAAAAAGAATTGAAAATGATGGTAATAGGAGATTACAGCTCAATCGAATTAAGAGAAATTAGTAAAAAATATCGAAAGTATATCCTTAATAATGAATGTTAAGAAAGAAATTAAATGATAGAATTGAAATACCCCGGAATTAAGGGGTTTTTGTTATACCGGCTCGTCACGCATATGAATTCCATATATATTATTATATATTATTTTGATTGGCGACTGAAACACCGCCTATAAATATTTAACGAATACCGAGATAGGGGGAGGTCCCTACTGCCAATGGAAATACAGAAATTCAAATAGCGGAGGCGTGGCTATCTGTTCAGCAATGAAATTGTCAAACAGTTTTTATTTGAATATAGATGTTTAGCATTAAACTTATTAATATACACTTGCAATTATAAAGTATGTAAACTCGTACAGTATTATAATATTAATTTATTTTATATAAATATAATTTAAAAATATCATATATTTCAAGAATATTTAGGTCCACGAAGAAAACGTCACAATCTTTTTTTCAAACTTCGGGGGACCATAATACGCTTATTAATAGGATTTTTTTTCACTGGATTTTCACAAACAGTTTTAGCTTTACTCAGGGGCAGGACTGGGATCAAAATTTGGGTGTGGAAAAATATACTCGTATAGCGGCCCGCATAGTAACGGCCCTTCAATACCAAAAATTCAGAATACATATAAATACTTAATTAAAAAATCTGTTGTGGCCAGCACAATACCTCTCGCCACTTCCTTTTTTTGGTTACATAAGTATAGGGCGCGAACGGTAATGTTACATTTTTGGGCTTGACAAGCAAATGTGTGGGCCCGTTTCAGAATGATAATTAGTAATTATGTACATAGATGTCAAATGTTAGAATTTTTCATTAAAAATTTCAAGATTTTCTAAATTTACGTAGTTAATTTATCACCAGGAGTTTAAAGTTTACTTGTATGCCTTAGATATTTAACATTTAATTCTGCTCCACATGGAATTGGAAAATCACTAAATTTAGAATGAGAAATTATGATATTTGACATCTATATACATAATTACTAGCTATCATTCTGACATGGGCCCCCATATCTGCTTGTCAAGGCCAACAAAATCATATGACTGCTCGCTCCCTATTGTATTTAACATTTCTTGTATACCTATACTCTACACCAAAAATTCTACTTACGCATATATCTATTTCATATATATTTAGATTGTTTAATTTTAAATTCATTTTTGATGAAGAAATTTTGTCCTCTTCTAATTTTTCGAAATGTTTCCAATTCTATTAATACATTAAGAAATAATATAATGTATGTACTTCCCAGAAAAAGTCTTCAGTAATGTCTTCGGATTTCTGACACTGACATCTGTCAGTTACAAACAAATTAAATTTTCAACTATTTTCCATGGCCATTCTTTCGGCTGTAAAATTTATTATAACAGATTATTTTACATACTATATTTCTTCTATCTCTAAATCTATAGAATATATTGTAAAATATTTAAATGTATCAGAAAGAGAATTTATTTTTCTTTAATATTATCAAGAAAAAATTTCAAAAAATATTATTTAAAAGATTTTTTTTCAAGAATCTTCTACTTCCGGTTGTCCAATTGTTACCAAAACCTTTTCAGATCTTCCCATGAATGTCCGATTGGGAAATACGTAGTTAAAAAAATTTAAAGTCTTATAGTTTTTGAGTAACCGTCCTTCCAACATCCCACACACACACACACACACATACACACACACATCCACACACACACATCCACACACACACACACACAGACATCATCGTAAAAATGATAAAATCGGATTGTAGGGACCTTAAAACGTGCTTATTCAATAAAATCTGGATATGCGATTTTTAGCATGAATGCAATACCTCTCTTAGCGAGAGGTAAAAAACAGCACCTGCAAGTTATCAAAATTTTATTTATAACAAATGAAATTATAATGTCATATATGTATACCGGATGTCTGTTGTTCAATTGTTTCTTATGTACGTGTTAGAATTAAAAGAAAATACACGATTTGAGGCAATTATCAGTGTTCCATGAAAAATAAATCAATAATTTGTTTTTTTTTTCATATCTGGCAGATTTGACAAATCGATGTAAATGTCGTCCAAAACCCAATGCTATATGTCTGCAGAAAGTTTCGCCTCATGGAAGAACACGCTCATCTTTATTTAATTTAAGTTCATAATTTTGCTGCTTATGAAACAGTTAATTATTAAGTATTAAAAAACTTTAGGTAAATGCATTTTATATTACAAAAAAAAAAATGTTAAAATTAATGCCAAAATTTTTAGGACACACGTTATCAATATGAAGTTTCTGAAACATTCTTGAGATTTAATAGTGATAAGTGCTAGTAAAATAATAACCATAAAAATTATCATGGGATCGACCCACATACAAACCGGCCCATGTGAAATTATCCACATTCTCCACACAGCCAGGCAGACCCCTGACTTTACTTATACTTTCAGATGAAATTATAAAAAAAAATCTGATATGACCAGCATATTACCTTCCGTCTATCGTGTATTATGTACAAATTCCATATATAAATTTTCTTGCAAAAGATCCTATACTTCCTGCAAAATTATTTCATAAACAAACTATCTAAAATTGCACTTGACACTGACGTCTTCTTCTTTAGCTTTTCTCATTCGTTAGGGGTAGCTGTTTTTTATTTTCTTCTTCCATTCATTTCTGTTTTGCGTGTCGTTCTCATTCAGTTCCTTTTCCCTCAAGTCTTCCGCAATGAAGTCTTTCTATCTCATCTTTGGTCTTCCTCAGTTTTTCTACCTTCTATTACTAAGCTATTCATTCTTTTTCCAATATATTCTTCGTATCTACTCATGACAAATCAATGTAATCGTCTCTCTTGTATCTTTTTAGAAACTTTATCACTCGAGCCATTTCCCTTATCTTTCATTCCTTACCCTATCTTTCCGTGTATTCCCCAACATCTATCTTAACATCCTCATCTCTACCACATTCATTTACTTTTCATTGATACTGACATCTGCCAATTAGAATTATCTGAATATATTAGCAGTTCCCATGGTTAGCAAAGCTGGCTGATTTATGAAATTTAATATCTTTATAATTCTTTAACTCTATATCCATTGAATATGAAGCATAAAATGCAATCGAATCGTATGGAGAATAATATATTCTTTAAAATTTATAATCACTAAATATTAATAAATGATATTTAACTGTGTTTTTTCAAGAAAAACTGTTAAAAGTTGCAAGCGAGGGTACTTCCGGTGGACCAATATAACCAAAATCTAATCAAGTCTGCAAATGGATGTACGGAAGAGGAATACGTAAAAATTGTAATTTTTGGTATTCTATATTCGAGATATCGTGGACGAAGTTGTAGTCACACACACACCTACAGACATCATCGTAAAAATAGTAAAATCGTATTGTAGGGACCCTAGAACGTGCTTATTCATTGAAAACTCACCACCGAATTTTTTGACCAAAGACAATACCTTCCTTACCTAGAGGCTACGGAACATAAAAATGGTGTAATCCCCTATTCTGGTGGTATGTACATAGAATAAAATAATCAAACGTAACTATAAGTGAATATACAAGGGTTGCTATATTCAATAGTTATTCAACAAGAAGTTCAAAAATAATCGAATATACAGTTGAGAGTACGATATGTGTTTTCAGATACATATCGAGTCTGCAAACTGTATATTCAAATGATTTTCGAAGCTCGAGTTGTATGTGTTGACTATTCAACGAATTTTTACAAAAAAATTACGAAATATCAAAAATATTACTTGTTTATTTAGATTCATGGATGATATAATTACATACGATTCATTTGTTTGCGACCGAAATACGCCAAAAATTGAGTTTCGCGAAATACAACTTAGCCGATGTTATATAGAATAACTAAGAAAAATTGAGCTATCTGATTGATTGGTCCATTTTCCGATGAGTTTTATAGTCGAACATACAAGGCTTCGTATATTCGTTCACCATGGTTACGTAAAAGTGAAATTAAAAAAAGTTAGTATCTTCCACATAATATTAGTACAAACCTTCATGCCATTTATTTAAAATACTACTGCACTACTAGCCACTCCAATGTATTCTTTATCTCCGTTAACGTCTAAAAAGTTTCAACAGAATTGTAGTGGTATTTGTGCAGCACCTAGAGCAAGCAAGCAGCTGTCATAAGAAGCAAAGGCATGATAGCCGCAAACTATTTACATTCCCAGTCAATACTGTGAACAATTTCGCGAGTTGTAGAAACGAGACCGAGCACCGACAGTCATCGTTGTCTAAACAGGAGCAGAGCAGCAGAACAGCGATCAATAAGCGCCATTGTGGAGGCAGTGGCAGCTCGCAGAAGAGAACGGATGTTTATTTGAAGAGTGATATACCTGCTTGAAACGATTTGTTTGCAAGTTTGGCAGAAGACCAGAATCGATAACAAAGTCTTTGGAAAGCTACCAGCCTATAAGATGCAAACAAATATTAAAATGTTGGGACAAGGCTTTTCCTTCAGCGACACACGAAATAAACTTGTACAAACTTCAAGCGACGGAAACACGTCGATATACTCAAGATACAAATGTTTCACTTTGGATTATACGGTCGAAACTTTGGATATCTAGATGCCATTTGATTTACATAATATTCACATTTCTTTCTCGAAGGCAACAATAAAATTGTTTTTGATTTCATGAATTTACATGAATAACAGAATATATTATTTGATTGTTATAAAATGAGGGACCCAATAGAAAAGTGGTTCAAATGAAAAAATGTAGAATTTGAAAAGACATTGAGTTAGGTTAAACTTTAAAAGAAAACAGTAATGCTGGATTGCATGAAACTATGAGCAACTAACGGCTCTCTAGATTTTGAAAAATCATTGCATGAACATCATATAAATTCAATGATTCACTAAACAGTCAACTTATGTAGCTTATATTTCGGACCTTTAAATATTTAACGGTTCAATAAATCGAGTTTGACGTTAAATGACAAAACTGCGTGATTAAATAATTAGTGAAATATTACGTTTATAATTAAATAACGTCTAACTAAAAGGTATTTATAGAATTGTATAAATATTTATTACACCAAAATACAATTTAAATTAATTTTGATAGAACTATGTCATCGTCATCATTCCCAGATGAAGAAATGATTTTAGAATTTTGAGAACAAATCTTTTATAACAATCAAATCCTTTGAAATTTTGGCTACTATTAAAGGTGTTTAACGAGTAGTTCACTAGCTGTGTTTTATTTCTTTCAATAGTGTATGGATTATTTTGGAGAAAAATATTTCATACAAAAGATGCGTATAATTATTTTTTCTATAACTGTTATTTGAAGTTTTTTTTCTAAAATAATTCATAAAGGATTGAAAGAAAGGTATAAAACACTGCGAGTCAACTTCTCGCAGATTACGCCAAATCAGTTTATCCAGTTATTCATTTTTATCTTCCGTTGCCTTTAAGTAAGGAAGGTCAAAATTTTCGATAGTGAGTTACTAATGAATAAGCACGTTTTGGGGTACGAATTTACTATTTATACGATGATGTCTGTATATGTGTGTGTGTGTGTGTGTGTGTGTGCGTGCGTCTGTGTGTGTGTGTATGTGTGTGTATGTGACGATAGTATCGAATCGCATAAATCCAATACCACGATTCCAAAAATTAAATTTTTTTCGTATTCCTCGAGTTTAGATCCATATGCAGACGTGATTAGATTTTGATTATAATTGGTCAACCGGAAGTACTCTCATTTGCAACTTTTAGCAGTTTTTCTTGAAAAATAGCAGTTAAACGTCATTTATTGACAAAATCTTATTATATTTTAAAGAATATGTTATCCATTATACGATGTGATTGCATTTTATACTTCTTATTCAATAGATATAGAGTTAAAGAGTTATAAAGATAAGTATTAAATTTCATTAATCAGCCAGCTATGGTAATCATGGAAACTGCTAATATATTCAGATAATTCAAAATGACAGATGTCAATATCAATGAAAAGTAAATGAATGTGGCAGAGATGGGGATGTAGAGATAGATGTTGGGAAGACATGAAAAGATAAGGTAAGTAATGACAGAATAAGGGAAATAACTCGAGTGATACAAGTTTCTAGAAACATACAACAGAGACGATTACATTGATTTGAACAAGTCATGAGTAGATACGAAGAATATATTGGAAGAAAAATGAATAGCTTAGTAATAGTGCGGAAAGGAACTGAATGAGGACGACACGCAAAATAGAAATGAGTGGAAGAAAAAAAAATAGCGACCCCTAACGAATGGGAAAATCTAAAGAAGATGTTAGTGTCAAGTGCAAATTGCATAGTTTGTTTATGGAAATATAGAATATTTTGCAAGAAAATTTATTTAAGGAATTTATACATAATAGTCATAATACACAGAATTACGGAAGGTACTGTGCCACATGAGATTTTTAATAATGATTTGTTTACTCGATCTTGGAGTCGCGTTTTTTGGATTATGACAATGACAAATATTGCATTGGTTCTGTTTAGAAATAATTCGTTAACTAAATATCCCAAAAACATTTTTATGCAACTACTTAAATTTTGACGTTTCATTAACTTTGTAGGACCGGTACCTATATATTTAATAAACCATTTATTGAACAGTTTTTTTATAATCCAGCATAAATGTTTATTAGTCAGTCTAGCGCCAATGTTTCGCTGCCGATTGTCTTAAAGGAGATGTAAACCAAAAAACAACTTTGTACTAAAAAAAATAGAAAAAAAATATCTAAGAGCAAAAATGAAAACCTCAGTTTGCTGGGGACAATACTTCTTGAGATATTCATCCGCGAGTATGTGACAGAATAGCATGTGACGTCATACCGACACGAGTCGGTTGTGCTAGTCTGCTGTATAAGAGTACGGTTGCATAGTTTGGGTTGTGTAGTTCTTACAAGGTTTACAAAAACATAATATATTCTTCGCTATTTTTTGTTGTTTGAACATGTCTAATTGCTGTGTAGTTGGATGTAATAACGACATAAAGAATTCAACCGTAACATTACATAATTTTTCTTCGGAAAAGGATCACCAACAATATAAAGCCTGGTTTATAGATTGCACAGAATAGAATGGAATAGAATAGAATAAGGAATGGAATAGAATAAGAATAGAAATTTTTAAGACCATTTATAGATTGCATTGAATAGAATAGTTTGGAATAGAATGACGTCACTTTTGTATTACTTTTACACTAAATTAACTAATTTATAGGTTATTTTTTTCTTTTACTAATTTCATTTAGAACCGAGAAAATAATATTATTGTTTGTTTTTTGTTAAAAAAGATAGTATTTCTGCAGAAAAACTGTTGTTTTTAGGTTAGAGTATGGGCCAAAAGCAACGAAGTCACACCAGTCACAAGAATATTAACGGAGCAAGCCGAATGGAATAGGACTGGAATAGAATAGAATAAGTAATAAAATTTGGTTATTTCCTATTCTATTCCATTCTGTGCAAGTATAAATGGTTCCATGCATTTACATTGGTTTATATTTCTATTCCCTGTGCTTCTGTTATGTTCTATTCCATTCTATTCTATGCAATCTGTAAATCAGGCTTTAAGATTGGAAAAATCGTGTCAATCGGAAGCATTTTACTCCCAATCATAACCACATAGTGTACAGTTTACATTTTAAAATCGATGACTGAAAATAAATATGTAAAGGACATATTACCAAATTTTCATTGAGTCTCAAAAGATTTAAAGAGCAAATTTAAAACTTTATTTTCAAAACTTTGGTGGAATGTAATACATATATTCTCACTGATTTATTCTCGGTATATTCAGGTCCGATACTGAATTGTGGATATTTTGAGTATTATATTAAAGCTAGAACACACGTAATAATTACAAATAATCTTAACAATAGAAATATGCGGTTTGAAAATTTGTTTTTAAAATTTTTCATACTACATTTTTTATTTTTGGTTTACACACCCTTTTCTTTCGCCCTGAAAAAGCAGAAAACGGCAGCGAAATGTTGGCACTAGACGAACTAATAAACTAATTTGACTATAGTCTCTAATATTTATTTATTATAATATTTTTAAATGATATAACTACTCCAACGTAATTCCCTTCCTTACATATTCTCTACTCTGCAAAATTTTGACAAACATATTCTAAGTAGATCACGGAATAATAAAAATTAATTAAAATTTCAATTAATTATCTCTTCCAATATTATTTTCAATTACAGAAAATCCAGATTTATTTCTGGTTGCATTTTATTAATGAAATTTTTAGATTCCCAACAAACCTTTTTTCCTGTATAATAAAATTTGCATCTGGAAGGACTTTAGGTTGTTTAATGTTTGCAAAGTGAATAAATTTTATTTAGGCCGTGAGTTAAAGCTAAAGCAGAAAATAATTTAAGGACATGTAAGTCCAGGCGTTTGCTGATTAAACGAAATGAAACATTTTATTGTGGAGTTATGAATGGCTGGCGCGAACTCGAAATGAGATTGTGGAGACAGTAAAACCTTATGAACGGCTACGACTTCATATTTCCGTGCTTTCAGCCAGATTTATAACCGCGGCTGCTTAATAAAACAAGGTATAATGATAAAGCGTAAAATCCACTCGTTGTTATATTATACATTGCATAGGACACTCGTCTTTTTTGCAGCCGATTGCTTACGAGTATAAACAGAATCCACACTCAACAAAAAACAAACTTCTCTTTACATAGAGCCATTTCAGAAACATGCTGACGAAAAATCACATAAAAATAATAAAGTTATAATTGCCTAGACACACAGTTAAATATAGAAGTTTCTGGCTGCCATACTTCTTGACTACAAAGGTGATTGGAAAGAAGAAATTACTGGATATGAGTCAAATAAAAGTTTATTTTCGGCCTCTCTACCGGTTTCGGCTCCTCAAGTGCCTTCTTCGTGGGGTGAAAACGGAGACTTTAAATAACATAGATAAATAATAATTAATAAATAACATAATACACATACAATGGTCGTTAAAAATTAATAAAATAAATAATTAAATACATTAAAATACCATCTGTATACTGTATAGTCGTCATATGAATTAGATAATAATTTGTAATAACTTTGAGATAACAAATTATTTTTTCTTCATACGTCATAAAAGTAGCAGCTTTTGTGAATTGATTCACAAGGTAGATATAAAATAAATAAATACCCATAGAAACTGTACAAAATCAACGAATAAGAAGTAACTTGTATAAAAGGAACCTGTAATATCGCCCTAAATGTCACTAGAACACACTAGGTAATCTAAGAATAAAGTTACTAAATACCATCAATAGCTGTCAACTTTAAATAAATAACCTATGAAATGAAATATAAACAGAGTTTACATTTGAGGAAATAACATATTGTGACGTGCGCCCCTGAGAGAAAAGTATACATGCGCCGCTACTGATAGCATGTTCGCGAACAATGACGTAATCCCTTCGAAAGAACGTACTAGAGCGATAATACAATCCCCGACGCGCTGAGACAGGTTAATTGCGCCGTGACCTCATTCCTTTGTATACGGGTCATTGTCGCTTTAGAAGAGTTCTAGAATGATAGGGGCTGTATAAATACCGTCGGGAGAACAGCGGGAGATAGTCTCATATATACCAGCAAGCAGATATGAACTCGGTGATATAAATAAACGGTTTAACAGTAGTTAACATAAATAAATGTAGTTATATAAATAAGTGCAGTGATATAAATGTTAGTTAGATAAATAATCGTAGTGTTTAAGCATTTAATAATATTCTTAGTGTTTATAATTATTTAATCATAGTGTTAGTTGTTTTTACTATCTTTCAATATTTAATCCTTAATTATATATCGTTTAATAAACGTATTCTTTTGTTAATAATATTTGTCTGTTTTACACTTCACCCATATAAATAAAAACGTTACAATTGGTGTCAGGTGTGGGGTTGTTCATAACTGTGAAGTGTAAATAAAAATAAATAAAATGCCTAAACTATTAAAATTAAGTGAATTGAAAGTACGTGATCTCAGGACGGAAGTGGAAGAACTGGATTTGGATGCAACAGGAGGGAAATTAGAGCTTCAAGAAAGACTGCGGCAAGCTTTAATCGAAGCTGGTGAAAATCCTGACGATTACTTATTCGAAGTTTCGTGTGGCTTATTCGATGATTGCAAATTATTCGCTGAAAAATTACAAGATAGCTCTAGAAGTGCGGAGCGAAGAATGGCGGAAAGTTCTACAAAAGCGGAGGAAAGTTCCCGAGTACTGGAAGAAGAAATAAAGGAACATTCTAGAACATTGGAAAGAGAATTGCATGAAAGTTCTGGAAAAGTTAAGGAAAATTCCGGAGCACTGGAAGAAGAATTAATGGAACATTCTAGAATATTAGAGAGGGAATTGGAGGAAAGTTCTGGAAAAGCGGAGGAAAATTCCGGAGCACTGGAAGAAGAATTAATGGAACATTCTAGAACAATGGAACGTGAATTGAATGAGAGTTCTAGAAAAGCCGAAGAAGGTTCTGGAATTTTTGAG
Organism: Harpalus rufipes; assembly: GCA_951394225.1. NCBI lineage: Eukaryota > Metazoa > Arthropoda > Insecta > Coleoptera > Carabidae > Harpalus > Harpalus rufipes. The sequence continues at coordinate 22,289,925 of OX596283.1, forward strand.
CAGAAATTGGAAGAGGAATTGGAGGCGAATTCTGGAAGAGTAGAGGAGAATTATAAAATTCTGCAGCAGAAATTGGAACTGGAATTGGTGGTGAATTCTGAAAGAGTAGAGGAGAGTTCTGGAATCATAAAGCATATGTTGGAGCGGAAATTGGAGAACTCTGGATTCCTGGAACAAACATTGAAACAAGGATGGGAGAAGACTTCTAGAAAAACTGAAGAAAGCCATCAAGAATTTGGAGCCGATGTAACTCGTTTGGTTCATCTCACACATCGTATAACTCCTGATAGCGATTTGGAGTACCTGGCCATTCAGGCACTCATCTCTGGAGTACGAGATAGCAATACTCAACAAGTACTGCAATTCGGCCGCCCAAAAACTATGGTTGACGCACTCTCATATGTATCAGATCGTGAAGCTGCCAAACAAGTTTCACGTAACCAATTGCGGGTGCGTAATATTTATGCTAAGGGAAATGTAAACACCGAAGGCATGGATGAAAAAGTGCGACGAATTATAAATGAAGTGTTTGCTCGAAGGAAGAGATTCCGCTGTTACAAAAGAAGACGGAAGCGAAAAAGAAAGAGACCACGAGAGAGAAAATGTGCGTGCTCAGTAAGAAATTTAAAAAAAAAAGAAATGTAGGCAGAAATACTAGAGGTAAAGGACGAATCCGTTGATGTCAAGGATGGATATGAAGAAAGAAGACGGAAGCGAAAAAAAAGAAAGAGAACGCATGAGAGAAAAGAGAGCGTGCTCAGCAAGGAATTAAAGAAGAAATCTAGGAAGAAATTCCAGATGTAGAGGAAAGCCAACCGGAAATGAATAGTTCTCTGACGGGCAGCTGCGATTGCAATCTAAGGAATGGGGCCTGAAGACAGCGGGGAAGACGTGCCCTTGGGGATTCGTATAGACAGCTCGAGTGGGAAACGAAAACTCGAGATAGATAACGATGACGACGATGCCATACCTCTCACCACAAGGAAGAAGAAAGTCAAGACAGAGAAAGGAACTTGAAAGAAAGGCAAGTAACGTCGACGCATTGTTCAGAAGGCCATGCTAAGGGAGGCAAACATGGTAGTCGACTAGGAGAAAAACATTGCACCATTGCCAGAATAACAGTAGTCAACGATAGTTTGCAGCCCGATGAACTACGCAAGGACCCGACTTTGAAAATATTACTGGAATGGAAAGCGACGAGAGCAAACCAATATGGGAAGATGTTGGACCACAGTCACAGATTGTAAAATCGTACTGGGCGCAATGTGACTCCATGGTGATTGATGGCCTGTTAAAGCGTGTGGTTGAGAATGACATGGAACTTAGAAGAGAACTCAGTTGGTCATTCCTAAAAGTAGAGTACCAGACGTGTTAAAAGAGATCCATGACGGATCTGGAGGTGGCCATTTGGGAGTCAACAAAACATTAGAAAGATTGCGTCAGCGATTTTACTGGGTTAAGTGCAAGAAAGACGTTAAAGATTGGTGGAAGAAATGTGTGGTTTGCGCTGGAAGCAACGGCCCTCATAGACGACGAAAAGTCCAATGCGTCAATACAACGTTGGCAGTCCATTTGAGCGCATTGCGATTGACGTGGCCGGACCAGTTCCAGAAAGAGAAGACGGAAATAAATACATCGTGGTTGTCATGGACTACTTCACCAAGTAGGTTGAAGCCTATCTACCAGGAAGCCATCACGGTCGCTGAAACCTTAGTCAAAGAGTGTGTATGCGGATTTGGTGTACCACGTGGACTTCCAGATGTACCAAGGGTAATACGTGCAGATATTGCCATCGAGAACTGTTCCGGGACGAAACAGTCTTAAGGAGGGGGCAGTGTGACGTGCGCCCCTGAGAGAAAAGTATGCATGCGCCGCTACTGATAGCATGTTCGCGAACAATGACGTAATCCCTTCGAAAGAACGTACCAGAGCGATAATACAATCCCCGACGCGCTGAGACAGGTTAATTGCGCCGTGACCTCATTCCTTTGTATACGGGTCATTGTCGCTTTAGAAGAGTTCTAGAATGATAGGGGCTGTATAAATACCGTCGGGAGAACAGCGGGAGATAGTCTCATATATACCAGCAAGCAGATATGAACTCGGTGATATAAATAAACGGTTTAACAGTAGTTAACATAAATAAATGTAGTTATATAAATAAGTGCAGTGATATAAATGTTAGTTAGATAAATAATCGTAGTGTTTAAGCATTTAATAATATTCTTAGTGTTTATAATTATTTAATCATAGTGTTAGTTGTTTTTACTATCTTTTAATATTTAATCCTTAATTATATATCGTTTAATAAACGTATTCTTTTGTTAATAATATTTGTCTGTTTTACACTTCACCCATATAAATAAAAACGTTACAATATTAAAGAATAGCAGGCTTACAGATTTCAATTACAGGGACGGTAATGAACATAAGAATACTTAGAATTAAAGTGATAAGAAAAGTTGACATTGTTTTGCAATGATTCCTGGACATATCTTTCAGCGACACTGTTAGATTTCCATCCAATTGAACAACTTCAGGGGGCGTACATTATAATACTTCAAATTCCGACATAATTGCACACAAGGAGGATATAAATTTGCACAGTTGTTATTTAAATGTCAAAACGTGAAAATTTTCTCTTCAATGTTTATAACAAAAAGTGAACAACTAAGTATCCTTAGCTATAGGGCAATTGAAATCGCAAACGTAATTTACGTAAAATGTAATGTCAGTAGTAGATATTTTTCTTTAAATTTATACGGTTGAAGAAAAAATATAATGTGTCTTTCGGAGTAAAAGTGTCTTTGTGTGCCTCGTGTGCATTTGTCCAACTCGCTTCGCTCGTCGTGCAAACTCCCACGCTCGCCACACAAAGTATCACTTTTACTCCTAATAACACAATATACTAATTCGGACGACTGTACGAGTATTGTAATGTATTTGTTTATTCAATTTTTTTAATTTTTGACGAACATAGTATGTGTATGTGTATAATACTACTTATTAATTGTTATTCATCTATATTATTTAAAGTCTCCGTTTTCACCTCCTGAAGAGGGCACATGAAATGCCGAAACTGGTAGAGGCCGAAAATAAAGTTTTATTTGACTGTAATTTCTTCTTTCCAATAAAAGATTCTGCCCATATTTTTTGCCTATATTATATTATATTAAGTCTTGTATGAGTAGTTTTTGAGAAATCGTCCTTCCAACACCTACACACATACACACAGATATCATCGTAAAGATTTTAAAATCGAATTGTAGGGACATTAAAACGTACTTATTCATTAAAATCTGGATATACGATTTTTAGCATGAATCCAATACCTATCTAAGCGAGAGGTAAAAAGAAAACAAATGTCATGGCTATTGCTTCAAACTAAAAGAAATTTTGAAATTTCTTTTTAAAATTGTGAAGAAACTAGAAACATAATAAAAAACGTAAAATCAGTTTTATGTACAACTTTTAATTTTGTACAAGTTTATATTCTACAATTTTTGCCGTAAAATGAATAGGAGACCAGGAAATTACATGAAACAAAAATCCCATGTTAAAACCCTACTTTCGCTTCTAACCGCCACCATCCTATACTATATATGTATAATGTAAAATAAAAAAATCTGTTGTGGCCAGCACAATACCTCTCGCCACTTCCTTTTTTTGTTACATAAGTATAGGCCGCGAACAGTTATGTTACATTGTTGGCCTTGACAAGCAGATGTGGGGGCCCGTTTCAGAATGATAATTAGTAATTATGTACATGGATGTCAATTGTCAATTTTTCATTCAGTATTTCAAGATTTTCTAAATACACGTAGTTAATTTGTCACCAGGAGTGTGGAATTTACTTGTCGAGGAAAATAAACCACATGGAATTGGAAAATCACTAAATTTAGAATGAGAAATTTTAATACTTGACATCTATATACATAATTACTAGCTATCATTCTGACATGGGCCCACATATCTGCTTGTCAAGGCCAACAAAATCACATGACTACTCGCGCACTTTATTTAACATTTCTTGTATACCTACACGCTACACGAAAAATTCTACTTACGTATATCTATTCCTTATATTTAGATTGTTCAATTTTAAATTCATTTTATGAAGAAAGTTTGTCTTCTAATATTTCGAAATGTTTCCAATTCATTGTCAGGATTGACAGTATTTTTGAAGGATATATGTAGTATACCTTTTATTTTTTAATTTTTAACTATTAATACATTAAGAAATAATATAGGTAATGTATGTACTTCCCAGAAAAAGTCTTCAGGAATGTCTTCGGATTTCTGACACTGACATTTATCTGTCAGTTACAATTTAAATTTTCCATGGCATTCTTTCGGCTATAAAATTTATTATAACAGATTATTTTATATATTATATTTCTTTTATCTCTAAATCTATAGAATGTATAATAAAATATTTAAATGTATCAGATAGAGAATTTAATTTTCTTTAATATTACCAAGAAAAATTTTCAAAAAATATTATTTAGAAGATTTTTTTTCAAAAATCTTCTACTTCCGGTTGTCCAATTGTTACCAAAACCTTTTCAGATCTTCCCATGAATGTCCGATTGGGAAATACGAAGTTAAACAAATTTAAAGTCTTATAGTTTTTGAGTAATCGTCCTTCCAACATCCTACATACATACACACACACACACACATACATCCACACACACACACACACAGACATCATCGTAAAAATGTTAAAATCGGATTGTAGGGATCTTAAAACGTGCTTATTCAATAAAATCTGGATATGCGATTTTTAGCATGAATGCAATACCTCTCTTAGCGAGAGGTAAAAAAAAGTTACTGCTATATTAAACGATTAAAGAAAAGTAAATACTGTACACAACTTTTATTCCGAATATATCATTTTCAGCAACACACTTTCATAAAAACACAAAAAGCTGTGGAAGCAAAGTTTCCTCTGTATAATGTTAAACCTACTGCATAATCTAAATATGGAAATTCGAAACTCTACACACTTTTTCCTCCTAAAAAAATTTCAATACGCCGATAAATACTTAACTTCGTTCAATACACCCGTTTTTCTATTACCCTTGTGAAAATCTCCACAAACAAAATACTTCCCTTACTTTAGAGCTACATTTTCAGTTTTCACACCACGCTGCATTTTCCACTCGTGATTTTCGTTTCGAGTTTTATTACGGAGTAACAATCCTACCTACAATACTGTGTCACGTCGGCAAACAGCTATAACAGAGGTTCCCAACTAGGGAAACAAGTTCGAACTTCAGAAGGGAAATTTTATTTTTATTTCCTAACACTGTAAAACTATTGTAAGTAGGTAATTTAAATATATTACATGAAATTGTTTCTTGCATTGATAAAATAATATCTATAAATTAACAATTGGGGATAACTAATACCTTGCAGTAATAATAAGCTACCTCAAATAATTTCTATATTAATAATAAAATACTATAAGGCAATCTTATACAAGACCAAGGGGGACATCGGGTCGGAATAGAAAAGAAAATGGTTTACTTAAACCAGTGGTCCTCAAGTTACAATAGAAAGTTATATTTTTTTAAATAGGATGAAATATAATTTTTAGGCCCATTCGATTTTTTCTGAATTCAACCATTATGATATTTTATATCCTTACATAACAAAAATATTTCGAAAAATTCTAATGAAATTTAAATAAATTTGATTTTTTATAGTAATTTTTCAGTAGGCTATATAAGAAAAAAAATTGAGTTTAAATTAAAATGAAACAAATATTTGATAATAACTTTATAAACAGTGTTCTATTTGATTTCTATCCAAAATAATTCAAATTGGTACATAACAGTTTTTGTATTTCATATATATTATATCCTACTGAAAAATGACTATGAAAACCAAATTAATTTAGATTTAAATTGAATATTTCTCAATATTTTTGTTATGCAAAGATAGGAAATGATTACATGGTTAAATATATATATATATATATATATATATATATATATATATATATATATATATATATATATATATATTTGCAAAAGATTATATATTTCCAGTAAAATTATTTCATAAACAAACAATGTAAATTGTCCTTCGCAATACAGCATTTCCATCTTATCTTTGGTCCTCCTCTGTTTCTTCTACCTTCTACTACCAAGCTGTTCATTCTTCTTTCATTTTTCCGTGCCTTCCCCAACATCCATCTCAACATTCTCATCTCTCTGTCACATTTATTTTATTTTCATTGTCACTGAAATCTGCCAATTAGAATTTTCATAATATAGTAGCTGTTTCCATGGTTATGGCATAGCTGGCTGATTTATGAAATTTAATATCTTTATATTTTTTTAACTCTATATCCATTGAATATGAAGTATAAAATGCAATTAAATCGTGTAGATAATAGTATATTATTTAATATTTATAATAACAATAAGTGTCAAAAAATGATTTAACAGCGTTTTTTCAAGAAAAACTGTTAAAATCTTCAAATGAGGGTTCTTCCGGTTGACCAGTTATAACCAAAATCTAATCACCTCTTTTTTGGATGTAGACTTGAAGAGTACGAAAAAAAATATATTTTTTTGAATAGTGGTATTAAAGTTATACGATCCAAAACTTTCGTCACACACGCACAGACATACACACACGCGCACACATACACACATACAGACAGACTTCGTAAAAATGGTAAAATCGAATTATAGCGTCCTTAAAACGTGCTTATTCACTAAAAATTCACCATCTATTTGGACCAAAGACAATACCTTCCTTACCTAAAGGTAACGGAAGGTAAAACCATTTACTTCTCTAATCGGATGTCGCCCTTGGCTTTCTATAAAATTGTCTTAGTATTTTATAGTATCTTTAATAATACAAAAATTAATTGAGGTAGCTCGTTTAGCTGTTACACCCTATATAACGAACAATGTATACTAACAACTAAATAGATTTACACGAATGTTCAGATGTAGATACTTACATTCCTTGTAGCTTAAATACGTATTGTTATAAATATTTGTAGATATCACGAAGTAGTATATTACTGACCGAGGTGGATAGTGTTTCATTACAGTCGAGAACCCGAAAGATAATGGAATTTTTCACCGAGGTTTGTATACTATTTTATACATAATCGAATATTAATAATGGATAATTAGTATTTAAACAATAATAATAATAACCTGACACAAATATACGAATGTTTTGAGATTGTTCTTCTTTCGCATAAACTGACAGTTTGATTTCTAACCTTACATTTTGATTTATTTAGATTTATTTATATTTATTTATATTATTTACAATTCCTTCATTAAATGTAAAATGTAAAGAAACTTTCTTTATATGTATACCCATCATTTATTAATCACTCTGGGAGGGAAATAGCTCTGAAGTTTGGATATGGCAACTTTCCGAACTGAGGTTGGAAAGTGTCAACTTTCCAACCAATGCAAATCTTCTCGCCCTCTCGGAAAATGAGGTTAACAATAACTAACTTTTAAAAAGTCAGAAATCGCCATATTACTAACCGATTGTGATTATGCAACATTGTATCACTACTATAGTTTTCAACGCCTATTACTATATTCTATGGTGCAACTTGAACAGCTTTATACAGTTCCGCATTTTACAGGCGTGAGTTTTGTTAGGTTATGTTAAAGTATGTTTAGAAAAATTCGACAGCCACTTTTAACTATTTATCCTGTTAATTGAATGTAGAAAATAATAAGTTGCAAAAGGTTTTATAAAATTTTGTGCTTAGGACAAATTTTGCATTATCAAAGTTTTATGCCATTTTTATAAAAGTTACCTCAAAACATTAATGTCTCACAGTGAAACATTTTTAGCCTTTGAAACAGGTTAAGAACTCCTGACACACCTACCCGCTACCTAAACCTAACATGGCGGCTGGCAAATCTCCTAAAGATCCGTGGGCAGATTCGATCTCAATTTGCACTCAATATGCCTGTTAGAGGCGACATTCGTTACGCGCAAAGCTGCCTTGATGCGGCAGGATTCCAAACAGCCGGCTTCGAGGATTTCATTGGTGTGAATGCGGCTTCAGCCACCAGAACAATGATGTTTACGCTGCCGTTTCTTGCCAACACTGAATTTTTTATGGAGGTGGAGTCTGTTGCAGATACGGTTTTATTAATATGTATACACTGTCGGATGAAGTTACATTTCGATGTGGGATAAATAAAATCTATACTTGCGGATGTATTCATTTTCACATATCCCAAGTTTTTTTGCTGTGATAGGGATACGTTTTATTTTCCAAAATGAATTTGATTTTATAGATCTAATTGAAGAGCTCTTAGGAAAAACAACCTTAGTTTTTTTTTTAAATTTGAGATAATTAAAGAAACATCTTTGTAGCTTCCTTACGTTTATAGATCTCTTTAATTTAATATACCTCAGGATCATGTTTAAATATTATAAAAAAAATAATGGATGTTAGGAAATAGAAAAATAAACATTGGTGAAGAATTACATAATAATTAGATATTTTTATAAGACGTTTTTGTAGAAACGGTCAATCTTTAATATGTAATAACTATTTGCAAAATAGTTATTTATATAATCAGTTATGAAAAGAGTGATATTGTTTGCTGAACACAATATTTGCCAAAACGAGCGAAGTGAGTTTTGCAAATTATCACGTATTATGTACAAAATTTTATCTAATTCAGCTAAAACAGTTTAAAAATATAAAAAATTCTAGGTATTTTTCTATGACGGCTCAATATACATATTTCAAAATCAATTTACTAAAGCGTATCGTGAAAATAAATGGATTTAATGCTTATGTCAGTGCATGTGTATATCATTGAAAATGAGTTCTGAATATGTGCTGAAAGCGATATAGATCTTCCTTCTGATGTAGAGGAATTTAGTGTGAGTGAATAATTCATAAATTGATTAAAGAAATCATTATTGATATATTCTGGTTTTTTTACCTCTCGCTAAGAGAGGTATTGCATTCATGCTAAAAATCGAATATCCAGATTTTATTGAATAAGCACGTTTTAAGGTCCCTACAATCCGATTTTAACATTTTTACGATGATGTCTGTGTGTGTGTGTGTGTGGATGTGTGTGTGTGTGTGTGTGTGTGTGTGTGTGTGTGTATGTGTGTGTGTGGGATGTTGGAAGGACGGTTACTCAAAAACTATAAGACTTAAAATTTGTTTAACAACGTATTTCCCAATCGGACATTCATGGGAAGATCTGAAAAGGTTTTGGTAATAATTGGACAACCGGAAGTAGAAGATTCTTGAAAAAAAATCTTCTAAATATTATTTTTTGAAAATTTTTCGTGGTAATATTAAAGAAAATTAAATTCTCTATCTGATACATTTAAATATTTTATTATATATTCCATAGATTTAGAGATAAAAGAAGTATAATATATAAAATAATCTGTTGTAATAAATTTGACAGCCGAAAGAATGCCATGAAAAATAGTTGATAATTTAAATTATTTGTAACTGACAGATAAATGTCAGTGTCAGAAATAATGAGTAATGAATTAAAAATGTACTTGGAGAATCCCTTAGTTCTTGATCTGTGACTATTATGGAGATGACAAGTCTAGGTTGAAGGACTTAAATTTGTTTCAAACATTATGGGACAATGTACACCAGTACTGTAGACTAGAGTAACTTTGAATTGCGAAAAAGCTATCAAATTCTTCTCAAGTAAGTTGTAAATATTGACAAAATCGGAGTGCAATCTATCCGTCACTTTATTAAAGGGAATTAAGGTTATTTAGATATAACAAGTATGAAAAAATAAAATGTAAAAGAAGATATATAAGAATAGATGCACAATCCAGATATATACATTTTAGACCGCCCAAAATTAATGTTTTTACTAGAAGAATATGAAGAGAAAGTAAACAAAGTTGTTCGAATTGAAAATTGCTGTTACCAGCCTAATATTTATATATGGTAAACTCTACTTTGTAATTTATTGTAACATAATTTATGGTAAAATATCTTCATGTTGAGACATGCTATTATTGAATAATAAAGAAGTTTATACGTCATAGATTTATATGAATATATTATTTGTATTTATAAAAATAATCTTTGCTTTATGCATACAGCCAGGTAAAATATACGGCGAGAGGTTATGTGCTGGCCACATCAGATTTTTTTATTATCAGTTTGTCAGTTGCGTAATATTCTTTTCCGTTCACCGTTTATTAATAGGTTATGATAATGTATACAAAATCATTCATTAATGATCCCTATTAATGCACGATTTTCATTAATAAACGATTTTAGTGGGTAACCATAGATACCACATACCATTGCTGAACAATTAATAAAATTTATGTATCAAACGTTACTAACCTAAAAAAAAAATGTCATGGAATAAAATTAGATTGATAGTTAAATAACTATTGTTCACAATCATTATAGTAATATGTCGATTCCTAACCTTTTAGAGGTTAGAAAACACATTCGTACCTGTAACGACAATCCCTTGGGAGGGTGATAGCTGATTTCACTTCGCCACGGGATGGAAATGTTTATGTAGCGGTTGCCTAGCAACATTGACATAGATCCTAAACAAATTTTAATAATCCTGTCAAAAATATTAATAAGACATTAATTATTTTGAAAATTATTGATTTAAAAAGACGATGACTGTGAATAAAATAATATACATACCTCGATAGGAGTTTCATCACAGCTCGCGGTATATATCTCACCTTTAGCTTCGCCTCAAGGTAAATATACATAAGCCCTCGGCTATAATGAAACATATCCCACCTCGAATGTAATATACTATTTACATAATAGAGTTATGTAAATAATTTTACAAAGATCATTTAGTATCAATTATGTAAAAAGTGGCATTTTATAACGTCATAAAGTTAAGTAAAATTCAACCTTTTAAAACGGAATTAATAAAACAGTTTTATCAAACTGTTAGTCATCATTGAAACTAGATTTCGTTGTATATAACTCAAATTTTATAATTTGAACTTCGGTTGTTTTTGCCAAGGGTTCTTTAACTATATGTCTTTATGTTTATGCGTTACTAGGATGACTTATTGTTATTTATTATTATTTAGTTGTGGGCTTTAGGCGCTGGTCACTTTTGTCATGTCGACCTGTTTTATTATAGTTTTCTGTAAGCAGTCTCAGAGTACTCGTGAATTCACTGAATCCAGTAACTGCTCCGAGAATCAGTTTCCCGAAATCATTTGCGGTGACGTATCTTTTACCTAAATGGTTAAGTCAACTCTCCTTAGTTCTAAGGTCTTATTTGCTGCGAGCTACTAGCTGTTTGGCGTTTGTCGACGAGGGTGAAATGCATTTCTTCGATTGAATAAAGTCGGAAATGTCTCTAATATGAGGCTATGTCTGACTCCTTCCAGTTTTTGATCTCCTTCTTTATTTGGCTTTATTGGCTCCATAAGGTTCAGCCCCGTAAAACGTTAATTTGGCTGACAGAAAACAGTTACAGCGAAATGGTATAGTTAAAATTAGTGAAGTTACAAAAACAGGAATTATATAATTTCATGATTATGCATCTTCCCATAGGGCTGCTTCAGCATCAATTCTTCAGTTATAGTGGAACAATGCAAAGGTAATAGAACACCCGTCATACTCACTTGCATGCTTTTGAGCAGTAGAATGAAATAATTGTGAAGTGTATTATTGTTGAAGGGATCTTACTTGGAACATTTTTAAAATATTTTTTTAAAATATATGAACCATATGTATTATTATCCTTCTATAAATAAATTATTTTGAATTTTGGAAAATAATATGTAAAATTTCTATGAAAGGAAAGTAAAATTTAATCAAAACGGTTACACCGTGTTATAATAATCACTCTAATTGTACCCCACCATTTAAATTTTAAATTTGTGCAGAGCTAGAGGACAATTTTCCTCCCAAAGAATAAAAATAATTGTAATATGCAAATGCAACTGCTTTAATTATTCAAAATAACACTGCGGTGCTCTTGAACAAAACAAACGACAAATGAAGAACAATTTTCCACAACAAGCAGACAGTCGACAGTTCGCCAACTTGGATACCGAGAACACACTAATAAATTATGCATAATGTCTTATTCGGTTCTGCGGCTCCAAACAGATGATGAATTATGTTTTACGAAATCATTTAGCTTGTCATTTTCGCGAATGAAACCAATGGCACACGAACGGTGGGAGGTGTCTTTTGTTTTTCACTACAGCCGCCTACTACATAGTAAAATAACAATAGCGCATCTTGAGACGGCTGGAGTAAAAGGAATGTTGTAAGGTTTTCTGATGGTTTTGACATTTTGAGGAATATTTAATTAAAGAAGGGTGGTTATATTGTTTCATGACTTACTGAGATTTCACGGAATATTAATGGAGGAGGCTGCATTATTAAATTTGTAATTTGCAATGAATTTGTATCTTGGCTGTAATAAAAATGTCAAACTACTTTGGTTTTTATTGTTATGGTAGAGTATGTGTGTGTACGGGACATAAAAATTCATGTTCGCATAGCTGAAATATTTTTATATACAGAGTGATTTATAACGACTGTACCAAACTTTAAGTTTGTTAGGGAGGTCATTTCGAGTGCAAAATGTTATATGAACATAATATTATCTAGTTAAGCAACTATAAGAAATTAAAGTTTTATTAGTGGCATAGAAAATTTATCAATTTAATAGCAAGTTACCGTTGAAAAATAACTTTATACATATAATAACATTATATTTATGAAGAAATTATTCTTAAGCATAAATATTTTTTTTTCCTAATAAATAATAGAATATTGAAAAGTTTGACAATATTGTGACACAAAACAAGGCGCGGGTGGCGCTAGTATTTGTCCATTGATGGTTTCACGATGTGCGGGTGTACTAGATCAGTAAACCAATCATATTGCTTAAGACATGTTACATTATCCTATTTATTAAACAACTTCAATCGCTTAAACAAAATTCTTTCACTAATACTCATTAATTTACATATATTTTCGCTTTCTTATCTAAGATAGTTAAAATTTTACTATGGTATAGTATCCCATTGAAGTAGTTTCTTTTTGTTACACACTGTATAGAATCTGTTCATAAGGCGACGCATGTCGTAACTCTATTTAGAATTGTCAACATAGTTCGTATATATTGACGTGTATTTTACCATTTTTGTGTTTAGTGATAGTTTGCGTGATTTATCAATAATGTCAATGAAACACTATCGAAAATGTCTAAAATAATGGTCTTGTCTACATGTGATAGTTTCTTTTTCGGTGTCAGCTCAGATGATAGAGTGAATTGAACTACCTAACGAAACATTATTGCATAATGCCATTCTTACGCGAAGAATACTATACGAGGTAAATTCTATTCAAAATTTCCGAGAATTATTTTCTGGAGTCGCTATTTCCATTTTTTACCACTAGGCGCCGTCGCTAGTCACTCTTTGGGATCTGTTACCTAAACGTCATCCTGATTTTTTTCGTAAGCGCTGTTTGACGTGTACAACGATTTTCCAATGGCGGATAATAAAAAAACATCGTGATAACATCAAGTTCTGTTTCTTGTTAGGGAAATCAGCAGCAATGATTGAGAGACCTTACAAAAAATCTGAATCTGTTCCTTCAAATCCTGACACAGTCAAATGTTTGGATCTCTGGTCGTTGGAAAGCACACTTGGAACGAATTGCGCAGTGACACTTTTCATCTTCAAATTTCAGTCTAACTTTGTTGGTATAAACTTCAGAATATTTCAGTGAGTTCCTCCAATTCATCGATTATATTACGACGATCATACATGATCGCATCACGAATTTTGCAATTCTTTCGGTCGTTCTGGAAGTCGAGGAACGTTCCGATCAAGGTTTACCTTTATTTATTTTTATTTATTTTATTTTAAATATATAATGCACGACAGGTTGCAAACCCAATTATGAGCAAAGAATAATGATAATATATACTATAATGTAATAAACAAATAACATACAAAATATTAAATTTACCATAACATCAAACAAACTCAATGTAACAAATAATGTTTTAACTTAACTTTACAAAATTATCACTAAATAAATATTTAATAATTTAAACAACATAGTTATCAAAAATATCAAAACTATTATGTATCGAATTATAAATATTACACATATTATTAATAGGCGAACGTGAAGCGATGTTAGTGCGTGGTGTAGGCAAGTAAAATGGTGTATAATGTCTGGTAAAAGAATAGGGAATATGGAAATTAAGGTAAGAGAGAGACAGAGGGTCATCAATGCGAAAATGAATTAATTTATGCAAATGAGTGAAGCAAATTTTTGTTCTACGTTGCTCAAGAGATTCCATTTGAAAAATATTTAATAGAATATTATATGATATATCTCGAGGTGGGTAATAATTCATTATTTTAAAATAAATATATTTTAAAAATTTCTTTTGAACTGCATCAAGAGCAGCAATGTGAACATTATAAATAGGATACCAAATAACCACACAGTATTCCAATTTAGAACGAATAATTGACAAATACAAAGTGAAAATTGTTTAAATATTATGAAAATTTCGAGTATTTCTAATAATAAAACCAAGTAACTTGTTTACACTGGATAGTAATTATTGATTAACATGTGGATTAAACGTAAGATTTGCGTCATATAATACACCAAGGTCTGTAATTTGAATGTCTCTATTAAGATTAAAGTCATTAATATTATAGTTATAATGTATAACTGATTGTTTACGCGAGAAAGATAATGTTTAGTTGACTTTCGACTATTTTAAAAAAATAACCACTCGTAAATCCTTGCTTGGCTCAAAGCTTCCTCCCCGTGCTGATTCCCTAACAGGAAACAAAATTTAATATTTAATATTTCAAAATCGCCGAAGCCATCAGACAACGTTTACGAAAAAAATCACACCTATCGCTTAGATGTTTCTCCAAGAATGATGTTTGGGCAATAGATCCAAAAGGGTGTCTAGTAAAGACACCAAGCGGGGGAAATTGGAACTCGCACTCTGCCACCCTCCAGAAAATAATTCTCGAAAATTGTGGATAGCACCAAGTATACATTAAAAAAAAATCTGTTGTGGCCAGCACAATACCTCTCGCGACTTCCTTTTTTTGGTTATATAAGTATAGGGCGCGAACAGTAATGTTACATTTTTGGGCTTGACAAGCAGATGTGTGGGCCCGTTTCAGAATGATAATTAGTAATTATGTACATAGATGTCAAATGTTAGAATTTTTCATTAAAAATTTCAAGATTTTCTAAATTTACGTAGTTAATTTATCACCGGGAGTTTAAAATTTACTTGTATGCCTTAGATATTTAACATTTAATTCTGCTCCACATGGAATTGGAAAATCACTAAGTTTAGAATGAGAAATTATGATATTTTACATCTATATACATAATTACTAGCTATCATTCTGACATGGGCCCCCATATCTGCTTGTCAAGGCCAACAAAATCATATGACTGCTCGCGCCCTATTGTATTTAACATTTCTTGTATACCTACACTCTACACCAAAAATTCTACTTACGCATATATCTATTCCATATATATTTAGATTGTTTAATTTTTGATGAAGATATTTTGTCCTCTTCTAATTTTTCGAAATGTTTCCAATTCTATTAATACATTAAGAAATAATATAATGTATGTACTTCCCAGAAAAAGTCTTCAGTAATGTCTTCGGATTTCTGACACTGACATTTACCTGTCAATTATAATTTTCAACTATTTTCCATGGCCAATCTTTCGGTTGTAAAATTTATTATAACAGACTATTTTATATATTATATTTCTTTTATCTCTAAATCTATAGAATATATTATATAATATTTAAATGTATCAGATAGAGAATTTAATTTTCTTTAATATTACCAAGAAAAAAAATCAAAAAATATTATTTAGAAGATTTTTTTTCAAGAATCTTCTACTTCCGGTTGTCCAATTGTTACCAAAACCTTTTCAGATCTTCCCATGAATGTCCGATTGGGAAATACGTAGTTAAACAAATTTAAAGTCTTATAGTTTTTGAGTAATCATCCTTCCAACATCCTACATACATACACACACACATACATCCACACACACACACACACACACACAGACATCATCGTAAAAATGTTAAAATCGGATTGTAGGGACCTTAAAACGTGCTTATTCAATAAAATTTGGATACGCGATTTTTAGCATGAATGCAATACCTCTCTTAGCGAGAGGTAAAAAATTAAAGATGTCCGATCAAGTTTATCTGTGTCATGAACGAATTAATAAATTGGCATACATTTATCTCTCTCATTTGCAAAAACTACAAGCGTGTGCGGTAAGGATGGATATAATACGCTTGTCTTTCAAAAATTCATATTGTTTCGACTAAATTAAAACTATGCTCGTTGTTGACAATACTTTCGCTGTAACAAATTTATTTATTAATTCAGATATATTTTCTTGATTCATAGCAGTATGATTCGTACGGTATTACGATATACGAATAATGTTATTTTCTGTAAGTGTCACTAACACTGTGTCAGTATCTTATTTGTCACATATTTGGTTTTACATTTGCTAATAAACTTACCGATTGATTTATTTTTTAATTTTAATTGGTTTTACTGTAACATATACAGGGTGTATCACGCAAAGTGAAACATAGGAGTTTAACTTGAGAAATCAGTTTTTCCGTGCGCATTGCTCCCGTAATTATTTTAGACAAAATGTTTCAAATAGATGTTGTCATGCAAAAATTTCTACAAAATTTTCTACATCCGAAAAATTCATGGAATTACAATTTAATAGTATTAGCCACGGAATTAGAAACAAGAGACGAACAACAGTGTAACGTTTTATTACGTCAGAATAATGATTGTCAAAATAAATATAGTTTGGTTCACGAAAGATGACAATTCATGGTCATTTATTAACCGTATGGTATAATATTACTAGCAGATAACTTCACTGCATTTCGTATACATAGACGTGCAACATGAAATATTTATGGATACATTTTAACTGAAAAAAATAATTATAATTTATTTGAAAATTATGTTTCTTTTTAAATAATGCCTTTCTCAAAGATTTATGCTCTTCACCTATGTATTTGCAAAATCCAAATACATAAGATTTGACAAAAACCATGGAATAATAATTTGATTTAAATGACAACGTCACTGGGTAACTATTAGGACAGAGGGCAGTGCAGTAGATAATTAGATAACTGTAATTCTACGACATACGTCATTATTATTTGTAGTGTGTCAGAAAGTAATGTCACTATTTACGTATATCTGTCACACAACATAAACTATATAGACATACGTCAAATAATCTTTCTCTTTCTAACATGAAATGTTGCTATGCTACTACTGTATAAGTGCTGTGTATTCTTTCTTCGAACAAGTGACCTTGAATAGTCATATTTCGGGAACCAAAGTATACTAATAATTTGACAACTGAATCAAAATTCTATAGCAATATGATAATTTACATGATTTATTTCAGTGATTTGAATATATTCATGTCAAAAATAATTGAACGCAAAATCTGAATTTAGTTATAATTTTTATTACAAAATCATGTAAATGAATAAAATATAAAATAACTGTCAGGCGCAATGTAAACATATTTATAGTATTGTGTCGTAATTATTTTATTTGAAATTTAGTGGAAATATGTGACATTTGCAGGTCTAATTATAATGAATTATTTGGAATCTATTTGCATCAATCATTCACAGTAGCGCGTTGCACAACATTTGTTTTCGTGCTTGCCCATGACTGCAAATCGGCTGAAAGCTGAAACCGAAACAGGGCGCAATGTTCGCGCCTGGATATGACATCATCACCAACACTTGCCGCGGAGAGTGCTTATATAAATAATCTATCATTCGTGATACATAACATTTTATATTTATAAATGTCCACTTGTGCTTTTAGTTACAGTACACAAATGAATGATAATTTGACAGTGAAAATGAGTTATGGTAATATAATTCACAATGTAACAAACATTGTATTAGTTGAAAACAAACATGTTCGATATACTTATTTTTCAGACGATTAAATATGTGTATCGTATGTGTGTTTACCCTTAAACAATAGTCTGAAATAGTATATTACTAACTGTGGTGGAAAATGTTTCATTATTGTCGAGGGCGACAACACGTAGTGTTGTAAATTTTTAGGAGTACATATAAAGGATAATCTTCAATGGGACTCAGAAGTAAATGCTTTATGTAAGAAACTAGCACCTCTTTGTTTTGCTATACGAAGACTTAGTGAAATATCCAGTATATTTGTAGTAAAAACTTTTTATAATAATAGCTTTTGTTCTCCCCTAAGGTATAGTATATTTTTTTGGGGGAATTCATCTCATGCGATCAAAATATTACTGCTGCAGAAGCGGGCATTTCGCAATATGTTCAAATTCAAATGAAATATCTCATGTATTTTTTTTTGTAAATAATCAATTTTTAACTGTACCTCATATGTATAATGAATTAGGTGTATTCACTTTAATGTATAACAAAAATGATAATAATTTCAGATAATAAAAAGAAATACATGAATATGAAACTAGAAATAAGAATAATTTTGTACTAATAAAACACAAAACAAAACTATTTGAAAATAACCCGTATTATGTAAGTAGTATTGTATATAACAAATTAAAAGCTGTAAAACACTGTACTCATTTAAAAAACAATTGAAGAACTACCTTATTGAACAATGTTATTATTAAATGAATATAGCTAACCAAGCCGCGAGAAACTGTCCACCGAGGTTTGTATACTATATTATTCACAATCGGAAATTAATAATGAGTAATTGATATTTAAATAATGATACAATTTTTGTTATATTTACAGTTTCATTCGTTTCTTTATATATAAAATGTAAAGAAGCTTTGTTTATATGTAAATATTTCTCACTGATGTGCACTGATCTCTGAGGAAGGGAATGAGAAATAGCTTTGAAGTTGACTTGTCGCATCTTGCCAACCTCTACTATACTCACGCTATACTTTCCAACTTCTTAGAAAATGAGGTTAACAATAACTTCCCAAAAGTAGAAATCGCCATATTACTAATCGATTATATTTTAATTAATTTGTCATTTTATATCAATGCAAGATGCAATAAGATTGCCAACATAAGGAGGGTTTAAAATAAATTTAAATTATGTTGATACAATCGATCATAAGTGGTCTATAACAATTGTTTACTATTTTTTCTTTACGACGGAAGTTACACTCATAGGTATAGTTGGAGAAAGAAATATTTGGAACTGACTTATGCAGGGTTTGCAATCTTTTATGGACGGTTGGGTTTGTTTGTGGTCAGGACTCATAAATTATTCGAACTTGAAGGCATCAATTTTAGGGTAAGAAATGGGCCGTATTTAATAATGATGTTAGAAGAAGTGTATTTTAAACGCATTGTTATTTGAATTCAGATTTAAAAGTACATAATTAGGAAACATCTTATAATATTTTAATCTCTTTTCACTTTACAAATTGACGTTAGAAGAAATACACTTAAAATGAATTATTATTTTAATACAGATTTAAAAGTACATCTTGAATGCAAATTTCGGGTACGGCCCAGGACAGAAAACTCTACCTGGCTCCGAGTACCATTACCGCAAAGTCCATAAAACTTTATAACGACCAATTGGCAGAATCTATAATGAGTTTCAAATATTTCTTCCTCCAACTTATATAAGGTAACAAATAACAATAAATTCGAGGCAGTAAGCTTTTAATATCATTTTTTCTTTACACAACGCAAAAAGTGGAAGATAAATGTTGGGGAATAATAATTAAAATAAATTATAAAATGTCAATTATAATGTTTGTTAAAATTTTTAATTCCCCGTTTCTACTTTTTTAGTAACATAGCAACAACCATAGGTAACTTAGATTGAAAGAAAATAATAACATGAATAATTCTTTTGACAGATGTTAAATATTCGTCGGTAATGCGAAAAATATAATAATGAACACGGAATGAACAAACATCTTAACAGTTTAGAAAATAATCAGACCTATTATAAATTCCTCTGATATTAAGACGAACTTACATTCCTTGTAGTTTAAATTAATATTGTCTAATTGCTAAAGGAATTTACTATTCGCGTTACAATCCTTCCAATCAAAAATTACAGTTCAATCACAAATCCCGAGAAAAATGTGTGGGTGCGTTCAAGTGTTGCACCCCAGGGGTCGCAGATCATCCCCTTAACACGCGAGCACGTTTCGCAGTGCGGCACTCAAGGCGAGGCCTCTTCACTGCTGACGTGTTCCACGCCACCTACTGGGTACAATCTCATCTCTAGCAGCGCTTTTCGTGTGCTTTCTTTGTCTCTAGCGATGGTACGAGGTCTTACACGAATGGATGGATTAGAAGATTAGTCAATATTGAATTTACCTATAATGGTAAATATAGGGTTATGAAGTAAACAAAAAGGGATTTTTATTGTGAAGGATGTGAAGGGATACCATGGTGCTGATTAAGTAAAATTTAAATGTTTGCAATGTGGATAAGTTTATTGACTGTGGTGTAGAATAGGCAAAATATTCAGGAATTTAAAAAGAACTAAGTAATTTATTAAAATTCTTTACATTTATCTTAATTCCTGAACCAACACTACATCATCGGCGACCAATACGATTCCGTATCGATGATGTCACCCAAGTAAGCCATTCCACAAGATATTTCTAGTTAACACGCAGACTGTAACACCTCGGTCATATAATTCAGCGCTCGGCTGTAATGGAACATTTACCGACTCGGTATGTAATAGCAATTTACGTAACACAATAAGTGACACATTCAGGCCATGTTGGGTACAATAAATAAAAATGTATAGGTACCTATGCATTATTTTATTTTTTATTGCGAGGAAATAAGAAATAAATAAACAACTGATCGCCATGAAAACATTCATGTAGGGATTGGAAAGTAAGTTTCCGATAGGGATGGGACGGATATCCGGCGATACCACTAAACCTGGCTTAAAAACCGAAACCACAGTTCCGGCCGAACTGAGCTTATATGATTCGGCGATCCGGCCAAATTTGTTTAGAAAGTAAAAACTAACAATTTACAGCTAAATTCTCGAAAGGATGTTAGCTAACACCGAAATGAGTGTTAGCTTCCACCGCCATAACACAGTCTTAAAATTTAGCCTAATACCGACTTCAAGCAAAATCTGTATTATCTAGTTCATTGCTAGCTTAATACAATATCGTATCAAAATGGCAGCTGACATTGCAGGTTATTTGGTGAACAAACGTCAAAGCAAGTAAAATTTTACTATATGAACGAAGTAGATGTGACGATGCAGGTAGTAAATAAACGGCAAACCATCGCCGCAGAATACTCCAAAGAAGAAGGTTCGTGTTTGGGAAGTAGTTTTTTTTGCAATAAATGTCTATAATGTAAGACTAAAATACGTTTTACAGTACGCGCTCAGTAAATAGATTTAGATACTTTGAATGAGATATGTCAACTGACGAACAGTCCATACGATGTAACTTGGCGAGCCAAAAGAATGTAATTCAGTTTACTATTCCTAAGTTCCGTTTTGTCAAATATTTACATTTACTTCGATGCCGCACAGCTTCAGAAGTGAAATAGTAATTTTACAATGTTTTATTGCCTTACACAAAGCAAATTTCACCCTAATACACTCAAACTCGGGGTGTCAGGTACTTTTCAACCCAAGAAGTTATATTCATACATAAGCGTTGGCGCATTTTTTTCTCAATAGCAATAGAAATTTTATTTTCATAACTTTATTAATTTAAAAAATAATTAATTATAATATGATTTATATAATAAATAATTCATTCCAATATTTGTAATATTTTTTTTTTGTATAAATAATATCTTTTTTTTTGTAATATTCGTAATTTTATTGAACTTCATTCTTCTTCGGTACGCCTATGGATTTTATAACTTTCCCATTACTGCAGTGATAATGTGAATTGCCCCAACTCGCCAAGTTACATCGTATGGACTGTATGTACTGCTTTAATGCAGTTATTTCATCATTTTATCAGACAAGAAGTAATTATGTAAAAATCGAATATAACGGCTTCAGTTTCGTGAATTTCATGTTTGCGGGCTTAAAAAATAGCGAGTACATGAAGTAGGTAACTATCACATTCTTATTATCTATCAATCACATTTTTGTCATCACAACCGTAAATTTTGCAGGCGATTAGTAAAATTTATGTCTATGTTATTCTTGATATCAAAGCAGCACTTGAATCTCGAATATTCAACTATAACATTACATACACACTTTTAAGCTTAAAGCTGCCCTGGTAAAAACTCCCTCTTTCTAGAAATGATCTAAATTAACTACATCGTAAATTTCCAGAATATATTTAAGTCTGTAACGTGTCGTAAATAAATTAATCATCTATAAAATATTTAAATAATAAAATGTCACTACTGTTGCAGATAATAATCATCGAGGTTAAGATATACATGTCTTCTTGGACGACGTATTTTATTTGGAAGGTTAAATTGATCGTTATTTGCTTCTCTTTCTTTCAAAATATAAAAATAGCCTCATTTAGTTACTCTGAAGTTAGGATTAAATAATTTTTAAATAGATAATTATTAAACAATTCAACGAATTTCTGCTAAAACTGCTATCGACTAGTTTTGGACTAATGTTTTGGTGCTAAACTTAACCTTTATCAGAAAATGCTATTCTTTGAGAATAGGATTAGGTTATTTAATTCGTGTTGCCATGGATATGGCAAGTGTTAATGATGGTAACACCGGTATTAAATGAGTGTTAAGTGTTTGGTATTATTTATTTTTTTAGAATAGGCTTAGGTGTAACATTGGCAACTAACACCGGTATTAATGCTAATACTTTTTCGAGAATTCGGCTGTAGAATTTAAGAGGGAAAATTAAGTACATTTATTTGAAAAAGGGGGAAATCAAATTTCCTTGTCCAATTCACACTGTTCTATAATTTAAATAAATGAGGTCTCGTGGCCGTGTGCCTGAGTGTCTGGTCGTGAATCTGGGGACCCGGGTTCGATCCCGACCGACGCCAAAAATTACTTCGAATTTTAATGGCACTAAATTGACCCCAGTGTTGCACTCTCCATGCCAGCATTGAGTGCCCGTGAGGTGTCGCCTAGTAAGAGCCCGCACGGTACAATTATTTCATCATTACCGATATCTGTGTACAAAACAAGCAATGGGTAATATGCCGTGATGATATATTTATTTTATTTATTTATTTAATCTTCCGTTTCACACTTGAGTGTTCCATTTTCCTATAACATATTTATTTATTAATGTATTTTTGAAACAAATGAGCATGGATAAGTTATCTGAGGAGTGCTTACACAATTTTAGTATAAAATTAAAATTTGAAACGTTTATAAGGTTGTGAGTTCGTGTTGCATAATGACAGGACACAAGGTCTGGCCAGAAGATAAAATCATCCCCAGCGTGTTCTTTTTCAATAAAATTGACCAATTTTGTTAGATGTACTTTTGACTATTCAGGGCTACACCTGGCTCAGCCCACATAAGGCCTGGATACACCCCTTGTGGAAATAACGCAACATACCAACACCTTATCTGCGAATTTGGCCTTTTGTTTATATCTGACATAATTAGGGACCTCTGCAATATTGTCAGTATAAAAACGATCATTTCCTTTAATTTCAGAATTTTCTTTTTCATAGTAGTTAAAAGGTATTCATCTGGCGACTGGCGGCCGGAAAACCCGGTTCCAGTATTCCAGTCATATCCCGAACCAGTACATCCCTACTTTCGAATCCCTTATAGACAATTTTACGAGTTAATTCAGTAAAGGATTTTCCGGTCTAAAAAGTGATCAGAAACAGTGCACTTCTGGACGATCGCGAAAAATATACTATTAAAATTCTTGCACTTCAAATATTAAATTAAAGAAGGTAAATATAAAATATAGGTTATGAAAATAAACGGATGAGATAACAGTATTTATACCTAAATGTGTTCTAGAGTATATATGTAAAAAGAGAATATTTATTAAAAAAGATTACGAAGTACATACGTTTTAAAATTTAATCTAAGTATTAAGCATGCAGGTTTCTAGTATAATTTCAAGAATCCTTTTTTAATTTGCATAAAGCACCCTCATTGTAATTATCTGTTATTTAAGCTCGCACACGTTACATTACCTCGTCGCGCTAAGTTCACGTTACCATTTCTCCTGCGTCAGCTGAGACTCTAGGAAGTCCTACGGTGGCATAAAATTCGATTATAATTTTAATCCTTATGCACGGAACGGTCTTTGTGACCTCTATGCACGTATTTTCACCAGGTTTTACATTGTGTAAGAGCACTAATAGTCTACGTCCTACATACAGTTGAAAATATTACAAGCTCAGTACCCAGAACTTGTGAATAAAATGTGTCCTGAGGACCATAAACACTGAACTTGTACAATAAAGCTGCATTAGGTTAAGTAAATGAAGTCTTCTACCATTGCAAAGAAATAGTAAATTTCAATAATTATAAGGTAGCATACGTTAAATTAAGAGTTTTGGTAAAAAGAAAATGATGAAATATTATTTTTTTACCTTCCGTCACCTATAGGTAAGGAAGGTATTGTCTTTGGTCAAAAAATTCGGTGGTGAGTTTTCATTGAATAAGCACGTTTTAGGGTCTTTACAATACGATTTTACTATTTTTACGATGATGTCTGTATGTGTGTGTGTGTTCGTATGTGCGTGTGTGTGTGTGTGTGTGTGTGTGTGCGTGTGTGTGTGTGTGTGTATGTGACCGCTTTTTCGTGCACGATATCTCCAATACTAGAATTCCAAAAATTACAATTCTTGCGTATTCCTCTTCCTTACAACCATATGCAGACATGTTTAGATTTTGGTTATAATTGGTCAACCGGAAGTACCCTCATTTGAAGATTTTAACAGTTTTTCTTGAAAAACTCAGTTAAGTGTTATTATAACTTAAAGAATATATTATTCTCTATATGATTTGATTGCATTTTATATTTCATATTCAACAGATATAGAGTTAAAGAATAATAAAGATAAAAAATTCGTATAAATTTCATAATTCAGCCAGCTATGCTAACATAACCATGGAAACTGCTAATATATTCAGGTAATTCAAATTGACAGATGTCAGTACCAATAAAAAGCAAGTAATTGAATGAAAAAAAAAGGAAAGTAATTCTAGTGTTAGAAGTTTTTAGATATAATAGAGACGATTACATTGGTTTGAACATGTCATGAGGAGAGATGAATAAATTAATAGACGGTGGAAGAAACATAAGAAGACCAAATATAAGATGAAAAGACTGTATTGCAGAGAAAAGGAACTGAATGAGGACAACACGCAAAACAAAAATTAGTGGAAGAAGAAAAAAAAAATAGCGACCCCCTAACGAATGGGAAAACTAAAGAAGAAGAAGATATCAGTGTCTAGTGCAATTTGCATAGTTTGTTTATGAAATAACTTTACTGGAAATATAGGATCTTTTGCAAAAAAATTATGTATAGGGCGCGTGCAGTGACATGACTTTGCTGCCTTTGGCAAGCAGATATGGGGACCTGTATCAAAATGACAGCAATTAATTATATCCATAACTGACAAGTGTCAAAAATTTTCATTCAAAATTTCATGATTTTCTTATTTCATATGATTTGTTTGTTATCAGGAGTATGGAATTCCGTTGCCGAGAAAGGGAATTATAAAATACCAAAAATTTAGAATCTTTTGCAAGAAAATTTATGTATGGAATTTGTACATAATACACAGAATTGACGGAAGGTATTGTGCTGGCCACATCAGATTTTTTAAAATTGGCATGAAAATCCTCATTTCCGGACTAATTTGAGTCTTGAAAGTAAGATTTCCATGACTAGTCATTTTTACTTTCCACTGTCTGTAGGAACATACACAAATAACCATGATAACGTTTTCTAAACTTTGTCACAGCTCTGACGATTTATGCGAACATATTTTTTTCAATAATTTTAAGCTTCGATAATTGCCGATTTAAAAAAAATTAAATACATCACGCGTCATAAAAATGTCTTTGCTTGACTCGGAGGCTTTGAAGAAATGCTCGGACGCTGCGCATCCTCGCGTTCTTCAAGCAAGCCTCCTCGTCTGCAATGAAACATTTTCATGACTTGTAATGTAATATACTATTGTTGTACAAAGCCTTTTTATAAGATATTCGGGTCCTAGGCCAAAAATTTTTTCGGGTCCCCTCAATCTTTATAGTAAAAAACAAATACAGATCTTTATATAGTTACGAGTATAATGTAAGTTTATTTATAAAATAAAAAATAAAATTACTTATATAGGGAAAAAAACTGATCAATTATGTAGTTCCCCATGCTCGATACTAGTTTGGGGTGCACCTTAGAAGAATATTTTTTTGATAAGATGTTACCCCCTCCTAGGGCCGACTCGTGATTTTACGGAACCTCGGGCCTCGGGAATATGTCATTAGCGTATCCCCAAAATATTTGCAAAAAAGATTCTATTATCAAATTTTCTTAGGTATTTGAATGTGCGAGGCCCATGAGAGCGTGGGGCCTTGGACAGAATTGACGTCTGAGCCGAGCTTTCCAATAAATTAATTATTTGTCAACTAATAAGTCTAGGAAATAATGTATGCATGAATTATACATGTATTGGTCATGTTAGAAATAAAGTACTCGTAGATCCTTTACCTTTATATAATAAGAAATCAAAATTCAAAAATGAAGTGGGTCAGTAAATTAAAAGTTATTTCATAGCAACCGGACCCTGCGGGCCCCATGGCAAAGTGAATCCTAGGCCTTGGCCTCGTGAGGCTAGACGGTAATAAGGCCCTGTTGTTGTAATAAAAATACTTAATTATTGTAAATGCGACGTCATAGTCCTTGGGGACACCCCGAGCCTACTAATCGGTTATTATCGTAAAATTTCGGCCAAAATCGGGCGAACTGGACGTACTATTCGTTGTTTTTGTTTGAATTTAAATAAGAACTATAACAACACTACTGTCATCCTAATGACATTTCCGAAATATTTGATGAAATAAATTGAACTAATATTTATTTTACATATTTTGTTATATTTAAACATTTTTATTTATTTCTGTATTCATTACTAATTAATTTGACAAGTGAAAGAAGATTTAACAAAAATATATGAAAATATAATATGCCTAATGCAGACAATCCAAATACCCCTAGAATCAACTATTTGAGAAGCATAACCAACTCGGGACTATAACGTCACAAATAATTTCAGACATTCAAAAATTTATACCTCGTTTATTAATTTGAATTTTAATCAGGGCATCGAACCCCCCAGGTTAATTTGTTTTTTGAAAACTGGGTTCGTTTGCGGTTTTGGTTCAAACATTAATAAAATTTACGATTTTGTTTCGGGTTTTGGTTCGGTTCGACCCAATAAATAATTTAAAATGCGAGCTGAAATGTAACGTAAGGTAAGACATGAACACAATATTCACGAAAAATCAACACAGGCAGCAACTCAAACGCAGAAGGCTGTATGTTTTAAGATTACGTTTACATTTCGAACTTAAAATGAACCTGAACTGGATCTGCGCCCTGAAAACAAATTTTAATACCCGGTTCGGTTCCAACTTGGAGTCAATTGAAAAATATATCTAAGATTCAGTTCTGGGTTTGGGTTCGTTAAAATGTTACGGTTTGGTTCCGGTTATAGTTCGGTTCAGTTTCGGGTTCGATGCCCTGATTTTAACATTGCGACTTTACCTACATTTTTATATATTATCAGAAAAAAAAATATAAAATAAAATCGATAAAATACCCTATTGAAATAGTTGTATTTTATGTGACCAAGACTAAGAAATAGCAAATTTTACAAAATCGTAAAAAATAGGATGCCGGTTGTCTTGAAAAAACTAAATGAAATCCGGTGTCGATTGCTTTAATTAATACAAAGCTGCAGATATGGGAACCGTTGTTTTATGCGTTCGATTAGGTTATTAGGACTTTTTCTGAAATTCTGTCAAATTGATGTTATTTTTTAAATAAACTTCGC
Source organism: Harpalus rufipes (assembly GCA_951394225.1). Lineage (NCBI taxonomy): Eukaryota > Metazoa > Arthropoda > Insecta > Coleoptera > Carabidae > Harpalus > Harpalus rufipes. Next base: position 22,318,007 of record OX596283.1, read on the forward strand.
ATTATACTTTTCTGTGCCATTGAAAACAGTGTAAACACTAAAATCTATTTCCACCACTTTATTTCAAAATTGAATGAAAAATAATACGATCTCGGTTTGTTTGCCGGACAAATTAGGCGTGCAATACTAACAGTAGGTACCGTAGTTGTAAACTAATGCGCTGAGCAATTAATGTGTGTTTTGTATTTACATATCAGCGAAACAGAGTTTATTTTCCATATTGATATTTGCCGCCCCGGACGTCAATAATCAAACAGAAACGCAATTTTGAAGCGTTGGACATGGCATGGTATGAAATTGTAAATACGCGAATTCATCATACAGCGGTTTCCGCTGTTCCGGACTTGCAGCCTTACCAACCGATGCGAACGCAGAAGTTAGGTACGTAATTTTTCTATCGATTTAACTTTAAATTTTTGTTAAATTTACTGAAAAATAAACAAATAGATAAAATTGCTGCTTGCGCATACATATTTTGAATATAAGACCGTTGCAGAATTGTTAAATGGCGCAGCTATGAAGCGTTCAAACAGAAAAAAAGATGGAAATGTACAATGTCTGCCGTAAGCGGGCTACTATTGAAGAGATAAAAAGATAGTCAAATGGACAAAGTTGGACGATATTATCGACGAATTTAACATTGAAAACTGCAAAACAATTGAACATCAAATACGCGACTATTCAACAATATAACATTTTCTTTAAATGGGATGCCATATCGTAAGTAATACCATTTAAAAGACGTTTTTTATCTGAATATAAAATTTCATTAACAATATGCCTCTAAAATTAAAAACAAAAGAGTTATTTCAAATTAAATTTAAATATTAAATTTCTTATTTTAATACAAGTATGACATTGTTGCTATGGAAACAACAAAAACTAACATTAAACAAAGAATAATTGCCATTTTGAATTAAAATATAGAATTACTTCTGCCTCTGTGCTCTAATATTAAAAAGAATGTTGACTAAAACTATGAAATCTGTGAGAAAAGAACATAAAAGATATTGTCAAAGTTTTATTCATACAAACCAAACATTTTTGTTAGCAATTATTTACCTGTTCTTTAATTAGTGTTAGTTACTAATTCATTTCGTTGTTTTTGTTGTTTCAATAGCAACAAAGTCATATTTATATTAAAATAAGAAATATAATATTTTAATTTTAATTTGAAATAACTATTTTATTTTTAATTTTAGAGTCATGGTGATAATTTTTTATTCTTATAATCTTTTAAATGGTACCACAATACTGCATTTCATTTAAAAAAATGTTATTTTGTTGAATAAGTCGCGTATTTGATATTAATTGTTTTGTATACTATCGCTCGACTTTGTCCATTTAACCATATTTCTATCTCTTCACATAAGAAAGATAGCAATGGTGGCCCGCAGGCCCGCTTACGACAGACACCCTGCACTTAGATAAAACTCTATATAAATATATCATTATGACCATAACTTATTATCTATTTTTGGGCGTGCCAATATTTTTGGAATTATCAGGCAACCAAATAAGTTCGTGCGGTTTTTTATAGTAAAATATAAATATTTATTAAGAAACAATAATACACTATTATTCATCGAAGTAATTACCATCACACTTAATGACCTTTTGTCAACGTGACACCACTTTTTGTATGCCACTCTTGTCGAACTCTATGGATTTTGAATCAAAATATTGACGGACTGCATTTATTACATCAACTTGAGTTTTGAACTGTCTATGTCTCATACAGTTGTCAAGAGACAAAACAGGTGGTAATCACTTGGCGAAATATTAGGAGAATATGGAGGGTGTGGTAACGTTTCCCAGCCAAGTTCAGAATTTTTTTCCCGGGTCAATCTTGCGGTATGCGGTTTGGCGTTATCCTGTAAGAATACCACTTACTTTCGATTGACTAAAGAAGGCTGCTTTTGGATGAGTGCTGCTTGTAATCGCTTAAACTGTTCACAATACAAGTTCGCAGTAATGGTTTGGCCCCTTTCCAAAAACTCATAATGGACTATTCCGGTTGCTGTCCACCAAACACACAATAAAATCTTGTTTGGGTGCAAGGACGCCTTGGGAGTGTGTGGTACCAAATCAGTAGGCGACAATCAATGATACGAACGCTTAGAATTTGAGTACAATATCCACTTTTCGTCGCAGGTTAACAACCGATCAAGAAATGTACATTATCGTTTCGTGAAATGTTTCCCGAACAAATGGTAAGACGACTTAATTTGTTATCATTTGACAATTCATGTGGAACCCATTTGCTTAACTTCCACGTCTTTCCTAGCTGATGAAGGTGCAAACGAATGGTTTCATCACTCACATTGAACCTTTCTGCAAGCTCTAGGCACGTTGTACTGGAATTTGCCTCCACAACCTATTGAAGATCTTCGTTGTTAATGATCTTCGGTCTCTCAGAGTGTGCTTCACGGTCAAGGTGAGATCTCCGGAAGAAAATTTCTTGAACCACTTTTGTGCTGTTCGATCACTTACGGTATCATCTCCGAATGCGGCATATATTTATCGCGCCGCCACTGTAGCTTTAGTACCAAGTTTGTACTCATAGAGTAACCAACCTCCAATTAAAGTTATATTCGTTGTCATTTTAGGCTGAAAGCTCGAAACGTCTTCATATACATAAAATTTACCATACGTGGACCATTGAAGCCGTTTCTCTACATCCTAAATTATTAACCAACGTTTGGTCCTTCAAAGTTATTTATTTCATCTAAATAGGAAGATATTTTTTGCATGAAAAGTAAGTCTTAAAAGTTTTCACACCGTAAAACTAATTCATCCCTGACAAAGTTTGCAGAACACAAATTCAATTTCAATCTATAATGTATTCAAAACACACTGTAGTAATAGTTTCACTGGATAAAAAATTAATAACTCCTGGACCAGAATTCAATTTCACTATAAATGAAATATGGCCAGTTAAAAACTTTATCTAATAAAAATACACAACACAGAAATTGAAAATAGCATGTGAAATGTAAATTCCGTTCCGCTTGGAAATACGACGATGTTCACGGTTTTTACTTTTGTTGTAACAACTGCGAAGCTGCTGCTTCAATTTGTTTGATGATGTAAGCATTGTTCAAGGAATTTTTTTGTTATGATTTATCGTAATAAATTTAATGAATTTACTATTTTAATTAAATCATTAAAAGTAATTAGTAACGTGACAATTTTCATTAATTGCCTCCAAGATAAAAGTGCATTCCTCAAAGCTGTAAATTATCACGACATTCCGTGATGCTCCAGTTTTCCAAGTAATTGGATTTGCTGTTTTTAACTGGTTCGGACACAGAAATTTAAGAAGTGGAATTTTTCTTTCATATTCTTTCGTATCTATAAATGTTAGCCAGCTAGCTGTTAACCGCTATTTTTTATCTCATCTTCAGTCTTCGTCCACTTTTAAATTCATCTGTCCAGTCTTATTTATACACGCAAATTATTTGATTAATTTTAACAAACTTCACTTCCTCTGACGAAAAATCTGATGATTTCTCATTTTTTACCTCTCGCTAAGAGAGGTATTGCATTCATGCTAAAAATCGCATATCCAGATTTTATTGAATAAGCACGTTTTAAGGTCCCTACAATCCGATTTTAACATTTTTACGATGATGTCTGTGTGTGTGTGTGTGTGTGTGTGTGTGTGTGTGTGTGTGTGTGTGTGTGTGTGTGTGTGTGTGTGTGTGTGTGTGTGTGTGTGTGTGTGTGTGTGTGTGTGTGTGTGTGTGTGTGTGTGTGTGTGGATGTGTGTGTGTGGGATGTTGGAAGGACGGTTACTCAAAAACTATAAGACTTAAAATTTATTTAACAACGTATTTCCCAATCGGACATTCATGGGAAGATCTGAAAAGGTTTTGGTAATAATTGGACAACCGGAAGTAGAAGATTCTTGAAAAAAAATCTTCTAAATATTATTTTTTGAAAATTTTTCGTGGTAATATTAAAGAAAATTAAATTCTCTATCTGATACATTTAAATATTTTATTATATATTCCATAGATTTAGAGATAAAAGAAGTATAATATATAAAATAATCTGTTGTAATAAATTTGACAGCCGAAAGAATGCCATGAAAAATAGTTGATAATTTAAATTATTTGTAACTGACAGATAAATGTCAGTGTCAGAAATAATGAGTAATGAAAGAAAAATGTACTTGGAGAATCCCTTAGTTCTTAATCTGTGACTATTATGGAGATGACAAGTCTAGGTTGAAGGACTTAAATTTGTTTCAAACATTATGGGACAATGTACACCAGTACTATAGACTACAGTAACTTTGAATTGCGAAAAAGCTATCAAATTCTTCTCAAGTAAGTTGTAAATATTGACAAAATTACACATCGATATAAGAATAATCGGAGTGCAATCTATCCGTCACTTTATTAAAGGGAATTAGTGTTATTTAGATATAACATGTATGAAAAAATAAAATGTAAAAGAAGATATGTAAGAATAGATGCACAATCCAGATATATACATTTTAGACCGCCCAAAATTAATGTTTCTACTAGAAGAATATGAAGAGAAAGTAAACAAAGTTGTTCGAATTGAAAATTGCTGTTACCAGCCTAATATTTATATATGGTAAACTCTACTTTGTAATTTATTGTAACATAATTTATGGTAAAATATCTTCATGTTGAGACATGCTATTATTGAATAATAAAGAAGTTTATACGTCATAGATTTATATGAATATATTATTTGTATTTATAAAAATATTCTTTGCTTTATGCATACAGCCAGGTAAAATATACGGCGAGAGGTTATGTGCTGGCCACATCAGATTTTTTTCTATAGTGTACGAGGGTTGCGCTAGAATTTTGAGAATAGAGAAATGATAAAAAAAATTATATTATAATTTTAAACAGTTATTTATCCCTATTATGTATCAACTGTTTTTATAAAGTTACAATCGTAACATTCAGAAACGTTACCGATTCAGTTAAAGAAGAAAGTTTTTTGTGGGTTGAACCCCCCTCCCCACTCCATACCAAATTCGACAATGTAGGAATTATGGCTATTTTTTGAATTTAAAAAAATACGGGATAGGTTTTCGTCTGAAGAAGAGATTGACTCTGTAATTGACTTGAAAAGTAAACGTCATAGAAGGCAGGGATGAGTAGCCACTATCTTTGTTTAATTTTCTGAACGTACGTCGTATGTTGGGCTGGCGCGTTATGTGGTTTGGCGCAAGAAAATAAACTCACTTTGTGAATGATGGTCATTTCTACCAATATATTATTAGGTACTATTAATATATCACTAATTATTATTAATATTCACCAAAACACCACAGAACACAACACCTTCGTCATAACAGTTGACATTGACGTTCGAACAGATCTATAGGGTTGCCACCTGTTCCGTATAATACGGGACTTCTCGTTGTCCCGCGTCCCGTATGAAATGCACACAGGATAGCTTAAAAACCCGTATTTTCATAAAATCCGGAAATCTCTACATTAGCCGCTTTATTTTAAATTTGGTAACCCTGTGTTCCTTTTAGAATTTAGTGTAAGGTACGGCCAGTCATGGGCAATAGCTGTGCGCTTCACTTGCGCGATAAGTTGATAAGAGAGAGAACCATAGAACATTATGAAATAGGAACATTTATATTAAGTGCAAGGGGTTCAACAAGTTACAATTTGAATTAAGAATACGAGTAATAGAAGATTATATATTTTTACCTCTCGCTAAGAGAGGTATTGGATTCATGCTAAAAATCGCATATCCAGATTTTATTGAATAAGCACGTTTTAAGGTCCCTACAATCCGATTTTAACATTTTTACGATGATGTCTGTGTGTGTGTGTGTGTGTGTGTGTGTGTGTGTGTGTGGATGTGTGTGTGTGGGATGTTGGAAGGACGGTTACTCAAAAACTATAAGACTTAAAATTTGTTTAACAACGTATTTCCCAATCGGACATTCATGGGAAGATCTGAAAAGGTTTTGGTAACAATTGGACAACCGGAAGTAGAAGATTCTTGAAAAAAAATCTTCTAAATATTATTTTTTGAAAATTTTTCTTGGTAATATTAAAGAAAAATAAATTCTCTTTCTGATACATTTAAATATTTTTATACATATTTTATAGATTTAGAGATAAAAGGAATATAATATATAAAATAATGTTGTAATTAATTTTACAACCGAAAGGATGCCATGAAAAATAGTTGCAAATTTAAATTATTTGTAACTGACAGATAAATGTCAATGTCAGAAATAATGAGTAATGAAAGAAAAATGTACTTGGAGAATCCCTTAGTTCTTGATCTGTGACTATTATGGAGATGACAAGTCTAGGTTGAAGGACTTAAATTTGTTTCAAACATTATGGGACAATGTACACCAGTACTATAGACTAGAGTAACTTTGAATTGCGAAAAAGCTATCAAATTCTTCTCAAGTAAGTTGTAAATATTGACAAAATTACACATCGATATAAGAATAATCGGAGTGCAATCTATCCGTCACTTTATTAAAGGGAATTAAGGTTATTTAGATATAACAAGTATGAAAAAATAAAATGTAAAAGAAGATATATAAGAATAGATGCACAATCCAGATATATACATTTTAGACCGCCCAAAATTAATGTTTTTACTAGAAGAATATAAAGAGAAAGTAAACAAAGTTGTTCGAATTGAAAATTGCTGTTACCAGCCTAATATTTATATATGGTAAACTCTACTTTGTAATTTATTGTAACATAATTTATGGTAAATATCTTTATGTTGAGACATGCTATTATTGAATAATAAAGAAGTTTATACGTCATAGATTTATATGAATATATTATTTGTATTTATAAAAATATTCTTTGCTTTATGCATACAGCCAGGTAAAATATACGGCGAGAGGTTATGTGCTGGCCACATCAGATTTTTTTAAAATGTATTCATGTGACTACTAATTTCGTGATTTGTAACAATTTTTCTACTTGTAGTACTTAAAATTTTGTTTTTCAATTTTCAGTAAAAATACTTCCACCGTCGAAGGAAAGAAAAAGAATCTGATGTGGTCATTACAATACCTCTCGCTTTTTACCTCTCGCTAAGAGAGGTATTGCATTCATGCTAAAAATCACATATCCATATTTTATTGAATAAGCACGTTTTAAGGTCCCTACAATCCGATTTTAACATTTTTACGATGATGTCTGTGTGTGTGTGTGTGTGTGGATGTATGTGTGTGTGTGTGTGTGTGTGTATGTATGTAGGATGTTGGAAGGACGATTACTCAAAAACTATAAGACTTAAAAATTGTTTAATTACGTATTTTCCAATCGGACATTCATGGGAAGATCTGAAAAGGTTTTGGTAACAATTGGACAACCGGAAGTAGAAGATTCTTGAAAAAAAATCTTCTAAATAATATTTTTTGAAAATTTTTCTTGGTAATATTAAAGAAAATTAAATTCTCTATCTGATACATTTAAATATTTTATTATATATTCTATGGATTTAGAGATAAAAGAAATATAATAAATAAAATAACGTTATAATAAATTTTACAGCCGAAAGGATGCCATGGAAAATAGTTGACCAGTTGAACTGTTTGTAACTGACAGATAAATGTCAGTGTCAGAAATTCATAGATATTACTAAAGAGTTTTTCTGGGAAGTACATATACATTATATTATTTCTTAATGTATTAGTAGTTAAATATTTAAGATTATAGGTTTATTACATATATCCTTCAAAAATACAGTCAATCCTGACAATGAATTGGAAACATTTCGAAAAATTAGAAGAGGACAAAATTTCTTCATATAATGAATTTAAAATTAAACAATCTAAATATAAGGAATAGATATATGTAAGTACAATTTTTGGTGTAGAATGTAGGTATACAAGAAATGTTAAATACAATAGGGCGCCTTGACAAGCAGATATGGGGACTCATGTCAGAATGATAGCTAGTAATTATGTATATAGATGTATCATAATTTCTCATTCTAAATTTAGTGATTTTCCAATTCCATATGGTTTATTTTCCTCGACAAGTAAATTCCACACTCCTAGTGACAAATTAACTACGTGTATTTAGAAAATCTTGAAATTCTGAATGAAACATACTGACTAATTATCATTCTGAAACGGGCCCCCACATCTGCTTGTCAAGGCCAACAATGTAACATGACTGTTCGCGCCCTATACTTATGTAACCAAAAAAGGAAGTGGCGAGAGGTATTGTGCTGGCCACAACAGATTTTTTTCATTGTGGTATACATAAGTATTGTATTTAACATTTATTGTACACACAAAAAAAATCTGATTACACCTAATCTTTATATTTACGTATTTTCTATAATTTTAAATTCATTCTATGAACAAATTTTCTCCATTTCTTCTAAATGATCGAGGTTTTTCCAATTCATTAACGGGATTGGCGGTATTTCTGAAGGGTTCGTGTAATATACTTATAATTTTAAATATACATATAATTAATAATACAATAAGAAATATGAAATATCGTTCCCAGAAAAAGCCTTCAATACTATCTCTGAATTTTTAACACTGATATTAGTGACATTTATCTTTCAATTACAGACATTTTAATTTCTCAAGTAGTTAGCATGGAGATGTTTGGGCTGTGAAAAGGCTGTGAGATTTGCCACAATAGATTATTTTATAGATTATATATCTATATCTTTAAATCTATAGAAGGTTTAATATTTTTACCTCTCGCTAAGAGAGGTATTGGATTCGTGCTAAAAATCGCATATCCAGATTTTATTGAATAAGCACGTTTTAAGGTCCCTACAATCCGATTTTAACATTTTTACGATGATGTCTGTGTGTGTGTGTGTGTGTGTGTGTGTGTGTGTGTGTGTGTGTGTGTGTGTGTGTGTGTGGATGTATGTGTGTGTGTGTGTGTATGTATGTAGGATGTTGGAAGGACGATTACTCAAAAACTATAAGACTTTAAATTTATTTAACTACGTATATCCCAATCGGACATTCATGGGAAGATCTGAAAAGATTTTGGTAACAATTGGACAACCGGAAGTAGAAGATTCTTGAAAAAAAATCTTCTAAATAATATTATTGAATTTTTTTCTTGGTAATATTAAAGAAAATTAAATTCTTTATTTGATAAATTTAAATATTTTATAATATATTCTATAGATTTAGAGATAAAAGAAATATAATATATAAAATAATCTGTTATAATAAATTTTACAGCCGAAAGAATGGCCATGGAAAATAGTTGAAAATTTAAATTATTTGTAACTGACAGATAAATGTCAGTGTTAGAAATCCGGAGACATTACTGAACACTTTTTCTGGGAAGTACATACATTATATTATTTCTTAATGTATTAATAGCTAAATATTTAAAATTATAGGTATATTACATATATCCTTCAAAAATACTGTCAATCCTGACAATGAATTGGTAACATTTCGAAAAATTAGAAGAGGACAAAATTTCTTCATAAAATGAATTTAAAATTAAACAATCTAAATATAAGGAATAGATATATGTAAGTAGAATTTTTGGTATAGTGTAAGTATACATGAAATATAAGGGCCCATGTCAGAATGATAGCTAGTAATTATGTATATAGATGTCAAGTATCATAATTTCTCATTCTAAATTTAGTGATTTTCCAATTCCATGTGATTTTTTTCCCTCGACAAGTAAATTCCACACTCCTGCTGACAAATTAACTACGTGTATTTAGAAAATCTTGAAATTCTAAATGAAAAATTAACAATTGACATCCATGTACATAATTACTAATTATCATCCTGCAACAGGCCCCCACATTTGCTTGTCAAGGCCAACAATGTAACATGACTGTTCGCGCCCTATACTTATAACCAAAAAAGGAAATGGCGAGAGGTATTGTGCTGGCCACAACAGATTTTTTTTTAATGTGTCGGATAGAGAATTTTGTTTTTTATTATTTGTAATAACATAAATTTTCAAGAAACAATATTTAGAAGATTTTTGTTAAAATACTACTACTTCCGGTTGTCCACTTGTTACCAGAATCTATTCAACTCTTCCCATTACTGTTAGATTGAGGAATACGTAGTTACACTGGTCTTTAGTCTTATAGAATTTGAGAAATCGTACCTCCAACAACTCACACACACATACACATCCACACAAACACACACACACACATACACACACACACATTCTAGGGACCTTAAAACATAATTATTCACTAAAATCTAGATATGCGATTTTTAGGATGATTCCAATACCTCTCTTAGCGAGAGGTAAAAATTGTTTTTTATATGCACTACAAAATTGTTCATGCCCTCACCCTCACCTCTCTCCGCTCCCTTCATTCCTATCCTTTTCAAAATAATATGCTAAATATATCCTGTCCCGTATTCTAAAAGCTAAAAGGTGGCAACCCTACAAAACTTAATTAATTAATAATAGGCAAGATTGAAAGCATTTTAGTCGGCATTTTATTAAAACTCTTTGTCATAAGTTTTAGTAATAAGTAAAAATTTTCATCTGGATGGACGATAATCAAGTGAGCATACAATTTGGTGGATTTTTGATAGCTGGCAAAATTGTTAAACGATGCTCTCATTTTTTAAAACATATTTTAACATAATCTAATCTAACGCACAATTTTGTAATTCTACAAATCATTTCTTTTATCACCCAGATGTCCGGTACCCAGTTGGCTATCATCCAGTTGAAAATGTCCGGTATAAATGATCCAATAAAGTTTTACGGGACAGATAATATTTATACGGCTTATCGTTTCCACCCTGTATATTTCCTCACTTCATAAAATGTAGTAACGTTTATGTACATGGATAGAACGTCATTACATCACGTGACCACAAAGAGACGATCCAATCTGTTCATTATTGAATCGAATGTCCGTAAACACATCAACGAAACAATAACTCTCCTTTCATTGTCCATTTTAGCGATCTAGTTACCGCAGAGTGAGCGATCGGCCGGTGACAAAACAAATGGGGGCCCGGGCGGTAGAACCAATAAACCGGTATAAATAATAGACGAGGCGCCCAATACGCGTTAGCAACGACTAATCGCCTGGTACTAAAATAACGCACAGCCCATTCACACCACGGATAAATAAATTCCCACGAAATTGTTTCCCTTTCAACGCCAACACGCTTTCGAAAAGGCCCAAGTGAAAAATGAAACCAATAAAACCAGGGGAGCTATTAATTATTGGTGACTCGAGATGAATAGTTGAAAGAGATATTAAAGAAAGAGATAATATATACATCAATGTTATGAAGAGTATCATTATTACAATACTGAGGAATATAATTTGCGAAAATAATCGTAGTCTATATGTTGTAGCCAGATTGTAAAACCCGTTCGTTTAATGAAACGCGTAGGCGTTTTATAAAACGCGGTCAAATTGTCAAACCTTTATTGAATTTATATTTTTTATTTTTATATTATAATTTCACTTGATGTTGTACCACAATTATTATAATAAAATAAATACACATACAAATATTCTTATCGATTTTTTATATTAAACCTGGCCATAGGCATTTATCATGGCATATCAGTTTTTCCTTGCGCAAAAGTTCCCAAATTATTTTAGACAAAAATACTTCAAATAAATGTTGTAGAGAATTCTGCACCCGAGTTAGTAATAAGATTTTATTTTTGACATTTAATAACCGAGAAATCAATTTTAAGCTTTTTGAAGATGTCTAATTTATAGCAATAGCCATGCAACTGCAACAAAATTTATCTACCATTTTATAATCTGAAGCTTTTCTTCATGAGAAAACTATTCCATACTTTCAAAGAAATATGTTATTGAACGAAAATCACAAAACACAAACTTTTTTTGACAGTTAAGATGGCATACAATTGTTCGTAATTTTGTTTGAGTTCCATTGCTACCGCTATAAATCAGCTATCTTCAGAAAAATTCAAAATTGATGTTCTCGGTAATGAAATGTCAAAAATAAAATCTTATTACTAATTCAGGTGCACAATTTCATTCTCTACAACATTTATTTGAAGTATTTTTGTCTAAAATAATTTGGGAACTTTGGCGCAAGACAAAACTGATTTCCCATGATTATGATATTTTTAAGGCATAGAGGGCAACACATTTAGATATAACCATTATTATTTTAAAGCCAGTGGTACTCAACTTATGAATCAATGTTACATTTTTTTAAATGGCATTATATATTTTTTATTAACTCATTAAATAGAGAATTTTCATCTGACTTCTACTATACATATAATAATATCATACCCTTACAATGCGAAAAAATTGATAAAAATTAATTAATAATAAAAAAATCTGATGTGGCCAGCACAATACCTTCCGTCAATCCTGTGTATTATGTACAAATTCCATACATAACTTTTCTTGCAAAAGATTCTAAATTTCCAGTAATATTATTTCATGCAAATGGCACTTGACACTGACATTTTCTTCTTCTTTAGCTTTTCCCATTCGTTACGGGTCGCTAATTTTTATTTTTTTCTTCCATTCATTTGTACATAATACACAGGATTGACGGAAGGTATTGTGCTGGCTACATCAGATTTTTGTATTTTATGATTCCTTTTCTCGGCAACTGAATTTCACACCCCTGATAATAAATAAACCACATGAAATAATAAAATCATGAAATTTTGAATGAAAAATTATGACATTTGTCAGTTATGGACGTAATTAATAGCTGTTATTTTGACACGAGTCCACATTCGTATCTGCTTGCCAAAGTCAGTAAAGTCACGTCACTGCACGCGCCCTACACATAAAACATCCTATATTTCCAGTTAAATTATTTAATAAAACTATGCGAATTGCACTTGACACTAACATCTTCTTCTTCTTTAGTTTTTCCCATTCGTTAGGGGATCACTATTTTTTATTTTCTTTTTCCACTAATTTTGTTTTGCGTGTCGTCCTCATTCAGTTCCTTTTCTCTTCTTTCATCTTATATTGGTCTTTCTATGTTTCTTCCACCTTCTGTTAAGCTATTCATTCTTCCAATATACTCATCTCTCCTCATGACATGTTCAAACCAATGTAATCGTCTCTCTTATATCTTTCTATAAACGCCCAATACTAGAGTTATTTCCCTTATTCTTTCATCATTTACTTTTTATTGATATTGACATCTGTCAATTTGAATTACCGTGAATATATTAGCAGTCTCCATGGTTAAGTTAGCACAGCTGGCTGATTTATGAAATTTTATAATTATTATAATCTTTATAATTCTTTAACTCCATATCTGTTGAATATGAAATATAAAATGCAATCAAATCATATAGAGAACAATATATTCTTTAAGTTATAATAACATTTAACTGAGTTTTTCAAGAAAAACTGTTAAAATCTTCAAATGAGGGTACTTCGGGTTGACCAATTATAACCAAAATCTAATCAAGTCTGCATATGGTTGTAAGGAAGAGGAATACGCAAGAATTGTAATTTTTGGAATTCTAGTATTGGAGATATCGTGCACGAAAAGGCGTCCACACACACACACACACACACATACACACACACGCACACACACACACACACACACACACACACACACGCACACACGAACACACACACATACAGACATCATCGTAAAAATAGTAAAATCGTATTGTAAAAACCCTAAAACGTGCTTATTCAATGAAAACTCACCACCGAATTTTTTGACCAAAGACAATACCTTCCTTACCTATAGGTGACGGAAGGTAAAAATAAGTTAGTATTTCATTTCTATTTAAAAAAATAAGTAGGTTGTGCAAACGTTTAATCAAGAAAAACAAAAGAAAATTATCTGTCATTTTCGTATTTTATTGTTATCCATTATTATAATTAAGGTAATTTTCGTTACCTTTGTAATAATTAATTTAATAATAGCAGCAGATTCAGCAAATACTGATTTTATTTATTGATGCAAGACCCATCAAAATGCATTCCTAGCATGCAATTTATTTTTACAAAGTTATCCTAATTACGCAAGACTAAATAGTAATTACGCGAAATGGACAAAAATAACGAAATTTGGAATATATACAAAAAAAAAATATAATACGTAACAATGACATACAACAATGACAAGTAATTTTCTATTGTCTTAATAGTTGAATGTTTGTTTAGCCTACTTAAAAATATTAAAATATTAACTTTGAATTAATTTTTATCAAATTTTTCGCAATAAGGGTATGAATTATTAATAAACCGAAATCGATAAGAATATTTGTACGTGTATTTATTTTATTATAATAATTGTGGTACAACATCAAGTGAAATTACAAAATAAAAATAAAAAATATATTATAAAATGTACCTCCATGAGAATATAACAACTTTTAAAATAATACTTTATTGAATTACTTAGCAGTGTTTTACAATCTGGCTAGTCGTCTAGATCTAGAACAAGCTGTTTTTTTTTATAAAACGACGAACCGCTTACTTATTTTGTATATTTCTCTAACTGTACTGGCCAGTTGAGTAGCAATACTTATCGTTAAATTTTAACTGTTGGTTAAATTGACAATATCATATCAAAACGGAATGTCAAATGAATTGTTAAATATATATAAACAAACAAAGAAACAAAGCTCATTTTTAACAAAAACGTATACCTATATCCTAATCGGACTATACTTCTCGCGCGTACTATCTATCTCTTTCGCCACGAATACTATCTCTCTCTCTCTCTCACTCTCTCTCTCTCTGTACGGCACCAGTGAAGACTGTCATGTAAGACTGGACGGGCTTTAAATAACTATTACATCCTGGTGCTTGAAAAATGTTGACCGAGTTTTATGCGTTAGGTTACATTATTGATGTTATATTTATGACCAGTTACACCGCTTATAGTTAAAGTCTTAACTACAGGTTAACAAAAAAAGTGCGTACCGAAATTTTGACAGTAATGGGATCTAGATAAATACATGACTGGGATGGGTGATGAAAGATAACGATAGGTGGATGTGGACCGCCCTTTTACTCATCACTAATCACCGGAGTAGAGAGAAATAGCCTTCCTTTGTTTCATTGACCCAATTGGTAGATTTAAATGCTACATTTGGCAGCAACCGCCAGGAAGGTCATTTTCGTCCTTTATTACAACGCTTATAAGTAGTTAAATTTTGAATATTGGTTAAATTGACAATATCGTTTCGAATCAGAATTTCAGAATGTCAAATGAGTTGTTAAATGTTATTGTCAAGATTTTGCTACGCACTTTTTTGTTAAGACTAATAAGTGGTGCAACTGACCATAAATATAACAACAATAACGTTACCTAACGCATAACACTCATGCACGAGGATATAAAAGATTTTACCGTCTTTTTGAAAAAAAAATCTGATGTGGCCAGCACATTACCTTCCGTTTATCCTGTGTATTATGTACAAATTCTATACAGTGAAACTTTTTAAAGATGTCCGAACAAGATTATCTGTATCATTAACGAATTAACAAATTGGTATACATTTATCTCTTTCATTTGCCATAAAACGAAGCGTGTGCGATAAGGATGGATACAATACGCTTGTCTTTGAAAAATTCATATTTTTTCGACTGACATTCCATTTTAAAACGATGCTCGTTGTTGACAATACTTTCGCTGTAACGTTAGTATATTTATTAATTCAGGTATATTACCTTGATTCATAGCCGTACGAATAACGCTATTTTCTGTCAGTGTCACTGACATTGACAAAATGACAGTATCTTATTTTTCACATATTTGGTTTTACATTTATCAGTTGACTTCCGTTTTGAATTTTTAATGCTTTTGCTTAAACATATATTGTTATAATAATAAAATAACAGTAGTATCTTATGGACCCTCATAAAAACTAAGTGAACGACACTACTGTATTTGTCGGAATAGGCGGAGCTAAAATCTTGATTCGTACAATTCGTAGGTGACCTTGATCGGACATCTTTAAAAAAAATTACTGTACATAAATTTTCTTGCAAAAGATCCTATATTTCCAGTAAAATTATTTCATAAACAAACTATGCAAATTGTATTTGACACTGACATCTTCTTCTTCTTTAGCTTTTCCCATTCGTTAGGGGTCGCTAATTTTTATTTTCTTCTTCCACTCATTTTGCGTGACGTCCTCATTCAGTTCATTTTCTCTCAAGTCTTCCGTAATGCAGTTCTTCCATCTTATCTTTGGTCTTCCTCGGTTTCTTCTACATTCTACTACTAAACTATTCATTCTTTTACCAAAATATTCTTCATCTCTCCTCATGATATGTTCAAGCCAATGTAATCGTCTCTCTTGTATTTTTCTAGAAACTTCTATCATTCGAGTCATTTCCCTTACCTTTAAATTCCTTACTCTATCTTTCCGTGTCTTCCCAACATCTATCTCAAAATCCTTATCTCTGCCACATTCATTTTCATTTCATTGACACGGACATCTGTCAATTTGAATTATCTGAATATATTAGCAGTTTCCATGGTTAGCATACCTGGCTGATTTATGAAATTTAATATAATTCTTTATCTCTAAAAAGGTTCATTCACAGCTACTGTTTTAATTTATTGTGATAATGCGTAACTTATAACTTTAATGCGTAATGCTAATTCATAAGATTATAGTCAAACATCCATTTAATCCAAATTTAATAGATAAGCGTAACGCTAACGATGGTTCTGGCATCTATGCGCAAATATTAGAACCTTACAAAAATAAGACAATTAATAATTAATAACATAAATATAAGACATACATATATTAATTAGTAGGTAATGAAATTAATATATTTTAAAATTTATTTATTATTAAAAATATAAATATTCAAATGTTTGATTAGTACGCACACACAGATGAAGTAGAATGTCAAATTGTTTAATGGATAAACGTGTGTAGTTAAAAAACATGCTTTCGTCCCAAAATCTCATTTCCTGTATTAAATTTTCTCAATCTCCTTGTTGAGACCGAAGCTGATATACTGGATGAGTTCTCCATCGGCGCCTTGGTTTTTTCTTTTCTTTTGCTATTTTACTTTTTACGCAATTAATTAGAAGCATAGCACTTGCGGCAGCTATAATTTTATTCCGGCGTTGAATAAATAAAAAAAATTCAGCATTCATGTTGACAGTTGTCATCAAAGTTAAATATAATAACCTTCTTACGCATGCGCACATAACGTTAATGCATAAGCATAAAC
Source organism: Harpalus rufipes (assembly GCA_951394225.1). Classification (NCBI taxonomy): domain Eukaryota; kingdom Metazoa; phylum Arthropoda; class Insecta; order Coleoptera; family Carabidae; genus Harpalus; species Harpalus rufipes. The sequence continues at coordinate 22,335,182 of OX596283.1, forward strand.
GTAAAAGTTTGGAGTTTGTAAACATTTTGTGCTTATACATTACGCTTACGCTTACGCGTTGGCACTAATTTGTAGCTGTGAATGGTCTTATGCATTGCCATCTATCAAAATTTTTCTGCGTTATGCGTTAGCGTAGCATTACGCACTAAAACAGTAGCTGTGAATGAAGCTTAATATCTATTGAATATGAAATGCAATCCAATCGTATAGAGAATAATATATTCTTTAAAATTTATAACATTCAATGACAATGATATTTAACTATTTTTTCTCAAGAAAAACTGTTAAAAGTTGCAAATTTGGGTACTTCCGGTGGATCAGTTATAACCAAAATCTAATCATGTCTGCATATGGATCTAAACTTCAGGCATACGAAAAAATTATAATTTTTGGATTCGTGGTATTGGAGTTATACTATCCAAAACAATCGTCACATACGTACATACACACACTCACTCACTCACACACACACACACACACACACACACACACACACACACACACACACACACACACACACACACACGCGCGCGCGCGCTTTGACACCATCGTAAAAATAGTAAATTCGTATTCTAGGGACCCCAAAACGTGCTTATACATTAGAAACTCACTATCGAATTTTTTGACCAAAGACAATACCTTCCTTACCTAAAGGTGACGGAAGTTAAAAAAACTATAATTTCGCGTGTTAATAATTGTTATGTAAACATTAACTTTTCATGACAGTTATCGAAAAACAATATTTTGAATTATTTAATAAATAATGATTTATTGTTGTGTTAATCCATTTTATAATAGCGCCTACCTACCTACATAAATTTTATGTCTCATACTTATAAGGACAGTAAATTATAAGAAACGAAGTAAATGTCACTGAGGTTATAAATTAGAATGATAATTCATAAAATTATTTAATAAATTAATATACCTATCAGATTGAGGTAATAACTGTCATATAATTTATTTTGCAGTTTAATTTATTATTAAGCATTTCTGTGAATACAAATAAATTCATTATTATTTTTTGAAAAGGATACTTTTCCATCCTATTTCTAAAAGAATAGTCCATAACTATTTTATGAAAAAAATGATAATCTACTTGAAAAGTTAGTTGTAAGTAGTGTTTTTCACTATCCATTACAAAATAGTGAATCTTCTATAAGTTGTCAAAAATTCACAATAGAGTAATGATACTTTGTTAATAGTTTTGATTAATGAAAGCAGTACCGGCGATGATGAAATGTAATGAAGCTAATTATCACGGTGAGTAAGTTTTGTGATTAATTATTTTTAGTGTCCAGGGAATATCAGTAATGCATACTTGTAATTTAAGAAAATTGTGTCATTTAATATGCACGAGCTACTTTAGTTTTAGCTTGATGAGTAAGAAATTTTATAAACTTCATAAACTTTTTCTTTTCATAATTCTTTTGCTTCATTTTTAAGAAAGAATAACGAAGGGGAAGATTTACTTTAGTTTTAAAATTATATTAAAAATTTAAACTTTTTTATTATTATTTAAAATGTTTTTGATTGTGCCAGGAATTCATCGCTTGTATTATTGCGTTGTTAGAGTTTGTCTACTCTTAAAAAATGTCTTAATGTACAGTTTAATTTTCTAAAGATGTTTTATTAAGGTCATCTTCGAATTGCATGAGTTTTGATTTTAGCTCCATCCAATCTGTCAAATTCAGTAGTGTCGTTTACTTTGTTTTTACCTCTCGATAAGAGAGGATTCATGCTAAAAATCGAATATACAGATTTTAATGAATAAGCACGTTTTTAGGTTCCTACAATCCGATTTTAACATTTTTACGATGATGTCTGCGTGTGTGTGTGTGTGTGTGTGTGTATGTGTATGTGTGTGTGTTAATTGATATTTGTTTAACTACGTATTTCCCAATCGGACATTCATGGGAAGAGTGGAAAGGTTTTGGTAACAATTGGACAACAGGAAGTAGCAGATTCTTGAACAAAAATCTTCTAAATATTATTTTTTGAATTTTTTTCTTAGTAATATTAAAGAAAATTAAATTCTCAATCTGACACATTTAATTTTTTTATTATATCTCGTATAGGTTTGCAGATATAGTATATAATAATATAGAATAACCTGTTGTAAAACCTAAATCTCGTTGCCAAAAAAATTGACAGATAAATGCAAAATGTCAGTGTCAAAAATCAATTTTTCTGGGAGGTACGAATACATTCAATATATATTATTGTATTATTAATTAAATATGTATTTAAATTATAGGTATGTTAATATTACATATATCCTTAAGAAATACTGCCAATACCGTAATTGAATTTGATGAATTTTGAACATATTAGAAGAGTAGGACAAAATTCCTCATAGAACGAAAGAATAGATACAATTTCAATTATTTGTGTATACAAGAGACGTTAAATTCGTTACTGCGCGAGCAGTCATGTGACTTTGTTGGCCTTGGCAAGTAGATATGAGGATCCGTGTCAGAATGACGGCTAGTAATTATTTACATAGATGTCTCAATTGTCATATGTCATAATTTTTCATTCAAAATTTCAAAATATTCTGATGTTTATTTGTTATCAATGGATTTGAAAAATCATGATGTTTTGAATGAAAAATTATGATACTTGACATCTATGTACATTATTAATAGCTGTCATTCTAACACGGGCCCCTATATTTATTTGCCAAGGCCAACAAAGTCAAATGACTGCTCGCGTCCTATCCAACATAAAATGAAAATGGCGAGAGGTATTGTGCTGGCCACAACAGATTTTTTTTTTTTTAGGTGTACATAAGATACTCGGGGAAATAGAGTATAGGTCAGTAAGCATTTATGAAAATTATCTGAAGAACATATAGTCATTTTTTTTTTAGAATGGTATTTTAATATGTTCACGTGATTGCAGAGTATGAATAGAGAAATCATATGTGTTTTTAACAACGTGTTTGTCTTGATTGTTTTATTTTTAGGCAGCGTTTGTTTCCGTATTCCGTAACTTAAGCTATATGTATAATTTGCATGATTACATGTATGACAATCAAAAATTGAGCGGTAAGAAATTATCGAAACGATAAAATTATTTTGACTTCTTCTGCATACTTTTGAGGAAGAGAAACTTATAAATGTTCTCCTAATTCCATTGTCGTCTGTAAAAGATGTATTATATTTTGGGGTTATCACATGACAATTCTCGCTCTGTTTTATGTTTCTTATGTACTTATTTCTGAATATTTTTGTAATTTGGAGTGTTTGTACTGCTTTGGTTGTGTCACATGTGACGGTAAATATCAAAAATGAATTTAAACGTGGATATATTTCGTCGCCAAAAAAAATAGTATGTTTGATCCGTAGAAGTTGTTGACTACAAAAAGTAGATCTTTTTACAATAGTTATTTGTAGGAAAAATTAATTTTTTATTTAAAATAGTGTAAGTGCTACGGTAATTTGATTTTTTTTTGTATGTTATGACATTATTTTTGAATTATTTCAAATTGAATTTACATTATTAATGTTAATAAATATCTAGTTGCAAAGTATTTAAGGTTATTTTAAGTGTCATTTTTAAAGAGTACGTAGTACTGCATTGGACGACATCTTCTATTTGATTTGTAAAGTAAAATAAAATATGAAGTAGTAACAAATCAAAGAGTACGCAATACCTTGTAGACATAGAGTATGCGTGCGTGATATTTACATTTTTAGTTCTCATTTTGCAGATGTTGTATTATAAAAGAAAAAGTAATCGGGAACTAAAATTCACTTCAGATTTATTAATACAAATCAGAACTCGATTAGTTAATGACAAGTCACAACGTAATATAACGTCATCACTTGGAATTCACGAGGCTACATTGCGAAAGAGACTGTACCCACCTACTTCACTGGGAAGGTTCAAACCTATTTTTGATGAAAATATGGAAAATGCTCTAGTGGAGCATATAAAAAAATTTGGATAGTATATTTTTCGGTGTTACTGTTACAGACATCTTTTTATACAGCAATTAACCTTGTTATAAAATGGTGAATGCAAACGTTCTATAAACGACATAATTTATTATTAGACAACCAGAAAAAGTCAGTAAAGCTTGAGTCCCAGGTTTTAACAAAGTATAAATATCAAGATATTTTACAAACTTGCAAAGCATTTATTTATTTAGATTTTTTTTATCCAAAAGTACGTATTTTCCGAATATTGTTATCTATTTTTTTGTAAAAATATATTACCTTCTCAAGCAATAATTTTCTTATTTTCTTAAAGTATTTAGTTCAAAGAATATATAATATTATTTTTCAACTACTTTTGTAATTAAATTAAAAATTATTTCTGCGTTGTGCATTCAGAGCTGTTTTCTTATATATTAATTGTTGTAATAAATTAATGTATTAATTATTGTAATCAATTCTTGTTATTACTGTAATCAATTATAATTAAAAAGAAAATAATTTTCATTATAGTCCGTTCATATTATTTCTAATTTAAAGTTTTAAAGTACATTATAGCTGTCAGTCTGGATCTAACGACTTCACTACCTGGCTCTGGCTCATAAAAATTAAATAAATGACATCACATTACAATGCCATTTCTACACAAATTTGACTGTATATTATATTTGAAATCGTACGATTTTCACTGACCTCTCGTGTGTGTGTTCTACACATCTGCTTTTGATTGGAACGTAAACAACCCATAGCAGTTCAATCGCGCACAATATCTCTAGTGCACAAGCGTTATAAATTACCAAACGCGTACTTCACTGCACAAAACCATAATAAAATCACATTTCTCTGTTCATTTCTTCCACACTGCGGTGGACCGGGGACCGCAATTCGCGGGCTCTGTGGAATCAGTTATTCGCCAGGGCGAAGTTTCCAAATCGAATAACGTGCCATTCCTCACCGTCTACCATTCCACAGTAGCCAGATTTTGATTGAGTCCCGATGCTAGCTTTAAATTTTCAGTATTAAAAGCGTGTGATAAGAATTTTAAAACGATGATTGGTCATTGTAAGAAGGCAGATGAAGAAAAATTGAAGTCACGAGAAAGAAAATTGGGAAAAGTTGATTTATTTATCGTTGATGGAGGAAATTATGAAAGATGTGGAACATTTTTCTTGAATAATAACTTAGGGAAAGAGTGACAAAATTTAAAAAAAATATATAAATAGGGCACACATATTATGAATAATATATGATTTAAATGCTTAATTTTCATATTTCTGTGTCGTAATATTTGTTGATAATTATTGTATTAAGTTCCATACATAATTTACGGTATTATTGAAAATATACCTAACTACATGGTAAGCGCCCACACGGTACAAATGTTCCATCATTACCGATATCTGTGTACGAAGCAGATTGGCACACCCAGCAATGGGTAATATGCCGGGATGAAATATTTATTTATTTATTTATTTATTTCTACTTGATTCTTATTTTACGATAATACTTAAAATCTTTTTATATTATTTTATTTATATTTTATATTATAAATTATATACAGCCGAACATAGGACTTTAACATGTAAAATCAGACTTTCCTAATTTTCTGCTTCCCTAATTATTTTAGGCATGGCATCAAACCCGAACCTAAACCGAACCAAAACCGGAACTAAACCGTGTCATTTGAGGGAACCCAACCCCAGAACCGAACCTGAGATATATTTTTCAATTGAACCCGAGTCGGAACCGAACCGGGTATAAAAATTCTGGTTCAAGGTTCAACTCCGGTTCAGGTTCAATTTTTGTTTGAAACGTAAACGTAATCGTAACACTTATAGCCGATCATCGACGATCGACACCTTCTGCATTTTCGTCGCTGTATGTGTTGATTGTTCGTGAAAAATGTGTTCATGTTCTTTTCTTGCGTTGCATTAATTATAAATTCCGGCACGCATTATTTCTATATAAAGATTGTTATTCAAAAAACATTAATTCAATTTTCATTAGGTCGAACCGAACCTGAACCCGGAACAAAACCGCAAATTTTATTAATGCTTGAACCAGAACCGCACACGAACCCATTTTTCAAAAAAACGAATTAACCTGAACCTGAACCGAACCCAGTTTTTAGCGGGTTTGATACTCTGATTTTAGGTAAAACAGCTTAAAATAAAAGTTGTAGAGCATAAAATTCTGCGTCTGAATCATAAGCAAAATTTTGTATGCCTTGTAACGGCAGAAATTAGGTATGAAAATGTCGAAAATCACTTCAAAAATAGCAATAGCCATGGAATTGAGACAAAATAAATAACAAATGTATAACGGTTTGTCATGTTATTTTTATTAGGTATTATTTCTAATTCATATGTTCTATATGTATGTGATATTTTTACTCGGAATTAAATATTTATCACCTATTGACAACATTTGTATTACAATTAAAACAAAACAATATATTTTTAATCAACCACAAATAAATTTTTAGAGTATACATCATTTTAGTATTCGTGGACTTAAATAGTATATTATGTAACAAGTTTTATAATTTTTTATAAAACGAGTCACATACTATACCTTTTTACGGCTGCAAATTAAGATGGCAGAAATAAAGAAATACACTTCTGAAGTTACTTATTTTTACAGAATATCAGCTGTCAACTCAAGCACTAGCAATATTAGCAACTACCTTCATCCTGTGCTTAATGCATAAGTTGTTACTATCTTCAAGCCGTGTCTAATACGCTCGAAGCCACAACTTACCAAGTTGTGACTAAGAAGTTAATTAGCGCCATAGGAACCTGTATGTTATGTAACATTTTAACAACGGGAATAGAAAAATAGCTATTTATGTTATTAGGTCGGTAGTGAAGCAGTTATAGACTACCGGCCGTGTGTTGTACAAAGTTTTTTGTATACTTGAACAAAAACCATTTTAAAAGTAAATAATTTAGGATTTTTCACATTGGCAAGCTTTCAATAAGGATAATATTTTTAAATGAAGCGTTGTAAATGATAAAACGTACAGTTATAAGCTTATTGAATAATTACATAGTTTTCTAATATTTAAAATATAATTTATATCCAAATTCCAACCTCAAAACAAACTTTGTACCGGCCAGGTCATAAAGATATACTACCGGATTTGATAAGCTGGTAGATAGTTGCTACTAGTTTACCGCTAGAGGGTATTGTTTGGATACCGAGCGAGACGTAGTCGAGGTATTAATATTATCCGAAAGTTCTATACACGCACTTAACGTCCGTGATGCTTATTATATTTTATGCACGACCGGACATTTTGTACCATTTTTGTACAATAAAATTTTAAAAATATTGTCAAAATCGACACTACGAGTAGTTATTTTACTAAAAGCAACTATGATTTATATTTATTCTAATGTTTTTGCTAAGATAATGTACAAATTATTTATACATTTACCGCCCGTGGTCTTTTTGTACGATTTGCTGGCTTTGTTATCTTAGCAACCAAATCTTGATCAGTAAATAAAACCTACTGCCCTGGAAACACTATCTGTAAACATTAATAAAACTCGGTCGTGCAAAATAGTTATTTAAGTATAAAGGTCTGTAAGTATTTCTTACCGGTTGAGCATGATTTTGGAGATCGAGATAAGTCGAGATCTCCAATACATCGATGCCGGTAGAAGAACACTTATTGACCACAATGCTTAATAGGTTTTTTGCATGATTGACTCACAAATTTAAAAGAGTAGGATTTGAAAATTATTTTGACACATTAAAAAAAAAATAGTTGTCATAGTTAAAGTAAGCTTTGATACTTACCGCCTCGCCTTTTAATGAAATAATCACTTACTGATACCGATAAGTAATTTGTAAATAAAGCCTACTGCCTCGTAAACCCTATCAGTAAACTTTAATAAAAAACCGATCGTGCAAAATAGTATTTTCCGTCGACCGTTTATTAATAGGCTATCTTAATGTATAGAAAATCATTCATTAATGACCCCTATTAATGCATGATTTTTATTAATAAACGATTTATTGGGTGCGTTTACCACTTGGAATACAGCATGTATTGCTAACGCTAAGTTGTAGCAAAAAGGTAGACAGAATTAAAAGTCATGCTTTTGACACTTACTAGCTAGATATATTCACGTAGCATACCTTTAAAATGAATTTGAAAAAATAAAATTCCTCAAATAACATAAAAAAACCGCTTGTGTTGTGTAGCATTAAGTAAACTGAACGCACCCACTGAAAACAATTGATGACAAAACTTATTGATTTTCTGACGTAAAATTTGACGTTCGGTCAACCATTACTAACCTAAAAAAATTTGTCATGGAATAAAATTAGATTTTCCATTTAAGTAAGATACGGTCAACGAAAAAATATTGTAACTAACACGTGTGTTAATTGGCGATTAACACACTTGGTAGTTAAATAACTATTATGTATTAAGAGCATAATCAAAAGATTGTAGCACGGGGGAATGTTTAAAGCTTGAGCTATAAATTTCCCGAGTGGCCGAGTGCTATAATCTTGATTTTGTCCGTGGTACATAAAACGTTTTATTTTGTTTTTCGAAATTCAAGGATTCATTATACAGGGTGTTAATAAAAAAACTTTACACACTTTAGCAGGTGATAGTAGAGATGAAAACAAGAAAAAAAATCTAATACACTTAGGTCCAATACTCATTGGTTTTTAGAAAATTTATGTATGGAATTTGTACATAATACACAGGATTGACGGAAGGTATTGTGCTGGCCACATCAGATTTAACAACTAATGACTCTAGGTGTTTACGTTCAAGTGCGTGAGTCTCTTCGACGACGGCTGCAACTTTGTTTACAATTGATCGTAAACACCTAGAGTCCTTAGTTGTTAAATCTGATGTGGCCAGCACAATACCTTCCGTCAATCATGTGTATTATGTACAAATTCCATACATAAATTTTCTAAAAACCAATGAGTATTGGACTTAAGTGTATTAGAATTTTTTTCTTGTTTTCATCTCTACTATCACCTGCTAAAGTGTCTAAAGTTTTTTTATTAACACCCTGTATATATATTCAGTATCGTTGTGCTGGCGTTGTGAATTTTAAGTATGCTATGGTTTCTAGCTATATTGTTTGTTTATAACCAATTTTAATTTAGTGTCAAATGAAAATGGAAGATATCGATTATTCAAAAGACATATCGGATGAATTTGAGGCTGTATAGAGAAAGTTGGTTCCACGGAAGTCAAAAGACATATACAAGAAAGAATATGAAAAGTTTTGCGAGTACCGGTGTTCAAAACATTTAATTTATTGAATTTATTGTGTTGTCTGACATTAATCCATAAACCGCAATTTTGATGTTTGAATAGCTGTTGCTTGGCAATTTTGTAGGCGATAAAATTCAAATTGCGCCCGCTTTTGAGGATGAATAAACGAGATAACGATTCCAAAATAAAATAAAAATAATTAATTAATTAATTGGTAACCATGTCTGCAAACAATTACTAATTTCAAACAAACTCATTGCAAATATTCTCATGTAGGTAATAACATTATATTATAACAATTTATAAAATAAAAATGGGATTGAAGGACCAGAACGTGAAATTTATATTGAATTCTTAGTAAAAAGGCTTGATGATCCACGTAACGTACGCTTTATCAGAAAAACATCCTCAGCTGTACATAAATAATTTTGTTGGAAACAATTATTGGAAAGTTATTAAACATAGATATTTCTTACCTATTTACAATAATTGTACAAATTGTTACATGAAATTCAATATAGAAATATTATATATAAACTATTAAACTACATGCTCTACAAATTAAGTTGAAAAATTAAGATTTCAGCTCTCAATCATACCGACACAGTTCGGAGTTGGAGAGATACTGAAATGTGAAAATGGAAACTTAATTAATAAAACCATACATAGGGAAATTATTACGTTAGTGATTTTTAAGTTTGTCAATAAAATTCACCATTATTTTTATAGTCTGTTTGGAAACTAACAACAATTTTTAATAAATTTTATGTGAAGTATTTCTTTATGCAAACGGTTGTCTTTAAATTTGACATTGTCTACAATTTTAACATGATTAGGTTTTATCAAATTACTGTGGTAATTATGTTGGTACATTATCCTAATGTATCCACTACATTCCACTTGGTAGATGACGTCTGTGGATTCAGATTGATCTATTGCATCTTTTAATTTAATGAAATTGGATGCTGTTGTGTGAAAGTTATTGTTAGCTATTTTTATATTACTACTTTCTAAGATTTGCTTAATGCCATTATTGGTATTATAATTAAATGGGATGGAGCAAAAAATGATGTTATTATTTATGTAATTGTGAAGTTCTCGTTTTGTGAGATTGTTAATTTTGAATAATCTTTTGTTAATGTTTCTGATGAGAAACGTTTTAGGATAACCATTTTTTAACAAGGTGTGGAAAATATAATCTAGGTTTTGTCGATGATAAGGTATGTCAGAGAACTATACTGCCCGGTTTTATTAATTATGTTTCCAGTTTCACACTTCAGTATTCCGAATTGTGTCGGTTTGGTTGAGTAACGTAAAATATAGACCATGTTGTTTATGTTTATGTATAATATTTCTATATTGCATTTCATGTAATAATTTATACAATTATTCTAAATAGTTAAGAAATATTTATGTTTAATAACTTTCCAATAATTGTTTCCAACAAAATTATTTATGTACAGCTGAGGAGGGGTTTTGCTTATAGCTCGAAAAGTCCGTTTTTTCTGATAAAGCGTACGTTATGTGGACCATCAAGCCTTTTTACTTAAAATACAGTTTATAAAATTAAATTTTATTTCAGTTTTGGTGTAAATATGTAAATCCACCCAATTAAACACAATTAAATTTAAATTCTAAACAAGTTCGCAATAACAAGCATCATAGAAAGAATAAAAATTTCTCATACATTTTCCTATTAGCGAGCCGTGCACGCTGTAAGTACAGCAGTGTAGCTGCAGTTACACAAATTACAATCTACATTCAGTCGTTGAACTTCTGTCATTATGCATGCAACTCGCACACTTTGGCTGCGTGTCTGCCTGCCGAAGCCCAGCAACTTTTCAACTTTTCTCGTTGCAAACAACTTTTCTCTGCAAATCTAAGCGCACAATTCATTTCAGCTGCAATGTTTAACTTTATATCTTCAATGTTGTTGAACAAACTAAATTTATATAATTGTAAAAGATATAGAAGTTATACTATGTATGTATGTAAATATTATGCGTTGCTTTAAATGCATTAGGTGGGGTATAGACTAGTTCGCCTCCTCGTGGTGTATTCCAATTTTAAATGGCATAAAAGTGAACACTGTGGTGGGCTTCCCATACCAGCAATGAGTGCCCTAGAGGTGACATCTGGTGCAAACCCGCACGGTACGAATATGTCATCATCATTACAGAAAGATATTTGTGCACAAAGCAAATTGGCATACCCAGCAATGGGTAATATGCCGTGATAATTTATTTATTTATTTATTTATTTATTTATTTATTTATTTATTTATTTATTTATTTATTTATTTATTTATTTATTTATTTATTTATTTATTTATTTATTTATTTATTTATTTATTTATTTATTTATTTATTTATTTATTTATTTATTTATTTATTTATTTATTTATTTATTTATTTATTTATTTATTTATTTATTTATTTATTTATTTATTTATTTATTTATTTATTTATTTATTTATTTATTTATTTATTTATTTATTTATTTATTTATTTATTTATTTATTTATTTATTTATTTATTTATTTATTTATTTATTTATTTATTTATTTATTTATTTATTTATTTATTTATTTATTTATTTATTTATTTATTTATTTATTTATTTATTTATTTATTTATTTAGTATTCATTTTGAAACTTGAATATTAAAATGATGGCTGCAATAGTTCTGGAGTGGAAATGTGGATTGGAAGAAGAAAGTTTCTGGATATATCAGTCAAAATAAGTTTATTTTCGGCCTCTGGCGGTTTCAGCACCTCATGTGCCTTCTTCAGGAGTTTCGACAATCATTACATTTTTTGAAAAGATGACAAAGAAACATGTGTAAAACTTACGGAAAACGAATACTTTAAAAAACATGTATACCGGGAGTTTATTTTATTAGTAAACATAGGACATATCATTACCATAGTTACAATATAAAATGATTGACAGCAATGCATTAAAGCGTTTATTTTATAAGTAAATATACGAATAATTAACATAGTTTTAGGTCCAATTTTTTCACCTCTGGATAAATTGTCAGTTAACTGCCAGATAAAAAGAAAATATCGCATCGATGTTACAGCGTAATTTGACAAAATTATACACACGTCAATTATATGAATTAATTGGCACTTTATCTAGACGTGAAAAAACCGGGCCTAAAATAAATAATAAATTGTGAATTAAAGAAATGAGAAATTATTTGTTTATAAAGAACTACATTAAACTAGTGAGGAATTTTTATTTTAACTTTTCAAATACTCAATATTGGCACTGAAACGTGCGCCCCTGACTTAAGAGTATACGAGCGCCGTCACTGGTAGAATATTCTCGAGCGATGACGTAATCCCCCCCCCCCCCGCGGGGGAAAACCCATACGCGTTCAGACTGGTTAGTTACATCCGGTGGTGTGATCCTCTATGTTCGATGATGGTCGAGGTAGAAAGTTCCAGAAGGACACTGGGCTGTATAAATACCGTCCGAAGGACAGCGGAGATATAGCCTGATATATAGAAGCAACGAGCAATGAAGTTGGTGATATAAATAAACAGTCTACGTGTGGTGAACATAAATAAATGTAGTTATATAAATAAATGTGGTGATACAAATATTGATTAAATAAATAAGCTTAGTGTTTAAGCATTTAATAATATTCTTAGTCTTAAATTAGTGTTTATAATTATTTAATCATAGTGTTAGTTATTTTTATTATCTTTTTAATATTTATCCTAATTATTTATCGTTTAATAAACGTATTATTTTAATTAATAATATTTCTCTGATTTTTACACTTCACCCAAATAAATAAACGTTACAGCACGTAATTTCTAAACAATATCCTAAACGATTATGAATATTTTATGAACCTGCACTAATTCTGTTTTTAATTGGCCAATGTTCATCATATCACCATTGTACACATTTTTTAAGTGTCCCCAAAGAAAAAACTCAGTTGGTGCAAGTTGCTGGCCCAAGTCGATTATTAAATGTTGCAGCAAACACATCTGAAACTTGACTATTTGAATTATACCATGTTATAATCTGCACTTTATCTTGTATAAAAAAAAAAACATTTTGAAATGTGACAGTTTGACGAGTCTGAATTATTCTCTATGTTTACTCCTAAAATAAACGCTTGAATACATTGCTGTTATTTTGTAACTATTGTAATGAAACTACTCTATTTACTGATAAGAAAAACTATCAGTATATTATTTATTAATTGTTTTTTTCTGTTATTTAAAGTCTCCTTTTTACGTAAGTTTTACACATGTTTCTCTTTCATCTTCTCAAAAAATGTAATGACTATTGTAGTTCCTGAAGAAGGAACCTGAGGTAAAGAAACCGGTATAATCCAGAAACTTTCTTCTTTCCAATTAAAATGATACTCTGTTTAAATATTTATTTTAAATTTAAATCAATTTACTTTCTTTTCCCCTGCCAACCATTCCGTGCAACCAGTGTTGTCCACTGTTCTGCTTTGTTCCCTGCATCGCCTCCTACGATAAATAACCTGCTGTGCGGACACGGGAAAGCGTCGGGCAATTAGCCGTCGCGGAGCGTCCCGGTGTTACGAACGGCTACCGTAAAGTTATCGTGCACTGCGGCTTTTAACTTAAGTGTGCTGAGTATGAGTATATTCTTGACCATACCGGTGGCTATTAAAAAACGAGTCCTGTTTGAAACTCCATAACTTCGCAGTGCATTGAGATATCGATTTAATTTTTTTATCTCTTGGAGACAAAGCGTTGAAAAGTATTCCTTCCAAATTTCAAACATTTACATATAGAAAAACAAGTGCATAGCGATTTTTTAAAATTTGCCATTCAAATATACCATTACACGTTGCTCATTATCAGTTTAAAGCAAAGTAGGCTATTATTAAAAAAAATGTAACTGTCAGTGACATTTTAAGTTAGTTGTAACTGTCATAAATTTGCTCTAAGTTTTGCGCAATTATCTCGAGATTTATTCTTATAATGGCACCTGACTTAAGTAAATCTAACTTAGTGATCGTAGCAACTTGTTATCAAGAAAAAATTGGCACGGCAGGTTTTCGGAAAATTGATCCAAATAAAATAAATGAATAAAAAATCTGATGAGGCCAGCATATTACTTTCCGTTAGTTCTATGTATTTTGTAGAAATTCCACACAGAAATATTCTATATTTCCAATAAAAATGTAACACAAACGTAGTATGTAAATTATACTTGATACTGACATCTGCCAATCAGAATTATCTTAATATAGTAGCAGTTTCCATTGTTATAGCATAGCTGGCTGATTAATTAAATTTAATTTAATTTTATTTTTTAACATTAATGAATATGAAGTATAAAATGCAATAAAACCGTATAGAGAATATAATATTTTTTAATATTTATAATAATAATAATAATAATAATAATAATAATAATAATAATAATAATAATAATAATAATAATAATAATAATAATAATAATGATAATAATAATAATAATAATAATAATAATAATAATAATAATAATAATAATAATAATAATAATAATTGAACAACCCACAAGTTTCGAACACCACTTAGAACTACATGGTCCCAACAGCTGACCCTGAAATAAAACAATAAATTAGAACCACAAAATGTAACATGTATTTGTATGCTTACCTCTTATGTATGTAATTACAAAGTATTGTATATACTTACCTTGCCAAACAAGGTCGTTGTACAAACTGTACCAAAAATTCAATGAAATAAACAAAATAATAATAATAATAATAATAATAATAATAATAATTTATTGCCCAACAGTTCAGACCATTTACAGGACAATACATAATATGAATACATTTAGAATATATAAGTGCATGTACATAAAAAAACATAAAAAAAAGAATTTGACAAAAATTACATAAATATATCAATATAAAAATTGTTAGCATTTTTTGATATAATAGTTATGGGGGCACGCTGGAGTACATCCGAATGGGATGAGGGAAGTTGAAATGTCCTAGAAAACCTGGCTGCCTGACGTGGAACATGGATCTGGACACGCGACAGGAGAAAAGGCGCATCTATTTCACCACGTAGGAGAAGCCGAAGGAATTTAGCACTGCACATCTCTCTGCGGGTCGCCAAGGATGGCATGCTATGACGTTGAAGGAGAGCTTGCTGACCTATACCCCTTGGAGGATAAACTCTATCTAGTTTGAAGGACAAAAATTTCAAAAACCTGCGATATATACGGTCAAGCGCCAAGTGTTGGTAGGTGTAATAGGGGTACCAGATGAGGGTAGCGTATTCTAATTTACTTAAAACGTAGGCATGAAAAAGTGATTTAATTGCATCCGTATTCCCAAAAATGTTCGTGATTCTTATAATAAAACCAAGCATTTTGTTAGCGTCACGCACGACATTGTTTATATGTTCAGAAAAAATGAAATTACTTGAAAAAGTGACACCTAAATCTTTAAATGATTTTACTCTATCTAGTACTGAATTGGTTATTTTATAAGAATACTGCATAATATTAATTTTGCGGGTAAATGAAGCTGTGCAGCATTTTTGAACATTAAGAGTGAGTTTGTTAATTTCACACCAGGAATACATAATATTAATATTACTCTGTAGCAATTGTGCATCATTAACCGAGTTTATTGACGTGAATAATTTGATATCATCGGCATAAGCTAATGCATGACAAGTAAACATGGAGAGTAAGTCATTGATATAAAGGGGACCTAAGTTGGATCCCTGGGGTACACCTGAGGTAGCTATGAAGTTGGTCGACGAAAAACCATTATAATAAACGTAACAAGTTCTGTCACTAAGATATGAGCCTAATAATTGGACTATATTTGGAGATGCTCCATACATACTTATTTTAGATAATAGGATTCCATGATCAATTGAGTCAAATGCACGGGACAAATCTGTGTATATGACATCGACCTGGCCACGTTTATCAAGAATTTCAGCAGTGAACTGAGAAAAGCAAGCTAAATTCGTAGTGGTGGAACGTCCTTTAACAAAACCATGCTGATCATTAGATATTATAGAGCTGGTATGCCTGTAAATACACTTATGGATTATAATTTCGAATATTTTTGCGAAATTATTAAGTATGGAGATTGGACGATAATTTGAAATATTAAATTTGTCACCTTTTTTAAATACCGGTGTAATTCTCGTTTTCTTCCACTTTTCCGGAAATATACAAGAATAAATAGACAGATTAATTATAGAAGCAAGTGGTTTAACAAGAGCAAAACGAGTGTCTCTAATTAAGAAGCATGGAATCATATCCTCACCAGCCGTAAACTTATTTTTAAAAGTGGATATAACTGATAAAATATCATCCTCAGTTACCGAATTTAGAAAGAATGATGAGTAATAAGGATTTTCTTCAGATTTGTCGTAATATTCAGAGCTCGTAGAAAAATAGTTTACAAATGAGGAAGCAAAGGCTTTGACTATGTCTTGCGGTTATCAATTTCGCCTATTTCATTATACATTTTTCCAGGTATTCTAGAAGTACCCTGTTTTTGATGTGCAAATTTCCATAATTCAGATGGATTTGTTTTAATGTTATTTTCTATAGATACAATGTAAACTTTATATGCTTCATTTATTTGATTTTTAATTAATTTACGGACTCGTTTAAATTCAGAAAGATAAAATAACATAAAACGTTAAAAATGATATTTAACTGCGTTTTTTCAAGAAAAACTGTTAAAATCTGCAAATGAGGGTACTTCCGGTTCCGGTTGATCAATTATAACCAAACTTTTTGGATGTAAACTTGAGAAAAACGAAAAAATTATAATTTTTGGAATTATGGTATTGGTGTTATGCGATCGTCACACACACACATACACATACACATACACACACACACACACACACGCACGCAAGCCCGCACACATCGTTGTCTAGAGACTCTTAAACGTGCTTATTCATTAAAAACTCACCACCGATTTTTTTGACCAAAACAATATCTCCCTTTTACCTAAAGGGTAATAAGACTTGCAGATTAGTAGGACAAACGCTTAAACAACGCAATAATTGCAGTTATCACCTAGTTAACCTCTTTAACTAATGTAGTAGATTTGCCAAATTTGCGAAATGCAGCTGTAAAAAATAAATCAACAACTAGAGTTTGATAACAGCAATGAAATTTTAATGGCAATATTTTATGTAACCATGTTTTAATACAGGTTAAAATTTATGATCCACATAAAAATTTAACTGCATTTAATAAGTGCATACATCAAAAACTATTATTTGTTAATTGAATCGTTTAAATTCAAAGGGAT
Organism: Harpalus rufipes; assembly: GCA_951394225.1. Lineage (NCBI taxonomy): Eukaryota > Metazoa > Arthropoda > Insecta > Coleoptera > Carabidae > Harpalus > Harpalus rufipes. The sequence goes on from OX596283.1 coordinate 22,352,669, forward strand.
CAAAGCGCAAAAAATATATTACGTACAACAAAAAAATATTTATTTCGTTTAATTTATTAAAATTGCAATTATTATTGGAACGAAAAAATATAAATATACAATATATTACGTTTTTTAATTTTAAAATGACAGCGACAGTTTTAATTTAAAACAGTGCATTTTCTATGACATTTCATCTAGTTACAGTGGTACGGAGCGATTCATTTATAATAATTCACATAGCGCAAAGTAATAAAAATTTTGCAGTGAGTAATAACTATACACTTGTCTTCCAATTTATTCGAGCCATAAATGTCTTCGGTATGACTCATTTTTCATCCAAATAGTTTTAGTTTCAACGTCACGACCAAGATATTTAGTAAAAATTTATATCAAACTTTCAGCACAATCTCAGTTGTGTGTTTTATAACTTTTATCATCAAATTTACGAAATGTAATAAAGCTACTATAAGATTACTCTTAAACAAAGCCATTTACTGCTTGACAATCTCAAATTTTAACTAGTTTTATAAAAATTGGATTATAGGGATCTAGATTAAATTCTTAGATGAAAATACATGGTTACGGAATCAGCAACAGATTAAATTACAATAATTGAGTTGCAGTAGCTATTCTAATTTTCCTAGCTGTACTTGCCGTCAAATAAAAATGGACTGAAGATTTCTACATTGTTGCCAATTCAGTGATTATGTAGAAAATGCTAAGTTATGAAGAAACGGCAACACCGCAGGGCACGGGACAGGGTGTGGAGAAAGGAAAATGTTGAGCATCAGTCCATACTTATTATAATTTGTTATACTCGTAGAAATGTTTAAGGATTATTTTGGAGCAAAATACTTCAAATAAAAGGTGCGTACAATTAATATTTCTATACCTTGTTGCAACGCCCTGATGGGCAGACCCGTGTAAGCGGTTTGAGAACTACGTATAGCCCAGTGAAGAAATAGGGGCAGGTAGATAAGGATTTTATTAGGGCGCCAGCTGAATATAATTCACGCTCTCAATTTATAGTGATTCAACGCACTATACGGAAGTGGACAATGTGGCCTACAGCCGGGGTATACAACTAACAGAAAATCCAAATTTAAAAATAACAAACATTTAATCTCTCGCACGAAGTACATAAAAAGGTTTAGCGCAGTTCGCGGCATTATTTAAATAATGCACAGTAATAAATGCATGGTCTGAGAACACGCTTATGCGAGGCGGTTGATAGTAGCGAACAGTTACTGCAAAAACAAGATGTCGGACCCGGGAAAATTCTATAACTAGCCAACATAAAATACCCACCGCATCATATGTAAACAAATAAGTTAAGTTAAGCAAAGCATGCGTTGGTCGCAAACACGTAATACAACCGTTGGTGAATTTAAAAATAAAAAATATGTTGTGGCCAGCACAATACCTTCCGTCAATCCTGTGTATAATGTTTAAATTCCATACATAATTTTTCTTGCAAAAGATTCTAAATTTCCAGTAAAATTATTTCATAAACAAACTATTTAACACGTTCACTGCCAAAGCAGATTTCGGCAAGTGTATTGCAGTTGCCCACTACGAGTTATCTTGTATTTGGCAGTTCAGCTTGTGACGCCAGCCACGAAGTAACTCGTGCCGCACAATATAAATTTTGAAGCTAGCTACGATTGTTCTCGTTCAATATAATGCTGTTTCACAAAGCTAAGCGTGTGAGGTAGGAATTGGAGAAATAGGATTGGCGTATGGATACAGATTTGGTTCAATTATTTAATTATTATACATATTTTTTGGGCAATACTTACCAAATCTAAATTTTTAATGTAGGGCATGGGTATTTATATAACATAATTATTTTATATATTTATTTCGGCATTATATGCAATAAAAAAATAAAACGGTCTCTGGCGTCAGGGAAAAGCATATCAAAAATAGGTTCGGCTTCACTGTGACAAAAGCCAAGTACGGGAAAGTTCGTAGTTGGCAGTGAACGTGTTAAATTGCACTTGACACTGACATCTTTTTCCTCTTTAGCTTTTCCCATTCGTTAGGGGGTCCCTATTTTTGCGTGTCGTTCTCATTTAGTTAATTTCCTGTCAAGTCTTCCGCAATACAGTCCTTTCATCTTATCTTTGGTCTTCCTCTGTTTCTTCAACCTCCTATTGATAAACTACTCATTCTTGTTCAAATATAATTCTTCATTTCTCCTCATGACATGTTCAAACCAATGTAATCGTGTTTCTTGTATCTTTCTAGAAACTTGTAACACTAGAGTTATTTTCTTACCGTATCTTTCCGTGTTTCCCCAACATCTACTTCAACATCCTCTGCCACATTAATTTACTTTTTATTGATATTGACATTTGTCAATTTGAATTATATGAATATATTAGTAGTTTTCATGTTTAGCATAGCTGGCTGAATTATAAAATTTAATTTCTTTAAAATTCTTTAACTCTGTATCTATTGAATATGAAGTATAAAATGTAATCAAATCGTATAGAGAATAATATATTCTTTAATTTATAATAACGTTAAATGTCAATAAATCAAATTTAACTGTTAAATCTTCAAATCGGTTCACCAATTATAACCAAAATCTAATCACTTGTTCTTCTGGATGTAAACTTGAGGAATACGAAAAAAATATAATTTTTGGAATAGTGGTATTGAAATTATGGGATCCGGAACTTTTGTCACACACACACACACAGACACACACACACACACACACACACACACACACACACACACACACACACACAGACACACATACATACATACAGACATCATCGAAAAATGGTAAAATCGTATTATAGGGACCCTAAAACATGCTTATTCAGTAAAAACTCATCATTGAATTTTTTGACCAAAGACAATACCTTCCTTACCTAAAGGTGACGGAAAGTAAAAACGTACGCAAAGTGGCTATATATTCAATAACATGCGTGTATATATACCGTGTGTCCCAAGCAAACTTTGACATAGGCGTTTAACTTTTTTGTAAATAAAAAATGTCCGGCAGAAAATTAATCCATGCTATTTAATGTGATAATAGTACATTACCTCCTGTACGTATATATATATATATATATATATATATATATATATATATATATATATATATATATATTGTTTGGATGGTAAGTACGAATAAAAATAATCAGACGACAATAATAATATAACTTAGAATAATAGAGACGGGATAGAAGACAAACGGGGAAGCCGTTGCCTCAATAATAAAGTAAGAAATAAAATATGAGTGAAATGTGGCTCTTATCTGGTCACTGGTCGTTAATTCCTGAGGGCGGTCGGTCGGTCAGAGAGAGGTAAGAGAGTATGGAGACGAAATATGGCGATGATGGACGGACACGATGGCTCCAAACTCTAACAATGTACGCTCGTTTAGAGTACGGAGTGTGTATTATTTGTAGTTTCTTTCTCTAAAATAATCCATAATCGATTGACAGAGTTAAAACCCTACTAGTCAACTCCTCGTTAATCACCTTTAATCATTTGTTCATACTAATACCCATATCATTTGGGAAATCGTCTTACATGCGATGACAATTTTTTTTTTATTAATATGCTGACAATTTAATTCATTTGGTTTCAAACGATAAGCTGAAAGAAATATTTTATTTATAGCAGAGAAAAAGACCAACGTTACGTACCTATATATTAGGTACGATTATTATAGAAGTAACTTTGGCAAATTTTCGTTGATAACCATTATGTGACACATGTGTCTATTATCATGCTCATCATTAAAAGAGTTATTCGCTTTGCGAAGTTAGTCTGGAATAATGATGATTCTATTAGTTTAGTTGGCTGTGAGATAATTATCCCGTTGCCAATGCACTTCCTCTCGACTTGATGTCTAATTATCCCTCTCCGACTCTAAACCCTGCGTCTGCGTCTGTTCATTATTAAGCCAGGTCCGGCAATTAGCCCTACCTGTAATCTCCAATATTGATCTCACTCACTGTTTATATAACGATCTTGCCAAAGATCCACTTGATGCAATAGAAGTTAAATAATTATCGCTGAATTGCTGTAATGAATTATTTGAAAAATATAAATACGTTTGTGCTTTACTAAAAACATGTCAGTATCTTAAAAAAAATGAAACAAACTATATCCAGTAGTAATTAACTTTTAATCTAGCTACACGTATTTTATTTTCACACGACTATTATCATTTTTTTTTTTAGACTCATCGTTCTCAAAACGTAAGATGCAACTTTCATATTTTAATAAAAACGTAATTATTTTCTTATGCGGAAAATTATATATATATATATATATATATATATATATATATATATATATATATATATATATATATATATATATACAGGGTGTATCACGGAGAGTGAAACATGGGCGTTTAACATGGGAAATCAGTTTTTCCGTGCGCGTTGCTCCACTAATTATTTTAGAAAAAAGTTTCAAATGGATGTTGTAAAGCAAAAATTTCTACATCCGAATCAATGAAAAAAAAACATTTTGGCTACTTCATAACTGCAGAAATAAAATTTGAAAATTCAGGGAATTAAAATTTAATAGTATTAGCCATGGAATTAAAAACAAGAGACGAACAAAAGAGTATTATTATTATTAAATTTCTATTTAGAAAATTAATATTTACTACGTAAAAAATTATTTTGACAATCATTATCCTGACACTGACGTAATAAAACGTTATGCTTTGTTCGTCACATGTTTCTAATTCCATGGCTAATATTATTAAATTGTAATTTCGTGAATTTTCACGCAGTTATGAAGTAGCCAAAATGAATTTTGTTTATTGATTCAGATGTAGAAATTTTTGCTTTACAACATCCATTTGAAACTTTTTGTCTAAAATAATTAGGGGAGCAATGCGCAGGGAAAAACTGATTTCCCAAGTTAAACTCCTATGTTTCACTTTGCGTGATATACCCTGTATACCTTTTAAAAGGTACTTTTACGTAATAATTTTTTTGAAAAAAAGCTTTATAAATTTACATTAGATAAGTTAATTCAAATTGCATAGGAATAAGAGTGCCATGAATGAAATAAATAATCAAATTATGAGTAAAATCATACATATTTTAATTAAATTCTTTTCTCTTTTAACAAATTTCTCCAAATATTTTTTGACATTTAATAGTTAAGCCTCGCCGGACCGCACGGTACACGCATTATAGACCGTGCGGGGTAACTTAGTTACCCCGTTTTTTATTTACAAAAAATACAAACAATAAAAATAAAATAACTAAAATTTATACCAATTCTGAACAAAACAAAAAAAAACTAAATTTGCAACTTTTTACAGTCTATTTTTTTAATTCCTTCCTGTGTACAGTCAAACCTGTCTAAGGCGGACTCTCAACAAGACGGAATCCTGCCTATGGCGGAATGTATGAAAAGTCCCGCGACATTGAATACGAATTATAATGTAATGTGATCTGTACAAGCCGGAAACTGCTTAACGCGGAAAATCAATTTTAGGCTCGCGCCGGTAAAAACAAACCTGTACAAAACGGAAGCGAGCGTTTGCATGTAAAAATCACGTGGTGTTTGAGCAACGATGATTTGTCAACCTGCATCGTTCTTGTGTACATTATAATTCTTCGTAGCCAAAACAAAATCGTCAGCATGTATGAGTAACTGTTTTGTCCTTAAAGTTGGAGGAATTAAAAGATATAAAGGATTCCTCGGACTAATAGGCTACTATAGGAAATTTATTCAAAATCTTGCCGGCATTACCAAACCTTTCACTAAATGCCTCAAAAAGGGAGCTACTATAAATATTCTAGATCCAGAATATGTAGCATGCTTTAATACCTGTAAAAATCTTCTTGTTAATGAACCGATCCTCCAACATTCCAATTTTTCAAAACCATTTAACCTCACAACAGACGCTAGCAATTATGTTATATCTTCTGCATTTAATGAAAATGCAATATTAGAATCACCCTCATTGTATTTTTTAATAATATAAAATGTAACATTATGATTATTTTTATACTAATGGGATAGTATATTTCATATACTTTTCAAATTTGAATAAATATGTAGGATGTTCCATTTGAAAATATAAAGTTACATGTATACCATTTCGTGAAAATGGAACATCCGATAAAAAACTTACACTTCAGACATTTTATTTAAAATAAACTTTCTTTGAAAATATTTTCCATAATATTTAAAATAATCGTTTTATTAAAAAAAAGAAACAGACAGATGAACCACCGTCTTATAGGAGATTCCTGTAGAAGCCGGAAACCTGCTCAAGCCGGAATAATTTTGGTCCCCCATGATTCCGGCTTAGGCTGTATATTGCAATTAGTTTTTCCACATGTAAGCACGCAATACTGGACATCCGATCATGAATAAAATGTATAAAAAATCTATTTTAAAAAATATGCTACTTTGGCACAGGTTAATGTTTGCTGAAGGCATACATAGAACGGCAATGCTGTAAATGTAGTATTTAAGAAATAATTACAGAAATATTGCGTTCGGGATTACTGAGTTACCCCACACGGTCCGGCGAGGGTTAAACCAACAAAATATGCAATGGTCACGCTAGAATTATTGAGAATGTCACATGATTCATATTTTTAGAATTTTATTTTAATTATATGTATGTTTAAAGTAGTTCTCTCACTTCAACAATAACACATTTCACATTCTTTCCTTCTACTTTTTAAAAGCTCCTAACTAATCTTCTTTTGGAATGCTTTCAAAATAATCATAAATTACAGCATCTAAATTAAAATTCTACTTACAAAAATATGTTTAATCCATTGAATATATACCGGGTTTATTATGAGAAAACAGTTTTCCCTTGCTCAAAACTGGCTTATTAATTTTAGACCATAATGCTTAATAAATGTTTTAGATATTTAAATTCTGCATCATATTTTCTTTTGCATATTGAATTTAAAATTTTATAAAAGTTACTTTTTGTAGTATTAGCCATAATATTAACTTAAAATTACATATAAATGTAATGCCGTTTAACCTGTCAGATATTGTAAAATACATATAATTTACATAAACCTCGGATAATTACGAATTACTTTACTGCCTATACTACATGTGTTAAATAATTCATTATTTTTATTAAATATTTCATGTCGGCAGCGGCGCACTAAAATAGTATTAACTAAAAAAAAAAATACAAAATTCCGAATTTTCAAAAAAAATCTTTTTGATTGAGAAATTATATATCTATTTAACATTGTATTTGTTCAAATGTTTATACGATGGTTTATACAAATTGTTTATAGTTGTTATATAACCGCTTTTAATAAAAAAATATTAATTTTGCATATTCTATGCAAAAAAATTATCACCCTCACAATTTTAATTTGAACAATGACTTTGCACCGCAAACACATTTTGACCACACCTACACGGCTACTCTTTTTAAAAAAATGCCTAAATTTATACTGTTTGTCAAGCGCAGAAATTCATATTTCATTAATAATTCCCAACAATAAAACGCAGACGCCTCAAAACAAAAGACACCCTCGTTATTCATTTTCCCCCGCACGGTCAAACGCGTCATCCCTCATTGTCTGTCTCTTTCGCACATTCATGGCCTCCCTGATGAAATCACAGGGTCAATACTACCAATTCAGCTTAATCTGTACTCCCTGCTGTTCAGCAAAGCCTACTTGAACACGCGCAAGAAGTTCAAGTGAATGTGACCGTGAATGTCGCGAACAAACGCTGAGGTATTATGGTCGTTATTTATGAGATCTGCTTCAGTCGTAAAAACATGAAAATGGCGATGGTTGTAAGTTTATGCACGGGTATTTCATCCCTAATATGATGCTTACAAGGGATGAATAATAGACAAGCTTTGGGAGGTAATACTTTGTTGTTATGTAGCTCAGAATTCTTATTTTTGGAAAATGCATTTGTTAACGTGAAAATAAGATAATTCAAAATTCTTACCTTATTGGAACACTGGTGTACTGAGGAAGATTTATCTGAAACAAGAGTAATAATCAGTCCATATTGCATAAAAACTAAACCAAATAATATAATGTAGTATACTCGTATTATATGGAGTATGAACAATGAAAACCGTGATATAGGCGTTTAACATGGGAAAACAGTTTTTTTTTAAATATCATCTGTCCTGTAATACTATAGTTTTCAGATTTTAGCAGAAATATCCATTTTGATCATCCCTGAATCCATTTTGAAATACGTACGTACGTATCACGCATAACTAAAAACGGTAAGCCGTAGAAAGTTGAAATTTTGTATTTAGGACTGCTATAACATCTAGATGTGCACTTCCCTTTTTGGTCATTACATAATTTCCAGAAGTGGTACTTTACTTGAAGCATATAATAGACTTTAATGAAAAACTATTTTAAAATATAATCCAAAACTTTTCAAATTTTGTATATAAGACTTTTATGTCAATGGGAATGACATAATAGATTTTGGTTAAAATAGGCTAACCGAAAGTGATACATTACCTGAAGTTGTTAATAGGTTTTCTACAATAAAATGGGTTTATTTTGATTTTAGAAATAAATGCTTCAAATAAAAGTTTTAGAGATTTAAATCCTGCGTCTAGCACATCAAGTATGATTAAATTAGCTCTTTGTATAAGCGATATAGTAAATTTAAAAATTATATACTTTATGATTTTATTTTTAAATAATACCGCTTGAAGCCACAAAATTTATTAATCCGGCCCTGCACATATGTCTGTGGGAATTTCATTACAGCTTAGCATTGTATATTACCGAGAGGCGAAATCTCTGTAATATACAAGAGCCCTTGGTTGCAATCAAACATCTGGCATTGAAATAGAAGAAGAATAACCAGGAAACAATATGTGTACATCAACTTCCAGTTTACAGTTTAAAAAGTTGTGAAACGTGAAAATAGTTTTAAAATTCCCCCATTTTTAAGACCATTTGTAACATTAGTCCATTCGGTTGAAATGTATGCCCCAGTTTTTCAAACCTCACGAAATATTTTTTGCCATACGTTCCACACATCGTTCAGTGTAACTCGTGACTTTATTAAGTCCAGTTGCTTTCCCCTGCCATTTATCCAGAGCCGTCATTAGGCACTGACACTTCCACAGTCCATGTAACCAGCCATCACCCAGCTGAGCTGAAGTTGTTGCAGCAGAGAAAAATACCCTGCTCCAGTTTTAGTTTACAGTTTACCGGTGTTGGTTTTGCTCGCGCTGATGTTTGTGAAGAGGATGGCGATGGAATTCGTCGGGTCGAATTTCGGGTTTCTTGTCTCACTGACCTGATTTTCAGGATGCTCAACTGCTCAAAGGTTTTTATTGGTGGTTGAAGGGTTAGCAGGAATCCACCTGATTGAAGAAGATCTGAATTGTTGTTTGTGGTTATTTGGAATGTGAATTAGTTTAGCTAGTATGTGTTAATTACTGACAATCACCCCAATTCTGTCCGAAAGTTGCAATATTGCTAAAAATTATAACCAATAGAAACACATGTAAAGCCAGTCATTTTCTTATGAAACGTGTCAAGTATGATTTTTACCTTCCGTCACCTAAGGAAGGTATTGTCTTTGGTCAAAAAATTCGATGGTAAGTTTTTAATGAATAAGAACGTTTTACAGTCCCTAGAATACGAATTTACTGTTTTTACGATGATGATAATGTGTGTGTGTGTGTGTGTGTTTCACGAAAATGTCTCTTTAGATAACTCCAATACTACAATTCCAAAAATTATAATTCTTTCATTTTCCTCCTCCTTACCTCCATATCAAGATTTTGGTTACGATTGGTTAACCGGAAGTACCCTAATTTGAAAATTTTAACAGTTCTTCTTGAAAAAAAAACGATGTTAAATATCAATTTTGAACTTTTATGTTATTATAAATATAAGAATATGTTATTCTCTATTCGATTTAATTATATTTTTTTCTTCATATTCAATGAATTTAGAGATAAAGAATTCTAAAGAAATGTCTTGCAACCTATACTGCTAATAGCTGCAATATGGAAACAGAATACTCAAATATTACTAATTGACAGGTCAGCGTCAAATAAAATTACATAATATCTATGGAAATATCTACTGGAAAAAAAAAATGTAAAATGATTTAAGATGGCAAATACAACATCCAACAAGCCGATTCAGCAGATTATTATGTTATAAATATAATGCTATACAGGGTGTATCTGGGAAGATGAACCCCCCCCTCAACTTTTTTATTATGAGAAATAGAAAAATTTTCTTCATATAAAAGTTTTATCATAGTAAATATACTATTTGATGACAGGTACAGAATTTTTTTATAAAGTCAGGTTTACATGATACGACTATCAACTTTTATTTTTCAATTGGGAACCTAAAATTGTTTTACTAAAATAAAAACCGCCATTTTTTTCTCTTTTCAACGATGTATTGCTTGTCATAAAGGAATATGAAAAAATTCGAAAAAATAAGAGAAATATCATTGGAATGTGGCTATGCGAAATTAAACAAAATGTAAGCAGGTAAAATAACTTCACAACGTAAATTTACAAATGTATTAAAGTAAAACAACTTAAAATAATTGCTCGAAATTACGACCCTGCTCTCTTATGCAGAAATTCAAATGTTGAATGTGGTGTGTACGAACATTTTCCAGTTACTTTACAAACCACGTGAAACAGGTAACAAATAAACATCTGATTTATTGTCATTAATTTTGCATAGCCACCTAGAACATTTGAATAAAAATAGTTTCTGATATTTCTCAATTATCCTTTTTTTCTCGAATTTTTTCATATTCATTTATGACAAGTAATACATCGTTGAAAAGAGAAAAAATGGCGGTTTTTATTTTAGTAAAACAATTTTAGGTTCGATTTGAAAAATAAAAGTTGATAGTCGTATCATGTAAACATGATTTTATAAAAAAAATCTGTACCTGTCGTCAAATAAAAATAATAATACTATAATAAAACTTCTATATGAAGATTTTTTTTCTATTCCTTATAATAAAGAAGTTAAGGGGGGGGGGTTCGTTTTCCCAGATACACCCTGTATATGCTTTTATTTTCTACTTCATATTTAAAAAAAAACATACTGTTCTTTTTAGGAGTAGTTCAGTTCAGTTTAGTACAAGGTAAGATCAGTTCATTTCTCCCCTAAAAAGAATAGTTTGCAAAAAAATGTGTGGAATTTGTACAAAATACGTAGAATTAACGGAAGGTAATGTGCTGGCCACATCAGATTTTCTAAATATTATTTAAAAACAGTTTGTATTATATTATAACTGTACTTTGCATATTTATTATTATTTTCATGTGATCAAATTTTACAGTAGGAAACACTTTTCAGCGAATGAATATGACCTTCAAAACCTCGTGTCCGTACATCAAAATATACACTCATGTTCTCATTGCGCCCAATCTTTTTCAAAATTAAAATTTAAAAAATAGGTTTCATAATAACAAAAAAAACACGTAAAGATTAAACACCCGTATAAAAGCGTGTGTCGGGATAAATTCCTTCATTGTTGGCGGGGAGGCGGCAGGCAATTTTTCGTCATTTCATACTTTTAATAAATGTTGTAACAGCGGCGAATGTTAGTCCGCAATTAGCAGCATGCACGCAGGCGGCCAGGCGCTAAGTGTCGCAATTTATTACATACCTTTGTAGGTACATGCATACTTCATACACCGCCGCCGTAGACTCAAGCCATTGTAGGCAGGGATGCCATTAGGGCTCCGTTCACCACCGCTTTGTGGATTTTTTATTGCATATAAAATACGACATTAATTTGGATACTTCGTGCCCAGGCATTTATATCACTTTTTAATTTCGGATATTGCAGGATTATTCGCTTTTTATGACCCGAAATTTTGGTGTTTTACTTCAAAAGATTGAATCAAATGATAGTCTGAAAAATAGCGAGATATCATCATCATTGCCAAAATCGTTGTTCCGAATGAAATCGATTTGTACTATATCCTGTTTTTTAACCGAATGGAGTAACGCAGAAATCAAATTTTGAGTAGATACTATCAGGGGACCAATTTTGTAACTAGAAAGCGATAGCGAATACAATTCATACTGAATAAGGTAATCCCCACTACTTTTTGTCAGCCAGGATGCCTTATTCCGACTGAATACCTATTCAGCTGGTCTGGACCTCATGAATACGGTATTGGCTTATGCTTGTGAATAAGCATAAGTTATCGGCTCGTTTATTTTTCTTAGTGAGTAGTTTGTTATTGATTGTATTATTACATATATATTTTTTTATTTTCTTCTATTGTAAATTAATTAAGATACCTAAAAACATGTATATGATGCACAAAGGGAATACAACCATAAAATAAGTATGATACAATTTCAAATAATGCTTCTTTTCAAATTTGGGGAAATTTAGACAAATGTCAGACTAGTACTGAATATGTATAGTATACACAATACGATAAAAATCAGTCATATGAATAGAAAATAAAGTGGCGCTTATTCAGTGACCCGCCATATTGCATTCGTATTTGCTGTCGCTTTCTATTTACAAAATTGCCCCCCCCCCAGTACATATGTCGTTTTATAAAACTTAATCGTTTTATAAAACGCGGACAGATTGTCAAACCTAACGCACAAAAATCAAGCTTGGAAATCTCGGGCCAAGTTTTGTACATTAGATTAAGTTATTGTTGTTTATTGAAATGTAAAAGCTAAGTAAGCTGTCCCTCCTGTTATAAAAAGCTTAGACGACTACACAGACTGAAAAACATCACTAAGTCAACGCAGGTTTAACAATCTGGCCGCGTTTTATAAAACAACTAGACTTTTTATTAAGGATTTTACAATCTGACTATAAAGTTGTAAGATTGGTTTTCTGGAGCGTCAAATAACAGCGCCAGCTATGAATTGGTACTCGAACTATTTCCGAATAACCTTCATCAACATCCCTTCAAGTTTTATTAATATTCGTTCAGTACAGTTCTCGAATAGGCGTAGTTTGTTTCTCTTAGACCTGTCTCGTCATTGATGTATCCTTCGAACAGCGTACGCAATCAAATTTTGTGTTCGTTTGTACAACAAAGCCAACACAACCGTTTGTCAAAAAATGTGATATAGCCAACACATTATCTCTCGCCATTTAATTTTTCTTCCCTTAAATACATATCTACTGCATTAAGTTCTTTTACATGATACAGTAATATAACTTTTGTACTATTTTATTATGTATTATTCGTATTTCCTTCTCCAGAATCTTACCATAATTATATTTTGTGATAGCGGCCGTAATTTCTTTTCAATTACAAACATATGAAAATTAATTTATTAATTATATATTTTATAAATTCATATTTTAATATTTTCTTTTTAAATTAATACCATTATTAATTTGAAATTATTAATTTATTGACAGCATACCCTGCTATGAAGCAGTTGCTTACCGCAGCACATTTTAAAGGCGGCAAATTTTAAAATTAATATCAATAGATCAAGTTAAAATATTTTTTAAATGAACTAATAATTTATTGTTTAATTCTGGACAATAGTTGGGCGAAAGGGTTTATTTCATTTATTATTTTATTATAATTTACTTGAACGGTGTATAAATAGGTATTTATAGGTGTGCATATTTTACATGCAATTATCATATTTACGATTTGGCATCCGCCAGATGTCGCAGCAGCGTTTAAAGTGAAAAATGTTCCCGACACGTTTATGTCATTTGAATTGGATTCATTATTGGAATCGAATATTTTTAATGTAATTAAGAATTGTTCTTGTTATAATCGAAAAAAAAAATTTAATGCAACCTTGATAAATAGGTAGGTATATGCACACACATAACACATATCATATGCCCGGATTTATAGGCCTATTATGAACGTATCTGTAAGTCTTACAGATCTGTAAATCCGTAAAAAACTGAGAAAAACGCATCTATTTTTTTTGATTAATATAAAATTATACATCATAAAAGTGGCATGTCTGTTTATTATTTACAGATTTACACTTCTGTAAGAATTGCAGATTTGTTCAGAATAGAGCCATGAAGTAAAATCATATTATATTCAATTTTTGTGTGATTAAAAGTCAATATTGTAATCAAATTCCCATTATTGTAATTAAAAATTGCTTTCGTTTCAATAAATTTTTTTTTTTTATATAGTTAAACTACATGGACATAATCAGGATATATATTCACTATTGATTTTGTAGTTTTGTTGAATATATGTATATGCCCGGGTTAAGCAATGAAATTTAATTTATCATATTAGTTCCAAAATGTTGAGGTAGAGCACAATATAAGGTGAGAATTGCGTTAACACCAATGTCGAAAAAAAATTAGGGAGTTGTCACACCTAGTATTTATATACCTCTGTATTAATAACACAAACTTGGGTAGGGAAGGAGGGTAGGGGCGGTAATTTTTTTTACATAAATGTGGGATCTGAATTGTGTAACCAAGGAGAAATATTTATCTTTAAAGCATAGATTCCGGGATTTATAAAATAAATTATTTTCTAAATTTATTCATAAAATGGATAGAAAATGTATTAATGCATATTTGTAGAAAATTTGATAATCTATAATTTTTATGATAACACAAATCGCGATAAAGTATAATTTAAATGAAAAACTGTTTTGAGCTTCAAGTAAAGTGCCATTTCCGGTTGACTGATTTACACCAAAATCTAATAGCTTTTTTTCCATAGTAAAGTATAATAAGAATACACGGTTTCAGAATTTTCAGAATAACAGTATTTGAGTTAGAGCGCAAAGAGAATCCACACACACATACACACTCACCAAAAGACATCATCGTGAAAATATTAAAATCTGATTCTAAGGACCTTAAAACATGCTCATTTACCGAAATCTCGATATATGATGTTTAGCACGATCCCTATACCTCCTTTTACCAAGGGTAGCTGGAGGTAAAAAGCGTTTAGAGAGGCTTTATTGACTCGTTCCAACGTATTTAGTTGACGATAGCGATTTCGCGATAAGCGAGATGAAAACAAAGATTCAAGGAGTGAGCGTCCCCACCAAGCAGAAATGCCGAAAATATCAAAGCAGTTCAACAGCTGTTGGCTTTCGATCGACGTGTTTCGATTCAGGTGATTGCAGAGAAATTGAACATCGTCAAAGAAGCAGCTCGATTGATTATCGTCGAAGATATAAAGAAAAAAAAGTTGTACGCGAGCCCGATAACGCAACGGCCTATTAAAGCAACAGTCGCATATTAATTTCTATCCTCCAAAAATGTCACCGTGTTGCATCAGTCTCCGTATGCTTCTGATTTAATCCCAGCTGACTATTTTTCTTCCCAAAACGAAAATTGAAGCTGAAACGGAACCGTTACGATGATGTAACACATTCAAACCAACATGACAAAGTGTGATGAACCTACCCCTCGATGCGGCTTTGCTGTGTTTATTCTCGGGCGCTATTCTGAAAAATACTGTGAGGGAAAAGGAAAAGGTTGCGGATAGCTACTCGGAGGTCCAGGATTGTTATTTTTAAAGTTGAATAAAATGTGTAGAACTTAAATTATGTTTATTTACACACTATGTACAATAAGAAAATAAAGTTTTGAGAAACTGGAAAAACTGACTCTAGGTGTTTACTGAATTTACTCTTTAATTATCTTTACTGCCAACCAACGTGACTCTATGTATTTTACTACAAAACTGATCTTTAACTCCGCGTATTTTATTAATTTTAAACTCTGACTATTTTATTGCAAACAAATCTTTAACTCTGCGTATTTTACCGATTTTAAACTCCGTCTGTTTTATTTGCAAATAGATCTTTAACTCTGCGTAATTTTTTTAAGATTCACCAGCCTAAGGTTTGGGACTTAGCAAGAATTCTGTGTTAACTGAATAGAGACTCGCAAAGCGCGTTCTCCCGGTTACTGGGTCATCTACAGAAGCTGTAGGCGGCTTGGTCTTCTAGGTTTGTAGCCGAATAAATATATTTTATTTTGTAGTACGTTTTCTCGTCGAACGCCACGTGCTTAGCTGGTTTCGTGGGTCTATCAGAGAGGTGTATACAGCCCTGGGTTTGTGGTGGCGCGCTCGATAGACGTTGGCGACGCTCACGTGTCACTGATAGGTTCTAAGTATGATTTGACAGAAATAATTATACTTTTCCGTCCCGTTTTTTCAGATATCCCCTTGGTGCTTGGTGTATGACCGTCTCTGACACGTTGTACGGTCGTTGGAAAGACTGCTGAGGCCGTGGCTTGCTACTAAGACTGTGGACACGAGAACTGCCTGGAGCATGGCTGTGACAAACGTGGCTCGGTTCCAGCGAGGCCAAAAGGGCGACTTCGTCGCCGAAAGAGAGAAAAAATGTGACTTCGTCACAAAAGGTATTAAATCCCAGTTTTAAACTTCCAGAGAGCCTTGAATGGACTTGAGGACCGTGCCAAGTGCTGTGTATACTCGTATTTAGAAGGAATGCACATTGAAGAATAAATTGTTATTTTGATAAAATAGCGGCTTTTGTGTTATTTATAAGGGAAAGAGATTAATTCCTTGAAGTCACCTTTTATTGTGAACTTGTAGTATATAACTAGTAGAAGGATTTTCTAACGGTTCTGTGAAGAAAATAGCAATATATCGAATAAAATGGAATAAAATTCAGCATTGAAGATCCAACTCTGTGAACATTTAAATCTTTTATATCTGTTCTAGTTTTCAATTTTCAGGCAGCACAGCATGCAGTGCAAAATATAAACAGATTTTGAAATTTTAACGGATGCTGAATAATGTATTGGATACTGAAAGCTATTTTGGATCACCATATATCATGTGAAAAGAAAATTGAATTTGATATAAAATAGAATCGTAACACGTCAATAAATAAAAAACTAATATCTGTCCTCGTAGCTTACAGGCGACCGTGAAAATTCACATTCCTACAGTTTCTCTCAATCTGTTGCCTAAGATTGAATTTGCGTTTTCGAAGTTGATAAACTATTACTCGTTTAAACGATGGATTTCACGGATGTAGCGACGGTTAGTTCGCCTATTGTGAACAATATTGTGACTAAAACATCATTCATATCATACAGCGTTTTCTATTTATACATACTTTTAGTTTTGTACTTAGTGCAGCTAAAGACGTTATATCTGGCCCCAATTATTGTTGCTACAACACATGCGTAATGCATTTTAAGTGTAACATGTTACAAAAGTCCAGTACAAGTTTATTTGTTGTCATTGTCAAATAGAGAGGTGTTATGTAGCAATGGATATCACTCAAGATTGGGGCTGTGAAGATATTTTTTTCTACATCCATTGTACTTACACAGATACTTTTTACAGCTCAAAATGTATATATATATATATATATATATATATATATATATATATATATATATATATATATATATATATATATATACACAGAGTGGTGACCGGCACAGCCTAACAGAGGACTTTAACATGTAAAATTAGACTTTTGTAATTTCCTGCTTCCCTAATTATTTTAGGTAAAAAAGTTTCAAATAAAAGTTGTAGGGTATAAAATTCTGCATCTGATGTGTGCCTCGTAACGGCAGAAACTAGGGACGAAAATATCGAAAATCACCCCAAAAAATAGCTATACCCATGGAATTGAAACAAAAAATTAACAAATGTTAACGATTTATTTGTGAAGCTAGGTTAATTTAATTTTATTGTTTGTAATTTCTATTCAAGTGAACAAATATCAATTCAGATAATTGTTAACTGGAACAGAAATTATAAATAATACCTAATAAAAATAAATTATCCTAACATGACAGATAAATCGTTAGACATTTGTTATTTATTTCGTCTCAATTCCATAACTGTTGCTATTTTCGAGGCAATCTTTCAGAACCATATCATGGACTTTATCCACAATATCCGGTGTGATAGCCGATTTTGGGCGACCTGAACGTGGCTCGTCACAGGTGTGTGTGGCCACGCTTAAATTCCGAAACCCAGAAACTCACCGTGGAAAACAAAGGACAGCATCCAACCTGGTCCTGATTTACGTTGCCGTGTTTTCTTCCAAATAAAAAAAAACTTGATCACCGCATGAACGTTTAGACTGATAGACAGATTATACTGAAATTTCTTGACAGTTCATATGGAGAGTTAAACAAAACAACGACATAAGATTGTTTTCGAAAAACTAGGGCGTTCTCAGTGATTCCGGAAACTTTTCAATCCACTATCGTAATTAATAGATTTAAGAAATTAAATCGTTTTGGGAAGCAACAAATTTCTACTTCCGGTTGAATTATTTAATAATTGTGAAACAATCATTGTGTACTTGAAAATTTTAATGTAGTTAAAATATGCCAAAAACAAAGTCTGTCTGTTAGGGGGAAATAAGAAAAACCTCAGAGTTTCCATTAAACTCTCATCATTTAGCATCAAGTCCATGGATGTTGTAATTTCCTTGAGTTTCCATCGTTTTTACTCGGATTACTTCATTTGAATATTACAAGATTTATTTCTTGTTCTTGTGGCACAAAGCCGAAGCTGAACGCCATCTGTGGCCGTCGGTCGCGCAGGCGGCGTACGTTCAACCCCCCACCTCTATACTCACGCTTCTACCCCCTGCGTGCTTCAACTCGTAACCCTTCGCGCGTTTCGAACTCTCGGTGGTATTTCTAACTAAATTCGCATTATTAAAACGTTACTCGAATACCTCGCATACTTAAATTATCTGTATTTGCTTTGCTATGGCGGTGGCGTTGATATTTCAAGTCTATTGTAGTGCAGGCGAATGCAGTTTTCTTTATCAATTTGAAGCCATTCATTGGTTTTTTAAGAAGCATTATATATTGCGTTATTTATACAACAGAATTATTGAGAATAAGAATAATACATATACGGTTAATATTTTTTAGAGTTTTATTTTAAATTTCTTGAAAGATTTTCCCTTTAACAATAATATAGTTTACCATTCTTTCCTTCCACTTCTTAAAATATCCCAAACAATCTTCTTTTAGAATACTTTCAAAATATTTATGGATTGCAGCTTTAATCTCGTCTTTTCGCAACTTTATTTCAAATTAAAGAAAATGAAAGCGCAAATTTTGTTTACTTACTAATAATTATAACAAAACAATGTTGACTTGAACTTGAATACTGAGTCTGTTTTTTTAAGCAATGTATGTATACCTCTACAATATGATAGAAGTTGTAATATTTTCGCGAGGCTTGTCTGTATATATGTAAGGTACGAGGGTCATTTCATATATAATGCACAGGTTGGAAACACTGCGAACTGGATGAGGCAACAACAGTGACATTTACGTCAGTTGTAGTAGAAACCTTGGGGATGAAGCGTGTGTTTTGTTTTCAACTATTTTTCACAAACGTCAGCAAGAAATGAAGCCTGCACGTGTCTTGGGTATTGAAGATTAGAGGTCATACATTAAGATCGAAACTTTACGTGGCAGGAGGTCAAGCATTCTTGTATCGAATAGTCGCTATTGATGAAACGTGGAATAGAGATTTTGAGCCGGAGTTGAAATTACAGTCCAACGAATGGAGAGGTCCAAATTCTTCACGGGCAAAATTTTTCGGAGTCCACTTAAAAGTTAAACATGAGTTCAACAGACTACGACCTATTCCTAAAGCTGAAACAGCTTATACGTGAACATTGTTTTCCGTCTCTGGAAGAGCTTCATTCTGCCGTTATCTAAGCCATTCGACAGATGAACATAGATTGTGTCTTGGATGGAATAGTATAGCTTCCCAGACGTTGCGACTCGATTATTGAGAAGCATGGAGACTATATTGAAGATAGTAAAGAGATAGTGTAGTAAAAATAAACAAATGAATAAACTAATAATTGTGTGCAATATTTTTTAAATGACCCTCATACTTCCCAAAAGAGACGTCATAAGCAGGACATATTCGTAAAGTTCCGAATAATTTTCTTTAAGCACGTATAATTGCAACTCTGTCCATTCGTATTTATGTCAACTAAGAATAGAGTAGCCAGTAGCAAATATATTAAAATGTATCTGATGTTTTTTTTTGAAATCTGAAATCTATTTTGACAAGGCGGGGACAAGAGCAATAACAACTAAATAATCATTTTATGAACTTTAGATTATAGTTTCAGGACCAATATTTCAACTCTCTTATCTTTGTTAGTCAAAATTATGTTTGGAAAAAAAATCTTTTTCTATTAACTGTTTGTTTAGTCTGTCAGTGGTCTACACATTTATAGCATTCACAATTAAGTTTAGAAGTTATTGCAAGCCTACGTGCAGGGTTGAAATTTGGTTATAGTTCCCTTACACTCTGGACACTGTACCCCCTCAGATAACCTCCCACGAAGATGTTACGTTTTTAGTTTTGTCAGTTTTGTAATAGATACAGTAGTCTCAGTATAGCAACTCATTTCAAGGTTGTATACGCAATGGTAAAGAGAAATATATTGTACAGTCTCATGCATAAAGCATAGTACATACCAATATCTTTCGTAAGCACAATGAGTAGCGGAGGTTGCCGAGCGGTCATTCTACTTGTTGCACGGACTGTATAAATGATTATTTACTTTAGAATTTTATAATTATCAATCTAGATGAGTTCCTATTCTGGGAGACCTGTACTTATGTCGACAAAACATGTAGTCTGAGGATTAGTTCTGGGCGCGTGGTAAATGTCAACCCGCTGAGTTACAATGTAGCGTTTAGCTTATTTGTTTAATTATGTTTATAATGCCCGTGTCCATAATAAAAGTGATCATGTCGAATGATATTCAAGGGTAAGTGTGTGTGTTTCTCCTCAATAAAGTAGTGGCTGTCCAATCTTTGGCCACCAGTTAGTGAAAATCGTCATCGTTCGGTAAAGCAATAAGAGCACCAGCATCGTCTGTTATTTTATCTCTATATACGATAATGATCCTAAACATTTATCTAGGTTAAATATAAATTCTCCGAGTAAAATATTTAACCGAAATGCATATAATATGAAAATACAGGTGAGCAAATACATCAGAGCGGTAGTGAATAATATACAAAATATTATTAATTGTTCCCGGAAGGAGCATTTTTAAACGTTTCCGCCAAGTGAACTTGAACTGTAAAAGCTCCGGTTCATACATCATAACAAGCAATTAGCTGAGCTTTAACAAGCTCAGCCACCGTGCTTTCCAGCATATAACATAAATCTTACTTTTAAAAAATGACCAGCTAAAAGTAACTAATTGCTGTTATCATGTTTCATTAAAAATTGGAAACGTACCCAAGAAGCCAAATAAAATACGAAGGCAGAAATAAAGAAATTAACATGCAAAGCACGTTTGTGGAAAGATTTCAGTTGTAAGCAATACACTAAGTAAAATATGTAAATAAAATCGCTGTTGCTGGCACGGAGATTTTTATCTGCAAGAAAAACGGCCAGAGCAAACCACAGACCAGAAGAAAAGTCTTTTTTAATTTGTAGCGCGATGTGTTGAATCTATAATAGATATAACGCCAAACGGTATCAGAAAATGTCTCTCCTGAAATTGATAAAGTTTGGGTAGTAATTTGTTAGTAGATTATGATGGATTTTTTGAAGAACTACAAGTAAACACACCCTGATATAACAGAGCTGACCCTACTAAATATATTCATCTAGGGATATAGTTGCATCATGCCCAGTAATACAAAAAAAAAATGGCGACCATATTCTTTTTAAAGCTTATATTTTTACTTGCCTCTATAGGTATAGGGATTGTGCTAAAAATAGCATATCGAGATTTTGGTAAATAGCACATTTTAAGGTCCCTAGAATCAGATGTTAAGATTTTCACGATGATGTCTCTACGTGTGTGTGTGTGTGTGTTTGTTTGTGTGTGTGTGCGTGTGTGTGTGTGCGTGCGTGCGTGCGTGCGTGTGTGTGTGTGTGGATTCTCTTTACACTCTAACTCAAATACTATAATACTGAAAATTTTGAAGCCGTGAATTCTTACTCTATTTTAATACGGAAAGCAGCTCAAAACAGTTTTTCTTCGAAAAATACATTTAAATTCCTTTTTTTCGCGATTTGTGTCATTATAAAAATTAAAAATTATCAAACTTTTTATACGATATACATTTATACTTTCTATATATTTTATAAATAAATTTATAAAATATTTTTTTTAATAAATCTCCTTGGTTACAAAATTCGGATCTCAAATTTATATAACTGACAATAAATTAATCATTTCAAATTAATAATGGTAGTATTTTAAAAAGAAAATATTAAAATATGAATCTATAAGTATCTTAATTAATAAATTCATTTTCATATGTTTGTAATTGAAAATAAATTAACGTCACTATCACAAAATAAAATTATGGTAAGATTCCAGAGATGAAAATACGGATAATACATAAAAAATTGGAACAAAAGTTATATTACCATACCATGCGAAGGAACTTAATGCAGTAGCCAGCATTACTAAATATGTAGGTATGTAGTTAAGTTAATAAAAATTAAATGGCGGGAGGTATTGTGCTGGCCACATCAGACTTTTTTCTTATTGTTTGTACTAATCAAAATTTATTGCGCAATCAAAAGTAATAGTCACTCATAAATAAAATTTAAAAATAAAACCTAATAAAAAATATATCGTCGTGAATACTACGAATTGACGTTACTCATTTTTGATACTTTTGTAGGAGACGGTTTTAAAGTTTTTAACTAAATTTGATTGAGCCTACATATCATACAAAGCTAACAACGTATGCTGAATTATTATAGAAAATTTAATTGTACACAACTTTTATTAGAAGTTTTTTTTTCCAAAATACAGTCTCTCACAATGAAAATCGTACACTTATAAAATGGGTGTGTTTTCAATATACATCCAATGTGTCCGGCCATAATTGTTTTTGTGTCTTTCAGGGTAGAAATTATCAGTTGACTAAAGCCCGGATGGAATGGCATGGACATTTTTTGGTAGGTAAAATTCACAGCAATAAAAGGCTTTAGCGCCCTCTGTAACCATTGAAAATGTCTGTCATTTATTATCGGCTACTATTTACATATATATAATGTCATTTTATGCAGGACCCATACAGAATACCTAGATTTTAAAATATCAATTTTTTAGACAGTTTTGGGTCATGACCCACAGCTGGGTAGATCGTCTTTTTTTCCGGGGAAGACAGCAAATCGTTCTTCAGGGTATTTAAAGTGAGCACCAAGGGTTAGTATTTGGAATACCATGATACATTTTTTTTGTAGCACTAGCCCCCGGACTATAAGGAATGGACCCTTTATAATTGTCCGAGAGTAATTCAAACACCTCCACAGTCTCCAGACTTAAATATAATAGAAAAAATATGGGATGAATGTTTACGAATTTTATGATATAAAATTCGTAAACATGAAATTTCAAACAAAGAAGTTTTAAAGAGTGCTCTTAAACAGGAATGGGAAAAAATGACCAAAATTACATTCAAAATTTAATTCAGTCAATCCCTAGAAGATTACAAGCTGTAAATAAAAATAAACAATACCCTATAAAATATTGAAAATGGTTTTTAGTTAAATTTATAAGTTGTACGATTTATAGTGTGACCCTGTTATTTATAAATATTTGTTGTTTATGCTGAAATTACATTATGAAAGTTTATATTTATATTGTTTTTGCTTTTTTTATTTAATTTATGTTACATTTAGAATGATTTTTTAAATTACTTATTAAATGATTGTACTAAGAAAATATTGTTTTCAATAAAAACTGTACTAAAATGTGAGAATAATTTGTTCAAAATTCGGAAAATTATGTCTTATTTTTATTTTTCATTTAATTATTTTTTACTACGCCACTGCCAACATGAAATTTTTATTAAAAATAATAAATTATCTAATCACGTAACAGACGTTGAATAGGAAATAATTACGAATTAATTAATAATTCATTATTTTTACCTCTCGCTAAAAGAGGTAATGAATTCATGATAAAAATCGCATATCCAGATTTTATTGAATAAGCATATTTTAAGGTCCCTAGCATCCGAGGTTAACATGTTTACGATGATGTCTGTGTGTGTGTATGCGTGTATGTGTGTATGTGTGTATGTATGTATGTGTGTGTGTGTGTGGATGTTGGAGGTTCGATTTCTCAAATTCTATAAGACTAACGACCTGTGTAACTACGGATTCCTCAATCTAACAGTAATGAGAACAGTTGAATAGGTTCTGGTAACAATTGGACAACCGGAAGTAGTAGTATTTTAACAAAAAAATTATTATTTTTCGAAAATTTATGTTACTGCAAATATTAAAGAACATAAAATTCTCTATGCGATACAATTTTATTATATATTCTATAGATTTAAAGATATAGAAATATAATCTATAAAATAATCTTTTATAGTAAATCTCATAGCTCAAATAACTCCATGATAACAAGTAGAGAAATTAATGTCAGTGTCAAAAATTCAGAAGGCTTTTTCTGGGAACTACATAATATTTCTTATTGTATTATTAAATAAATATTTAAAATTATAGGTATATTACATACACTATTCAGAAATACCGCCAATCCCGTCAATGAATTGAAAGAACCCAAATTTAGAAAGGTAGAAGAAAACTTGCTCATAGGACGAATTTAAATTTATAAAAAATATCTAAATATAAAGATTAGATGTAATTAGAATTTTTTGTGTGTACATGAAATTGTTAAATACGATATTTATATATCCCACAATGAAAAGAGCGAGAGGTATTGTGCTGGCCACGACAGATTTTTAATAAAAATTTCATATCGGCAGTGTCGCACTAAAAAGGAATTACATGAAAAATAAATAAATTTCCGAATTTCGAAAAACATTATTCTGATTGAGAATCAGCACATCGAAATGTATATTCCCTCAATTTGTTTTACCCTTTTTTTAACACCCTGTATATATGATATTAAACAGTCAGACATTTATTTTAAAATTCGCAAAATTAAAGACTTAGGTTCTTAGAGTTCATAATTTTAGTGCCACTGGTTGACACATTTTTTTAATAACAATAATTTATTTGTTATTCTACATTAGTTAAGTAAATAAATAATTCATTATTATTATTATTTGAATTTCGTTTCGACCAGTGAAACTACAGATCAACTAACAGACAAGTTCTAGCTAATATTAACACCGGTGTTTGTTGTTTATTATTTCTGCTTTGTCAGTGTATTTGTAACCTACAAATGAAAATATGTTCTAGTAAGTGCAAATCTCGTGAAAAACTTTTGTTGAGGGAGTTAAATTAGTGTATTTGTTTCTTTTAGTGTCAAATTAACTTTCGTGATATGAATTTTTAATGTGTGATGGTTTTCAATGGAGAAAGTAGCGAAATAACCGAAATTTTGTTCCAGTAAATCTTCCTGGTAGCACTGGGAACTGATTTCCTGAGATGCTGAGATCTGCGATGCCTCTGTTGGCCAGATTGGACCAACAGTAGGCGAGGTTAGTCCAACATTTATCTCAGGTTATTTTATAATTTTTCTACAGATTATTATTATTATTATTATTATTATTATTAGTTAATCTCACCGAGAATAGATAATAATTATAAATTATTTCAATTAAGTTTAAATGTAGTTACTCGTACTGACATTTATGGTACAATTTGATCATGTTCTTTCGTCTAAAATAATTTATCTATGTTTAAACATTTCTTTGGCTAACCTTAATAATATATACTGGTAGAGAAATTTGTGAAACGATTTGAACATGTTTATTTGTCCTAAATATTTTAACTATGTTTAAAAATTATTTCAATTAACATATAAATACTTTTTGGCAGTGTGAATATTTTAACATAATCTTCATTAGATGGTTATTAATTTAGTTCAACATGATACAATTGTATTTACGTCGGTTAGTTCTCTCTATACGAACGAGTATTATGAAAACTGTAGAGAATTGAGATACGCCACTTCGTGAAACTATGAAGCTGGCCAGTTCATCCAAATGGATGAAATATTTTATGAGTTTCGTCACTTCATGATATTGACGACGATATTAGCTACACATTTTTTTATTAAACAGATCAAAGGAGAAACTATCATTCACTCTCTTTGAAAATCACATAAATCATCTTACTGTATCTGACGTTACAAGTAACCGAATTTTATATTAAAATAACTCAATACGCGTATGATGGAATTTTGTATCTCCTTCTCCTATCACAATATGCGATACAGTAAACTGTGCCGTGATGCCGTGAAATCTCCGCTTCTCTTCAGCGTCCTGAACAGTATTCCTGCTGTTGACGGCCCGTTCCTACTGAAGCTCAGAAGGGACCAGGGACCCCGGTGACGACATATTGAATACACCGCGTGGAATATAAACTAGCTTTTATGCAAATTGTTGTATAACTATGCTGATGTATAAACAAAATGATGAACATGTACACTAAATTGGGATGTTTCCTACATTATTTCAGTTTGTGATCTGTTATTAGTTTGTCGTTTTCGGAACTTTCAATTAGATAGATATTAGAAAGGTATTAGAAAAACCCTCGCCATGTTTCACAAGGTTTCAGCATCAGAATCAAATTCTCCTTCATTTGTCAGATGCTGGCCTAACCCAGTTAGTAACCACAAACGCGTTTCACTCTTACTGGAGCTCTACAGTGTGGTGTAAATATTTTCTTTGCAGAGAAAATGACAAACTGGACTCAGCATAATATACAATAAACCATGGAACATGGAGGTATAAATAAATATGGAGGGAGTCCAAACTGTAATTCTAGGCGGGGAGATTGAACCATGATAGGAACGGATGCTACATGGAAAATTTTCCCATGAAAGTGGGGATGCAGAGAAGCAATTTAAATAGGCGTTGTATTGAAATTAAAACCTGTATATTACAGAAAAGGAAACGGAAGAAAATTTTAGCATTATCTAGTATAAAATATATTACACGAAAATTTTTTTACCTCTCGCTGAGAGAGGTATTGGATTCATGCTAAAAATCGCATATCCAGATTTTAACGAATAAGCACATTTTAAGGTAAGGAAAATTTTTGTTCTTGCTAATATCATTGATTATATATACTAACGTAAACATTTTTACGATGATGTGTGTGTGTGTGTGTGTGTGTGTGTGTGTGTGTGTGTGTGTGTGTGTGTGTGTGTGGATGTATGTGTGTGTTCTGTGTACGCGTGTATGTGCGTGGGACGTTGGAAGGACGATTACTCAAAAACTATAAGACTTTATATTTGTTTGTAATGAAAGAATAATTCCTTTTAGAAAAGGTTTATTGAACAAATTTCAACTGACACTGACAATCACAAAACAATTAGTCAACTAGAAACAATGAGTACATGGTATTTTATTACATTGTTTAACTACGTATTTTCCAATCGAACAATCATGGGAAGATCTAAAAGGTTTTGGTAACAATTGGACAACCGGAAGTAGCAGATTCTTCAAAAAAAAACTTCTAAATATTATTTTTTTAAAAAAATTCTCGTTAATATTAAAGAAAATTATATTCTAAATCTGACACATTTAAATTCTTTATTATATCTCGTATAGGTTTAGAGATATAATATATAATAATATAGAATAATCTGTTATAATAAATCTCGTTGCCTAAAAAAACAGTTGAGATATTTAAATGTTTGCAATTGACAGATAAATGCAAAATGTCAGTGTCAAAAATCAGATTTTTGTGGGAGGTACGAATACATTTAATATATATTATTGTATTATTAATTAAATATGTATTTAAGTTGTAGGTATGTATATATATCCTAAGAAATGCCGCTAATATTGTCAATGAATTTGAAGAATTTGGAATATATTAGAATAGTAGGACAAAATTTCTCATAGAACGAAAGAAGAGAAACAATTTCAATTATTTGTGTGTACAAGAAATGTTAAATTCGTTACTTATAGGGCGTGAACAGTTATGTGCCTTTGTTGGCCTTGGCAAGCAGATGAGGATCCGTATCAGAATGACGGCTAGTAGTTATTTACATAGGTGTCACAATTGTCATATGTCATAATTTTTCATTCAAAATTTTAAAATATTCTGATGTTTCTTTGTCATGAATAGTATAGAATGTACTTGTCGAGGAAAATAATCCACATGGATTTGGAAAACCATAATGTTTTGAATGAAAACTTATGATACTTGTCACCTATGTACATTATTACTAGCTGTCATTTTGACTCGGGCCCTATATCTGCTTGCCAAAGCTAACGAAGTCACATAACTGCTCGCGCCCTATGCAACATAAAATGAAAATGTCGAGAAGTATTGTACTGGCCACAACAGATTTTTACCTCCCGCTACCCTTGGTAAGGGAGGTATGGGGATCGTGCTAAAAATCGCATATCGAGATTTTGGTAAATGACCACGTTTTAAGGTCCCTAGAATCCATTTTTAACATTTTCACGATGATGTCTGTGTGTGTGTGTGTGTGTGAGTGTGTGTGTGTGTGTGTGTGTGTGTGTGTGTGTGTGCGTGTGTGTGGATCCTGTTTGCGCCCTAACTCAAATACTATTATTCAGAAAGTTTTAAAACCATGTATTTCTACCTTATTCTAATATGGAAAGAACTGATTAGATTTTGGTGGCACTCGGATAACCGGATATGGCAGTTTACTTGAAGCTCAAAATAGTTTTTCTTCAAAAAATACCATTAAATGTAATTTTTTCTCAATTTGTTATTATAAAAATTAAAGATTATTCCATTTTCTACAAGTTTGCTTTAATACTTTTTTTATATATTGTGTGGATAAATTTATAAAGTAATATAAAAATTATATACATAGGTAAATAGCGGGAGGTACTGTGTTGGTCACAACAGATTTTTCTTGTAAGTAGTCACACTACTGCATCGAGCAGTAAGAAGTGACATTTAAAACATACAACTCCATATTTATTTATACCTCCATGATAACTATCTCATACAAGGTATCTAACCACATGCAGTGACATCTATCGAAGTACGCCGTAATGCTCTGGCAGCTATTGGTTACTTGGTTACTAACTGAGTATGGCCAATACTTGAAAAATGACTGACAGGTTGATCTTGTGATACATGATGAGTGTTTTTCTAATACTTTATTATTAATTGTTTCACCGAGAGGTCTTTATTGTATTTTTGTTAGAAAGATTGTCTAAAATTTCTGTACACAATAATTCTTATCAATTGTTATTACTAAAAACAAATATCAATTACTTGTCAATTACAGCACTGTGTTAAACATTGAAAGAAATTCATACTATAACTTTAAATTCTAAAGCAACGGGCGCGTTCGGCATCCCGGCAAAGATGAGCACCGCTGAGTGCCGATGTTTGCCGAATGCAATTGCTGGACCAATCGCATTTGTCAATTCATTGTGTTCGATAAACTTCGGTGCTGAGCGATGCCACTGATGAGTGGTGCTGAACGTGGCCAATGTTACAGAGAATATACAGGATGTTCCACAACTTAGGACAAAAAATTAAAGGGTATATACTGTACGACGTGCTAATTATAAAACAAAAAGAATTTTTAAAAAATTCGCAAAAAAATTGCATCGTATTTCAAGCAAACATTTTTTTTGCCACTGGTCGGTAGTTATTTTTAATATTTTTTTTCAAATCTTCTACAACGAAAGTAGTTGTTTACATAATATCTAATACTAATAAATGTCTAATATTGTGTAATTAATAATTTAATTTAATTTGATAGGTGGTAAGGAATTCTTTCGCCGACATTGATGTTAATTATCATTTATCTTTGCTGGTGCAGTGTTCTAATTTTACAGAGAATAGCAGTGTAGTGTAGTTTTTGTTAAAATGGATGCATTTAGTATCAGTGAATTAGTGGACATGGTGTTAATTTATGGAGAAATTATTTTGTATTCAAAACAATTATTAACTCTAAATCTAACGTACATTACATAATGTTTCTCTGATAATTAATTTCATTTAACATTTCTTTCTATGATGTATGCTACTCCAATGCTCCAAAAAATGTCTACTTCAAGTAAACTACCGTTAATTTTGCGAATTAAAAAAAAAACTTTTTGTTTCATGATCAACACGTCGTACAGTATATACCCTTTAATTTTTTGTCCTAAGTTGTGGAACACCTGTATATAACTGTGGCACTGTGGGTTAATTCCAAGAACAATTAATATTAAATAATATTCTCGTTAAATGATCTCTATTATTAATCGTCCTTATTAACACACTCTTGATAGTTATATTAACTATTTATTGAAAAAAGTTACAATATCAATAACAGTATATAAAACGAAATATTTTAAAATTTATGATGTTAAATTATAATTTTCGTAAATTACGGTACACATTTATTATTCTTATTGCAGGTGTAGTATGAAACGTAATACATGACTGAATAAATTTATTACAGACTAATTAAACCGAAAATTTATTTTAAAATTAAGATATTTAAGGAATTTTCTTCATAAATAAGCTTTATTAATGGATGGAAACTTCTACGCTGAAAATAAATAATAAAAAGCTCTACAAAGAACACTAAAGTTTAATTACTTTAACATAAAGAGACTCCGGCTCCGGCATTAATAAATCTTTATGGATTTTGAATAATTAATATTTACTTAATAGGCTTTCGTCTTTTGTGCTCTAAATAAAGTATATCATTATGATTATTTACTTATTAATTTATTAAAAATGCTTCTTCAAAAATTTCTTTACGGTCTCTCTAGTATTTTTATTATTTTAATAGAATAGGTCTTGTAGCGAGCACGCAGCCGACGCCACTGGTCGGACAAGTTTAGATCTGCCGGCGGGCTAATTACCGCGGGTGCAGCTGAATAAAGAAATCCATGCGCTGCGTGTCCTTGGAACAAAATTAGACCTGCTTATTTCTAGGACGTTATCGAAACCTTTTCGAAGGCGATGACATGAATGTCGCACGGCCGCTGCGGCAGACGTGTGAGTGGCGTGACCGGGTACTCGTATGTTCCAAAAGTTTCTAGGTAAATGCATAGTTATATAAAGGCTCTGAGCGAGTTAGTCTAGTTTAATCAGTCGAGTCAGTTGAATCGACGAGTACGCACGGTAAAATAAATAGTTAAGAGATATAAATATAGTGAAATAAATTAATTAATATCGTGTAAATAAATAGTGCGTTGTGTTATTTATTAAATAAATGATTTAGGGTTTGAGAGTTTAATAATGTAACGTTTTTATTTATATGGATGAAGTGTAAAACATAGACAAATATTATTAACTAAAAGAATACGTTTATTAAACGATAAATAATTAGATTAAATATTAACAAGATGATAAGAGTAACTAACACTATGATTAAATAATTATAAACACTAACGGCCGAATTCATCATTCCTTAATCATGAGTTGATTTACAGATTAACGCTGATCCTAAATCAATCCAATTCACCATTAAAAATCAAGCTAATCTACTAATTAAAATCAATGATCAACTGATTCGTCATATTCCATGAATCAAGGACTGATCACATCTTTGAATCCTAATTTTGACGATTATAGCTATGTTAGGATTCTGGGTGTTGTACCCATGTGTAACTTTGCGTCATCCTTCTTCTTTATCTTTATTTAGAACCGCATTGGTTTTATTATTTTTACCTATACTTTTACATCTTTCATTTTCACTATATTTAAAAACACTCCTTTATTGGAAACAGTGTAATTTCTACCTATATCATAAGAAAAATATAACATTATTATAGGAAAATTATAAAATATATTTTATAAATAAATGAAAAACTTATATATCAATACCTTTTTAACGGAAAGTACAATTACCACGAATAAAATTCCATGACAGTTACATTAACTGTCAAAAACTAAAACAACTGAATCAGTTGATCATGATTCCTTGATTCAGAAATCAAGTTGATGAATTAGAACATACGTTGATCTACAGATCAGCTTGATTCCTTAATCAACTGATTATTAATCAATGGATTAATGGTGAATTCGGCCGTAAGAATATTATTAAATGCTTAAACACTAATATTATTTATTTAACCAATATTAATATCACTGCATTTATTTATATAACTACATTTATTTATCTTAACAACTCGTAGAATACTTATTTATATCACCGACTTCATTACTCGTTACTTCAATATCATAGACTGTCCCTCCGCTTTCTTTCGGCCGGTATTTATACAGCTCATATCATTCTACAACCCTCTGAAGCGACAATGACCTGTATACAAAAGAATTGGGTCACGGCGTAGTTAACCTCTAGCCGGCGCGTCGCGGGGATTTCAGCATCTGGGAAATTCCGGGATTACGTCATCGCTCTGGTACATTCTTTCGAAGGGATTACGTCATTGTTCGCGAACATGCTATCAGTAGCGGCGCAAGCACACTTTTCTCTCAGGGGCGCACATCACAATAATATTCTTAGTCTGTAATTAGACTTTATATTTGTTTATTCATAGTGATCGATATTTTTATTATCTTTTAATATTATATTTTTCTTATTTATTTATCATTTAATAAACTTTTATTCTAATTATCTTTAATTCTTACTTTACACACAAAAGACACGCTTGGAAACTCGAGCGTTAGGTTCGGTTATTGTTGTTTTTAGTGAAATACAAACTAAGTAAGCTGTTCGTTGGCTGCCGGTACTTTTAGGTGTATTGATAAATCCTGGCTGACGGGATCGAATCCACTTTCTTATAAAATACAATTCTGAAACGTTAAATAATCACTCCAGTAAATAAAATTGATTATATTTTACAGATCCTAGATAAAAACTGGAACAATGTATACCTACGTAACTTTTTATTATTTATATACTCATATTTTAAATATATAAATTGTAATATAGTTTATTAAAACAATTCCTATTTCACAACGCAAAAAAATTATCATTTTCGAATTTAATTTATATTTGAATACTAAATTAATATAAAATAAATTACCAATTTGATATAATTTTCACATATAGTGCAGGTAATAATTAAATTATAAATTGTTTGAACAGATGTTATCGATATAAATTAAAAACAAAATTCCCATTATGTGTTATATAGTCCCAAAAATAATATGTTTTTGGTATATCAAACATTCATTAATAATTCAATTTCGAATATCATTCAATTTATTTCGAAATCATAACATTGGAGTTTTTATATATATTTTATATCTTTTTCTAGAGGAAAATGGAAGAGTCGGCCCAACTTTATCAAGTTTCGTAACGATCTGATTCTCGTCGGATGGGCATCAATAGCAGGATCGGTAGCGAACCGGTAATGTAACCGGTTCAGAATTGTATTGTCAACGGAATATTAGCTAACATAATAGTAGCATGGTTGTAGTAATGAAGTAGGTCAATATAACAATGTAACTTTGTAATCGACAATAGGATCTATTTATCTGGGAATATAGAATTTTTTTATCATATAATCTTGCTATAACATCTTTGCGTGTCTAACTAGCTTAGTTGTATCTATATAATCGAATATTAATGGTGTTATGTTCTTATTGCTAATATTTTTCTCTTATTACCCCAAAAAGTCTTATGTATGTCCATTTGGGTAAAAAGTTTAAAATTAAAAAAATGTGCATAATTTTAGATATTTGCTGAATTCAAATTTTTAAACCGCAAATCGATATCTATTTTCGTTCCCGAGATATTAGAATTTTATTTTTGTACTGAAGAATACCCTTTTTTGGGTTGCTACCAAAAATGACTGGAAATATATATTTGACGATTATACGACCAAATTAGGTAGATATGCCAATTTTTATAACTTGTTCAATTTTTATAAATAAAAATATGAAATCCCTTCGATTTTAGCCATTTTCAGATATTTTTCATACTTTTATTTATACAAATGGAACAGTTTGTTTAAAAATTATGATAATTGCTATATGTACTTATGTAATTTTGTCCGTAGAATCGAATGTGCCATCGGGCCATCGGTAAATATTTTTATTTTTAATTTCAGTTGAAGTTCTATTTTTTATCGCGAATGTAGAATTTATTTTCGAAGGTCCTCAGGACCACGGAATATAAACCATAAGAGTTATAAAAAGGAACTTCAGTATCAAGGTGCATATGAAATTTTATTAGAAATCGAAAAATTGTGGAACTGAAAGGATTATTTATTTTTATAGGTTGTGTATACATCTATCAGTCTGACATTCAATGCTGCAAATATCGGACATTGAAGTTATCGTAAAGAACACTCAAAATAATTTATTTCATCTCAAATTTATTCAGCGGAATTTAGTTCGTTCTTCCTGCATATATTTTTGTCATTCTAGAAAATTCTAATTCACAGATGTCAGTGTCAATGAAAAGAAATTGAATGTGACAGAGAGATGAGAATGTTGAGATGGATGTTGGATAAGACACGAAAAATAGGATACGGAATGAAAGAACAAGAGAAATGGCTCGAGTGATAGAAGTTTCTAGAAAGATACAAGAGCGACGATTATATTGGTTTGAACATGTCGTGAGGAGAAATGAAGAATATATTGGATGAAGAATGGGCAGATTAGTAGTAGAAGGTAAAAGAAACAGAGGAAGACCAAAGATAAGGTGGAAATGCTGTATTACGAAGGACTTAAGAGAAAGGGAACTGAATGAGGACAACAAGAAAAATAGAAATGCGTGGATGAAAAAATTCAAGAATAGCGAGCACTTAACCAGTAGGAAAAGCTAAAGAAGAAGGTGTCAGTGTCAAGTGCAATTTACGCAGTTTGTCTAGGAAATAATTTTACTGGAAATATTTTTTTTTTGCAAGAAACTTTATATATTGAATTTGTACATAATACACTGAATTGACGGAAGGTAACGTGCTAGCCACATCAGATTTTTATAATTTGAATTAAAGATACGTAGTTATTTTTTAATCCATTTGCAAATAAACGCAAGATACATAAAATCTTATTTTATTTATACAAATAGATTCCGCTATTGATGTGAAAACGCAACATTAAGTTATGTAATTATTATTTAAATACATATACCTACATATTTTGTTTTGTACATACCTAGATATATTTTTTTTATAAAAAAAACTCATTTCAAGAAAAAGCTTATTATTTTATAAAAAGGAGTATTCAAGCGTGTCAGATTCTCTGAAATTGCCTATTTTGAAAAATATGTAAAATCTGTAATAGCAAATATTTTTTAATAAAACAAATATAATTTAATATCTCTACACTTTTTTAAACCAAAACAAACAAATATATATATATATATATATATATATATATATATATATATATATATATATATATAATTAACAGCGCCTAATTGGTTTTAAAACTGAAAGGTACTGTTCATAAATATTTGTACGTGCTATATCCATGTAAATAATCTATGCAACTCGTGTGTAATCTGAAAACGTTATAGAATATGAAAAGATATGACATAAAGGAGCTTTTCACTCTATGTACGAATAATTAAAACGGCGTTCTGAAACAAACTTCAGTGATAACATGCAAAGAGTAGCTTGCTACTCCATCTTCGTTTGTGAAAGCGCGTAAAATTTCATTTCACATTATACTCGTATTTTTCACGGCGAAAGATCAAAGTGCACGGCTGATAAATTGATTTTGGAAATTGGTTCTGTGTATTTACATTTTTCAGTGACTGCGACGGCTCATGCGCTAATATTTGCAGCTCTATTCAATTATCACATGAAACGAAATAAAAACTTATTATACCTAACAATATTGTGTTCGACATCAAAGCATTCTAAACGCATACAAAATAAAATTATATTAATATGTTTAGTTTTAATAAATTTAATACCAAAACGAACAATAATTCTTTTACTTACTTTTTTATATTAAAAATATTTTCCTCAAAGAAGTGTTTTTACCTTCCGTCACCTTTGAGTAAGATAGTTATTGTCTGTGGTCAAAAAATTCAATAGTGAGTTTCTAATAAATAAGCACGTTTTGGCGTCCCTAGAATGCGAATTTACTAATTTTACGATGATGTATGTATTCATGTCTATGCGTGTGTGTGTGTGTGTGTTTGTGTGTGTGTGACGAAAATTTTGGATCGCATAACTCCAATACCACGATTCCAAAAATGATAATTTTTCGTATTCTTTGAGTTTAGATCCATATGCAGACGTGATTAGATTTTATTTATAATGGGTCTACTGGAAGTACCCTCAATTGCAACTTTTAACTGTTTTTCTTGTCTATTTCATTCATAAATTTATAAACCAATCCAAATTGAGGATCCTACCTAGTTACCAAGTTTTATACGAAACAGAGTCCCAAAAAAAATTTCATATTCTTCGAGCCAATAAGATGCTGTATTTTTACAAGTGAGTTTTGATAGGCGTTTTTTTTTTTGACGTTTTAAGAGTACCTAGAAACATATTGTCTACATACCTGTCAAAATGCGTATATTTTCAGTGTTTTAAATTTTTATTAAAAATGAGTCATTCGGACAGGAATCTTTTCAGAACATTGAAAACGCAATCTTAAATATAACACCTAAAAACACAATAAAAAATCTGATGTGGCCAGCACATAACCTCTCGCCGTATATTTTACCTAGCTGTATGCATAAAGCAAAGAATATTTTTGAAATCATATATTCATATAAGTCTTATATTCATATAAGTCTATGACGTATAAACTTCATTATTCAATAAGGGCATATCTCAACATAAAACAATTTTCACATATATTTACAAAATCTATAGGATATTTTACCATAGAATTTTATACAATAAATTACAAAGTAGAGTTTACCATATATAAATTTTAGGCTGGTAACAGGGATTTTCAATTCGAACAACGTTCTTGTTTATATATCTGGATTGTGCATCTATTCTTACATATCTTCTTTAACATTTTATTTTTTCATACATGTTGTATCTAAATAGCACATTAATTACTTTTAATAAAGTGATGGATAGATTGCACTCCGATTATTCTTACAACGATGTGTAATTTTGTCAATATTTACAACTTACTTGAGAAGAATTTGATAGCTTTTTCGCAGTGCAATGTTACTCTTGTCTACAGTGTTGGTGTACATTGTCCTACAATGTTTGAAACAAATTTAAGTTCTTTAGCCTATACTTGTCACTTCCATAATAGTCACAGATCAAGAATTAAGAGATTCTCCAAGTACATGTTTCTTTCATTACTCATTATTTCTGTATTTTACGCTGCAGAGTGGAGACCATCTTCACTTTTATCTTGTGTTTATAACATTTAAATATCGTCTTCCTTCGAGCTGTATTCTCGCTTATATTTATTCTTTACATTTAGATTTTTTATATATAAATTCATTCTATGAAGATATTTTGTCCTCTTCTAATTTTTCGAGATGTTTCTGAAGGGTATGTGTAATATACCTAAAATATTAAATATTTAACTATTAATACAATAAGAAATAATATAATGTATATACTTCCCAGAAAAAATCTGCAGTAATGTCTTCGGATTTCTGACACTGACATTTACCTGTCAATTACAAACATATTAAATTTTCAACTATTTTCCATGGCATTCTTTCGGCTGTAAAATTTATTACAACAGATTATTTTATATATTATATTTATTTTATCTCTAAATCTATAGAATATATAATAAAATATTTTAATGTATCAGATAGAGAATTAATTTTTTTTTAATATTACCAAAAAAAAATTTCAAAAAACATTATTTAGAAGATTTTTTTTCAAGAATCTTCTACTTCCGGTTGTTCAATTGTTACCAAAATCTTTTCAGATCTTCCCATGAATGTCCGATTAGGAAATACGTAGTTAAACAAATTTAAAGTCTTATTGTTTTTGAGTAAACGTCCTTCCAACATCCCACACACACATCCACACACACACACAGACATCATCGTAAAAATGTTAAATTTGGATTATAGGGACCTTAAAACGTGCTTATTCAATAAAGTCTGGATATGCGATTTTTAGCATGAATGCAATACCTCTCTTAGCGAGAGGTAAAAATTATAGATTTTTGTCAAGAAACTAAATTATTACCTGATTTTTACTTCCCGCTACCCTTGGTAAGGGAGGTATAGGGATCGTGCTAAAAATCGCATATCAAGATTTTGGTAAATGACCACGTTGTAAGGTCCCTATAATCCAATTTTAACATTTTCACAATGCTGTCTGTGAGTGTGTATGTGCGTATGTGTGTGTGTATGTGTGTGTGTGTGCGTGTGTGTGTGTGTGTGGATCTTCTGGGCGCTCTAACTCAAATACTATCATTCAGAAACTTTTGAAACCATGTATTATTTTAATATGGAAAGATGCCATTAGATTTTGGTGTCAATCGGATAACCGGAAATGGCAGTTTACATGAAGCTCAAAAGAATACCTTTAAAGGTTATTTTTTCGCAATTTATTATTATAAAATTTAAAGATTATTCCATTTTGTACAAGTTTGCATTAATACTTTTTCTATATTCTCGTATTTTGTGGATAAATTTATTAAATAATATAAAAATTATATCTCGGAATTTATGCTTTAAACACAACTCCATGGTTACATAGTTCAGCTCAAATGTATGTAATCTACAGATAAATGTAACTGTCAAACAAATAATGGTTTCAAATTAATAAGAGTAACGTTTTAAAAAGAATAATAGTTATATGGATAGGATCTTAATATGAATAATTTCTACCATTAGTAAATATCCAGGTATGTATTTAAATATATATATATATATATATATATATATATATATATATATATATATATATATATATATATACCCATATTACCCTATTGCTGGGTGTGCTAATCTGCTTTTTACACAGATTTCGGTAATGATGATGACATATTTCTATCGTCCGGGTGTTTATCAAGCGTCACCTGATTGCTGACGTGGAGAGTGCAACACAGGGGACAATATTGTGCAATTTAAAATTAGAAATATTTGGCGCTGATCGGGATCGAATCGGTTTGCCTGATTCGCAACCAGACATCAGGCACGCGGCAACGTAACATCAGATTTTTATTTTGGAAATTGTCATCCGAATACCATTCGTGGTTAAATTTTATCCTGACAAAATTTTCCGATTGCTTTACTCGGGCATGTTACAAATTTATCTCGTGACATTGATCACTCGATAAATTGCTAGGCACCACTTATTATATTATATATGAAAAAACGCAGTTAAATATCATTCACATATTGACATTTAATGATTATAAAGAATATATTATTCTCTATACGATTTGATTGCATTTTATAACTCATATTCAATAGGTATAGAGTTAAAGTAATATGAAGATATTAAATTTCATAAATCAGCCAGCTATGGTAACCATAGAAACTGCTAATATATTCAGATAATTCAAATTGACAGATGTCAATATCAATGAAAAGAAAATGAATGTGGCAGAGACTAGGATATTGAGATAGAAGTTGGGGAAAACATGGAAAATTAGGGTAAGGAATGGAAGGTAAAGGAAATGGCTCGTTTGATAGAAGTTTCTAGAAATATACAAGAGAGACGATTACATTGGTTTGAACATGTCATGAGGAAAGATGAAATATATATTGGAAGAAAAATGAATAGCTTAGTAATAGTAGATAGAAGAAACTGAGGAAGACCAAAGATAAGATGGAAGGACTGTATTGCGGAAGACTTAAAAGAAAAGGAACTGAATGAGGACGATACGGAAAACAGAAATGAGTGGAAGATGAAAATAAAACACAGCAACCTCTAACGAATGAGAAAAGCAAAAGAAGATGTTAATGTCACGTGCAATTTGCATAGTTTATTTATGAAATAATTTTAACGGAAATCTAGAATCTTTTGCAAGAAAATTTATGTATGGAATTTATACATAATATACGCAGGATAGATGGAAGGTAATGTGCTGGCCACATCAGATTTTTTTAAATTTTCCTTATATAGCATGCTTCAACTTCTACTGAATTGACGTGACTCTTCACTGTCGAACAAAATTGTACGCACATTAAATCAAAAGCCACTTGTTACAAGCTTAGCGTCACTTTCAAAATTATTTATAAGTTATATTATAATAACAATGTATTCTTGTATAAAACTATGATGTCACAAGATCAGATTTATGAATAAATATGAAGAAAATCGGGTATGAAAAGTATAATTTTGAGTATTTTTATAAATGCATAATATGAAGTAAATTTTTATACCATCTAGGCGAACTTGTTATTTGTTGTGAATGAATATGGAATTAACCAGAGAGCATTTTCGATTCATTATATATAATTTGACAGTTTTTAAGTCAGACTAAATTAATTTGATAGTGTATAAGTTACAATGTAATTACAGTGGAGAGCCTTTAATCCGTACCTACGTTAATTCGAACAACCAGTAATTTGAACATCGGATAGAAGTAAGATAATCCGAATAAGGACTCTTTAATCCAAAATATGTGTTAAAATTTCTCCGAACGCAACAACTAGCATGTATGATTCTGGAAAATATCTATAAAATTTTGCTTAAGTTTCCACCTCTGAAGTGACGGGATGTGGCACCCATTTGAGTCCGAGATTGCAGTTGGTGGATGTATGTACACAAATTGTTTAGTAGATAATAATGTGTAATACTTCGGCGACTGGCGATCAAAGCAGTAATGAACGCCAGGATCCCGATTCTTGAAATTGCACGCATACGTAAGTTGGAGAGATGCGTATGCGAACTGCATATTGGTATTCTTGAATTGAAATCGTGTGGTTGTACGCGATAATTACGTGTCTAATTACATCGCATGGGTATGAATCACTTGAAAGTATTATTCTCACATGAATCTGTGTCTGTCACATTATCACTGTCACTTGAATTTGGTGTATTAGTATTTTAATCAGGTCATATAAATCAAATTATGATTTTAAACAATTCCGGGTACGTTTCATGATGTTATATATTGACGCCAATTATAAATCTAGAGTCTCCATGCATTTTGAGTATCATTATTATAACACTCCACAAATGTGTGCTCCTGCATTGTTAGAACGATGCAATGGATTGTTAAAATAGAATTTTAGATGCCTTTTAACGAGTTCTGAAATCCAAACCTGAAATGGTTTGCAAAATTATTAATGCATGTTGAATATTACATAGCACTTGCATATTAATATTGCCATATTGTGTACGTGCATATTATAACTATAGAAAAATAATACCTATTTAAAATAATATACGTATAATAAATTTTGAATACTGAATTTATAATACTTATGATTTATGACAGCTTCGCTGACAGCTTTTTTGACAGTGACAGTTACAAAACAAACAAATGATGAAGCATTCACGTGATACAAATGTTTCGTTTTGATTGGCTGCAACATACTACGTTCGTTTGCTATCGAGAATCGGTATACGTAAGCTTCGACCGAGTTTCGCTTGGTATTCAAGAATACCACTGCTGCGTACAATACTGTTCGTGCACGAAACAAACCAAACGAATTTTGGAAATGATGAAATTACTGGATTGCAGTAAAAAAAAATTATTTAAAATTCGGCCTCTACCGGTTTCGGCATCTCCTATGCCTTCTTCAGGAGCTACAATTAACACAATTTTTTAATAACAACATTTTTTTACAAAAAAGCAAGGTGGTTTATATAAAACTTACGTGAAAATTATTTTATGTTTGCATATACACATTAAAAGAACACATTAAAATTTTTTTTTAACAAAAAACATAACAACACACGTATGACGTCAAAACAGTTAAAAAAATAAATAAATAAATATAATAAAATACTCAAATAGTCGTCAATATTGTAAAGTAAAATAAATATATAAATGAAATTTTCGGCACCCATAAAAAAAATATAATTTAGTTTTAACAAGTATAGTTTCGAAGATTGTTGTTTTACCGCAAAAAAATTTAAAACTATTTGAATCATTTTTCTTATTGCTTAGTTTTAAGTTTAATTATTTTTATTTTATTTATTATATTTGTTGTATTTTAAAATGTTTGTGTATAGTGTGACGTGCGCCCCTGGGAGAAGAGTATACAACGGCACCACTGACAGAACGTTCCAGAGCGATGACGCAATCCCTGGCGCCGCAGCGGCTAGAGTATAATTACGCCGTGACCTCATTCCTTTGTATACAGGTCATTGTCGCTTCGAAGGCTTCTAGAATGGTATGCGCTGTGTAAATACCGGCCGAAAGAAAGCGGAGGGATAGTCTCATATATACAAGCAAACAGAAATGAACTCAGTGTAGTTATATAAATAAGTGTAGTGATATAAATGTTAGTTAGATAAATAATCGTAGTGTTTAAGCATTTAATAATATTCTTAGTGTTTATAATTAGTTTATCATAGTGTTAGATGTTTTTATTATCTTTTAATATTTAATCCTTAATTATATATCGTTTAATAAACGTATTCTTTTTATTAATAATATTTGTCTATGTTTTACACTTCACCCATATAAATAAAAACGTTACGATATAGTACTTATTTTTTCTATGTCTGTTTTTAAATTAATATTGTTTTTATCATTATTTATCTGTAACATTTCAAGTGTTAACCGTTTTTGTAAATTACATTCTGTGGCTAAGATTTTAACATCATCAAAATTAAAGTTGTGGCCTGTGTTTTTTATGTGCGTTACTAGAGCGCACTTTCCATTATTGTTGTTGTTATTCCTACAATTTCTCTTATGTTTCTCCAATCTTTAAATAACTAT
The DNA here is from genome assembly GCA_951394225.1 of Harpalus rufipes. Taxonomy (NCBI): domain Eukaryota; kingdom Metazoa; phylum Arthropoda; class Insecta; order Coleoptera; family Carabidae; genus Harpalus; species Harpalus rufipes. Next base: position 22,395,234 of record OX596283.1, read on the forward strand.
TTGTTTGTCCTGTATACTGGGCAGGGCAATCGTCACATGGAATTTTGTATATTAGAATTATACATTTTATCTATACTGGCTTTTAGTTTTGAAAAAAGATTCCCTACAGTTTTCTCTTGTTTAAAAGCAATGTTTACATTGAAATTATTAGTAAATAGTTTTTTTAAATGCATAGCCATGCCATCTATGTATGTCAACGAGAAATATTTATTTTCATTCTTATTATTTTTTTTTATTTGCGTATTTATTTATTTTTAATTCACCATGCCGCTTACATCCCAATTACAGAAAAAATTATAACTAAAAAGAGAAGATACTAATTATGCTTTTTATTTCTATTTTTTAATTTCAGCGTTGTTTATTTTCTGAAGTACTATAATAAATATTTCAAAACTTTCTTAAATTGAAGTTATTTACACTTATCCCTACAAATCGTTAGTCCGAATATCCCCTTATATTTATCATTCGGATTAAACGGTTTCTACTGTAGTTTGACAGCTTTGGTAGTTTTTAAGACATTAGAAATTAATTTGGCTGCTTTGACAGTATTGACAGAAATTAGAGTTTGATAGTATTCGAAAAGAAGATTGATTGGAAGCTTTTAAAAAGTGGAAGGAAAGAATGGTGAAATATATTATTGATGAAGGCAACTACTTCTAACATATTTAAAATATGTTTCTAAGAAATATGAACCACTTATTTTAATCTCAATTATTCTAGAATGACCCTTATATAATTTATCTTCTCATATTATATAATGCAGAATCACGTTACAGCATATTTTATTATACCATTTTCGAAATATATGTTTCTCAATAATTGTAATTAGGTACTCCTAAATTGCTACTAGTCCTAATCAAAATTGAACATAGATTATGCATATTTCAGTATTGAGATGTCGACAGTTGAAACCAACCCAGCTGCGTTCTGATGCAATGCAATTATACGAGAAAGGGAGTGCTGGGTAACCATTCGATCATAACTGCTCCTAATGGATTGTTTATGTAATAATATTATACTTGTAATAAATGGGTCGCTCATTAATATAATTTCAGGGTAGTAATAAATTTATACGTATAATAGTGCATTAAATGATAAAGGGTTTATTCAATTACATTAATATTTAATTAAATAAGTTTCAATACATGTACAATCGATATCAATACTGTATTAAATGATTAATGAAAATTGAACCTGTACCGTTGTTTGTATTGTAAGTTAGTGAATATAAATACCTAACACATGATATACAATATAGATGAAAGATTGCTTGCTAATTTGATGACTGTTCTAAAATATAGACATAATCCGCAGAATTGCAAACAAAACAGTATAGAGATTAGTGTCAAATACTACCATTAACGCTGAATCTGTTGTATTACGGAATTGTTTAAACAAACACAAAAGAAATATAATTTGAATATACATGTAATAGTGTTTCCGTAAGTAGCATTTTTTTTTCATTTTGCGACATAGTTCTGTTATTACATATCAAAATCAGATTTATTACTGCACGATTCATTTTATTATTAATTAGTTGAGGGTTTTAAGCACTAGTCACTTTTGTCACTGCGACCTGTAAAATCTATTGTAACATGGCCCTCTCTTAGTTTTCTGCAAGCAGTCCCCGAGTTCTCAACGGTCTTGGTCGACTAACCGACTACCGAATATTCGGTCATTTTAAAAGCCGATTAGTCGGCCCGGCCGATTAATTTCAAGCTTCACTAAAACCGTTCTTTACTGAAATTCATTTGTTTCCAATATAGTGTGTCAACTCAAATTTGTCTTTGCCTAAAATTTCTTCATCACATGCATACACAATTACATATTATTAATAATATTTACGGCTGTTAACTGATCATGTATTTAACTACCCATTGTAACTACGGATACGTATCAAAAATACATTGGAAAATAAGCCTTGTCAAAGTTAACAAAGTGATTAAAGTTAACAATGTTTTATGCAACCGGGCTTCATCATTTCTGTATACAAATGTATCATTTTGTATACATGACAGTGTATTATATAAGGCATAGGACGTATCATAGCTTATCAAATACTAAGTTGATTAATCGTTTTTTACCTTCCATCACCTCTAGGTAAGGAAGGTATTGTCTTTGGTCAAAAAATTCGGTGGTGAGTTTTCATTGAATAAGCTCGTTTTAGGGTCTTTGTCTTTACAATACGATTTTACTATTTTTACGATGATGTCTGTATGTGTGTGTGTGTGTGTGTGTTCGTATGTGTGTGTATGTGACCGCCGGGTCGTCAACGATATCTCCAATACTAGAATTCCAAAAATTACAATTCTTGCATATTCCTCTTCCATACAACCATATGCAGACTTGATTAGATTTTGGTTATAAATGGTCAACCGGAAGTATCCTCATTTGAAGATTTTAACAGTTTATCTTGAAAAACTCAGTTAAATTATATTATAACTTAAAAAATATATTATTCTCCATTTGATTTGACTACATTTTATATTTCATATTCAACAGATATGGAGTTAAAGAATTATAAAGATTATAAAAATTATAAAATTTCATAAATCAGGCAGCTGTGCTAACTTAACCATGGAGACTGCTTATATATTCAGGTAATTCAAATTGACAGATGTCAATATCAATAAAAAGTAAATGATGAAAGAATAAGGGAAATAAACTCTAGTGTTTTCTAGAAAGATATAATAGAGGCGATTACATTGGTTTAAACATGTCATGAGGAGAGATGAGTATATTGGAAGAATGAATAGCTTATAACAGAAGTTGGAAGAAACATAGCAAGACCAAATATAATATGAAAGGAGAAAACAGGTACTGAATGAGGACGACATACAAAACAAAAATTAGTGGAAGAAGAAAATGAAAAATAGCGACCCCCTAACGAATGGGAAAAACTAAAGAAAAAGAAGATGTTAGTGTCAAGTGCAATGCGAATAGTTTGTTTATGAAATAATTTAACTAGAAATATAGGATCTTTTGCAAAAAAAAATATGTGTAAGGCGAGTGCAGTGACGTGACTTTGGCAAGCAGATATGTGGACCAATGTCAAAATGACAGCTATTAATTACGTCCATAACTGACAAATGTCGTAATTTTTCATTAAAAATTTCATGATTTTCTTATTTCATGTGGTATATTTATTATCAGGGGTGTGTAATTCAGTTGCCGAGAAAAGGAATCATAAAATACCAAAAAATAAATTTTTAATGAAAAATTTTGATATGAGGATGACCCGCAAAATAGAAATGAATGGAAGAAAAAAATAAAAAATAGCGACCCCTAACGAGTGGGAAAAGCTAAAGAAGAAGAAAATGTTAGTGTCAAGTGCCATTTGCATGAAATAATATTACTGGAAATTTATAATCTTTTGCAAGACAATTTATGAATGGAATTTGTAGTTAATACACAGGATTGACGAAAGGTATTATGCTGGCCACATCAGATTTTTTTATATAAAAATTATATATTACATTAGGCATGATAAGACTTATCGTAGATTATCAAATACTAAGCCGATTAATCGGTCTTTTTAACGACTATTCGCCGACTAGAGAAATGGTCGGTTAGTCGGCTTAACCGACTAATAGTCGATAGTCGGTACATCTCTAATAATATTAAAAATTTATTAGTAAAATAATTAGTATTTTTTTTATTTACTATAAGTCTGTTATAACAAAAATAAAACTCTAAAACAAGATAAAAACAATTTACGACAATTTCTCTTTTTAGATTACTTTTCATTATTTATTAATCAGACAGATTTTGATGAAGAAATGTTAGGCAAAGGCACATTTGAGACTGACACACTACATGGGAAACAAACGAATATCAGTGAAGAACGGCTTAGCTTATGCTTGAAATTAGTCGACCGGGCCGACTAATCGAACCGAATAGTCGGTTGTCGGTTAGTCGGCACTTTGTATAGCGTTCATTCATTTTATATAGTGTTTATTTTTTCAATATAGCAAATCGATTTTTTATATACGAGTAACGTGCCCACATAATATAACATTTGTATTTTTAATGTAGCATTTAATTTATTCTATTTTTATTAAGTATGTTAAACAATATCATTTTTGTCACTTATACCACTTGTCTGTTAAATGGCTCATTTATTTATTGCCCCACTAACTGAAACCTCTGTAAGTGATAATCTTTTGTTCAAACAGAAATTAATAAAACACAGTGTGTCGGACACCGACAAGCATATCTACCACTGGCACTTTATTTGCGTTTTTCAGAGAGATAAATAACAGAAATGATTTATGAGAGATCTCTCATCTTCATGTGGACAGCGCGTTGATTTGTTTGCTGTCACATGTTGTGTTAACACGCATGCAGCGAAGCGCCCGCGCCAGGCGGTGGAAAAGAGCCCCCAAGTGAGCAACACGAAACGCTCTTTGCTACTCTACGAGGGTTGTCTTTATTTTATAACTTTATTTAAAATGGTGTTTTAATGTACATTACATACATTAAATTACCCTTGTTTGGTGTAAATAGCACTGGGGTTTTCTAACGTGACGACTTCATTTTAAGTATGTTTAAATAGAAAACTTTCTGATGTACACGGATGTCATAAAATTAATAATTTTTCACGTAAATAATTATTATGCATTTATAATAAAATTATACGAGTAATATTGTAAACTTTATACGCTAAATAATTTATTATTTCGCGTAGGTACTCACTTTTCTACATAGCAACGACGAAACTTTATGGACATGGCTAGGATCCCGAATGCGGGACCGAGTAAAAAAAAATTAAATCCCGAAGAGCCGTGGCTGAAAGTGCTGGATCAATTAAATCACGATGAGACGTAGTATAGTATTAGAAACGTTCGGGACTTGTGAAAAAAATACAAACGCTGTTGTTGAATAACTCACTTAGCGTGCATATTTATCTAAAAACAACAACAATAACCTCACCTAAGCGTGAATTTTGTGTGTTAGGTAAGATAATGTTTTATCCCAAATTTATATACAATCTGTCAAAGTAGACAATAAGTAATTTTTTTAACAAATTTAAAATATCATGTAGGAAACATGTCCTGCGACATATTTTCTTTATGTTAACATTAAAGTAAATTAAGTAACGTAACTAACATTAAAATAAACTGTGTAACGTATATACAATATTAAATAAATATGAAAGGTAGTTCTAGTCTGTTATGTCGTTTGAGTCTGTATGTGTCCGTAGTATTGTCCAATAAATTTACTGCTTTTTGGTTTGGGTGTACATCAAGTCTTTTTAGGTTTGTTTCACTGTATTTTTGAGATTTCTTCTTTTATTGTGTTTATTTGTAAGTCATTGTGAAGAACAGTATTGTTAACAAACCATGGAGCGTCTACTATTATTCTTAAAATTTTGGATTGAAAACGTTGAATTTTATCAATGAGACGTAGTTTAGTATTAGAAACGTTCGGGACTTGTGAAAAAAAAAAACAGAAAACACAAACGCTGTTTTTGAATACCTCACTTAGCTTGCATATTTATCTAAAAACAACTACAATAACCTAACCTAAGGCACAAAACTCGACCCTATAGTTTTCCAAGCATGAATTTTGTGCGTTAAGTTAGATAATGTTGAAATGTATTTTTCTCAATCCCCCATACGAAATATATTCTTTGCACACGATTACCTAGGTACAAATATTGACAATATCGTTCATGTATAAGATGAATCATAACACATTAGTTTGTTATTATAACGCACAGGAGTGTTGCCTACTGACTGTTAATTTGACTTTGTCTTTTACGAGAAATCGCTAAATATCAAAATATGAAAATAAATAATATAACTATTAGTGATAATATGTAAATGTAACTCTTTTTCCACGCCCATTCGGAATTTTAATTTTTCCTAAACGTTCCCGCGTTCGGGACTGTGGACACTTTCAAACTTTATTCATTCAAATATTGAAAATTTTATTTACTCGTTGTTACGATCTTTTTTTTACCATTTTAAAAACACATGAAACTCACATAGCTTTTTTGTTTAAAAATATTTTATACAATGGAAAATTTTAAATGTATTGTTTATTTTTTGTCTTCCATTAATTACTCGAAAAATATCATGTTCAATTTACGGTATTTTTTTTTAAAGATGACCGGTCAAGGTTATCTGTATCATGAAAGTATTAACAAATAATTAACAATACTTTGCTGTAACGTAAGTTTATTAATTCAGACATATTACCTTAATTCATAGCCGTACGAATAACGTTATTTTTTCTGTCAGTGTCACTGACATTGTGTCAGTATCTTATTTTTCACATATTTGATTTTCATTAGCTAATAAACTACCAGTTTACTTAATTTTGAATTTTAAATGCTTTTACTGCAACATATATTTTTACCTCTCGCTAAGAGAGGTATTGGATTCATGCTAAAATTCGCATATCCAGATTTTATTGAATAAGCACGATTTAAGGTCCATAGAATCCGATTTTAACATTTTTACAATGATGTCTGTGTGTGTGTGTGTGTGTGTGTGTGTGTGTGTGTGTGTGTGTGTGTGTGGATGTGTGTGTGTGAGGTTGTTGGAGGCACGATTTCTCAAATTCTATAAGACTAAAGACCTGTTTGACTACGGATTCCTCAATCTAACAGTAATGGGAAGAGTTGAATAGGTTCTGGTAACAATTGGACAACCGGAAGTGGTAGTTTCTAAAAAAAAAAATTCTAAATATTATTTTTTGAAAATTTGTTACTACAAATATTAAAGATAATTAAATTCTCAATCTGAAACACTTAATTTTTTTATTATATCTCGTATAGGTTTGGAGATATAGTATATAATAATATAGAATAATCTATTGTAATAAATCTCGTTGCTCGAAAAACAGTTGCGATATTTAAAATTTTGTTGACATGTAAATGCAAAATGTCAGTGTCAGATTTTTCTGGGAGGTAAGAGTACATGTAATATATATTATTGTATTATTAATTAATTATATATTTAAATTACAGATGTCAATGAATTTGAAGAATTTTGAACATAATAGAATAGTAGGATAAAAATTTTCATAGAACGAAAGAAGAGAAACAATTTCAATTATTTGTGTGTACTTATAGGGCGCGAGCAGACATGTAACTTTGTTGGCCTTGGCAAGCAGATGAGGATCCGTGTCAGAATGACGGCTAGTAGTTTTTACATAGATGTCACAATTGTTATATGTCATAATTTTTCATTCAAAATTTCAAAATGTTCTGATGTTTATTTGTCATCCATTAGTATGGAATATACTTGTCGAGGAAAATAATCCACATGGATTTGGAAAATCATAATGTTTCGAATTAAAACTTATGATACTTGACATCTACGTATATTACTAGCTCTCATTCTGACACGGGCCCCCATATCTGCTTGGCAAGACCAACAAAGTCACATAACTGCTCGCGCCCTATGCTACATAAAATGAAAATGGCGAGAGGTATTGTGCTGGCCACAACAGATTTTTTTAATAATAAAAATAACAGACACTACTGAATTTGACAGAATGGACAGAGCTAAAATCTTAATTCATACAATTCGTAGATGACTTTGATCGGACATGTATAAAAAAAATACTGTAGGTATTACCTAAAGAAAAGTATGGTTTCAGGCTCATGTAAAACTAACACTTTATTTGTTAACAACATATCTGTTAAAATCGGTTAAAATAATTATTTTTCGCCAATTGTCATTAAAAGTGTGATTTTATTGACAGCTACTAGAAGAAAAAGGTTACTCAGCGGCAGTGATCTTGTGTCCTGTAACTGCCAATAAAATCATTCAAATCTATTTTTACATAATAATTCTAATGACAGAGATGATGGAAATAACATTTAAAAATATTAAAAATTACCATAAAATTAATATTAATTCTAATCAACTAGGGAAAAAATTATGTAGTCAACACGGCAAAAAAGTAAACGACTGTCCAGGGTAAATTTAAAAACTCGTCTTTGCCTCGTCAATTAAACGTCAACGCGGTAGTAAATTTGCAACTTTATGTCTTGTTAAACAAATAACTACTTAAATAAATCTGATGTGACCAACACAATACCTCCCGCCATTTAATTTTTATTAATTTAAATACATATACCTATGGGGTCTCGTGGCCGCGTGCCTGAGTGTTTGGTCGCGAATATGGGGAACCGGATTCAATTACTACTATCAAATATTTCGAATTTTAAGTGGCACAAAACTGACCCCTGTGATGACTATGCACGCCAAAAATGAGTACCCGTGAGCTAACGCTTTGGTAAACGTATGCACGATACAAATATGTCATCATCATTACCGAAATCTGTGTACAAAGCACACCCAGCAATGGGTAATATGCCGCGATAATATATTTCTTTATTTTCTTATTTAAATACATACCTGCACATTTACTAATACTAGAAATTATGTATCTTAAGTTCCGTTCCATATAACTATTGATCTACTTACAATTTTCGTTTTAAACGTTCTTATTATTAATTTGAAATTATGTATATTAAGTTCCTTTCCATGTAACTATTGTTCTATTTACAACTTTCTTTTGAAAACGTTACTGTTATTAATTTGAAATGATTTTTTTTTTGACAGTGACAGTTGAGCTGAAATGTGTAACCATGGAGTTGTGTTTAAAGCATAAGCTCCGAGATATAATTTTTATATTATTTTATAAATTTATCCATAAAATATAGAAAAAAGTATTAATGCAAACCTGTAGAAAATGAAATAATCTTTAAGTTTTATAATAACAAATTGCGAAAAAATAACATATAAATGTATTTTTTGAGCTTCAAGTAAACTTCCATTTCCGGTTATCTGATTGACACCAAAATCTAGTGGCATCTTTCCATATTAGAATAAGGTAGAAATGCAAGATTTTAAATTTTTCTGAACGATAATATTTGAGTTAGAGCGTAAAGATAATCCACACATACACACATACACATACATAGAAATCATCAAGGAAATGTTAAAAATGGATTCTAAGGACCTTAAAACGTGGTCATTTACAAAAATCTCGATATGCGAGTTTTAGCACGATCACTACACCTCCCTTACAACGGGTAGCGGGAGGTAAAAAACCTCAATATGTTTGCTTGTATTTTTGTTTTAATCCGAAGACTAAATTTTCCAAATTTTCGTATCTAATTTCTACAGTTACAAAGCATACAAAATTAATTTTATTTAGTATAAATTAGTCATGAAACATATATTTATTTTCCTAAGAATATCGTGCAAATGATGATGAATTATTTCTATGCATATGACGTGATCTTGAAATTACTTTTTATACCCTCAAGAAACCAACTTTTAGTTTACGAAGAAAGTTTTCTGTTTGCGTGTTTAACTATGCTAACTCCTTCTGCAAACCTTTCTGCTGACTTAGATTGAATTTTGGTCGTTAAATCAAAATGAAAACCTCGTTCATTTGAAATTAGTGAGTGGCCCTGCATTTAACTCAACGTAAAGTTGAGTAAGTGAGCCAGTCAAGTTTTCTTGTTATGCGCTGTACAAATTCTATCAGAAGTTTTAGACAGTTGTTGCGAGTTGATTTATGGCGGAAGTTTTTAAATCGTTACTTCCATATACTGTAAACTCCGACATATTCGTGACCTGACATATCGACGCAGCGTTCACCAAATTATCCTTGAAACATACAAATCCAATTTGATTCCAGAGAAAAATTTCTTTAACGTCAGGAATCGTGATGTTTTTGAGAACGTATATATTTTCTTTAAAGGTAAAATGCAATAAGTTGTAGTTCTCTTTTTATACCTTCAATTTCTTTCAAGTGTAGCTTTCATCCTATACCTTCTATTTCCCTTTTAAAATGTATTTTACAAGTATACGTAGAGTTACGTTTCGTTCTAGAGAGACACGTATAATAGGGATGTGTTAAAAATCGTATATAGAGATTTATTCAGTAAGAAGAACAATATGTTCAGGTAAATTCATTGGAAATATACGATAAATTAATTGTGCTAAGTAAGTCGCTTTCTTTTTAACGCAGATAAATTGGTAATTGGTAAGCACAAAATAAATAATAGTTATTTATGTAACAAGCCATTGAAGTTCTATTTTATATGATGACTAAAAAGGAACTTCAGTGCCGAGAAGCAAATTAAATTTTATTTGAATTCAAAGAATGAAAATGAAAGGAATATTTATTTTTGTAGGTTATGTTTATGTATCTGTCAGTCTGATACTCACTGTTAATATCCTCGAACATTGAAGAGTTATTATAAAGAACACTCAAAATCTCAATTCGTTCTTCTTTTGTCGTTTTACGTACAAATTTGCTATTGTTATCAAAAATTTGTAAAACTGAAAGGTGTTTTTATTTTTATAGGTTATGTTGACAAATTTGTCAGTTGCTGTCAGTCAAGCAAACGTACTTATTTAAATCATTCTTCTTGTACATATTTTTTGTCATTTTCCGTACAAATTTACTATTGTACATTGTACATCTACCCAAATTAACTTATATGTACGTATGTACAATAATTATCATAACGTTGGCAGTACTACATTTGCATAAAATCGTCGTATAATAGTGCCGATTTCTGAACTTTTAATGACGATTTTTGCGCATTTTAGAGTTATTTCAAATAAAATAAATTTAATATCGATATGGATCATTACTACGAAGGCTTACGCTAGAATGATTGAAAATAAGACACATAGTTTATATTTTCAAGATTTTTTTTATGTTCAACGGAAACTTCCTTCAATAATAATATACTTCACCATTATTTTCTTCCGCTTCTTAAAGCTCTCAATTAATCATCTTTTGGATTTCTTTAAAATATTTTCTGGGAGACTTACGGCCGAATTCACCATTCCTTAATCATGAGTTGATTTACAGATCAACGCTGATCCTAAATCAATCCAATTCACCATTAAAAATCAAGCTAATCTACTAATCAAAATCAATGATCAACTGATTCGTCATATTCCATGAATCAAGGACTGATTACATCTTTGAATCCTAATTTTGACATTTATAGCTATGTTGATTCTGGCTGTTGTAGCCAAGTGTAACTTTGCCTCATTCTTCTTCTTTATATTTATTTAGAACCGCATTGGTTTTATTATTTTTAACTATACTTTTACATCTTTCATTTTCACTATATTTAAAAACACTCCTTTATTGGAATCAATGTAATTTCTACCTATACGAAAATAAAAATATGATATTATTATAGGAAAATTATAAAATATATTTTATAAATAAATGAAAAACATAAATATTAATACATTTTTAACGGAAAGTACAATTACCACGAATAAAATTCCATGACAGTTACATTAACTGTAAAAAATCGGCCGATAAAGTAGCAAATCAATTTATAAAGACATAAAGCTATCAAACTAATTAGTGGAGTACTCACAAACTGTCAAATACTGCCTTAAAAACTTTTAAAGCTATCTGCCATGGTGTCATACTTCTTTATATAAAATAGTTATGGAAATGGCAGAACATGATGTGCTGTTCATTTAATTTTTTATTTCATCGTTTAAAATAACTTAGTCCTTGTATTAATGTACAAATTTCACAATTTTTCAACTTGAAAAAAGACCAATTTATATAGATTTTTTAAAAATGGCTAAACGTCAATTTAAAACCACAAATTCGCTTATCATACCCCACCATAAATTTATACGATTACAGTAATGCTCTTTCACATTTAACTGGTATAAAAACCTATCATCCACCTGTATCAAGCCATTTAACCACAATGTATAAATATAACCAATTTATCCGCTTAGCGAAATCCTAAAATAATTCTCTGCTATCAACAAAACACAATGCAAATGGACTCGTTAAACACCCTTCTGGATTACATACCCTTTATCATGAACCCTTTTAATATTCACGATGCCATCCACAGCAGGTTTCGACCTGTCTGACAGTCTGATACAATAGACCAGAGATTTCACCCCAAAGAATAGGTAGATATTGTTTAATTAAGGTTAGAAATAACAATGATTACAATATTTAGTGTTTTAAAATATTTACCAAGTTACATCTGCTAAATGTGAATGAATATATCGACCCTAGGAGTTAACATTTAAACGAAATTTCAGTCATACAACGTTTATTTTACAAAACCGACGTTTTAGTACACTTATACCCTATTCAGGGTCAAGAAACTTTTAAAAACAATTTAGGTAGTTTTAATTCCTCTGTTTGAGTATTGTCGCATATGCCTTGCATGGTAGGTTTTCATTGTACACACTACATTTTTACGAAGTTGTTTTTTATTCAACCAAAAGTAGAGGGTCTCGGTAAAATATAAATCTAGACGAGGCCGTAACTATCTATTCTTGCGCCTGGGATGGAATATAAAATTGGGCCCCTCTCTCCACCATTTTTAGAAAAATAAATTCATCTTCTAGTCTAGTTGACCCTTTTACATGTCTGTCGAACGCTCGGTCAAACTATTATCACCCGTCATTTAACCAACAGTCTTTGTATATTTTAAGTCTATATAGGGTGTAACAGCTAAACGAGCTACCTCAAATAATTTCTATATTACTAAAGATCCAATAAAATACTATAAGACCACGGAGGCCATACAAAAAAAGAAGACAATATTTTTTTTAAACAAGTGGTTTTCAAGTTACTACACAAAGTTATATTTTTATAAATTGGATGGTATTTATTTTTTAGGCCCATTCGATAGAGTGTAATCATTTTATATCCTAATATAACAAAAATATTCAGAAAAATTCAATTGAAATTTAAATAAATTTGATTTTTATAGTTATTTTTCAGTAGGCTATGTATGAAAAACTAAAATTTCTATCTATCAACTTTAATTATTTAGGCTGGAAATCAAACAGAACACTATTTATAAAGTTATTAACAAATATTTATGTTTCCTTTTAATTTAAGCTCAATTGTTTTTCAAATATAGTCTACTGAAAAATAACTATAAAAATGAAATTTATTTAAAGTTCAATTAAATGTTTTTCAATATTTTTGTTATATTAGACATGGTTGAATTCAGAAAAAATACTGTATCGAATAGGGGTTATATATATATATATATATATATATATATATATATATATATATATATATATATATATATATATATATATATATATCATCCTATTTAAAATATAACTTTGTTGTAACTTGAGAATCATTTGTTAAAAAAAATTCTCTATTCGTATATCTTCTATAAGACTGTCTTTACATCCTGTATTTAATGCAGTCGAAAGAATTTTGTAGAATATCTCACCATTTGTGCAGGTTGTTTTTATTTGTTGTAAATGTAAACCGGCTGAAGTATTAACCTGGGCCCGTAATATTAAAGTAAACATCATACTTACAAAACAGATCTTACAGTTAAGCATAAATTCATGTGCACATAAATAGATTTGTTTTAATATTCATTTCACTTCTTATGTATTTTAGGATTTTTCATTGTCTTGGAAATAAATATATTTAATAACTCACCAGCTGTTTTTCATATAACCTTCCTTATGTTAATGTCTAATTTCTTCTTATTACACTATTGTTCTTTCAATTGACACAATAAATATGTTAATAAATGTTGTAAGAGGTAGGTAAACACTCTGTAAACAAATTTACTACTGTACAACACTTATTATCACTACTATAACTAATGTTTTTACCACATTTATGCACTAACTAATTAGCAACTGTCACACGAGTTTAACAAAGTCGCTACTGCCATCTCCTCTGTAATTTTAAACTAATTTGTTAATAATATGTTAAGCGCACTATATTTGAACTGTTTCAAACATAGTATACATTGTTTTAAACAGAACAAGAAACCGAAAAAGCTAACGGTTAATTGTTAACCGTAATCGTAAATACAATTTGTTCAAAAACCGGTTTATTCTTAATTTAACCGATTTATAAATAAATAAACAGCATAATAAAATCATTCAGTAAAGTAAAAAACTTTAATTTATAAAAATTATGTTTTCTTCGCCCGCCAAGAAAGATTTTTCATTCATTTAGTGTAGAAATGCTTTTACGAGTATTAGAGATAAAAATAAATTGAAAACGCTGAAAATAGTATATTACATCCGAGGTGGGATATGTTTCATAGCCTCTAAAAGGATAGGAATCGACATATTAGTATAATTATTTAAACGGTTTAGAATACCGGTTTTTCAATGTTCCGATTAATAGTTACCGGTTTTTTAGATACCAATTTCGATTAAAATCACTTATTTGGATTAAATACAGATTAATCGTTTTTTAGACCGGTTCTGTAACCCCGATTTTTGGTCTGGTTTTAAATTAATTTATCCTCAATTTGTCTGTAGGCCCGGTTATTCTGTAGTGTGTCTCGTTAGGATGTATAAATGCATTACCGAAATTTTCCAAATAAATAATAAATTTTTGCACGATCGGTTTGTTATTAAATGTGTAACGATAGGGTATCCAAGGCAATGGTTTTATTTACAAAATAACTGATCGGTAAGTGATTGTGATTACTTATCGATCAGCAGGCGAGGTTGTAATTACATAAAAACATCGAACAAAGCTTACTTTAAAAATGGCAACTAAAAATATTTAATATGTCAAAATAATTTTGAAATCATATTTTTACCTCTCGCTAAGAGAGGTATTGGATTCATGCTAAAAATTGCATATCCACATTTTATTGAAAAAGTACGTTTTAAGATCCCTACAATCCGATTTTAACATTTTTACGATGATGTCTGTGTGTGTGTGTGTGTGTGTGTGTAAGACTTTAACCTTCCGTTAGTCTACTGAATTTTTCTTACCTTAGTGGTCTGCTGGGGTCCAATGGACCCCACAGGACTGTACCATGATTTTTCCTGTATTTAGTTCCTTCCATTGTTGCAGTTATTTTAATAATAGATATAAATAAGAAAGAATACAATAAACAATTGTTTTATTGTCAAAATAAACCAAATTTTTTTAAATAAAAACAATTTTCTCCCATTGTAAAATATAAGACCTTTTTAATATAAAAACAATATTAATTTTACACAATAAGTGCCCGTGAGGTGACTCCTGGTAAGCGCCCACACGGTACAAATATTCCATCATTACCGATATCTGTGTACACAGCAGATTGGCACACCCAGCAATGGGTAATATGCCGTGATGAAATATTTATTTTATTTATTTTATTTTACACTAAAAACATAAAAAACCTCAAACTTACGAAAATAATATCACCAACGTGAGTAGTCTGTGGGGTCTATTAAACCCGAAGAGTTAAAAATATTCTAATTAACACGTACTCGAGCCAATGTCAGACAAGCCGGGAATGACCATGTTTGAGGTTATGCAAAAGAGGAAGGTACTAAAACTGACAGCATTTAAAGTACGAAATTTGAACTTTTAAATCAATTTTACGGTTTGACTGGGTCCATCAGACCCCACCAGACTAACGGAAGGTTAAATTTGTTTAACTACGTATTTCCCAATCGGACATTCATGGGAAGATCTGAAAAGGTTTTGGTAACAATTGGACAACCGGAAGTAGAAGATTCTTGAAAAAAATTCTTCTAAATATTATTTTTTGAAAATTTTTCGTGGTAATATTAAAGAAAATTAAATTCTCTATCTGATACATTTAAATATTTTATTATATATTCTATAGATTTAGAGATAAAAGAAATATAATATATAAAATAATCTGTTGTAATAAATCAACCGAAAGAATGCCATGGAAAATAGTTGAAAATTTAAATTGTCAAAAAATGTCAGTGTCAGAAATCCGGAGACATTACTGAAGATTTTTCTGGGAAGTACATTATATTATTTCTTATTGCATTAATAGTTTAATATTTAATATTATAGGTATATTACACATACTCTTCATATATGCTGTTACTTCCGACAATGAATTGGAAACATCTCGAAAAATTAAAAAGTAGGACAAAATTTCTTCATAGAATGAATTTAAATTAAAAAAATCTAAATATATGGAATAGATATAAGTAGAATTTTTGGTGTAGAGTGTAAGTATACAAGAAATGTTAAATACATTAAGGTGCGAGCAGTGATGTGTCAGAATTATAGCTAGTAATTATGTATATAGATGTCATATATACATACATACATACATACATAAAATCACGCGTGTCCCACTTAGTGGGTTCGCACAAACCCGATAACAATAAGAACAACATCAATCATGCAACAAATCCTACAAATCCTTCATATATCATAATTTATTATTCTAAATTTAGTGATTTTCCAATTCCATGTGAATTATTTTCCTCGACAAGTCAATTCCACACTCCTGGTGTCAAATTAACTACATGAATTTAGAAAATCTTGAAATTTTTAATGAAAAATTCTGACATTTATGTACATAATTACTAATTATCATTCTGAAACGGGCCTCCACATCTGCTTGTCAAGACCAACAATGTAACATGACTGTTCGCGCCCTATACTTAACCAAAAAAAGGAAGTGGCGAGAGGTATTGTGCTGGCCACAACAGATTTTTTAAATTTTGTTTATCAGTAAATCCTAGGTTTCAAATCCATTGGAGACCTCGACTTCGTCTCGATCTTCAAAATCATCCTCAAGCGGTTAGTTGCACTTACTACCTTACTACTTAAATAAATATAACAATAATTAATCAATAAGTATCTTTGTCTTTAATAACTATTCAATTTTGATGAAGCAGTTTATCTATAACCATTGTTTTTACCTTCGTCACTAGGTAAGGAAGGTATTGTCTTTGGTGAAAAAAATTGGTGGTTAATTTTCAATGAATAAGCGCGTGTGTCTCTACAATACGATTTTTACGATGATATCTGTATATGTGTGTGTGTGTGTGTGTGTTTGTGTGTGTGCGTGTGTATGTGACCGCGGTTTCGGCCGCGATATCTCCAATACTAAAATTCGAAAAATTCCAATTCGTACGTATTCTTCTTCCTTACATCCATTTGCAGACTTGATTAGATTTGGATTATAATTGGTCAACCGGAAGTACCCTCATTTGAAGATTTTAATAGTATTTCTTGAAAAAACACTATTAAATATTATTTACACATTTAATGTTATTTTAAATTTCATAGATTATTCTATTATCTATACAATTTAATTGCATTTTATTCTTCATATTCAGTGGATATAGAATTAAAGGAATTAAATTTCATAAATCAGCCAGTTATGCTATAACCATGGAAACAGCTACTATATTAAGAAAATTCTAACTGACAGATGGTGGGCAGAAAAGAAAATTAATGTGGCAGAGATGAGGATGTTGAGATGGATGTTGGGGAAGACACGGAAAGATACGGTAAGCAATAAAAGAATAAGGGGAATAACTCGAGTATTAAAAGTTACTATAAAACAAGAGAGACGATTACATTGGTTTAAACATGTCATGAGGAGAGAAAAATATGTTTGAAGAAGAGTGAATAGCTTAGTAGAAGGTGAAAGAAACAGAGGAAGACCAAAGATACGATGGAAGGCCTGTATTGCGGAAAGCTTCAGCGAAAAGCAACCGAATGAGGACGATCCGCAAAACAGAAATTAATGAAAGAAGAAAATAAAAAATAGCGACCCCTAACGAAAGAGAAAAGCTAAAAAAGGAGAAGAAGAAAAGGTGTCAAATGGCATTTGCATAGTTCGTTTATGAAATAATTTTACTGGAAATTTAGAATCTTTTGCAAGAAAATTTATGTATGGAATTTGTAAATAATACACAGGATTGACGGAAGGTATTGTGCTGGCCACATCAGATTTTTTTCTTAATTGTTAACGTTTGTCTGCTTAGCGTAGGATTATTTTAAGTAGCATGAAATGATACTGGGTTCAAATTTGATTGTGAATATACCTTTATGAGTATAATGTGCATTAAAACAATGAACGTTAGCACCATCTATTTTGTTATGAGCATGTAGTATTATAACCATTTAAACTATGCCCTACCTTTATATTGAATATTGTATAAACCTGTGCTATAATCCGATCTAAATTCCACGCTCGTAGCTGATATGGGAGCTAAGCTAATAACCTATCGCCAAAGTGCACGCTAGTGTGTGCAGCAGCTGAAGACAATAAGCCCTTTCCCTTATTCCCTTCATCGTATACTTCGTTCGGCAGGAATGCAGAATATGAAATTATCAGTATGTCATGCAAGGTCAAATCTTAACGCAGGTTCGAGAATATATCGCATTCCTCACATGTGCTCAACCTGGAATGCAATCAACCAAAGATGCGCCGGGAGAATTATTTTACTTATTTGCTATAGTAGGATATTGTAAATATTCGTGTTAACTCGGTATTTTATTTTATAAAGAATGGTATACTAAGGCCCGGTACTTTTGAGTCCAGGTTAAAATAATTTCATATATATGGTTAAAATTTCGTACTGTAACGTTTTTATTTATATGGGTGAAGTGTAAAACATAGACAATTATTATTAACTAAAAGAATACGTTTATTAAACGGTAAATAAATATTAGAAATATAATTAAAAGATTATAAAAGTAACTAACACTATGATGAACAAATATTAACACTAATTTAAAGACTAAGATTATTATAAGACAATTAAACACTAAGATTATTCATTTAAACAATTAACACTACTCTTTATGTCACTAATTTATGTTTACTTATGTTCACTTGTTGACTGTTCTTTATATCACTAACTATTCACTACACTTATTTATATCAGACTTCTGCACTCGTTGCTTGTATATTACAGAGTGTGTTCGCTGGCTTTCGCGGTGGGTTATATACCTGGCGGAATTATTTCTAGGCTCTTCTGGAAGCTACTAGAGAACATCTAGAGGTAAACAACATCACACAATAGATTACTGCCGACCAGTCCTAACGAGTGAGTGGCGGCCAGACACTGAGGCGCCTGGTAGCGCGGCGGCGGCGGCCGCGGGGGTTACGTTACACTGCCCCCTCCTTAAGACTGTTTCGTCCCGGAACAGTCCGTAGTGACGAAACCTGCATGTACTACCCTTGGTGCATTTCGAGTTCTTAAAGAAGTGACAGTCGATGGTCCGCTCGACTTCTTCTTTCTGTCCGTTAGGGTTAAAGCTGCAGACGAGAATTTCAACGCCGGTGAAACGGAAGAGGATCTCTAACATGTTCCTTACAATCCTCCAATCCAAACCGTCTAGACCACAACCCAACTTCGGTACTGCTAGCTTCAAAATGTCATTCTCCAGTAGATGATCCCTCAAATCGCACAGCGAGTTCCATAGCCTTTGATACGACGGCTTCTGGTACGAGCGTGGTTTTGTAACAAGGTAGTAGATGTACCGCTGATGGTCGGAATTGCTATCTCTCAGTCGTAGCGTTTTCCCAACAGATGGACGTTGGTTGGCCAGTTCTTGTAGTCGTCCATATTTCGCCTTAAAGACTGAGGCTATGCCGCGGGACATCTTTAAGTCTTTTGATACGCAGTGGCCGAGGGAATAATCTGAAGCCACGGTGAACAGATCTCGATGTTCTTCTTTTATCACGCCGTACAGCGCCTTGCGCCCAAAGGAATAGTTCTCCATGAAATCTTCAAAAGTCGGTTCTTGAGCTATGATCCGACGAACTTCTGCTCCATTATGGTCTTCGTGGTTGTCTCCAGCAAAAGGGGCTAGCCGATTAAAGTGTACCACTCTCGGCTTCCCGGTAGGTCGTTTCTTAATTCTATATACCACGTCGTTTATTCTTTTGACTACCTCATAGGGGCCCTCCCAATTCTTTTGCAGCTTTGGTGATAACCCGCGGCGCCTTTGTGGGTTGTAAAGCCACACTAAATCCCCAGGTTGATATCCACCTTTTTCGGCTTTGATGTCATACCGGTCCTTCATTCGGTCGCTGGCAGTTTGAATGTTCGTACGGACTTGTACATGAATGTCATCCATTCTTCTCCGTAAGTCAGTAACGTAGTCTTCTCCGGCCAGGTCTTGCCCAGGTTTGCTGCCGAACACCAAGTCGCATGGTAAACGCAACTCACGTCCGAATAAGATGTTCGCAGGAGTTTGCCCTGTTGTCTCATGCACGGATGAACGATAAGCCATCAGGAACAGATGAAGATGTCGGTCCCAGTCTCTTTGGTGGTTGGAAACTACCTTCGACAAATATCGGTTGATCGTTCTGTTCATTCGTTCAACCATGCCATCGGACTGCGGATGTAATGCAGTTGTCCTTGTTTTATTAATTCCTAATATCTTACAGATATTTTGGAAAACGGCAGACTCGAAATTTCTTCCCTGGTCGGAGTGAAGTTCACGTGGTACCCCGAATCGGCATATACATTCTTTAACTAAGGTTTCAGCGACCGTGGTGGCTTCTTGATTGGGTAATGGATAAGCTTCAACCCACTTGGTGAAGTAGTCCATGACAACCACGATATATTTATTTCCGTCGTCACTTTCTGGGAATGGTCCGGCCACATCAATCGCAATGCGCTCAAATGGACTGCCAACGTTGTATTGACGCATTGGAGCTTTTCGTCGTCTATGAGGGCCGTTGCTTCCAGCGCAAACCACACATTTCTTGCACCAGTCTTTAGCATCTTCAGTGAAGTTAACCCAGTAAAACCGCTGGCGCAATCTTTCTAGAGTTTTAGTGACTCCAAAATGGCCTCCAGATCCGTCATGGATCTCTTTCAACACGTCTGGTATTCTACTCTTAGGAATAACCAACTGAGCTTTCTTCTCAGTTCCATCGGCATTCTCTACCACACGCTTCAACAGGCCATCCTCAATCACCATGGAGTCCCATTGCGCCCAGTACGCTTTTACACTCTATGAGTGTGGTGCAACGTCTTCCCATATTGGTTTGCATTCTTCTGCTTTCCATTTTAATAAGATTTTCAAAGTCGGGTCATTTTCTTGGTCCTTGCGTAGTCCATCGAGCTGCCAACTATCATCGACTACTGTTGTCCTGGCGACGGTAGACTGTTTCTCTTCAAGTCGACTACAATGTTTGCAGTCATCTTGGCAAGGCCTTCTGGACAATGCATCGGCATTACGATGGCTGGTACCTATCCTGTGTTCGATTTTGAAATCGTATTCCTGTAGTCTTTCTATCCATCTAGCCACCTGACCTTCAGGATTCTTGAATTGAAGCAGCCATTTTAATGCAGCATGGTCAGTTTTAATCAAAAATTTTCTTCCGTACAAATATTTGTAGAAATGTTCCACGGATTTCACGACTGCCAAGAGTTCTTTTCTAGTCACACAGTAATTCCTTTCTGGTTTTGACAAGGTCTTACTAAAGTAGGCAATAACCTTCTCATGCCCATCTTGTATCTGGGAAAGAACGCCACCAATTCCGACGTTGCTGGCATCTGTGTCTAGTATGAATTCTCCTTCAGGTAAAGGATAACTCAAGACGGGTGCGCTTGTCAAAGCATGTTTTAGTTCTTTAAATGCAACTGTACAGTCCATTTCCCAGATAAATCTTCTTCCTTCTTCAGTAAGCCTTGTCAGTGGCTTGGCTATGTTGGCAAATCCAGGTACATATCGTCGATAATAGGTACACAAACCAAGGAAACTTCTGAGTTCGTGTTTGTCCCTAGGTGCTGGCCAGTCTCTCACAGCCTTTATCTTCTCCTGGTCAACTGCAATACCCTTACCGGAAACCACGTGTCCAAGATAATGAACTTCTCTTTGAAACAGGTGACACTTCTTCGGACTAAGTTTCAGGTTAGCCTTCCTCAATCTCTGGAAAACCTCTTCCAAATTCTTCATGTGGTCCTCGAATGTCTTACCTACTACAATAATATCGTCGACGTACACTAAACAGGTTTTCCAAGATAGTCCAGCCAATACCGTTTCCATGAGTCGTTCAAACGTTGCAGGAGCATTGCAGAGCCCAAACGGCATTACGGTAAATTGCCAAAGTCCTGTCCCAATGGTGAAGGCTGTCTTCTCCTTGTCTTTTGGATCCAAATCCACTTGCCAGTAGCCGCTCTTTAGATCCAAAGTGGAGAACATTTTTGAGCCTGCCAAAGTGTCTAATGTGTCGTCTATTCGAGGTAGCGGGTAGCAATCCTTCTTCGTCACGTTGTTAAGTTGACGATAATCGACGCAAAATCGTGTAGAGCCATCCTTCTTCTTCACTAACACCACTGGTGAAGCCCATGGACTGCTTGAAGGTTCAATCACACCTTCCATCTTCATGTCCTTGATTATTCTTTCTGCTTCCTCACGCTTCGCCAGTGGTAGTCTTCTTGCTGGTTGACGGATGGGTCTTGCGTCTCCGGTGTCTATTTTATGGTGAACTACATTAGTTCTCCCTTTGGTTTTCTCATCAAATTGGAACACATCTTTAAAATTTCCAATTAGATTCTTTGCCTTTGTTCTCTGGTCGGCGGTCAATTCTTCAAATGATGTTGTCAATTGATTGATTAACGTGTCCGGAACTTTCTGAGATGTGTTCCCTTTGGCCTTTACAGTTCGGATAATCGAGGATACTGCCATGCATTCTCCTACAATTGTTCCTCTCTTCAGAACAACAGGATAAAAATTTACGTTCATTATCCGAACTGGTATTACCTGGCTGGCTTTGACCAGTGATTTTCCGACAACAACTCCAGTGCCGGTTTTGGCATCATCATTCTTGGGCTCCAGCATAACGATACTTCCCTCACAGAAACTACCATCTAAATGTGCTTCCAGGATAGTTTCACTTCGTTCTGGGAGGGTAGCGTCCTCAGCCATTAGAACGCGCACAGCTTTGTCATCTCGTGGATTTAATACGAGTTCTTCTTCATTGACCATCATCACGCCCTTCTTCAGGTCAAGTTTAAAACCATGCTTTGTCATTGCGTCCATTCCGAGTATTAATTCATCTTCAACTTCAGCTACCAGCGCACGATGTTTAAAGGAGGTGTTTCCAATGGAGATGGTGACATCTACTTCTCCTAATGCGGTAGCTTGTTCTCCCGTTGCTGTGCGTAACCGCCACTTAGTTGGTTGAAGATGCGTCTTGCCAGTTTTCCTTATGAAGTCGGGTCTAATTATAGTTTTTGTCGCACCCGTATCCAGTAGCATTTTCATTGGCCTTCCGTTAACAGAGCCATCCACATAGATGCTATTGGCTTTATGATGAATAGATGCGACATAACTGATGGATTGTGGAGCTACTAGATTACGGGTCGACAGTTGCTCCTTCGCATCAACCCGATTTAGTTTTCCGACTCCTTTTCTTCCTTTGCAGATTCCGTCTTCTTTTGCATCTTTCTACAAAGTCTTTGCGGATGGCCCAGTTCACCGCAATTCCAACAGCGGAGTTTCTTTCTTCCGGTAAACACTTCACTTGCAATTCGTCGCACTGTCTCTTCTAGATCTTCAGTGTTTTCTTTTCTCTCAGCATCCATATTTCGCACTCGCGATTGGTTACGTGAAGCTTGTTTGGCAGCTTCATGCTCCAATGCATATGAGAGTGCGTCAATTAAAGTTTTTGGACGGGCCAATCGCAGTGCTTGTTGAGTTTCGCTGTCTCGAACTCCGTAGATAAATGATTGAGTGGCCAGGCACTCCAAACGCTGTCAGGAGCCGTAGGATGCGCGAGATGAACCAAACGAGCTACGTCAACTTCAAATTCTTGAAGGCTTTCTTTTGAACTCTGATACCGGTTCCTCAGTTACGTCTGGTACACCTGCTCCAGATGCGCATTTCCATACCGCATATCCAATCGCTTGACTAGCTGGTCGTAGTCCTCTTGTTCTTCTTTTTTCAGCGTTTGCAGGATGTCGATAGCTTCTCCGTGCAACGAGACAGTCAACGCCGTAGTCTTCTCCTCGGACGTTCAATTATTCGCTTTTGCGGCCGCTTCAAATTGTTTTAAATAATTCGGCCACGAAGACTTCCCATCAAATTCCGGTGTTTTTATGTGCATTTTTGAAGTAGTATCAGGTTTTACTACTTTTCTTCCTTCTATCAGACTTGACTCAGCCACACCAGAATTCGGAATTGACGACGGTGTAATTTTAGTGAATTTTTCTCGTAATTCTTCTATCTTCCTGTCATACTTTTCTTCTAAATTCTTCAGACCTTCTTCAGTATTCTCCATTAATTTTTGTTCTAAATTTCTAGAATTTTCTTCTAATTTCTCTTCTAAACTTCTAGAATTATCCTCTAATTTTTGTTCTAAAGTTCTAGAATTTTCTTCTAATTTTTGTTCTAATGTTCTAGAAATTTCTTGTGCTTTTCTAGAACTCTCCTCCAATTTATGTTCTAACGTTCCTGTCAATTCTTCTTTTAATGTTCGAGAATTTTCTTCTAATTTATTTTCTAATGTTCTAGAATTTTCATCTAATTTTTCTGTCAATTCTCCTTTTAATATTGGAGAATTTTCTGCCATAAGATTTAATTCTTCTTTTAGTGTTCTAGAACTTTCTTCTGCTTTTCTAGTACTTTCTGCCATTTCCTGTTTTAATTCTTCTTTTAATTTACTAGAAGTTTGTTCTATCTGTTTACTAATATCGGATACGTCACCCGGAATTTCGAATAAGTAATCTTCAGGATATTCACCAGCATCGGTTAATGCTTCCCGCAGACGAGATTGTAGAACGCTTTTCAGTCCTGTCGTATCTAATTCTCGTTCTTCCAGTTCTCTCTTGAGATCACTTACTTTTAATTCACTTAATTTTAATAGTTTAGGCATTTTATTTATTTTTATTTATTTACACTTCACAGTTTAACAACCCCACACCTGACACCAATTGTAACGTTTTTATTTATATGGGTGAAGTGTAAAACATATACAATTATTATTAACTAAAAGAATACGTTTATTAAACGGTAAATAAATATTAGAAATATAATTAAAAGATTATAAAAGTAACTAACACTATGATGAACAAATATTAACACTAATTTAAAGACTAGGATTATTATAAGACAATTAAACACTAAGATTATTCATTTCAACAATTAACACTACTCTTTATGTCACTAATTTATGTTTACTTATGTTCACTTGTCGACTGTTCTTTATATCACTAACTATTCACTACACTTATTTATATCAGACTTCTGCACTCGTTGCTTGTATATTACAGAGTGTGTTCGCTGGCTTTCGCGGTGGGTTATATACCTGGCGGAATTATTTCTAGGCTCTTCTGGAAGCTACTAGAGAACATCTAGAGGTAAACAACATCACACAATAGATTACTGCCGACCAGTCCTAACGAGTGAGTGGCGGCCAGACACTGATGCGCCTGGTAGCGTGACGGCGGCGGCCGCGGGGGTTACGTTACAGTACTTTACGCCTTGTTTAACGATAACCAGTTATTAAATGTGACATTAGACTCTATCAATTTTAAAGGAAGAAGCAAGCTATGATTAATTCTTTAACCAGTATTTAGTAATTAGGTAAAATGAAGTTAGTTGAACTAGACGAAATTTTTCTGGACAACGACGAAGAATTTGCTCATTTTATTCAGAAATTAAGAGCATACAATATCAGGTGTGATAATAATAATAATAACAATTTAAATTAGTCGATCCCGTCAATGAATTGGAAGAAACTCTGACATTTAGAAACTTCTTCATAGAATTAAAGAATAGGGCGCGAACAATCATGTAACTTTGTTAGCCTTGACAAGCAGATATGGGAGCCCTTGTCAGAATGACAGTTAGTAATTACGTACATAGATGTCAGTGTCATAATTTTTACCTCTCGCTAAGAAAGGTATTGGAATCATGCTAAAAATCGCATATCCAGATTTTAGTGAATAAGCACGTTTTAAGGTCCCTAGAATCCGATAATAACATTTTTACGATGATGTCTGTGTGTGTGTGTGTGTGTGTGTGTGTGGATGTGTGTGTGTGTGGGGGGTTGTTGGAGACACATTTTCTCAAATTCTATAAGATTAAAAACCTGTGTAACTACGGATTCCTCAATCTAACAGTAATGGGAAGAGTTGAATAGATACTGGGAACAATTGGACAACCGGAAGTAGTAGTATTATAACAAAAA
Organism: Harpalus rufipes; assembly: GCA_951394225.1. NCBI lineage: Eukaryota > Metazoa > Arthropoda > Insecta > Coleoptera > Carabidae > Harpalus > Harpalus rufipes. The sequence continues at coordinate 22,421,161 of OX596283.1, forward strand.
TCTTCTAAATATTAGTTTTTGAAAATTTATGTTGTTACAAATATTGAAAAACAAAATTCTCTATCCGACACATTTAAAGGTTTTATTATATCTTCTACACATTTAAAAATATAGAAATATAAGCTATAAAATAATCTGGTGTGGAAAATGTCACAGCCTGCTCACAGCCCAAACATTTCATGGTAACTACTTGAGAAATTTAGTTGTGTATAATTGACAGATAAATGTCACTAATGTCAGTGTCAAAGATACCAGAGATAGTACTGCAGGCTTCTTCTGGGAACGATATTTAATATTTCTTATTGTATTATTAATTATATATTTAAAATTATAGATATATTATATGAATCCTTCAGAAATACCGCCTATCCCGTTAATGAATTGGAAAAATCTCGAACATTTAGAAGACATGGAGAAAACTTGCTCATAGAATGAATTAAAAAAATAAAGAAAATACGTAAATATAAAGATTAGGTGTAATTCGAATTTTTTGTGTGTACAAGAAATGTTAATTCGAATTTTTTGTGTGTACAAGAAATGTTAAATACAATACTTATATATACCACAATGGAAAGGGCGAGAGGTATTGTGATGGCCACAACAGATTTTTTTATTTAAAATTTCAAGATTTTCTAAGTTCACGTGGTTTATTTGTCACTAGGAATGTGGAATTTACTTACAGAGGAAAATAAATCACATGAAATTGGAAAATCATGATATTTGGAATGAAAAATTAGAATTTTTTGTGTGTACAAGAAATGTAAAATATAATACTTAGATAACATAAAATAGAAGTAATTTTTGGCGCCGGTCGGGATCGAACCCGGGTCCCCAGATTTGCGACCAGACACTCAGGCACAAAATTGATCCCTGTGGTGCACTCTCCACGCCAGTAATGAGTGTCCATGAGGTGACGCCTGGTAAGTGACCGCACGGTACAAATATTTCATCATTACCGATATCTGTGTACAAAGCAGATTGGCACACCCAGCAATGGGTAATATGCCGTGATGATAAATTTATTTATTTTACATAAAATGGAAATGGCGAGTGGTATTGTGCTGGCCACAACAGATTTTTATAAAACGGTAGAATAAATTAACTGTAATTTCACCAATTAATTATAGCACTAGTTATCTATATTATATTAACTGATCATTTTTCCTATTTTATCTTTGATCAATTTATCATAAATTTTGAAAATATATTATTGTTTTAATTATTCTTGACAGATATTGCATCTGTCATTGACATTGTAAGTCAATTCATTCCAACAAAATATTAAAAGAGACAAAAAGGGGTGAGGGAAAGAACAGCAAAAATACGGAAAGATGTAAGAACTAAACGAACGATAATAGTTATTGTTTATACAAGACGATAAAATTATATTTTATCGACGAGCGGAAAGTTTAATTCACGAGCCATTTTGCGTGATTTTGTGTATAAAAAAGGTAAAAAATGGAATTTCAAAAAGAAAAACTTCCATCTGATGTCGAAGAATAAGCATCAGATGCATTAGATAAATTATTGCCTCAAAGATCACGGAAAACATGAAAAAGAAAACAAGTGCTTTCAAAAATGCAAAAGCGCGAAGAATATCAATAGCGTGAATGAAAAGGTGCTTCTGGCATATTTTTCTGAGAAGTCAAAGAAAGTCAAACCATCAACATTATGGTCCTATTACTCGATGCTCAAGTGTACGTTGTTGGTGAATGAAAATTGTGACATTTCAAAGTAGGTAATTAGGCCTAATTAATGCTCTGTCAAATAACATCATCGGATATTTACAGATACAGCAAACTGAGCATACTGCTGAAGAAATTAACTGATAGGTACAAGGCCAAAAAATAAAAAACCTTTGAAGAAGTTTTTAATGTTAATGATCGAAAATCGGTTATGGTCGTTTCACTTATTGATACCAAAACCAAGAAAGATCATTTTGCATTACCGACACGGAATGTGGAGTGTGTGGGAAATTTGAGAAAATATGTCGCCTTGCGTCCTAAAAACGTGCTCCACAAGAAGTTTTCCGACAGAAAAATTGTACCATCCAACCTGTAGGGATAAAAAGTCTGTATTAGGTTCTTAAGAAGTTTGCCGATTTCTTGACGCTACTAAATTCAGAAACTTACACTGGGCATTGTTTCCGCCGTTCTGCAGCTACAATGTTGGCAAACTCAGGTGCTGATCTGTTAACAGTAAAAGGTGTGGATGGGTGGAAATCCTTATCCGTGCCAGAGACCTGTATCGAAAATTTAGTAGACAATCAGATTGCTGTATCTAAACAGATATTTAGTGGCGTAGAAAATGAGACCAATACGGCAAAAGGTATCACCATTACATCAGTACAGCAAAATACAGGTTGTGGATCTGTTCCTAGAATAAATGTTTCTGGTAACATTAATTGTAAAATTAAAGTTATATTTAATATGAATGGCCAAAATTTATAATGTATTTTTTATTTAAATAAAAATTAACGTATCTACCCTTGCTGTTAAAGTATTACTTTATCTACCCTTGCGGTTAAAATGTCACTTATGCCCAGTTTTTCAATCGGCTGTTAAAGTTTCTGTTAGCTACCAATAACATAATTGCAATGTTACTTGTAAAGTGACTGTTAAATTGGACTGCGTTTTTCAAACAAAATTTATGTGATTGTAATTACCAATAGGTTAAGATTTCAGTGGTACTTTTTAAGTGATTGTTGGCAACCCTGTTTGTTGAAAAGTGTGTTTATTTCGTCGTGAAGTGTCAAAAGTGATAAATAATTATTTGTTATTTATATAATTTGTCCATTAAACACATATTATATTGTAATTATAATATAAATAAATATTGAATATAAAATATAATATTATATGTACATTATGTATTTTGAAATTGAAATGTAATTGAAAGTAAAACATTTTGAAGTAAGTAATAAGAAATGCATTTGTTACCTAAAATTCAATAAGTATTCTGATGTTATAACAAATGGGAAAAGTAATCATTAATTAATTGTCTTCGAACTGCTTCATTTTCATCTAAGTTTTGATAATTATTTTGCGGTACATCATTCATATGTTGTAAAATATTTTCATGTACTTCAAGTAGTTCAGTACGGGCCTCAATGGCTATATTATGTAAGATAGCTGTTGCCACTACTACATCTTGAACGGTAGTTATCTTCAATCGCATTCCTAGTACAAGAACTGGAAACCGACGTTTCCAAACACCAAATGTACGTTCTATTACGTTTCTTGTACGAATTTGTGATTCGTTATATAGACGTTCCGCTTGTTAATTTATGTATGCCACCAAAATCTCCAACTGTGACCAGCATGTTTCCAGTTGCATAAAATCGCAGTGTTAGTAGTAATTATTGCAATGGAGTTACAACATGATTTCTAAAAAAAAGATAAATAAATATAATGTTCTGTGTGGAAATTACAATAACAAAGTACAAATACTTACCTTCCTGTCGGAAATTTAATCATGTCTTCTATTTGTAGTAATATATTTTGAACACCATTTTTACTTAGTGGAAATCTTACAATGAAATCATGATCGTCCCAATAATTCATGAGATCTGGTCATTGTCTTATAATGTAGGGTCGTCTGTACACTCTATTTAAAACAAATCTTATTTCAGCTTCTTCATCAGAATCATAAAATACATTGACATTATAATTCGCTATTTCCAAAACACTTGAATAAAATTTGTTCTTTTGTACTTAACCTGTTTGTTAGTATATTAACCTGATGTTTACTCAATATTTATGTGCCTGGTAACGTAACAAGACAATGCTAAAGAGCGTTCAATATTTAACAGGAGGATATTTGTAACAGTAACATTAACTGCCGATCATTTCACAAAGATATTATGTAAATTTTATTTGACACTGACATCTGTCAATTAGTAATATTTGAATATTCTATTACCATGGTGCAGCTTTTAGCAGCATTTGGTTGCAGGATATTTCAATCTATTTCTTTATCTCTAAATTCATTGAATATGAAGAAAAATATATAATTAGATCGAATAGAGAATAACATATTCTTTTATTTATAATAACATAAAAAGGCAAAATATGATATTTAACAGCGTTTTTTTTTTCAAGATAAACTGTTATAATCTTCAAATTAGGGTACCTTCGGTTAACTAATCATAACCAAAATCTAGTCAACTCTTCATATGGACGTACAAAAGAAGAATATGAAAGAATTATAAGTTTTTGGAGTTGTAGTATTTAAGTTATCGAAGGAGATATTTTTGTCACACACACACACACACACATACACACACACACACACACACACACACACACACACACACACACACACACACACACACACATACAGACATCATCGTAAAAACAGTAAATTCGTATTGTACGGACTCTAAAACGTGCTTATTCATTAAAAACTCACCATCGAATTTTTTGACCAAAGACAATACCTTCCTTACCTATAGGTGACGGAAGGTAAAAAAGATTTTTTTCAAAATATTATAGAGAGGTATCAACATTATAAAAAGTAGTGGACGAAAGATAATTGATTTAGAACCGAAGAAGATTGAAGAGAACTTTTTTAACAAAATAAATAAATTATAATGTACGAGTATATTAAAATACAAAATAAAACTTTTTTAAAAATATGATCTTTTGATTTAAATATAAAACACATTGTTAAAATAACAGCATTTCTTATAGTTGTATTTTCAGCTACAATTCTATTAATTTGCGGAACTTCTATATTTTTCATTTATGTTTTGATTAATATTTGGCAATTTGGCAATTTGGCTCATGGTCATTATTTTGTCGCATTGTCAATATCATTATAAATTAATAAGGGATTATTTCTCCATCTCTCAACATCGTGGACATTTAGGAATAATTTATTCATCAGAATCAAAAGTAGAATTACAAGAAGTTATGTACACAGACAAAGAAAACGACGGATGAAGATCACGATGAACTCATTTTATTACAATTGTTTTAATCTCGGATACAAGCTCGGATGCGACAAATAAAACGTCAATACTAGATTATTATAATTTGTTTCCATGTGTGTCGCTGTAACCAGGGAAACAATTTAGATAACGGCCTGGTAAATATTTAATCCCAGATATTTCGTCGGTTATTTTAACAAATGATTTACTGGGTTGATACTTAACTGTAGTTGGTAAAAATGAAATATGAAGTTTGTTAAATTTAACAAGAGAATAAAGTGTTTAACTCTCGTTGGTGAAAACCATCCTATGTCTTTTATAACACATTTAATAATTAAGTTCTACCAACCTACGCAATTTTGAACAATCCATTGTTTAGCTAACCGAGGTACTAAAATCGTTTGAAATAAAATACCAAACCATATTTAATAGTAGATTTAATAGCCAGGTTACTTTAATAGGTCGGTTTGCTAACCACGAATTTAATCGGGACTCAAATTAACGGCCCTAAGTATCTAGTAAATAAAAACATCAGATTAGTACACACAAAAAATGATTCTTAAGTTTCATAAATAAAATGAGATTTAGGCGAATTATTATTTTCTTATCACAAAATAAAATGAAAATATAAACCGATACATTGATGCGATATTTATATCGCATGAACACTCTGACTTTATAAATCATTTAAAAGCATAAAAATTTCATCAAACCATTGTAAAAACCAACGTACAGGAGTTATCAATATCAGGCCTTTTAGTTTGAATTATCGACAACACAAAAAATCGTTTCGCGTTTTTCACGTTAACAATAAATCGTATGGCGTGCGGCTATTATTCTCTCTTCCTCTCTGTCTCTCCCGCCTTCGGTGGTTTAAAACCACCCTCTTCTCCTCTGTTTCTTCTCCACTCCCACGGATTCGCGTCCACGGAGAAATCGCGAAACACCTGATTGAATCATGGCCGCCTTCGTACCTCACAAAGCGGATTAGATTCTCTCTTGTATTGCTTCAACAAGAAGCTGAGTTAAAAGACGTCGCAGTTTTTTTGTTGTAATTTTTTAAGAATATGGAAAGGGTTTTCTTATTTCACATCATGTACGTACTATAAAGGGATCCTCCAAAATAGTAACAATTTAGTAAATTTAAATTAAAACTAGACTTTAAAAACTTTAAAATATATCAATTTTTAATGTCCTTAACATCTACATCACACCTCTACCCTATTAAAAATTCTTACTACTTTCTTCTGCTATCGCGTTGTGTAATCTGGAATCCATTTTCAAGTAAATGTATACAGAATATAATAAAACAACGAAAGTAACACAAATAACATTTGTTTTGAATATATGATGCCAGGCCAGATAGAGATCACTTGCGTTTGTATGAAAGTAAATGAAATGTTAATAAAAATTAAATGACGGGAGGTATTGTGTTAGTCACATCAGATTTTTATGTAAGAACTCGAGACTAAAGCGACGTTTATAAAATTGTCGTATAATTACTAGTATAAGTGCTGAAATAGATCAATTTATTTGAGTTCAATTATTAGCATGCTCCACTGTTTGAGAATAAAATAACATCGTAGAATAATTAAAAATCTGATGTGGCCAGCACATAACCTCTCGCCGTATATTTTACCTGGCTGTATGCATAAAGCAAAGAACATTTTTATAAATACAAATAATATATTCATATAAATCTATGACGTATAAACTTCTTTATTATTCAATAATAGCATGTCTCAACATAAAGATATTTTACCATAAATTATGTTACAATAAATTACAAAGTAGAGTTTACCATATATAAATATTAGGCTGGTAACAGCAATTTTCAATTCGAACAACCTTGTTTACTTTCTCTTCATATTCTTCTAGTAAAATCATTAATTTTGGGCGGTCTAAAATGTATATATCTGGATTGTGCATCTATTCTTACATATCTTCTTTTACATTTTATTTTTTCATACATGTTATATCTAAATAACACTAATTCCCTTTAATAAAGTGACGGATAGATTGTACTCCGATTATTGTTATATCGATGTGTAATTTTGTCAATATTTACAACTTACTTGAGAAGAATTTGATAGCTTTTTCGCAATTTAAAGTTGGTGTACATTGTCCCATAATGTTTGAAACAAATTTAAGTCCTTCAACCTAGACTTGTCATCTCCATAATAGTCACAGATCAAGAATTAAGGGATTCTCCAAGTACATTTTTCTTTCATTACTCATTATTTCTGATACTGACATTTATCTGTCAGTTACAAATAATTTAAATTTTCAACTATTTTTCATGGCATCCTTTCGGTTGTAAAATTAATTACAACAGATTATTTTATATATTATATTCCTTTTATCTCTAAATCTATAGAATATATATAAAAATATTTAAATGTATCAGAAAGAGAATTTATTTTTCTTTAATATTATCAAGAAAAATTTTCAAAAAATAATATTTAGAAGATTTTTTTTCAAGAATCTTCTACTTCCGGTTGTCCAATTGTTACCAAAACCTTTTCAGATCTTCCCATGAATGTCCGATTGGGAAATACGTAGTTAAAAAAATTTAAAGTCTTATAGTTTTTGAGTAACCGTCCTTCCAACATCCCACACACACACATACACACACACACACACATCCACACACACACACACACACAGACATCATCGTAAAAATGTTAAAATCGGATTGTAGGGACCTTAAAACGTGCTTATTCAATAAAATCTGGATATGCGATTTTTAGCATGAATGCAATACCTCTCTTAGCGAGAGGTAAAAAAAGACCTGATTGTTTAAATTTTATCTTCCATAATATTAAACTGAAGAATATGAAAATTGGATCATTCGTAAAGTAACTTAAATTCTATAACTATAATCTCGAAAACATTTCAATAAAAGTTATTAAACTTCGATTAAAAATAGTTTCTCGACGGAGTAAACGTGACTATGATTCAATATCTGAAATGCGCATCCAATAACTTCAGCGAATGAGGAAGAACTCTTCTGAATCTTTACTTCTTTTTAACTCGAAGCACTCCCTACTTCCTTAGTTCGTATAAAACTCATATTTGCGACTAGGAAGTATAACTTACTTTGCGAAATATTACACACAAGTAAATATAATTTATAAGATCTCCGGCGTAAGTTCCCTCGCCAAACAAATAAATACCAGCTGGTGTGTTACATGGAAAGCGTCTGACATGTGGGATTTATGTGGGCGTCATGAATATTCAATATACTAATGCCTCTTTAACTAACAAAACAGTGTTTATTCAAATAATACTACTTTATTTAAACCATATTAAATTAAATAAATATTCCTTTATAATATACATATACAGGGTGTAACAGAAAAAAGTACATTAAATTTAACCACTGATAGAACTCGTCGAGAGCAACAATATTTCTTAATATTTTTTTTCAAAATCTCATTTTTTTTAGCATTTGTATATAATTTCATCTTTTGGTGTATCTATCAATCTATTGACCATTTTTTGATCTTTCTTTTGTGTTGACATTGCAACTCGTTATCAACATGGAAGAATTTCCAAGGATGAAATAGGCAGTTTCTAGAATAAATTGTACTATTAGACTGATAGACACTGAGTCAATTTTGAGGAAACCTGGGACAGTTCATGTATCAACTCTGGATTTTCGTCATTTGTACGAGTTAATGTCATTCCACTCCCACGTTTTCCTTAAATTGATCCAGTTATTATTAGTCGCCTAATAGCACGATTTATACTAGAAAGTGGTCATTTCTTTCTTGGTAAATCTTCCGCAATTTTTTGCCATGTCAATTTTTTTCTTGATAATAAGTTGTAATGATCTCAAAGTCAGGTTTAAAATTTAAATCGGCATTTCATTGTACTCCGGTATATAAAATAACCGTATACTTTATTCTCAATAATTCTAGTCTGACCGTCGTATAATTCTGATATATGAAAATCAATATTTTGTTGATGCCAATGATGAAAAAGTAAAAAAAGACAAATTTCAATATCATAAAACATACAAATCTTCATCAACGCGAAGTTTCAGCATGTGTTACATGATCACACGTTTATGTGTACTGATGTTCAATCAGGATTGTATTCGTAGATTGATGGAAGGCGCGATCACATTGTGTCGAAATGCTGGAAGAGCTTGCGTAGTTGCGGAGCACACCGTTATGGCGCTGCTGTTGCTGCTGCTGTACTTTCAGCTTCGGCTTTTTCCTACATCCAATTACTGAGATTGATGGTAGCTGTCCGATACTGGTGACATTCTGAATTGAATAGAATTTGTGATGTGGAATAGACAGAGGTTGAAATTGTTTAAAGTGGGACGAAAATGTTAGTGGGTTGTTATGTTCCTTAGAAAATGTAACAAATTTTAAATATCGTATACCTCATGGGAAAAATTCATAATTATTTTTACCTCCCGCTACCCTTGGTAAGGGGGGTATAGAGATCATGCTAAAAATCGCATATCGAGATTTTGATGAATAACCACGTTTCAAGGTCCATAGAATTCGATTTTAACATTTTCACAATTATATCTGTGGATGTATATGTGTGTTTGTGTGTGTGTGTGTGTGTGTGTGTGTGTGTGTGTGTGTGTGTGTGTGTGTGTGTGTGTGTATGTGAATGTGGATCTTCTGGTCACTCTAGCTCAAATAGCACAAAACCGCAGAATTTTGAAACTTTGTATGTCGACCTTACTTTAATATGGAAAGAACCCATATTTTGGAGTAAATCGGATAACAGGAAATCGCACTTTATTAAAAGCTCAAATTAGCTTTTCTTCCAAAAATACCTTTAAATGTTATTTTTCCGCGATTATGTTATTATTAAAATTAAAGATTATTGAATTTTTCAAAGGCATGCATTAATAATTTTTCTATATATTTTATAAATAAATTAATAAAATAATCAATTTTATAAATCCCGGAGTCTGTTTTGAAGATAAACAGAATTTCTTAGTTACACAGTTCATATATCAAATTTATGTAACTGACAGATAAATGTCACTGTAAAAAAAATAGTCATTTCAAATTAATAATAGTAACATTTTAAAAAGAAAATTGTAAATAGAACAATAGTTATATGGAAAGGAACTTAATATACATAATTTCCAGCATTAGTAAATATACAGGTAAATGTATTGAAATAAAAAAATAATATATATATATATATATATATATATATATATATATATATATATATATATATATATATATATATATCAGCACGGCATATTATCCATTGCTGGGTGTTGGGTGTGATAATCTGCTTTGTACACAGATTTTGGTAAAGATGATGACATATTTGTATCGTGCGGATGTTTACCAAGCGTCGCCTCACCGCCACTCATCTCTGGCGTGGAGAGTGCACCACAGGGATCAATTTTGTGCCATTTAAAATTCGAAAAATTTGGTGTTGGTAGGAATTGAATCCGGTTCCCCAGATTCGCGACCAGACACTCAGGCACGCGGCCACGAGATCTCATACGTATATGTATTTAAATTAATAATAATTAAATGGCGGGAGATATTGTGTTGGTCACATCAGATTTTTTGTTGGTAAAGGAAATAACTACTCATCGATTGTGTAAATCTTGCATCTGCATCATTATTTAATTTTGAGTTATAGAGAAAATAGAAAATCTACTTTCGTTATGTATGCCTCGTAATTCCATTCGTCCTTGCTATTCAGAGTGTTTTAATGTATCCTTCAGTCGCATAGGGACTTGTGCTGTTTCGATAAGTAAATTACAAAGGTTGTTTCGACAACTGAACTACAATATGCCGTATCGATATAACATACACTCGTAAACAATGTTAACAGTTATTTACATCAATCATAAAACTGTGGTTGGTAGCAAGTGATTAAGTGTGATTCGCGAGCAGTTGGCTAGCAGTGTTTTATCTCTATCAATAGTTTATAGATTATTTTAGAGAAACTCTTTTAAAATAACAAATTATTGTACGCATCTGTTATTTGAAGTATATTTCTACATAAATGATTGACAGAGATAAAACAGTGCTAGTCAGCTGCTCGCTACTCAGCTTTAATCAGTTTTTCATGCTACCAGTCTAATTGTTTTACACGTCAAATATGCAGATTTACAATCTGGGCTAAATTCAAAGACTCGATTTCGCCTCGTCCATGAAACAACGCCGAGGTAATGAATCTACTACTTTCTTTTTTGCCTTGTTAACTATTATTTTACAGATTAATAATTTGGTACTTTTACTTACCTAAAAATCTGTTGTGGTCAGCACAATACCTCTCGCCACTTCCATTTTTGGTTACATAAGTATAGGGCTCGAGAAATCATGTGACTTTGTTGATCTTGATAAGCAGATACAGGAGTCCGTGTCAGACTGACAACTACTAATTATGTACATAGATGTCAAATGTCAGAATATTTCATTCAAAATTTCAAGATTTTCTAAGTTCACATGGTTAATTTGTCACCAGGATTGTGGAATTTACTTGTCGAGGAAAATAAACTACATGGAATTGGAAAATCACGAAATTTAGAATGAAAAATTATGATATTTTACATCTATGTGCAAAATTATTAACTATCATTCTGACACGGGCCCCCTTATCTGTTTGTCAAGGCCAACAGAGTCACATGGATGCTCGCGCTCTATTATATTTAACATTTCTTGTATACCTACACTACACTAAAAATTCTACTTATACCTATTCTTAAATTTAGACAGTATTTCTGAATGGTATATGTAATATACCTATAATTTTAAATATTTAACTATTAATACAATAAGAAATAATATATGTATGTAATGGGTGTTTTTTTAGAGGTTTGTTTTTCGAATTGGCATCACTGTTTCCAGCGATAGTCAATTTGACAGCTGACAGCTAATTTTATTCAGTTTGGTTTGCCATTTCACTATGAATAGACTTAGCCCAGAACAACGCTTGCAAATTGTGCAAATCTATTTCGAAAATCGTGGTTCAGTTCGCGAAACTTACTGTGCGCTACGTCCATTTTACAGTCGATGTAATCGTTCATCCGAACAATTCGAATAACCATGGATCGTTTTCGTACCACGCATACTGTAATTGATAATGCGCATCCGCAGACTTCGTACAGTGCGCACCGAAGAAGTTGTTGCTGCTGTGGCGCGTAGTATTGAGGAGGACCCGAATGAGTCTATTCGCCATCGTGCACAGCAATTGGGGCTGTGTCCATCCACTTTATGGAAGATTTTGCGGAAAGATCTTGGTTTACGAGCTTACAAGATCCAGCTCATGCAAGAATTGAAGCCGCACGACCATCGTGTGCGTCGTACATTCGGTGAATGGGCCGAAAACAAGATTGCGCATAATTGCGCGTAATGAAACTGTGAATTGGCCTCCAAGATCGTGTGACTTAACACCTTTAGATTAATTTCTGTGAGGATATGTAAAGTCGCTAGTCTACGCCGATAAACCACAGACGGTGGACGACTTGGAAGCTAACATTCACCGCGTTATTGCCGAAATACGGCCCCAGCTGCTCCAAAAAGTAGTCGAAAATTGGACTTCCAGATTGCGCTTTATTCGAGTCAGCCGTGGGGCCCATATGCCCGAAATAATATTTAAACACTAATGGCATAAAATTATCTGTCTAATAAAGCGAATACCATGACTATTATCACAATTTGTATGTGTTTTGTTTCATTTAAAAGTTCTATACCTCTAAAAAAAACACCCGTTACTTCCAGAAAAAGTCTTCAGTAATGTTTCTGGATTTCTAACACTGACAATTATCTGTCAGTTACAAACTTTTTAATTTTTCAATTGGTTTCCATGGCATTATTTGGGCTGTGAGATTTATTACAACAGATTGTTTTATATATTTTATTTTTTTATCTTTAAAAAAAATATATACATAATAAAATATTTAAATGTATCAGATAGAGAATTTAATCTTCTTTAATATTTGCAAGAATAAAAATTTTCAAAAAATTATATTTTGAAGAATTTTTTTAAGAATCTGCTACTTCCGGTTGTCCAATTGCTACCAAAACCTTTTCAACTCTTCCCATTACTGTTCGATTGAGAAATACGTAGTTAAACAGATATTAAGGGTGGAATTCATAGTTAGTCCTCCACTCATCCTTTTCCTTGACTCGAACTCAAAGTGACGTTTTCAAATTTAAAAACATTTGAGGAAGCCTTTTGAATTCCACCCTTAGTCTTATAGTTTTTGAGAAATCGTCCTTCCAACACACACACATACACACACACACACACACACACACACACACACACACACAGAGAGAGAGAGAGAGAGAGAGAGAGAGAGATCATCGTAAAAATGTTAAATTTGGATTGTAGGGACCTTAAAACGTGCTTATTCAATAAAATCTGGATATGCGATTTTTAGCATGAATCCAATACCTCTCTTAGTGAGAGGTAAATAACGAGTATGTTAAGGTATCTTTAGAAAACCGAAAAAAGACCAATAGTGACAAAAACAGTCAATAAATACAAATAAGACTATTGACAAAAAAATCTTGTTTTCTCGTGGACATATTCATTTTCTTATTGGTGAGAATTGTTTATACAAAACATAATAAAACAATACATTGATTAATAAACATGATTATGAATATTTATATTGTTCAAACCTTGCTGAAAAAATCTCACGTTTCTGTTTGGTGAAACCAGTTTGTTGTCTGCTCGCAGCATGATCCCAATATGAAAGATTAACATCTGGAATCAGAATCAGAATCCGTATGTCGTGACACAGTATGATGAAATTTAAATATTCATCTGGTAAATGCGGGATCAGGGGATCCTGCAGCATTGAATATTACATCTATCGCCAGACCTCTGCTCTCCACTGCTGTGTCAATGTTTCCGTATTCACGAGATTTTTTTCATTAACACAGACGAGGAAACCGCCATTGAAAATGTTTATTTCGACACGGATCTCTATCTCTGCAGGCTCTAATAGAAATGTGCATTTTAATGACTGACTATAAAGGATGCTTTGATGTGGAAGATAATTTTTATACGCCAGTTGTTCGTTATGGTCTTTTATTTGATATTAGTATACAATAGTTCTGATCGCGGCGGAATCACTGATAATACAATGAAAATCAATACCTTCTTCGGATTATTTTGTTTTGTAGTTTGATTTTGGTCTAAATCAGGTCGATTTTAATAAGAATACAATGGAAATTCTCCTTTTTATAGTATACAGGGTGTAACAGAAATAAGTACATTAACTTTAAACAGTGATAAAACTCTTCGAGAGCAACAATATTTCTCGAAAACTTTTTTCGAAATCTCACTTTTTTTAGCATTTTCACCCCCCCCCCCCCCAAATTAACGAGTCGTTTAGGTCTTTTTATAATAATTTGATCCAGTGGCAAGAACAATGAAACAATTGTTTTTGACAAATGTGAGTTGTCAACTTTATCAAATAAATTTTGACAAATAAATCGATTAATAATTATTATAAGTTATAATCAGTAAAAATGCCTGCCTTTACGAATAGCGAGTATACAGACATTGTGCTAGCTTATACTGAAGCTCAGGGAAACGCTGCCCAAGCCCATCAAATTTATTTGGAACGTTTTCCGAATCGTCATCTTCCAAATGTTCGTATCTTTGTACATGTTGTTCAACTTCTCCGAGATCATGGGTCCTTTCAGCCTGCTGCTTAAGATCGTGATAGAACACGTCGACGGTCTAATACACGAAGAATAGCACTACAACAGAAAGTGTCACATATGACAATTTGGAGGATATTGAAAAAAGAACAGTTACTTCCTTGAAAATGCAGCTAGAAGCACAAAGTGTCACATATGACAATTGGAGGATATTGAAAGATTAACAGTTACATCCTCGAAAATGCAGCTACAAGCATACTCAAGAACAGGCAGATTTCATTTATGCCTGCATCACTTTTAATTATCTTTATGGGTTTTCTTGTTCCGTCAAATGTAGTGTTGTTCTTCGTCGACTTCATCCTATAAATATCCTATCATTTTTTGATTGTACAACCTGTTGTAACAAAAATTTGACGCATGATTGTTATGTTACCTTAGTTGAGGTATTCTATTTTATGTTTTATCTTCTCCGATTTGTGTATAGTTTCATCTTCTGGTGTATCTGTCAATTTATTCAAAAGTTTCTAATCATTGTATTCAGTCGCAACCACAGACCAAAAACACACTCATTGCGCATAACGATCGTCACAACCACAACGAAAACACAGCTGGATAGCTGTTAGTAGACGCACGCGCAAATAGTCTCATTTTGAATTTTGGCATTATGCAACGCACTCTACGTTGCCAAAATTCGTTTGTTGATTTTATTCAACCATAGGCGGGTAATGACATTTGTGACAAAATTTGAAGAATTTATCTCAATATCCAGAAAGTTTACAAGAAAAAGTTATTAAGAAATATTGTTGCGGTCGACGAGTTCTATCTCTAGTCAAAATTTAGTGTACTTATTTCTGTTACACCCTTTTTAATGTAACAAGTTTTATAAACGCCTAAACAAC
This sequence comes from Harpalus rufipes, assembly GCA_951394225.1. Taxonomy (NCBI): domain Eukaryota; kingdom Metazoa; phylum Arthropoda; class Insecta; order Coleoptera; family Carabidae; genus Harpalus; species Harpalus rufipes. The sequence continues at coordinate 22,436,616 of OX596283.1, forward strand.
GACTGCGAATTAAGACATCAGAAAAACAAACACACTTTTTAGGTTACTTACTTTTATTCAATAATAGCTGTCATCTATTGTTGATGAAACGACAAATATATCAAGCTATTTAACTCTATCTTTTGAATATGAAGTATAAAATGCAATCACATGATATAGAGAATAACATATTATATAAATTTATTACAACATTATGTCAATAAATGATATTTAACTGCTTTTTTTCAAGAAAAATTATAACTAAAATCTAATCACGTCTGCATATGCATCTAAACTCGTGGAATACGAAAAAAATATAATTTTTGGAATAGTAGTATTGGAGTTATGCGATCCGAAACGATGGTCACATACACACACACATACATACACGCACACACAGGCGCGCACACATACATACAGATATCATCGTAAAAATATTGAATTCGTATTCTAGGGACCCCAAAACGTGCTTATTTATTAGAAACTATTGTTTTGACCAAATACAATACCGTCCTTATCTAAAGGTGACGGAAGGTAAAAAGAGACAGCAGGCCATAGTGGTATAAATATAAACTCAGGCTATGCTGACATTACCATATCCAATCTCCAAAATACGAAATAATTGGGAAGAAGAAATTACTGGATATCAGTCAATTATTGTTTATTTCCGCCTCTACCGGTTTCGACACTTCATGTGTCTTTTTCATGAGATGTCCAAACCGGTAGAGGCGGAACTAAATAATAATTGACTGATATCCAGTAATTTCTTCTTCCCAATCACCTTTCCAGGCAAGAAGTTTTGCAGCCATTACGAGTATATATTTATAAAATATAACTATAGATATTGTAATAAATATACTATTATACTTATTATCGTCATTAGGCTGATATAGAGCAAATAACGGACATGGCTGAAGTTTGTAAACCGAGGCGAAAGCCGAGGTTTATAATCAGCTCTTCACGATACTGTGATTTTTTTTTAGAAATTATTAATTCTTAATAGCTGGCGTCTGTTATAAACATTAACGGCCGGCGGCCGTTATAATAACGGAAGCCGGCCGTTATAGTAACGGACGCCGGCCGTTATGGACATCTTTTCACTTTTGTTTTTCGGTCGTGCATATCTAATGATCCTTAACGGTCGGCGTCTGTTGTAGATCCCTTTTCACTTACGTGTTTAGTTCTGTTAAATCTTAGTAACCGTATGGTACTATGAAAAAATAAAAACACAAACAATATTACAAATGGACATTGTAATACGTGTTTTTCATACTGTTTTGTGAACGCGAAATAGGAAAATATTCTTATCTATTTGGGGGTAACATCTTCAGAGAAACATACATTGAAAAATTATAAATAAATAAATAAAAATAAAATATTTGACGTAAAAATGATAAAATATAATGAATATAATACAAAGTAGGTTTAAATTTGAAATATTTATAACCAAAATTATATTAAATATCTTATAAAAATAAAAATTGAATAAAGTATAATGTCATTTAAAATGTTATTTAAACTTAAGATTTTGAAAAAAAATGTGGTACATCACTCATAATTTTGGATTTAAATATATCTAATTGTTTATTTATAACAGGTAAGCCATTAGAAACTAAAGAATGAATTCCATATGCATCAATCCAAGTCATTTGAAAACCTTTTATTTATGTAAAGTTTTTAAATTATTATCAAAGTTGAGATTTAAACTAATCATATGAAATGCTAAAATTGAATCCATTTAATTTATTTTGTTTCCATTATATATATATATATATATATATATATATATATATATATATATATATATATATATATATATATATATATATTATTTTCCATTTATATTTTTTGATCCTTGTATTGAAATTCTACCGAAAATCGGTCACTTTAATATGTTTAAGAGTAAGGATTATGAGTGTGGCCGTGGCCAAAGAAATCTGCTTAGATAGGAATGTGTGGCGAAGGATGATTGTTTCCAAACTATTATTGTGATCCGGATGCCGTATTTCGCTACCGAAAATCGGTCACTTTAATATGTTTAAGAGTAAGGATTTGTTGTATGATGTTGATGTTCTTCTTATTGTTATCGGGTTTGTGAGAACCCACTAAGTGGGACACGCGTGATTTTATGTATGTATGTATGTATGTATGTATGTATGTACATACCCCATTCAAATATGTAAAAATTGTACTGAAATAAAAGGAGATTATGTTGAAAAGTAACACTGTTGTTTTCTTCATCACCTCCAAAAGTTGGTCAGGCCCCAGGCCGGAAACTTTTAAAACCCACCTCGTATAAGTAAGTGATCAAATAATATTTTTAAAAAGTTTGTATTTGTTCATTTTTTATTTTTAACTTTTTAAAATTACGTTTTAGATTTTAATTGTTTTTATTTACTTCTTACTTTTTATTTCTCATCCTGCTTAAAAATTCCTCCGTAAAATATCTTCTCCTTGCGAACTTTTACTACGTCATCTCTCTGTCGCTGGTTTCGATTCAATGACAGAAATTTCTGCATCGTTCCCCAACAATGATCCCTAAGCTAATTCAATGTTTGCGTTAATCGAATTAATGTTTGAGTTGCGGGCGTGACAAGGGTACGTGTTGGTGTTGCCTCCTTCTATTCCGTTCGCGGATGGAGACAGCTCGTTTCTGATTAATAATTCAGAAGGGGCAGATGATAGACAACTGGAATTGCCAGGAATCGTGCGTCAATGTAGGAAGATACAACAGAATAGGACAGCAAGGATGTAAATAATTATTGTTGATTGTAGTGAAACTTTTTGGAAACAAGAGATGCAAAGAATTTTAACAAATTAAACCATTGGGGTCTCATGTTCGTTTCCGAATTATTATTATTTAAATGGTACAAAAATTACTCCTGTGGTGCACCCTCCACGTCAGCAATCAGCCCACACGATATGAATATGTCATCTTCATTACCGATATCTGTGTACAAATCAAATTGGCACACCCAGCAATGGGTAATATGTCGTAATGATATATATATATATATATATATATATATATATATATATATATATATATATATATATATATATATTTGGTAAATATTAACTCGTGCTGGTGAATCGAGAAATTTCAAGTTTGATACACAAAGTTTATTATTAAAAATTAGATTTTTCATTAACCGGTTACAAATTCGAACGCAGTTCATGAATATTTTGGTTACTTTTGCATGACCACAGCAATCGCGTCAAGTTGGCGGTTATGGCAGTTAGAAATTTGAAATTGGGTTAGAATCTTGTTTATGTAATTTGTGTAACAATTATGGAGATAAGAAAAGTAGCAATAGTAGAAATAAACTTATTACGGGCATAACCTCCGAATAAATAAGGAGTATGAGATAATCTAAGAATAGGCAAGTTCGTTGTCACTTTAGTAAAAACAGAAAAAATATTAGAACAACTACTATCAGTTAAAATAAACTCATTAAAAACATCCACGCTTCCATAAATTCAGTTTATTTTTCAATAAAAAATTAATTTAAATTGACAGTTCATGTGACAGTAGATCAAGGTCAAAACATTCGTTTATTCATGTATAATCTACAAAACCACGCGGTTACCATCTGAAACCAGCGCCGAAACGTGGTTTATTTTTCGAATGTACTATAAATATGATAGGTGACATCATCATCTTAAATTTTTATAATAATAATAACACTAGTTTTTATTACCTAATGAATAATTTAATTATAGAGTAAAAAAATCACTAATAAATTGGGGTGATTACAAGTCAGTATCTTTGAAAACACCACTACATAAAACTGACTTCTGGAGCAGTAACTGCGGCTTCATAAGAAATCTCTGGGAGTGCTTCCAAAAAACTAAGATATGACCATGTTACAATAGATTTCTCAGGAATTTGAGAATACGGTATGGAAAGACGGAGAGACGCAAATGGTACTTCCAGGAACGACCTGGCACCTACCATAGGAATCAAATGTCATTCTAAGGAATCTCCATTTTTACCTCCCGCTACCCTTGGTAAGGGAGGTATAGGGATCGTGCTAAAAATCGCATATCGAGATTTTGGTAAATGACCACGTTCTAAGGTCCCTAGAATCCATTTTAACATTTTCACGATGATGTCTGTGTGTATGTATGTATGTGTAATTACAAATGTGTGTGTGTGGATCCTGTTTACGCTCTAACTCAAATACTATCATTCAGAAAGTTTTGAAACCGTGTATTTCTACCTTACTCTAATATGGAAAGAACTGATTAGATTTTGGTGGCAATCGGATAACCGAAAATGGCAGTTTACTTGAAGCTCAAGATAGTTTGTCTTCAAAAAATACCTTTAAATGCATTTTTTTCTCAATTTGCTATTATAAAAGTTAAAGATTATTCCATTTTCTACAAGTTTGCTTTAATACTTTTTCTATATATTGTATGGATAAATTTATATAGTAATATAAAAATTATATGCATAGGTTAATGGCGGCAGGTACTGTGTTGGTCACATCAGATTTTTTATATATATATATCATTGTACTTGATCGTTTTTTGTAAATTATGGAAGGTAAAAAGAGGGAGATCAGAATTAGTAGGTTAAACGGCGAAAACCATTTACACTACATTCCAGTAATAACAAAAAAAAATATCTCGCTACTATTAAAATAGAGTTAGCAACACTTTAGTTAGAAGCATTTAAGGCCGATAAAGTTTCTCGTCAAGAAAGAGAATTTGTGTTTCATCATCGTCGTAATCAATCACATCCATTGTGAAAGTCGTTCTTAAAGATAAAATACATCTTAAATATAGCACAGCGAATTTAAATTTTAGGTTCTTTGGAAAAACCCCGTCTGGTTTTGAGAACTGCTTGAGAAACTCCTGTATTAGTTTTTGTAAAACAACACTAGAAACTGATTTCCAAATGATTTGTAAATTCTCCTACAACTGATTAAATTAGTTGATTTGATTTCACATGTCTCTCCATTTTATCTAACAGAAGTTCGATATGGTTCACAGAAAACAAAGGTAAACAGTTTTTAAAAACGAGCGTTTTCCATTTTTTGTTTGCCGTAAAAGCGCTCGTCCACAATTGAAATTCCAGCGTCATAGGATCTATCCAGACGTAGGATTAAATCCCCATATAGAGATAATTACTTGGCTGGCAACTCTGACACCCGCGCCAAATTACTGACATCATCTAAACGTGAACTACAAACCCAGTGCCAAATTTTTAATTAAAAACACATGTGCACATATACCTACTCCTACATACGTACATATATCAATACTAAAATTCTCATGAACTACACTGTTTGAAGATAAATTGTTCCTTTTTTTAAATACGCATATATCGAGTTATGTATACACTAAAGAACATATATAATTGTACTTGTAAATTAACCACACAAATTGTCTATATTTTTATTAAATAAATTTCCGGAGCAAAATAAATATTTGGATAATATATATACATTAAATAAAAATAATATTTACTATTATATTCTGCAACCCCAATATTGGTATTGAAATAATCGCATTGAAATGGAATAATATTGCAAATTTATTTATATGTAGGTTATTACAAGAATTGTCTGTTTATATTTTATTATTATTACAAATAATCAGCTTATAATTAATACATTGCCTAATGAAGTAATCTAGTTTGAAATTTGAATTATATATTATTTATTGTTAAAATTCATTAATAATCTAATAGTATTAGCATTGTCATAATATAAACTGATGAAATAAAATCAATGAGTGACAATAATGAACAACACATGAACTAATATAACGCACAGCCGTAATTAACTAATTATGTATAACAAATATTCATATCAAATACAACGATATATACATAAACACGTGGATTTTATAGTATAGATACATTCGTACTGATATTAATTACACATATTTCCTAATTAAATTTGTCATTTATATTACGAAATAAAAATTTGTATCTACTTCTGCATGTTCTATGGTGCTATAGTATTCTTCACGTCAGAATGGCATTGTGCAATAATGTTTGCTTTATAGGTAGTTCAATTAACTCTAGAATTTGTGCTGACTAGGAGACTATCTTCTGCGTCAAAAAAGCTCATGCAGACAAGACCTTTTTTGATAGTTTTTCTTTGACATTATTGATATATTTCTCTTAAATGTTCATTGGATCCTACCTAAATATATGACGAGTAAAGTGCCTTAGTAATCCTTATTAATTATATTACATTTTATTTGTCGTAGTTTACAATTAGACGTTTCGATTGGTGACCATAATCGTCATCAGTACACTAAAATAGCAGCAGAGATATAAATTTGTTTACATTTTAATACATTTTGATAATTAAATGTTAAAAGAATGAGGTCTCGTGGCCGCGTGCTTGAGTATCTGGTCGCGAATCTGAGAAATCGGGTTCAATCCCGACCGAAGCCAAAAATTTCGAATTTTAAATGGCGCAGAATTGACTCCTATAGTGTACTCTCCACGCCAGAAATGAGTGCCCGTGAGGCGACGCATGGTACAAATATGACCCCATCATTACCGACATCTGTGTTCAAAGCAAATTGGCACACCCAGCAGCGGGTAATATGCTGTAATGATATATTTATTTATTTAAAAAGTTAAATAGATTTTAACAAAAGTAAAACAGCCCAAGACAACCGTTTCAACATCTTGAAACGCAAATTGTTTTAAAAATTACGTAAATCAACACGAATTTGAGAAGGGTCCGTGAAGTTGGAGTTACAATATCGCGTTGCCACATCTTGCTTCACATAGTAATTTTTTGCTCATTTTTTGCTATTTTTTGCTATATAGCTTGAAATTTTTGCTGAATCCATTCTTAAGTTATCGTAAAAAATGGTAAAATCGTATTATATGGACCCTAAAACGTACTTATTCACTAAAAACTCATCATTGAATATTTTGACCAAAGACAATGCCTTCCTTACCTAAAGGTGACGGAAGGTAAAAATATATTATCACGGCATATGGCCCATTGCTGGGTGTGCTAGTCTGCTTTGTACACAGATTTCGGTAATGATGACGAAATATTGTATCGTGCGGGCGTTTACCAAGCGTCGCCTCACAGGTACTTATTTCTGACATGGTGAGTGCACCACAGGGATCAATGTTGTGCCATTTAAAATTAGAAATATTTGATGTTGGTAGGGATTGAATCCGGTTCCTCAGATTCGCGACCATACACTTAGGCGCGCGGCCACGAGACTCGATAGGTACATGTATTTAAATTAATAAAAATTAAATGGCGGGAGGTATTGTGCTGGTCACAGATTTTTCACCATTAATTAGCTATTCAAATAAATGTACCCCCCCCCCCTTGTATTCGCGCTTGCTAGTTTCACTTTTCGTCCAAATATGAATTTAACAAGATATTATAGCGGCATGATTTCTTAAGTTAGTTGTTTGTTATTTATAACTTGAGATTAACTATAACAAAAAATTCAAATTATACAGCAAAAATTTAAAAATAATGTCATTAAAATATTTTTGATTTAACTTAGTTGTAACAGCAGGTAACAACGATGTGAAGATGGAGTTACATTATTAATTTGTTTATAACTTAAGAATGGATTAAACAAAAAAATCAAGCTATACAGCAAAAAATAGCAAAAAAATAGCAAAATATTACAGTATTAAAACATTTTTGATATAATTTAGTTGTAACTCCAGCGTGAAGATGGAGTTACATTTTTAATTTGTTTATAACTTAAGAATGGGTTTAGCAAAAAATTCAAGCTATAGAGCAAAAAATAGCAAAAAATTAGCAAAAAATTACAGTACCAAAACATTTTTGATTTAAGTTATTTGTAACTCCAGCGTGAATATGGAGTTACATTTTTAATTTGTTTATAACTTAAGAATAGATTTAGCAAAAAAATTAAGCTATACAGCAAAAAATAGCAAAAAATGAGCAAAAAATTACAGTACCAAAACATTTTCGATTTAAGTTATTTGTAACTCCAGCGTGAAGTTGGAGTTACATTTTTAATTTGTGTATAACTTAAGAATGGATTCAGCAAAAAATTCAAGCTATACAGCAAAAAATGAGCAAAAAATTACTATGCGAAGCAAAATGTGGCAACGCGATGTTGTAACTCCAACTTCACGGACCCAACAAAAATGATAAAATATACGCCAATGTAAACAAACTATGTTGGCAATTCCAAAGAATTTCCTGAAGAGAGTCATGACATACGTCACCTCATGAACAGATTCTATAACCTACTTATGTCAATCATATACTTTTTACTGCGTAATGCCATTATTACGTGAAGAATACAATATTAAAGTTTGTGTATATTCTAATCTAGCGAATGTAACATTTGAATGTACAGATATCTAGTATGTACCGTCAAAAAAAGCCACAGATACAAGATTTTTACAAAAAAAAAAATTGTTGTGGCCAGCACAATACCTCTCGCCCTTTTCATTTTATGTGACATAGAGCGCGAGCAATTATGTGACTTTGTTAGCCTTGGCAAGCAGATATGAGGGTCCGTGTCAAAATGACAGCTAGTAATAATATACATAGGTGTCAAGTATTACAAGTTTTCATTCAAAACATTATGATTTTCCAAATCCATGTGGATTATTTTCCTTGACAAGTATATTCCATATTGATGACAAATAAACATCAGAATATTTTAAAATTTTGAATTAAAAATTATGACATATGACAATTGTGACATCCATGTAAATAACTGTTAGCAGTCATTCTGACACGGATCCTCATCTGCTTGCCAAGGCCAACAAAGTCACATGACTGTTCGCGCCCTATAAGTAACGAGTAAATAATTGAAATTGTAAATCTTCTTTCTTTCTATAAGAAATTTTGTCCTACTATTCTAATATGTTCAAAATTCTTCAAATTCATTAACAGTATTATTGTATTATTAATTAAATATGTATAATATTAACATACCTATAATTTAAATACATATTTAATTAATAATACAATAATATATATATATATATATATATATATATATATATATATATATATATATATATATATATATAATCGACTTATGGAAAATAGTATCGCTCAGCGCGATGTAGAGTGAGTACACATATCAGATTTAATACGACGATAAATAAAAACATTTATTTATTATCAATCTGATCCACAGGATATCATATCCCAATTACAAGTAGATTATACAAGAAAAACGATCTTAATTAGCACAAGTAATGTAATAATAAAAAAATTAACTTAGATGATAATATTAGTTTTCATAGCACACATACAACAAAATATTTGAAGCATTATATCTCATAATAACAATATACCGCGTTCATAAACTTCACGAACGAGCCAAAAAAGATGTCAATGTAATGTGGCAGGGGATTAAAATTTTCACATTACTCTCTTAACTGGTGATTTTAATTCATAGTTAGTACGCGCTGTTCTGAAGTGAAAGGTTCTCTTATTATGAGAATTATGCCTGGAACAAATTCACGATGCAATGTAAAACCTTATACAAGAATAGAGATGCCTGAATTTTTCTCCACTTTTTGAGAGACACTAGACACTATGTTAATTTCTTCTAGTAAGATGTTATAATCAGTGTCAAAACTGGGATACCGTCTGTGAACAAATTTTTACAAGTTTTCGTTGAACGCTCTCAAGTATACATTTGTATTTATTGTAGATTGGACTCTAAACTTGTAGACAATATTTATTCTCACAAACAAGAAATATAGTTTCTTCAACGTAGAAATATTAGTGAAGAACTGAGTACTTCGGATTATAAAACCCAGACTTCTGTATGAAGATTTGAAAGTATGGTATGTGAGTGGCAAAATTTAGTTTTTTATCGAATATGACTCCAAGATCCTTGAATAACTCTTTCAAGAACATGGTTATCCATTTTTAAATCAATGGTATAAACAGATTTCTTAGCAAAGTAGCTCATAATTTACTGTAATTGAAAAAACAAATTAGAGGTTAAAGACCAAGCGAAAATGTTATTGATATTAACCTGTAATAGTCTGGAATCTTAAATGGAATTAATATTCTTATATATCTTTATGTCATCTGCATGTAATAATATGTGAGAGTGCTAGACTGAATTAACAATGTCATTAATAAATAGTAATAATAATAACGGACCTAAGTTCTAGCCTTGCGGAACACCAGAAGTGGCAGTAAAGGGTTTAGATGTGTATTATTATAAGAAACAGACATTACTCCATTACTGAGATAAGAGGAAAGAAAAAGAAGAAGATCGGTATAAAATTGAAAGTTAGTGTTTCATTTATAAAGTAAGATTTTGTGATTAATACGATCAAATGCTTTCGAGATAGCTGTGTAAATAAACATCTAATTGGGTGTTGTCATATATTGAATTTAGTGTAAATCCTATAAAGTTCATGAGGTTGGTTGTGATTGATCTGCCTTTAATAAATCCATGTTGATGAACTGATAAATGATTATGGACAGAGTTATACATATATTTAAAGATGATGGATTCAAAAACCTTTGAAATGTTGGACAAAATACCAATTGGACGGTAATTGGATATATTAGTTGCATCACCTGATTTGAACAAAGGTCCTATAAAAGACATGGTATAAGTTTGCCGACTTGTGTTTAATGCTCAATCATCTACATATATTTATGTATTTGTATAAGTTTGATTATAAATTCTAAAATAGTTTTAATTGACGTATCCAACCAAATATTTATTTATGTATTTTAACTAGAAAAAAAGCGTACCCTACGCACTTGTCCGACAAAAATGCAAGAGTTGGAAAGTATGTACATGACAATTTTTTTAGTATGCATTTACGAAACTCAGAATAGGCTATTCCAGCTCAATCAAATCACGAGAAATTAGAAATTTGTCGTAAAACATTCAGTAGTGTTTTTATTTTATTATCCATATGTTACTTTTGGTTTTTGTGTTAGTCAAATTTTGTTTATTTTGTAAAATTTGAGAGAATAAATATATTTATTTACTGTAAAAATTTAATAGCATAGAATTTTAGTATGGAATTATGGACATGTTACGCACTTACCATCCGTCAGAGTCAGAGTGAAAGTGCGTTCTAGTGAACGATATTTTAAAAACCACAAACAAATTTTACTTCGAAATGTATTGGCACAAAATTGATCCCTGTGGTGCACGCCTGGTAAGCGCCCGCACGGTACAAATATTTAATCATTACCGATATCACCGACACCGACCGAGGTGGCTTGGGCTAGCGGTTCTGGGTTCGAATCCTGGGTAAGGTATGGAAGTCTGTGTGCGTCTCTTTTATCATCTCATCATCATCAACCCAATGAACACAACGAAAAAGTTATAAAAATAATAAAGAATTATTATTATTATTATTATTATTATTATTATTATTATTATTATTATAAAATAAAAATAAAATAAATATTTCATCACGGCATATTACCCATTGCTGGGTGTGCCAATCTGCTTCATACACAGATATCGGTAATGATGGAATATTTGTACCGTGCGGGCGCTTACCAGGCGTCACCTCACGGGCACTCATTGCTGGCGTGGAGAGTGCGCCACAGGGGTCAATTTTGTGCCATTAAAATGCAATGTAATTTGTGGCGTCGGTCGGGATCGAACCCGCGTCCCCTAGATTCGCGACCAGACACTCAGGCACACGGCCACGAGACCCCATATTATTATTATCGTTACCGATATCTGTGTACTAAGCAGATTGGCATACCCAGCAATGGGTAATATGCTGTGATTATTTTTTTTTTATTTTTACCCCTCGCTAAGAGAGGATTCATGCTAAAAATCGCATATCCAGACACACACACACACACACACACACACACACACACACCATCGTAAAAATGTTAAAATCGGATACTAGGGACCTTATAACGTGCTTATTCACTAAAATCTCGATATGCGATTTTAGCATGAATCCAGTACCTCACTTGGCGAGAGGTAAAAAAGCTGTTTACGACAAACACGTAAAGTGAAGCTAATTTGTGAATTTTATATCGAATGCCAGAAAAATTATATATAGCTTTTTAAACTGTAAAATATATTATACAAAACTTCTGCAGTAATTTTAAAATTCGCATGAAAAATACCTTGTTCGTGTTGTGAGTCATTTGGTACAAAATAATATTTTGACGTCATAATATTTGAGCTGCAAAATAAATAGTCGCACAAGTTGAATGCCGTGAAGAAAAATGGGTCATAGACCAGACATTTATCCAAACGAAGTTAGAAACATTTCCCATAAATATCGCTTCAGTTTTTAGCGAAACAAAATTTATGAAAGTTTATTATGATATCAAGTTATACGCGTCATGGTTCCAGACTCTGACTGGTATTTTTCCTTTTCCGTATTTTCATATTTCATATTTTATACTAGGGGGTATTACAAACAAGCCGCTGTGAGGCTTGGGAGCTTCACATGAATGTTACTATTGACGGGCTTTTCTTCTACTGTACATATCGCTTTCAATTCTATCTTTCAGCATTTTATATTATGTACATAAATACAGAAGTCACGATTGATTATTGAGAATTTAACACATAGTTCATATTTTTTAGAATTTTATTTTAAATATGTTCAAAGCAGATCCCTGTAGTATAACTTCATCATTCCCAAGTAACGTTGATTTTTGGTCTGAAATAGGTCTATGGACGTCTAATCTGACGACTAGACGCCGTAACTGTGACGTTGATTTTTGATCTGAAATAGAACTGTTTAGACGTTAGATTTGTGGTCGCTATGACGTCCATGTGACGACTTTATGTGGTCATAATTAGGTCTATTTAAACCTTTTTTAAACGTCTAATTTGACATCTTTACGACTATTATTTTTATTTTATTTTTAATATTATTAAAAAATCATATTCAAATTTGAAATGTATTTAATTTGGCAATTAATAACGCACAAAGGTATATATTATTTTATTTAACTATCAATTCTTTATGCAAAAATAGAAAACAATATATTGTTTATTATAATTATTTTTAAAATTAGTATAAATGTAATATAAAACTTAGTTTATATTTATATATATATATATATATATATATATATATATATATATATATATATATATTTATTTATTTATATATTGTCATATTGTACCAAAATCTACGAATTGAAGCAGATTGGCACACCCAGATATGTGTAAGCCGTGGTGATATTTATAATTTATTTATTTAAAACATATTACATGTATACATAATTATTAAAGCGGAACAGAAACAATTTATATCTGTTATTTTTTTTGGTATAAAAATCGTGGACATATTAATATTCAACAATTTAAACAAAACCTGGTAGTGCTTTAAAAAAAACTTTTTAAGAAATGTTGATATATAGAAAAGCAAATGTATAAATAGAGGGAAATATATAATAGAAAAACAAAGATTTAGCTATAGTTTTACAGGTTTACCTGTGCATTTCCTATAGCTCCAAAAATCACTTTCCTTAGGTTTCCAAGAATCTTTACATCTTCCCTTTCAAGTTTAGAAGGAATTCTTTCTTTCCACTTTTTTACCTCTCGCTAAGAGAGGTATTGGATTCATGCTAAAAATCGCATATCCAGATTTTATTGAATAAGCACGTTTTAAGGTCCCTACAATCCGATTTTAACATTTTTACGATGATGTCTGTGTGTGTGTGTGTGTGTGTGGATGTATGTGTGTGTGTATGTATGTAGGATGTTGGAAGGACGATTACTCAAAAACTATAAGACTTTAAATTTGTTTAACTACGTATTTCCCAATCGGACATTCATGGGAAGATCTGAAAAGGTTTTGGTAACAATTGAACAACCGGAAGTTGAAGATTCTTGAAAAAAAAATCTTCTAAATAATATTTTTTGAATTTTTTTCTTGATAATATTAAAGAAAAATAAATTTTCTTTCTGATACATTTAAATATTTTATAATATATTCTATAGATTTAGAGATAAAAGAAATATAATATGTAAAATAATCTGTTATAATAAATTTTACAGCCGAAAGAATGGCCATGGAAAATAGTTGAAAATTTAATTTTTTTGTAACTGACAGATAAATGTCAGTGTCAGAAATCCGAAGACATTACTGAAGAGTTTTTCTGGGAAGTACATACATTATATTATTTCTTAATGTATTAACAGAATTGGAAACATTTCGAAAAATTAGAAGAGGACAAAATTTCTTCATCAAAAATGAATTTAAAATTAAACAATCTAAATATATATGGAATAGATATATGCGTAAGTAGAATTTTTGGTGTAGAGTATACAAGAAATGTTAAATACAATAGGGAGCGAGCAGTCATATGATTTTGTTGGCCTTGACAAGCAGATATGGAGGCCCATGTCAGAATGATAGCTAGTAATTATGTATAAATTTCTCATTCTAAATTTAGTGATTTTCCAATTCCATGTGGAGCAGAATTAAATGTTAAATATCTAAGGCATACAAGTAAATTTTAAACTCCTGGTGATAAATTGACGAAAATTTAGAAAATCTTAAAATTTTTAATGAAAAATTCTAACATTTGACATCTATGTACATAATTACTAATTATCATTGTGAAACGGGCCCACACATCTGCTTGTGAAGCCCAAAAATGTAACATTACTGTTCGCGCCCTATACTTATGTAACCAAAAAAAGGAAGTGGCGAGAGGTATTGTGCTGGCCACAACAGATTTTTAAAGCTTGTAATCAATCATCTTTCGAAATGCTTTTAAAATAATTTCTGGTGAATTATAAACTTTCAAAGCTGTTAGACTAGAGGGCTTAAAAACTGTCAAATTATAAATACTGTCTTGAAAATTGCTTATTATCCAAACATATTTCAAATTATTAACCATGGAAATTATTTTAAATTTACATATTTATATATTTTTGAATAAGTGACTCCAATAGACACTTACAGAATTGACGTCACGCGCAAGAGAGAGATAGAAGATCTCGATCCAAACAGACTACCCGCCCTCGTCTTACATCCCACTTCATAGTATTTTTCCTCTCTTGTTTGTATCTGTCATTCAGTGATATAACCTAATTCTCTATTTTGATTTAAATTATTAGTTGTTTTTTATTAAAGAAAAAAACATATACTAGTATTAAATTCTTAAATGTTCTGTCGGCAAGGATAGACGCGTAGGTGTGTCTCTGGCAGCAGTAAAAGTATAAATTTTTTTTTTTTTTTTTAAATTATAAAAACTATTCAAAATGCTCACGCGCGACGATGAAAAAAATATCAACCAAATGATTACTTTGGCACTTTCGGGTATAGGTGAAAACAAACAGTTCATCCAGTTAATTACCAGTGCGGTGAGCAGTGCAGTGAAAACAGTGTTTGAAGAAAAAATACAGGCGTTAGAGGAAGAAATAAAAAATCTAAAGCAAACCAATAGTGATTTAACAATTGCTTGTGCGAGTGCAGAGGAGGGCCGTGACAAACTGGAGCAGTACACCCGCCGCAACAACATCCGTATCTTCGGACTTCCTGAGGCTCCTGATGAAAATGTTGACGAACTTGTGGTGAATTTGTGTCGTGAAAAACTGAAAGTGGACATTTCTATCAATGATATTGATCGGTGTCACAGGATTGGTCAAAAAAAAGGTGTAAAACGGCCTGTTATTGTCAAATTCGTTAGCTACCGTTCGCGCAACAAAGTTTTCATGGAGAAGAAGAAGTTGAAAACATCGGGGATTACCATTCGTGAGGACCTTACAAAATCCAGGCTGGCCCTACTCAAGGCGACTACAGATAAGTTTGGCGTTAATAATGTTTGGACATTGGACGGTCGAATAATAGTAAAAAATGGCAAAAATAAAAAGTTCACCATTAGCAGTCAAACGGACCTTGAAAAATTAAGTTCTTAATGTTATATTGCAATACATAAATATTTATAATAATGGGACTCTGTTAAAAAAATATCAAAATTGCTGAATCACGCTGCCAGACAGCCTCTCTCTTAGTTCGTTTCACCTGCGAATTAATTGTTTTGTCTCATCTTGTTCATTATTTCATTCATCATATGCCAAAATCACCTGCTTCTCATACAAAGTTCATCGAACTTAAAGATGACTTGTTTACATTTGCTCAACTCAATGTTCGATCCCTCAATTCTTGTTTCCTTGATATTAGTGAATTTATTACGGAAAATAATTTTGATATTATTGGTATCACTGAAACTTGGGTTAGTGAAACATCTCCTGCACATTTATTTAATGTTAATGGTTATAAATTAATTAGTAAAGAAAGACTAAATAAACGTGGAGGAGGAGTTGCATTCTACATCCGTAATAGTATTTCTTTTACACTGCTTGATACTAATTTTGTAAACAGCAATAATAATATAGAACATATGTGGATTTGTTGTAAAATAAACAAAAGTTATGTCTAGGAATAATATATAATCCAAATGTACAATTTTACAGGGAGTTAGAATTACTAGATTCAATATTTTCTGAATTTACACCCAAATATGATTACATAGTTTGTGCTGGTGACATTAACGTCAACATGCTTAAAATTGATCATTTTTCTAAATTTATATCAGATATAGTAACGACTAATGGGATGGTTCAGTTAATAAAAGAGCCGACCAGGCCTAGCTCTGGATCGTTGGTAGATATTATTCTAACATCAGATCTAAGTATTTGTAAAGACTCAGGAGTATTGAATACTAGTATCATATCAGATCATGATTGTGTGTTTTGTATTTTAAATCTACCTAAATCGAAAAATATTTCTGAAATTGTCACCTACAGAGATTTTAAGAACTTTAATTTAAATAATTTTTTGGCTGATTGTGATCTGGTTGATTGGAATTATATTGTAAACACATGTAATATAAATGATAAAGTTAAGTATTTAAATAACAACATTCTAGCATTATTTGATAAACATGCTCCCGTCAGGGAAATTAAAGTAAGTAAGAAACACTGTCCATGGATAACGCCTGTGATTCAAATAATGCAACGGAAAAGAGATAAAGCTCTCTTAAATTATAAGAAGCTTAAAACACCCTCTAAATTTGAATATTATAAACAACTCAGAAATTTAACAACAGCCGCAATTCGAAGAGAAAAGCAGGCATTTCTTCAATTTGAAATTAACAACAATATTCATAATTCCAATCAGCTATGGAACAATTTAAAACATTTGGGAGTTAAGGCAGAAAATCACACTGTTATACCGCAATGTCTTTCGAATCCAGATGACTATGGAGAATTTCTTGTAGATAAGATGGGAACTACTAGTATAAATCAGGACACGTTGGTTTATTTTAATGAAAATAAATACCCATTATGCGCTAAATCAAATAACTTCAACTTTCATTGCATTGACACGAATGACATAGAAAATATCCTTAAATCTCTTAAATCTAATGCAACTGGAATCGATGGAGTATCTTTAAAAATGATTCAATTAATTCTTCCTAAAATTATTGGTTATATTACGCATATAATAAACACTTGCATTGAGAATAGAGTTGTGCCAGAAATTTGGAAAATAGCGATCATAAAACCAATACCCAAAAAAAGTGATATTCTAACCTACAATGACTTGCGTCCTATTAGCATACTACCGACCTTATCGAAAGTTTTGGAACGAATATGCTGTAATCAAATTACAAATTTCCTAAAAGGAACTAATATTTTACCAACTACACAGTCAGGATTCAGAAATGGTCACAGCACTAATACCTGCTTAATGAATATTATCGATGAAATCATTAAAAATTATGATAACAGTAAAACAACTTTTTTAATCCAAATAGATTTTTCCAAAGCTTTCGATATGGTGGATCACAAGCTCTTGTTAGCTAAACTACGATATTATGGATTTAGTGATGATGCAATTCATTGGTGCAGAAGCTATTTTTTTAATAGAAATTTTCATGTAGTCATGGCACCCGACTCATCCATTCATCAATCGCGGAGATTCCCTCTTCATCAAGGGGTTCCTCAAGGCTCTATCTTGGGTCCATTATTTTTCCTTTTGTATGTGGCCGACCTATCATCCAGTCTGCAATACTGCTCCTCACATTCATATGCTGATGATACTCAGTTGCTAGCAACCGTTAATAAGATGAACGCCAAGGATGAATGTGAGGCAATAAATGAGGATCTGGAAAAGTTGTCGACTTGGACTACTAATAATGGGCTCAAGATAAATACTGATAAATCTTCGCTCTTAGTAATTGGAAATTGTGATACATATGATATAAAACTGCAAGAAGAAATCTTAAATCGTGGTCCGGCTATTAAGAGTTTGGGTATGATAATTGACAAAGACCTTAATTTCCGTGACCATTTGACAAAAAAATTAATAGCGGCTAGACTTAGACTTCGACATTTATACCAGTATCGCAAGTTGTTATCAGCTGAAATAAAATTAAGACTAATTAACACCTTGATACTACCTATACTCGACTACTGTGCGTGTGTATATGTTCCACACTTGACACAAAACGACAAAAATAAAATAACGCTATTTCAAAACTCATGCCTACGATTCGTTTATAATGTGCGTAAATATGACCATATTTCTTCATTTCGCATTTCATCTAATCTACATTACATTGACGAACGTGTGCAGATATTCTATCTTTGTCAAATTCATAAGATCATACTAACAGGTTGCCCTTCTTATCTACATGAAAAACTTAAATTAAAAGAACAGCATTATCAATTACGTGATAAGAATTCGTATATCGTACCTTCATATAAAAAAAATAAATCTAAAAATGCATTTTCTTACCTTGCACCCAAATTGTATAACAATCTTCCTGATGAATTAAAATCTCTGTCTTTACACTCTTTCAAAGCTCATGTTAAAAATTTGTTCTGTTTAAATTAATTAATCTTTTTCAATAATTTATTATAGTGTAAGCAAACTAATCCTATTTATCTGCTTTTTTGGCATATTGTGCTATACTTTCATGCTATGTACTTATGTTGACTTTTTTTCTATTTTATTGTAATTAATATGTACTGGTTGGGTGGAAGAACAGCCTTTGGCTGAACCCCGCCGTTGACTCTGGTCAATAAAGTTATTATTATTATTAAAGAAACGTATATATTGATGAATTTACAATTATTTCTAAGTCAATCCGTATTTCTTTTACGGAATATAAAATTATTTGACATAACATAGTCATTCTCTCTCAGTAGTGCCAACGTATGGTACGAAAATAAACTACAATTATTTCAAATAATTTTATATTCCGTAAAAGGAATAACGATTGACTTAGAAATAATTGTAAATATCATTAATATATACATTACTTAATATTAGTACTTTTTTTTCTTCTTCTTTTAAAAATAAATAACACCCAAAAATTTCTACAAGTTATATTTCAATTTATATGTTTTTTTTCAGACTGATGAGTCTTCTGCCTAATCATTTTCACTATACCTTTTTACCTCTCGCTAAGAGAGGTATTGCATTCATGCTAAAAAACGCATATCAGGAATCAAATGTCATTCTAAGGAATCTCCATTTTTACCTCCCGCTACCCTTGGTAAGGGAGGTATAGGGATCGTGCTAAAAATCGCATATTGAGATTTTGGTAAATGACCACGTTTTAAGGTCCCTAGAATCCATTTTAACATTTTCACGATGATGTCTGTGTGTATGTATGTATGTGTGTGTGTGTGGATCCTGTTTACGCTCTAACTCAAATACTATCATTCAGAAAGTTTTGAAACCGTGTATTTCTACCTTACTCTAATATGGAAAGAACTGATTAGATTTTGGTGGCAATCGGATAACCGAAAATGGCAGTTTACTTGAAGCTCAAGATAGTTTGTCTTCAAAAAATACCTTTAAATGCATTTTTTTCTCAATTTGCTATTATAAAAGTTAAAGATTATTCCATTTTCTACAAGTTTGCTTTAATACTTTTTCTATATATTGTATGGATAAATTTATTAAGTAATATAAAAATTATATACATAGGTTAATGGCGGCAGGTACTGTGTTGGTCACATCAGATTTTTTACCTTTATTGCATTCATGCTAAAAATCGCATATCCAGATTTTATTGAATAAGCACGTTTTAAGGTCCCTACAATCCGATTTTAACATTTTTACGATGATGTCTGTGTGTGTGTGTGTGTGTGTGGATGTATGTGTGTGTGTGTGTGTATGTATGTAGGATGTTGGAAGGACGATAACTCAAAAACTATAAGACTTTAAATTTGTTTAACTACGTATTTCCCAATCGGACATTCATGGGAAGATCTGAAAAGGTTTTGGTAACAATTGGACAACCGGAAGTAGAAGATTCTTGAAAAAAAAATTTCTAAATAATATTTTTTGAAAACTTTTCTCGGTAATATTAAAGAAAATTAAATTCTCTATCTGATACATTTAAATATTTTCTTATATATTTTATAGATTTAGAAATAAAAGAAATATAATATATAAAATAATCTGTTATAATAAATTTTACAGCCGAAAGGATGGCATGGAAAATAGTTGAAAATTTTGTTTGAAACTGACAGATAAACGTCAGTGTCAGAAATCCGGAGCCGGAGATATTACTAAAGACTTTTTCTGGGAAGTACATGTATTATATTATTTCTTAATGTATTAATAGTTAAATATTTAAAATTATAGGTATATAACATATATCCTTCAAAAATACTGTCAATCCTGACAATGAATTGGAAACATTTCGAAAAATTAGAAGAGGACAAAATTTCTTCATAAAATTAATTTAAAATTAAACAATCTAAATATAAGGAATAGATACATATATGTAAGTAGAAGTTTTGGTGTAGAGTGTAGGTATACAAGAAATGTTAAATACAATAGGGTGTTTTGACAAGGAGATATAGGGGCTTAAGTCAGAATGATAGCTAGTAATTATGTATATAGATGTCAAGTATCAATTTCTCATTCTAAATTTAGTGATTTTTCAATTCCATGTGGTTTATTTTCCTCGACAAGTAAATTCCATACTCCTGGTGATAAATTAACTACGTGAATATAGAAAATCTTGGAATATTTAATGAAAAATTCTGACATTTATGTACATAATTATCATTCTAAAACGGGAACCCCACATCTGCTTGTCAAGGCCAACAATGTAACATGACTGGTCGGGCCCTATACTTATGTAACCAAAAAAGGAAGTGGCGAGAGGTATTGTGATGGCCACAACAGATTTTTAATATTTTAATAAAATGTCAGATGACACCAGTTGAATACCGCAATGTTTGAATTTCGATTTTTTTAAAACTGGCGCTGATGTGAGTGCCATCTACTGAATTGGTTAAGTGGAACTGGGTATAAGTGTCTATTAATATGCGTACTCCATCACGGAAAATTAAAAAATATATATTATGGCTTAACGAATAACAATTTAGACTTCCTGCAACTAGATCGTTTTTAAATTAAATGAAAATTCATAAAAAAAAATTGATCATCTTATATAATCAGGGTGTAAATCGAAAAGTGAGTCATAGGCCTTTATCATGGGAAATCAATTTTTCTTTGCACAAACGTTACCTATTTATTTTACGCAAAAATACTTCAAATAAAAGTAATATAGATTTAAATTCTGCATCTAAATCATGTGAAACGATTATTTTAGCTCTTTATATAAACGTAAAATATAATTATAAAATTACAGTTTTTATGAACTTTTAGTCTAGGCAGCCATGCATTTATGACAAAAAATAAACAAAAACGTTATTTTTAACTGTCAATTAGAACTAAAACCGTTTACCTTTTTGTATTTTGTGTTAATTTACTATTGTAATCTAAATTTTTGTTCTCGATTGAGAGTTAAAAATAACGCATTTGTTTATTTTTGTCATAAATCCGTGGCTACCTAGGTTAAAAGTTCATAAAAACTGTAACTTTATAATTACGTTTATATAAAGAGCTAAAATAATCGTTTAGATGCAGAATTTAAATCTAATTAGCTAACGTTTGCGCAAAAAAAAAAACTGATTTCCCATGTTAAACGCTTATGGTGCACTTTTCGATTTACACCCTGTACAATGATTAATTACAATCCGTTTAATTAGTCATATGTACCGTCATAGGTTTCCCTCTGTGAAGCTGTTTAGCTTGTTTACTAAAGTACGTCATCCTTATATAAACAACGTCAGTAAAATATGGACGTTAAATTCTTATCAATGTCTCCGCAAAAATATCTTATAAGTGTCAACGAATAAATTAATCATTATAAAGTGTTTTGTTCCAGTCGCAAACAGCTGACACCTTGTGGTTTGCAATCTTAATTAATAAGCGCGTCTACACGGTTTTAATATGGATATTTTTTCTCATTTTGTTGCGAAACAGTGGAGTTCGGTAATAATGTGTTGGATAATTTTGTTTCGGTATTATTTTTATTTTTAGAATTTATCATCAGCTAACAAATAATTACTCACATTCAGACGGGTTAGCGCTAGCCAGCGCTAGATTAGCAAAATAATTAAATCTAGCGTTGATATAACGCTAGATGAAATAGATAGCATGAAATATTTCGCTAAATATCTAGCGAATTAGTAGGTTGCTGCATGTGTCATGTTTGGTTGCAGCGAACGTCAGTTTCTAACAAATTTACTACCTGATTAATAATATTTACTTCTGGTGCATCTTCTTACAGTTCAAGTAATAATTTCCATTTCAAAATGAAATCTGCGAGCTTTCAATACTGTAAAGATAGATTTGTTAGGTGTTAGTCATTTCCTTACTTAAAACAGCGCTTGCACTTTAAGTTTAATAAATGAATACCATTTAGTACGCACAAAATTGAGCACATTTATACGTCAAACACCACGGCAAAATAAAATAGATAAAATATTAAAAATTTATTAGCTTAATCTAGGCAAAACTTAAACGTGAGAAAAGCTGAAAATTAAAAAAAAACAAAATAATTAGAATATTTTTTTAAATAAAAACTAAAAATTTTTAAAACAAGATAAAATATTTAAAAAAATAATAAAAAGTATAAATTAATAACAAAGTAGTACTTACAATGGGATAGTTGCGTCCATCGTAAAATCAAAATATGTTATATATAAAAAATATGGCATTGTAGAACAACATTGGTGTAAGAAGTAAGTTTTTTCATCAATGCATATTACGGTGAAACTAATTTAAAGTTTTTAGTAACGTCAATATGGAAATAGATAACTTCCGTTCTGTATCCTACCAGCCAAGCAAATCAAGCAGACTAGGTTGTGTTTTTGACATATGGTTGACATTCACAAATGTTTGACAGTTATAAATATATCCCTCTAGCAATAAAGTATAGTATATAGAGTATAGGGCGCAGCATATTAATATATTCCCTCATCGACACCAGCGCTCCATATTTAACTTGCAGTACTAACCTACTAACGACATAAGAATTTCCTACACTAGGAGGGTTGACACACCTTCTGTTAATCTATCGTCATTAGAACTGTATGGACATTCGAATATTTTAAATACGTATTAAAAAATCTCAGAAGTATTGAAAACGTAAAAATATAATATAAATAGTCAAAGATTAAAATTCGCTAGACTTTTTATAAAAGTATTCACCAAATCACTAGATTGGTTAGAAAATCACTAGATCTAGTGAAATTTCAGTATATATGGCAACACTGATGCAAAATTATCTCTCTCTTCGAGCTTGCTGTCTTCTAGAGCAGGGGTCGGCAACGCGGCCACCAAGGGCGCCGTGGCGCCCCTGGTCGACTTTTAATGCGCCCTTGTGACTAATGTATGAGAGAACGTAGAAGAACAGACCTTTTACAAATCATGAGTAGGATACACTGAGCCGGAGCGATTTACTTACACTGTGTCACACTGCGATATGCAGCGAGTAGTCAGTCATGTTACGTGCATAATGTAACCGTAGCTTTAGATTGTTCTCAAATACGAAATATTTGAAATCAAAATATCGAACAAAGCTCAATTACTCTCATTTAGATAATTGCTTAAGGACAGGTATCCATTATGTATGACACCAACAAAAAAAGTTATAAATTTGATTCTTTTTTTTTTCAATGCCTATTTATACCTGTTGATTATCTGTAAAATATGCGCCCTCGGTGATTTTCAAATCTAGTATTGTGCCCTTAAGGACAAAAAGGTTGCCGACTCCTGTTCTAGAGTATTGGAAGGCAGGATGTCGGTTGGGTGTCGTCAATTTCATAAGTCCCCATTGGCGGCACGTAAATTATTGGTCTATTTCAACACTTGTTAAAATATATAGATATGTTTAACATACTTTTTTTGGCAATAATTGGAAATACCCATAGATAATAAGTAGTTCGAATATTTTAAAAGTTAATAACTTTTGTTAAATTTTGCGGTCTTAAAGTCTACTTTCAAAAATAAATAATTTTCTAATTTGTTACTATGGTGGAGGACCTCATTAAATATTTTTAAAATTAATAATGAGTATGTGCTAACCCATAATGTGCATTTATATTTTTTAATATTTTCATTAATTTCTTTTTTAATTGATGCTATCTAATATTACCTACTTTTTAAATACTCGTTGAAAAATTGCAGATAACAACTATTTCCATTCTTTTGTCTACTTTTTTCTCTCGTGTATTCTCTGAAATATTCACATAACTTTTCCATTCATAACCTCATGCTATAATTAATTTGAAAAGAAAGAAGAATAAAAATCTTGAATTCGCATTCACCACAACAATGAGTCTATCACAAAGTCATTGGAACCATCATTAGAACAAAGGTTTCGCATTGAGATTCGGAGCTTTCGAGCTTTGCTTCCGACAGTAATGTATGCGGTTGTAAAAAGCACCGCAGCTGGAACAGTGGCGCTAACTGCGGACTAAGCAGGTTTCTGAATGGAATTCGCAATTTTATCTCTTCCATATTGAAGTATATGGACAGTAAATGTATAAGTATTTTATATTCTGGAGTTTTTCTTTGCAAATATATCATCTCATTTCATCATCTTAGTGGAATTTTGCTCTTTACTAAGAATTAAATCCTTTTTTTATATACTCGTATATGTACTAAGTAGGAGGAAGATAAAATTACATCAATTTAAATAAGATTTAGATTTAAATTTAATAGTATAACATCCCACTCAGAATAATTTACACTTGAGTGGTACAAATCCAATATAAGCTGGAGACTCCGGGCAGAGGCTGTAAGCCATAAGCTTGAGGGTCATTACAAGTATATTAAAATAAAAAAATCTATATTAAGAGCTTCTTTAATGTGGGTGGAGAGTACTCGTATCATTTAATAATAAAAAAATCTGTTGTGGCCATCACAATACCTCTCGTGTCCTTTCCATTGTGGTATATATAAGTACTGTACATTTCTTGTACACACACAAAATTCTAATTACACCTGCTCTTTATATTTATGTATTTTCGATAATTTTAAATTCATTAATGTGCAGAACCTATTCAATTCTTCCCATCACTGGTACATTGAGAAATCCGTAGTTACAAAGGTCTTTAATCTTATAGAATTTGAGAAATCGTATTCCCAGCAACCCCACCGACACACATACATCCACACACACACACACACACACACATACATCCACACACACACATACACACACAGACATCATTGTTAAAATGTTATAATCGGATTCTAGGGACCTTAAAACGTGCTTATTCACTAAAATCTGGATATGCGATTTTTAGCATGAATCCAACACTTTTCTTAGCGACAGGTCAAAATTAAAACTAACAACCGGATTGACCATTAGTCCATTGAATAATGATCAACTGACCAAAGAATCATGCTGATTCGTACTAGGAGATCAACATTTGTACAATTTCGCCAACTTGATTTCTAGATCAAGTAAACAAGATCAACAGATTCACCCTATGTATAAGTAGAAAAAATAGGATCAAAACATGCAATCAGTGCTTCATGGAATATGACGAATCAATTGATAACTGATTTTGATTGATCATAAATTAATGGAGAAATTGGTATAGCGCAGCGCAGTCACTGCAATATGGTCCCTTCGAAACGTCTGCTCGTTAACACTTGGCGACATAACCGCAAATTGATGTGTAATTTGCTGACAAAAATTTCAGTTTACAAAATTTTGCTGACTAGAAAGCAGCTTGTATGTATAATTTACGCCCTACATAAAAAAATAAACGTCAAGGCTATAATGAGTTCATAAATTACATATTAGACAAGTTGGTTTTGGGAAATTCTGTTTATTAGAAGGAGAAATAAGAAAATATCAAGAAAAACAATATCAGTTACATTTAATTTCAAAGTCTATATTGCTGTAGTCCCGACTTGATACCTTCCAGATCGCTTGCTGGCATTGGATTGTCAAAATATTTTTCCGGTATCAAACACGACGTGAGAATGTGACGAATATTCAAAATTAAATAAAAATTTAGTCGAATCGAGTAGCGGCCGTGCCGCAAATGTGAGCAGCTCCGTATTATTATCTAAGTTGAAGGCTAACCGCTTTTGTCACTGCGACCTGTAAGATCTGTTGTAACATGGCCCTATCTTAGTTTTCTGAAAGTAGTTCCAGAGTTCTTGTGAAGACAATTACTGCTCCAGAAGTCAATTTCCCGATCTCATTTTCCGCGAGGTATCTTTTATCTAGATGGTTAAGATTACTTACGACCACAACTGGACATTCACATATGTGTTCCGAAGTTTCTTCGTCCTCTTCGCAGAGTCGAAAGAAATTGTTTTCAGCTACACCAATCTTACATAATGGTAATTCAGAAAACAATGATCAGTAAATATACCCGTCATAGTTCTAAGGTCCTTTTTTCTGAGAGCTAATAACTCTTTGGCTTTTGTCGACAAGGGTGAAATGAATTTCTTCGACTGACTAAGACCCGGGATGTCTCCCCAATATGAGGCTATGGCTGTCTCTTTTGATTTCCTTCTTTAAATGGCTTTCCAAGAGCCAACAAGAAGGTTCAGGCCCGTAAAACGGTATTTTGGCTCCCTTTTTAGCGAGCGCATAAGCTCCATAAGAAACAAAGCAACATACTATTTGCGCGGAACCACTGTACGCGGCGCGACTGCTACATGTAGCGGTCGGAAAGACATGTTTCATGGCGTAACCGTAAAGATAAGTTTACATGGAACGGTGTCACCGGCACGATTTCAACGGATCACATTCTGATTGGTGGTATCTTCCGGGCGACACCCTTATAGCCGTCATCGCTGGTACACGGTCAAAATAGGATTTGATTCTATTTTTGCCGTCATAGTCGTCTGGTTGGAATGGCAGAAGTTGTTCATGCATGCGCACTTTTGAAGCATGCAGGTTGCAGGTTTACCATACTAGTATTTATAAATAAAATCAGCTGACATTTTATTATTTAAAATTAGAATGAACATTGAAAAAAATCCCGTGGTTTATCTATTATACAAAACAAGAAAATAAAAACAGAGAATAGGAAACAAAAGGAAACAATGACGTTGGTGCGTTCTAAGTCAAGTTTAATCCCAATGTCTGTACAAATTTTATTTTCTAATTGCACGTTTCTGTAATCTTTTGTGTCCAATTGCATAAGCAAGGATGTTTTACTACTTCACTAGTACTTAATTCGTTTATATTACTCTGCTTTAATGTTTCAACCAATCACAGCACAGAACGATGTAAACGGTGAGCAATTTGACAGTGATAACGGTACATGTGAATCCAGCTTAACGTCGACGGCCGCCGTTGAAATATTTTTATTTTTTGACGGCGTTGATGAACCGTTACCGCCGTAAATTTTAACTGCGTACGATCAGAACATACATTTCAATAATACCAACTCAAACCAGTTTGATTGGATTATTTAACAGGGATATTTTACTACTACGCCAATTAAGAATTCAGATACTCCGTCATAAATATCGATGGGCACAGTTCCAAATGTGAAAAACGAAATATTACTAAAACATTTGTTTTGACCTTAGTAATCTTGCCGGTTGTCATAACCTATAATAAGTTTTGCTTTGCCGCTTTCGCCATGGACAACTTTTCGGAACTCTTAATTGACGAAGTAGTAAGATACCCCTGTTTATATAATTTACCCAAAAAGAAACAAAAAAATTAAATACAATAGATTTTATCAAACTGGTTTCAGTTGATATTATTGGAATGTGTGTTCTGATCATGCGCAGTTAAAATTTATAGCGGTAACTACCCGTCAACGCCGTCAAAAAATAGAAATATTTCAACGGCGGCCATCGATGTCCTTAGCGTTGAAACCGTTCGTACTGTATGGTTTCAACCAATCACAGCACAGAAAGGTGCAAACGGTGAGCAATTTACGGTGATAACGGTACATGTGAATCCAGCTTAATGGTTGTAACGATCCATGTGAATCCAGTAAGTGTGGCGCCGGTCTTATAATAATTATTTCATTAAACGCTGTTATAAAATATTAAATGAAATACTATAAAATTTAGTTATAAATTATGTATCTAATACATAGATTATGTAAAATTGGATTAGCACAACAATGCTCCATTATTATATTAAACAAACATAACTTTATGCTCACTGAGTACACTGTTTCATTATACGTGTGGCATTCCAAAAACAATGAACAACGTGTACCATACAGCTAAAATTTATTATTATCATGTAGATTATTCTTTGTTCAACATGCAGCCATAATATATCTGTGAAAAACAATCATCTTAATGGAAAGCAAGTACTTAATTTTTGTTTTATTATTTTATCCAATATTAATTACACACTGGTATATACGAGAGTATACTCTCATAATACAATATACGAGTATATGTATTAATCTTAAACCTCTTGCACAAAAACGTAATTTTTATTGTCAAGTTCCATCGATAAACAATATCCCTGGCAATTATTGTGTCTTTTTCCAGTCATATTTTCGCGCAAAAAATAAAAATAAACAGTGCACGATTGTCATTTGTTGGAAGTGCGTACATTCTTGTACCCATTATGAATTTGAATATGTGCTCAGGCAGTGCCACCTACGACCGGTTGAGCGTGTAGTAATTACTTCCAGAGCGAGTGCGAGTCGAAACATTCCACTCACGGCTCTACTAATTTTTTAATGCGTTTTTTCAAATGTAACTTTAATATTTTTTGAAAACGTGTTCAGAATCATCCGTTTATGCAAATATTTGAACGCCATTGTATTAAGTACAATGGCTGGGTTATGACGGTGGGAATGGTAAACTTTGCTGAATTTACAAATTACTTTTTCGTACGGAAATTTTCATTATCTAGTGGTACTTAGCGCAACGTGATGCAATTACAAATATTTGTATTTAACATACACATTATTTGCTTTATTGCGGAAACAAGCATTCCATATAATACAATATTTTTAACAATATACCTAAATTACCAGTAACTCACATTTTAATAAGTTTGTTTCAAAAAAGGAAACGGAAAGATATTTCAAATGTCAAAAATTCTTGTACCTAATCAGAATTTTTTATTTCAAAGAATTCAGGAAATTTAATTACAAACCTTTCTTTATTTTTCAACGTAGTCTTCATTTAAGCTTTTACACGTCTAACGTTCATTACTTCTCTAAACACTACGAGTATTTAGATAAAAGATAAAAGCACCGGTAGTTGGTTGACATAGCACTAGTAGTTGACACTTTGAGTTTAAATTACATTAAATAAACAAATTTGACTGTTTTTAATTTTGCTGTTAATACGAGTATACTAGTAAAACTACTTGTGTTGCAAATGTGAAACATTAGTTCATGCCAAAACAATCACATTGAGCAAAAATAGTGATTTATTGAAAAATGTTAGTGTTTTATATTCGTCTTACTGAAATTTGGAAATACTTACAAATATATATTAAAAGATATGTTGTAATAAATCATTATTCGTATTATTTTCAAATTTTACTGTTGACAATAGATTTAATAGTAAGTGACCCTTATAAGATTATAAAAAATATTAGTGATTTTAGGTCATGTTATAGTCGCATGTGGGGTATCAAACATGGATACACATTTTTGGCATTTTTACCTTCCGTCACCTTTAGGTAAGGAAGGTATTGTCTTTGGTCAAAAAATTCAATGATGAGTTTTTAGTGAATAAGCATGTTTTAGGATCCCTATAATATGATTTTACCATTTTTACGATGATGTATGTATATGTGTGTGTATGTGTGTAAATTATAATTTTTTCATATTCCTCAAGTTTACATCCAGAAGAACAAGTGATTAGACTTTGGTTATAATTGGTCAACCGGAAGTAGCCTCATTTGAAAATTTTAACAGTTAAATATGATTTATTGACACTTAACGTTATTAGGGTTTCATCAAGTCAAGTAGTTTGATATTTTTGTAAATTACTTGACTTGACTTGAAAATCAAGCTTTTCAAAAATTCATTACTTGACTTGACTTGATTTTCTATCGATACTACTTGACTTGATCAAGAAATTTCAAGCAAATTTAAGCTACTTGATAACGAACCGATTATGTACGTAAACACGCGAATCAGTAGAATCATAACCTAGCTGTGTGTGGTTCGGCGTGGTGTGTCATATGCTGTGCTGATTCACTACTGCAAGTTAAAATCTGTGCAGATATTTAAAAAATTCATTCAATATTGGAATATATACTAGAATGACCCGAGAATATGTCAACAAAATTTGAAGTCCTAATCATTATTATTAAGTTAACTGTAGATGGTTAAACTATCGCACAAAAGCCCAAAAAGCTATACTCCATTCGAAATAAGAATAATAATTGGGACTTCAGATTTTGTCCACATATTCTCGACCCATTCTAGTATATATTCCAATAATGAATGGGTTTTTTAAACCTCTTAATATCTCGGAGAAAAATAAAGTTCCAAAATGTGCCATGTTATTTAAATGGAAAAAAAATCAAGTGCATTTAGGCACGGCCAAATATTAAAATTAAGCGGAATGATAGTATAATTTGTTTTTATTCATTTGAAACCATTTTAGGGGATGGTCCAGTTAAAATTCGACTTGTCCCCTATAAATAGTTTGTTAATTCATATATACTTTCAAACCTTTTATTTTAATATTTAAATTTGACTGTATGATTTATTTTTATGAATAAAAGTTTATATTTCATAAGGTATATTATTGATATTGTTATAAAACATAAGGAACTATATGAAAATGGAATGTTGTCTTGAAGAACTTTTTCTGGTAATTAAAAAAATAATTACTTGATTTTTTCAAGTACATAATTGAAAAATAACTACTTGATTTTTCAAGTACTTGAAATGTAACTACTTGACTTGACTTGATTTTCGGCTACTATTACTTGACTTGAGATTGACTTGATTTCAAGTCAAGTCAAGTGACTTGATTATCAAGTCAAGCCGTGAAACTCTAAACATTATTATACTTCAAGAATATATTATTCTCTATACGATTTGATTGCATTTTATACTTCATATTCAACAGATATAAAGTTAAAGAATTATAAAGATATTAAATTTCATAAATCAGCCAGCTATGCTAACCATGAAAATTACTAATATATTCAGATAATGCAAATTGACATGTAAGTATTAATGAAAAGTAAATCAATATGGCAGAAATGAAGATGTTGAAGTAGATGTTGGGGAAGATACGGAAAGATACGGTAAGGAAAAACTCTAGTGTTACAAGTTTCTAGAAAGATACAGGAGAGACGATTACATTGATTTAAACATGTCATGAGGAGAATTGAAGAATGTATTGGAAGAATAAATAGCTTAGTATTAGAAGGTTGAATGAGAACGACACGCAAAACAGAAATGAGTGGAAGAAGAAAATAAAAAAACAGCGACTCGTAACGAATGGGACAAGCTAAAGAAGAATAAGATGATGTCAGTGTCCTGGTGCAATTTGCATATTTTGTTTATGAAATAATTTTACTGGAAATTTAGAATCTTTTGCAAGAAAATTTATGTATGGAACTTATACATAATGGATTGACGGAAGGTATTGTGCTGGCCACATCAGATTTTTTTATAAGATAATTACTTTTAATTTCAATTTTATACATGCATTTTACTTTATAATACATCAATGAATGCGAATAATTGCCTGTATTTTTGCTAAACAATATACCATGTTTATAAACAACACATTTTTATCTCTTAGAGTGACAATTACAGTGCTTTTACATTAATTTGTTGTTACTTTTTCATTAACCCAGATCCCTAATACATTAAATAAAGTATTGGAGAAGTGTTTCAGTGTTGCCCAAATGAGCAAAAATTCGCAAAGAAAACTAATTATTTGTGTAAAACGTTTCAATTTCATATGTACATGTTTAATGCGTTTCTTTTTTTCTCTCTCTTCTCAACATCGCAACTGATTAATATTTAAAATTTATTTGCCGGCAACTTCCCAAATGTCGAATTCGTAATACGAGCTCATTAAACTCATCTAAATCCTACATGTGTCACAAATCTTCATTGCTAATGACACCCAAATCCACTTACACATCTAGGCCATTTGCAATTTGCGAATCTGAGTTTTAAATACATAAACCGCACCCTAATGCGGGACGTAAATATCCATAAACGAGCAAATGAGAAATGTGTCATTTATTATTCAATCGACATCTTCAATGCTGCTCCGCGCCGTACCAAATTAATCAAGGAAATTTGAAAACTAATGAGAGAAATTAGTAATGGCTGCCATTACAAGTAGAATTTAATAGTAATTTGTGTGAGGATGCATCTGAGACATTTTAAACAGCAATTCAATAGCGGTGGTTCACAATTTATTTCTAAGCTTACTACAATGAAATACTGGTAACATTGTGTTGTCTTTCTAAAGTAATCAGTTATAACAATGAAAGACATATAAAGCTACTTTCCTACAAAATTCATTTGTTTACCAAGAAAAGTAATGACATTTTTATTTCTATTTTATAGCGGCAGTAAATTTTCAATAAACTATAAAACTGTCCGCATAGATAATTTATTATAATCATTTAGCAAAAAGTAAGAATTATAATTTAATGGACTATTAAATAAAGGATAGTTATTTATATCACTAGTCTAGAAACTGCACTTTTGCGAGCGCGAGTATAATTTGATATAAATATGAGGACTCGCAAAGCAATTACTGGACGTGTAATACACAAGATTTTTGTGCCGACTTCTTCCTAAATTTATTAAATGAATTTGATTTACTGTCCAAGTATAAAATTCTAGGGATTTTTCATATTTGTAACATCGGAAGATTTGAATAATTTTAAATGACTTGAATTTACAAACAAAATCAGCAAACATTTTTCATTATTTTTGCATTGAAAAGTCAAATTTATATTTGTCAAATATAATTACACACATTTAGCTTAAAATGTGTTCATTTAAGTTACAATTAACAATTTAGTATTAAAAGTAAAAATTTTGCTAAATCTTGTGTTGGAAATACATTTCACCATTGCCAGTCAAGATCTGTAAAAAAGTATTTCTGGACGATTTAGAAAAATGTAAAACAACTTAAATCGGACGGATGAACAAAAATAATGTCATAAAAATTTCTTATAAGTGAGCGTCACAATAGAAATATTGAGAATAAGAAATTTTGGTACGCATTGGAAAACAAAATATGTGCTATCATTTTAAATAGTTATTTACCTGTCATTTTTAATTAAATTGCAAAATTAGTTACAAATTAGTTAATCAATTTTAAAGTATCATTGAGAGTGTAAATATGGAATAAATTAGAGAGCATTTTCGAGTCATGATTTAAATTTGACAGTTTTTAACTCAGCCTCAAATACATTTGACATTTTTAAGAACCCCAGTAAAAAGTTTAACAGCTTTTAAGTCACTAGAAATTCTTTGGACAGCTTTTACAGTTTTAAATCTCCTAGGAAATAGTTTGAAAGCATTTGAAAAAAAATCTGTTGTAGCCAGCACAATACCTTTCGTTGATTCTGTGTATTATATATAAATTCCATACATAAATTTTCTTGCAAAAGATTCTAAATTTCCAGTAAAATTATTTCATAAACAAACTATGCAAATTGCACTTGACACTAAATCTTCTTCTTCTTCTTCTTCTTTAGCTTTTCCCATTCGCTATTTTTTATTTTCTTCTTCCACTCATTTCTGTTTTACGTGTCGTTCTCATTCAGGTCCTTTTCTCTCAAGTCTTCCGCAATTCAGTCCTTCCATCTTATCTTTGGTCTTCCTCTGTTTCTTCAACCTTCTATTACTAAGTTATTCATTCTTCATCCAATATATTCTTCATTTCTACTCATGACATTTTCAAACCAATGTAATCATCTCGCTTGTATCTTTCGAGAATATTGTAACACTAGAGTTATTTCCTTACCGTATCTTTTCGTGTCTTCCCCATCATCTACTTCAACATCCTCATCTCTGCCACATTAATTTACTTTTTATTTATACTGATATCTGTCAATTTGAATTATATGAATATATTAGTAGTTTCCATGTTTAGCATAGCTGGCTGATTTATAAAATTTAATTTCTATAAAATTCTTTAACTCTATATCTATTGAATTTGAAGTATAAAATGCAATCTAATCGTCTAGGTATAGAGAATAATATATTCTTTAAGTTATAATAACGTTAACACGTTCACTGCCAAAGCAGATTTCGGCAAGTGTATTGCAGTTGCCCACTACGAGTTATCTTGTATTTGGCAGTTCAGCTTGTGACGCCAGCCACGAAGTAACTCGTGCCGCACAATATAATTTTTGAAGCTAGCTACGATTGTTCTCGTTCAATATAATGATGTTTCACAAAGCTAAGCGTGTGAGGTAGGAATTGGAGAAATAGGATTGGCGTATGGATACAGATTTGGTTCAATTATTTAATTATTATACATATTTTTTGGGCAATAGTTACCAAATCTAAATTTTTAATGTAGGGCATGGGTATTTATGTAACATAAATATTTTATATATTTATTTCGGCATTATATGCAATAAAAAAATAAAACGGTCTCTGGCGTCAGGGAAAAGCATATCAAAAATAGGTTCGGCTTCACTGTGACAAAAGCCAAGTACGGGAAAGTTCGTAGTTGGCAGTGAACGTGTTAAATGTAAATAAAGCAAATTTAACTCTTAAATCTTCAAATGAGGCTACTTCCGGTTCACCAATCATAACCAAAATCTAATCAGTTGTTCTTCTGGATATAAACTTGAGGAATACGAAAAACTTATAATTTTTGGAATCGTGGTATTGAAGTTATGCGATCCGAAACTTTCGTCACATACACACACACACACACACACACACACACACACACACACACACACACACACACACATACATACATACAGACATCATCGTAACAATGGTAAAATCGTATTATAGGAACCCTAAAACATGCTTATTCACTAAAAACTCATCATTGAATTTTTTGACCAAAGACAATACCTTCCTTACCTAAAGGTGACGGAAGGTAAAAATTGAATAAGTAGAAGGAAAGAATGCTGAATTATATATTACTGTTGAAGCGAACTGCTTTAAACATATTTAAAATAAAATTCCAATAAATATGAACCATGTGTGTCTTATGTACATAGGTATTCTTAGGTTTTTGTTCATGAACGAAGTCGTTAACGATCTAATATTTTATTATATTACATGCGATTGATTGGTGAAGATAATTGGCATAAATCGAGTACAAATTGTTCGGCAACTCAAAAACATGTTTCATGTCAGTTTTTACAATCAATATTTTTTTCTAGAGAATGCATTGATTTTTATTTTTGTACAAAATTTTGAACGCTTACTTAAATAACATCCTGTATATTAAGATCAGGGATTTGTCTATCCTTCAAAAGCTACAGTACGACGACCACTATTAATTTCAGTAATAATTTCCCCACTTTATCATTCCCATTTTCACTAAATACAAATCAAAACTCATTGTACCAAGACAAATGAGTCCCGCGAAAAATTCCAACAAAAGAGTGAAGAAAAAATCGCGAACAAATGTTGCCAGAAATGTAATAAATGTGTTTTGAAATATCGGGGAAATGTGGAACTGGCAATGAGCGTGAACCATAGAGACAGCGCACTCGCTCAGCGAGGCAAAGCCGTAGCCGCGGACGTGAGCTGCTCGCTGCTGTAGACATGTTCCGGGGGCGAACACGCAACATTCTCATCACTGAGAGCAGGAACGCCGCCCCCTGGGACCGGATCAATTCTTCGGGAAATTACGGGCAGATAGGGGAATTTTCGGGGATTGGGACAGGTGGTGTAATAGATAGGATAGTTATAGGGTGATACGGCAAATAAGGAAACAGCACGAATTATTTATAAGCCTTTTCTTTCAGTATTGCAGTAGACCTCTTTTAAAATTTAAATATTAATTTATTTTGTACGTTCCGTACCGTACGTATCCTCCAAAATATGGGTACACTTATACATAATTAGTAACGTAACCTTTTTTCATCAAATACATGGAAAGAATTTTTTTAGTGAAAAATTGACAATAATCCTATAAACTAAGGGGATAAGAAATCTAGTTTTACCCAGTTTTTACCTTTCGTCACCTTTAGGTAAGGAAGGTATTGGTATCGCCTTTGGTCAAAAAATTCGATGGTGAGTTTTTAATGAATAAGCACGTTTTGCGGTCCCTAGAATATGAATTTACTACTTTTATAATGATGTCTGTATGTTTGTGCATGTGTGTGCGTATGTAAGTGATGATAGTTTCGACCACGACGACTCCGATAATACAATTCCAAAAATTACAATTTTTTCGTATTCCTCATTCTTACATCTAAATTAAGACTAGATTAGATTTTGGTTATAATTGAACAACCGGAAGCAGCTTAATTTGAAGCTTTTAACTGATTTTCTTTAAAAAACACAGTTAAATGTCATTTTTTTACATTTACTGTTATTATAAATATTAAAGAATATTTTATTCTCTATACTGTTTGATTTTATTATTTTCTTCAAGTTCATTATATTTAGAGATAATAGTTTATAAAGAAATTAATTTTCAGAAATCTTGTAATCTTTACTGCGTTACCAGGGACCGAGTCTCAATATTACTTATTGACAGATGGCAGTGTTAATTACAATTTAAACAATATATATGTGAAATAATTTTACTGACTATATCATTCATTAAGTTGTAAACCAATAAGAATGCGTGATTTTCCTTAGTTACCACGTATTATAGCGGTTATTATTAAGTAAACATAGTGAACGAATATACGAACCTTTGTATATTCGAATATGCCTGCCTTCGTATATTCACTTACAGCTGCGTTTGATTATTTTGTTCTATGTATTCCGACTCAGAATGATCAATGCCATTTGAAATTACGTATATTTACGGAGCATAAAATATATTTTTTTTCTTTCAAACACAGTATCGAGTACATAAATGTATCTGTAGTTAGATTTTGAGCAGAAAAATCGTGCTTTTTATGCTTTAAGTAGACATTTGAAATGTCACTGACAGCAGTGACAGTGACATCTTCAAATGCACCGAAACAAATAATTCAACGTACATATTATTTGACAACAAAGCAGTATTACAGTAAAAAATTGAAAACAAATAATTATTTGGATCACAAGCTTGTTTATTCGAAATACGTGCATTTCAATATAATATTACATAGTACCACAGATTACAGTTATTTTTAAAAAGATAGGTTATGTAGCATACAGTTTGACGTTTATGTCAAAATATAGGTTGTAGGCCTATGTTCAATTTACTTTTTACTTATTAATTTATCTTCTATTCATGATATAGTCTACTTGTATACAACTCGACAATCGGAAACTCTGGACATACTCAACGTGTTGCCTATAAGAAATATCACTCTACCTTTGGTTTCGTGGTGTTTCCAGGCAACA
This sequence comes from Harpalus rufipes, assembly GCA_951394225.1. NCBI lineage: Eukaryota > Metazoa > Arthropoda > Insecta > Coleoptera > Carabidae > Harpalus > Harpalus rufipes. Next base: position 22,474,356 of record OX596283.1, read on the forward strand.
TGTTACGTATAATCGAGAATTTTCAATGGTCTTGTATAATATATGAAATACAAGAACTTTCTGTGTTGAATATATATATATAACATACATAGAACTGACAAAAGGTATTTTGCTGGCTACAATAGATCTTTTAATATCTTGTCACATTTGTCTCTGGGCGATGTTAAAACTACTTCCCGGATCGTCATAAATATTATTGTCTGTAACTGATGTTCGTTTTGATATTCCCAGCCATTATTGTATAGGTATTTTTCTGCTAACAAATGCCCAAAAGTCTTCAATCAATCGCGCCTGAGGAACATTTGGTGGATAATAAACTCCCTCTGTTTTCTATTAAATGTTAGCTCCTTAATGCTCTGCAGCATCTGGAGATTCGCTCCACCTGGGCCGCTGTCTATTTGGTTTCTTATTTCTTTTTTGAAATTTTGAAATTTAAAATCATTTCTGACCAAAGTTTTGCTAACAATAATCTTTAAAATTCTAAATCGTCGAGTTAATTTGCGCTGTAACGTTCTAACTTTATCTTAAGAACTTTAAACTGTTGATTCGATATGGTGGAAAAAATTCGAGTCGCCCACTTTTTGGTGAATTAATACTTACTAAACCTTCTTTACATTCTTGTATAGTTGGGTAAATAGTCGTCTGTACAATATTTTGATTCCAAATAATGTTTAAAATTTTACGTTTCAGCTATCTGTCCGTCCAACTAACTTGTAGATAGATTTGTGTATTTCAAGTTTGTATATCGTCTTTTAAAACTTTTTCCGGCGAATTTAACATGGTATATTATAAAACAACTATTATGCATTTATTATGTACAGTCACAACTAGATTAGACCTTATTTAGTAATAAAATTTACAGTGTAAAAATTTTCTCAAAACTTTTGTTACACATGTAAATATCAAATTTTACGGGAGGAAAATCTATAAACATCCAAATTAAATTTTTCCCAACATCTGTCCACTCGAGAAAAAGTTTCGGGAGAACCAACAAACGTAATAAAAGAAAAACACTCTCTCTTTAACAGAAGTAAACCTTAATATGACAAAAACAGAACAGAAAAATAAGAAAATCAAGTCGTGTAACTTGAAAGTACGGAAACTTATTCTCTTGGAATAATAAATAATGTTCATTATGACTTGGTTGTATCATAAAAGTGAGGAACACCGAAGAAACAACCAAGAGCTGCACCAGGGCGCCTCTAACGCCGAAGGATTAAACTTGTGTTACGGTTTCCTTAAATCCTGAAGCCTAAACGGCCGTGTAGCGATGCTTAAGTGTTGTACTTGGTTACTCGGTAAGTGATTTACTTTGATCGTATATTCAAACGGTCCAACTTCAAGTAACATTATCATATTTTAATATACTGAATTGTACATTCGTATACAAGGGAAGAATTTTAAAGACGTAAAATTTTGTTCACGTCGTACTTTTAATGGAAATATTCGATGCGTGCAATAAAAGTACTTTTTTATGTTGCCTAATGAGGTATAAAAATGCTTATAACATAAAGTTTAAGCAAAATTTGGTATAGTAGAACGGAAAACTGTATCGCCATGTGCAATTTTAATTATGAAATGTTAAATATAATTTTGAAATGAGTAGGGAAATTACAATTTACCAGAGAAGTACTTAGTAGTTCAAACTGAATTTTGAAGCTTTAATTATTGTATAAAGCTACATGTCATGTGTCATCCAATTTCTAATTTAATTATTATTACGAATTAATGCATTTGTCAGGCTCATATTTCCACTCATTTTTAGGGTCAAAACCCAAAAACGGATAAAGTATTAAATGTAAATATATTGAGAACAAAAATAGATATCGCCTTGAAGATTGAAAATTTGAAATCAGGGTGTACAGGCCGTCTAAAAAGAACTCGCGCAAAATAATGACGGTAGGGCGGCGCCACTTTCCACAGTGGAGGGGAACACCTTTATGCGCATGCCTGAATTTTCGTTTTGCCATCGGGTGCAATATGTGCTGCTTGGTAGCTGCTGTCTGTGGTGTTGTTCCAAGTATTCATCGGATTTTCAATTCGTTGAAAATAATATTGCCAACGCTGATCCTGAGTTTTTAACACCGTGATAACTGGAGATAAGCCATAGGTTAACGGGTACGACCCGGAAACAAAAGCACAGTCATCGAAATGGCAGCATGAAGTATATCCATCCTCCAAGGCCGAAAAAAGCGCGACAGGTGCGAAGTAAAATCAAAGTGTTGTTCACTGTATTCTTTGATAGCCGTAGAATTGTGCATCACGAATACGCGCCGGAAGAACAAACAGCGACAAACGAGTATTATCAAGAATTTGTCCGCCGTCTCCGTGATGCAGTTCGACACAAAATACCAGGACCCTTATTTTTGAGCGTTCGTAATTTCGTTCGTATTCGTATTCGCGTTCGTTTTCATGTTAGTAGTGATAGTAGTCTGTGTTTCAAAAATAATATTGTATATATCAGTGTCAGTATCATTTGTACTGTAGCATTTATTTAAATCACTTATAAGTTAATAGTTTATTTTTATCAAATATTTATTAACTATTAATAAATTATTTGTTTTAACCTGTAAATGATGTGAATAAATGTTGCTATGTAGTTGACACTGACATTGACATATACAATATTGTTCTTGAAACACAAACTACTATCACTACTAACATGAAAACGAAAGCGAATACGAACGAAATGACGAACAGATGTCCGGACTGTAGGGATCATGAGGTACGCAGTTTTTCGATTACGACATTCCCGATGTGGGGGGCGAGAATTATCTTGGAGAGGAGTGGCTCAGCCTCGAGCAGCTGAGGTCGGGTTTTGTGCAGTTTTTTGCGCAATTGTTGCATGAAAGCCCGATAATAAACTGATGTGGCAGTTGTTCCACATGGAACTCTGTCCGTCATGATTCCTTTATAATCATAAGCATTTGATTGAGCTCTCCGAATTTTTTTGACCGTGGGAAATTTGGACCTCTCTACTCGTTGGACTGTGATTTCAACTCCGGCTCAAAATTTCTAACCCACGTTTCATCAATAGCGACTATTTCTGCCATGTGAAGTTTCGATCTTAATGTACGACCTCTGACCTTCAACAGTCACAATACCCAAGACACGTGCAGGCTCCATTTTTATCTGACGTCTGTGAAAAACGAATTACGCTTTAGTTGAAAATAAAACTCACGCTCCTTCCCTAAGCCTTCTACTACAACTGACGTAAATGTCACTGTTGTTGCATCATCCAATTCGCAGTGTTGCCACCCTGTGCATTATTTATGAAATGACCCTCGTACTTTAAAATTACTTGTCCGGAACATATATGTTCCATTATTTGGACTCTAAGTTTTTAAACAGATATAAATCACACGTCATAACTTTCATATCACTCAAAAATATGTTTTTGGAAATATGACCTCAATATTCTAGTTTTGTAATATAAATAAAGCATTCATATTACATTACATATCAAGATTACTCAACCTAACAACCACAACAGAGGTCCAGACTTTGGAAAACTAAATAAGCTAATCAACCAATAAACAAGATTAATTAATTAGTGTTTTATTTTCAGCAAAATTGTGTGAAAGTCTCTCTCATCATTTTCCACGAATTGTGAGCCTTGTTAGAATTTAATAAGCACACCTCCACCTCATTTGTGACGCAGCTCATCAGAAGTAGAGGCCGCCATCTGGTGCTCACTTCTCATAACTTTAATTACAATTACAGCAACTTGAGTATTTTAGTTTGCCGTTAGCGAGGCATAGTTTCCTGATTCGTTTGTTTTAATCGGATTTAAATGCACCCTCTTCATTCTCGGCCGGAACTGTCGAAGTGGTGATTTAGTGTCATCTTATGAATGAGTTGTTAGCAATGAATTACCAACATGTCAGCCGTATGTGCTACAGACATATATTATCATCTGATTAGCTTGGAACGATCTCGGGCAGGATTCAGGATGTTTGAGCCTGGTGGGCTTGGAGATACATCAAATGCAGATTCGAATTCTGGACCTCATTTCCTGCTGTTGGACTTGTAAACCAGTTACACCAAAACTGTTACATATTTGCATATTAAATGTGTAATTGCAAATATTTTATGGAATGTTTAATTTTGAAATTATGACGAGAATAATTTTCGAAATTGAAAATTAATGCTTTCATTTGAAATGTAAATTCTGGAAAATGTATTTACAAGATTATTTGAATGAATATTATAATATCACGACAAATTTATAACACCATTATTGGAATTATGCATATACTTCTAGTAATAATCAACGGAAATTGTACATGGTGAATTGTAAATTGTTAAATTTATTGACATGTTTCGAAAATGAACAGTTAAGGCAAATGAAATCAGTTAAACTAATTATATAATATTGTTGTGTGACTGGTTGTGATTCAGACAGCCCGGTTTCGATTGCGACCAACGTCATACTTGTAACATAAACATTTTCCATAGTTCCTGTGTCATAAAAAGGGAAGTGTCCAATCATTTCCCTCTCAATAATTCTTTGGGTGGCCCAAAGAAATGGTTATCGTTCGGGGACAAGTCAGGACTGTAAGAGAATTGTTCAGTGGTAATTCAATGTAACTGCGTTAATTTTTCTTGAGTTATAATTCCGGTATAAGGCCAATATGAGTGATACCCGTCGCGACGAAATATTTACGAATGATCAAGGACACAATGCACTGGTAAAAGAAGTTCGGTTTATATTTGACATACATATATTACGTACCAATGTTCAAAAATTTACTATTGACATTTACAAATAAATATTTTTATAGCAAGATAAATATTTATTACAATTTGCATTAATAAACAGTTAAAGGGAAAAACGTGCATTTTTGTATTTCCTTATTGGCAGCCAGTGTATATAAATCAGGGTTTTTATTACGTCATCAATACGAAATGGGAATATTTGAAAATGTACACCCACTTCCGTTCGCTCATATTTCATTTAAAACTACTGTTTACTAGTTTACTAATATTCATGTTTACAAATCTGTATTCTGCGGTATGTTATTTTCTTTGGCTATTAATCATGGAACAAATCAACTAATCGCAGTAATTTATCATTCATTACATTACAGACAACTTCATTGTAAGTCTGATTTAGTTTAAACCAGGTCTATATTAGTACTAATTTTTTTCCATATTAACAGTAACGGTTTAAATTAAATTTGCTCTATTCATACTTGAAACAAAATATAGATAGTTTACTTTAACAATCAATGTTGACATATTTCTAATTTACTAAGTTGTCTACCTTGCTGGTCGCACCTCATGCTCAACAAGTGCATCAGTTGCTTCTTTTGTTTACAGAAATTCAATTAGCAGGCCATGAGACAATCGTTTCGCGCTGGTTAGCGTTCGTAATTGAGTTTCGGATTTGGCCCGCAGTGGCCAGCCTACAATCGGTAACGGTAACGGATAATATGCTATGCGGCAAGCAGAAGTCCCGTCCCTTTGTCTCACGGGTGGGATAGCGACATAGCATCATAACGTCATGGCGCCATGTCCAGTGGAATAGCGATAGCGTGCGGGTAACATAGCGTGGAATAAAGCGGGGATTCCCATGTGTCTGCTGTGTGTTTATGATATCGGGGATAGTTGGGGTGATGCAATTTATAGCTTTTAAATACGATTAGTAAATTAGATATACTGTAATTTGGAAACTAAATTTTGTTATGCACAAACTAAAATCATGTAGGTACATATATTGTTTTAAATAAGATAAATCAACGTACTAACTGTAAAGGAAGCACAGTAATCATGGGGCACTTGATATTTGTCTCTAAATTCTGAACAAAATACAGACTTACATCTCTTTTAAAATAATAAAATAAAATACTTACATTACCCTATAGTTTTTCTAGAACATGCTTAAGGTTAAAATGTATATTCAACAAGCATAATATAAAAAGGCGTCGTGGATATCATATAGAACTTTCTTTTAGTACAAATTTGATACCTTATACAGGGTGTAACAGAAATAAGTACATTAAATTTAACCAGTAATAGAACTCGTCGACAGCAACAATATTTCTTAGTAACTTTTTTTCGAAATCTCAATTTTTAAGCATTTGTAGAACTCGCCCTGATCACAGAGCATATTGAAGAGGATGTTTTGGATTTAACCAGAGTCTAGTACTCGAAGAATAACACTACAACACAGAGCCTTCAGTATTGTATTCAGTATTTTGAACATTTATTGTGATTTCATTTGTCTGCATCACTTTTCATCATCTTTATGCGTTTTCTTTTTCCGTCAATTGTAGAGTTGTTCTTGGTCGACTGCATCCTATAATGTCCTACCATTTTTGGATTGTCTAACCTGTTGTAACATAAAAATTTGAAGTATGATTTTTTACGTTAGTCGAGGTATTCTATTCTATCTCTTATCTTTCCCGAATTGTGTATAGTTTCATCTTCTGGTGTATCTATCAATCTATTCACCAGTTTTTAATCATTCTTTCATTGTATTCAGTCACAGTCACAAGTCACAACGGAAACAAACAAAAAACAACTATTCGTAAACGCACGCCATACGCACGCGCAGAATTTTGGCATTATGCAACGCGCTCTACTGACATACAGTTTTATTCAACCATAGGCAGATAATGAAATTTGTAATAAAACTTTGAAGCATTTTAACCCAATATCTAGAATGTTTACTAGAAAAAGTTATTAACAAATATTGTTGCACTCGACGAGTTCTATCACTGGTTAAATTTAATGTACTTATTTCTGTTACATTCTGTATATGGTCTGAGGGGAAATGTTTTAAATTGGCTGATTATCATACCTCCTTATATATTATTACATAGGGCTCAAATTTGGGACCAATGCTGTTCATTTGTTCATAAACGATCTTGTACTAAACACAGAATTTTAAAAAAATAATTACGTATGCCGATGATACATCAATAGTGAATAATAACGCTAACTTCGATTATTTAGTACAAGATATGAATACGAAATATCTAAATGGTTCCAAAGTAATTTTCTCATATTAAACAGAGAAAAATCCGAATTTCTATCTTTTTGTTATATAAATAAAAACAAAGATACTATATAGTGTGTTATTATAAATTAATGACAAATCAATTAAAGAAATTTGTCATACTAATTTCCTAGATTTGCAAATTAATAAATGCTTGAATTGGGATTCCCAAATAGACACTATTTGTCAAGAACTGTCTGCCTTGCCCTTCGAAAACTAAGAAGCTTAGTATACCTTATCCAAAGATATTTCGTTATGGCTTTAACTTACTAAGCCTGTAGTAAACCTCACACAGCAAGAGATTCTACCTGTTGGCGCACAGGGTAGGATTGCAAAATAAATCGTCTTTGACCGGTATTAATACATATTAGGGAAACTAAGATATCTAGTGAGTAGGTATATAAATGAGTTTTCAAAAATTTAAAATCAGTAGTAATACTAACTTTCGTACTGAGGTCAACAATTTACGTATTTAATATGTGGCGACCATTTGAAGAAGACAATACTGATATTTTACCAGTTGAAAATTGTGATAAAATTAAACGGAAGTTTTTGCCGCAAGAAGCGAAAGAAATAGTTTCAAATGTGTATAACTATTTAAAAGAAAAAGATAATGAAGGTGAAAATTTGGCTCTGATAAAAACATCAGAAATGACGAAAGTGCCGTACAATACTGTTCGTGATATAGTAAGTGGAGTGAGAACTAGAAAGAAAAGGCGTGACGCGGGTAATTCGAGAATAGTGAATTCTTTTCAAGAAGATACAATTCGACACAAAATATATGCAATGTATGCCGAAAAAATGTTGCCGTCTATTCGCATATTGTATCAGAGACTCAAAGACGATAAATGTGATATAAATTGTTCTTTGAGTACTCTGCATTCAGTTCTCCATAAAATCGGTTTTCGTTTCAAAAAAATTGATAAACGGCAAACAATAATGGAGACTCGAAGAATACGCGAATGGCGCTTCAAGTTCTTAAGAGAAATTAAAAAATATCGTGCTGAAAATCGTCCGATAATATATTTGGACGAAACTTCATTTGACACCCACGACACAGTACCAAAAAGTTGGACAGACGATACAAATGATTGTGCAATCGATGTTCCACCAGCACGAGGCAAGAGAATTATAATACTTCATGCCGGGTGTGACCAAGGATGGATAAATGGTGCGCGATTTTTAGCTGGCCATAACGCTAAAAATTTGTGTTTAGATTATCATGACAATATGACAGCTAATATTTTTGAGACGTGGTTTTGTGATAATTTACTGCCGAATTTGCCGAAAAACAGCGTTATTGTTATGGATAATGCCAGTTACCATTCGCGGCAAATCGCGAAAATACCATCTACTTCCATGAAGAAGGCCGAGATTCAGGAATATTTAATTAACAACGATCTATACTTCGAAGAATCATACAATAAAAAACAATTGTTAGAAGTTGATCAAATTAAACCTCCTGAGAAACAGTATGTGTGTGACAATTTAGCAAAGCAATTTGGACATGATGTACTTCGATTGCCTCCTTATTATTGTATTTTTAATCCAATTGAATTAATTTGGGGGCAATTAAAATGCAATATAAGACGGAAGAATACATCACCGACTGTAAGTGACGATGTTATCGAACTAATAATAAGTGAAATGAACGATATAACACCAGAACTTTGGGCTAACAGTGTGCGTCATGTGATTGATATAGAAAATCAATATATTATATTAATAATATTACCAAAGACTTTATTATAAATATTCAAGACTCAAGTGACGATAGTGAAATGGATTGTGATAGTGAGAATGATATTGTCGAATAATTACATATGTATACCAGTGTAATATTATGTATTTATTGTTATGTATGGCACTATTGTTTAATTGCATTATTTAATTAAATGACGAATTGTTATACAATGATACTTTTATGTAACTTTTTTTTTCTTCATTATTATTAATAATATTTGTACAAAATTCTCTGTTTAAAAATAAAATTAAATTAGGAAATATTGAATACATACCTGTCCTTGCACCCCTATAAATCAGGCTTAAATCCCTAACAATAGACCCGCTGAGAGGGCCATAATGAAATATCTTTGGACAAGGTATACCTACTTATCTCTGTTCTAAAAGTAATAGTACTTTGTACAAGGCCATTCAATTTTAAATGATGGCATTCTGTGTTGGGGAAGCAGTGCACATTGTGAACGAGTTTTTAAAATGCAATCCCATATTTGAAGAATGAGGAATACTCGTATTACCTTTGCTTTATTTGTATATCTTACATGCTAGTTGCTTAATAAGACAATTTAATTTAAACATCACAACGAAGGGTGATAATCATAATTACAATACCAGGCAAAATTCACTCATCCGAACGCCATCACACAAACATGCCAAATTTAAATTTAATCCATACTACATATCTATAATTTTAAGTTACCTGAAAATATAAAAAACAACAGATTTTAAATTGTTCAAAAAAAAAAAAATTATTTTTAATGGAGAATATATTCTACTTTGTAAATGAATATCATAATATCTGATATAATTACATTATATTGTCTTCTTATTGTACTCATTTCTTGGAATGACTTTTCCTATACTGTATAGTCCAGAGGAACAATAAGTTATTATGATTATTATTATTATTATATGCTAGCTATATTTAAAAATATACAAAATAAACAAAGATTACGATAATCTTGATTGTTTGACTGCACACTTCAACACTATATTCACTCTAGCCGTATATTTCTTTTTTAAGGCCATTACGTTACAAGAAAGGAATTTAAAAATAGAACGTACAAAATAAACATAAAATGATGACATTTTTAAATTGAATATGAGAATACGAATAAATACACTAATTTAATTTCGTCTAATTTGACCAAAGCTAGACAGGAGACAGACATAATACAATTAAAACTTTATTCATTACTTTATTATTTATAGGAGTCTGACGCACACATTGCAGGAAAATTAAAAATTTATACATATATCAAACTATTTTATCAGTTAATAATAAGTTTCCAAAAACAATTTTAAGCTTTATGCACGAATTTTAAAAATTGTTATAAATTATTAGGTTGAAATTTTATTTTAAATTAAAAATAACTACATTAGTCTAACCTAACGCACAAAAATCGGCCCTAATTTTCTAAGTGTAACTTTTGTGCATTACGTTAGGTTATATTGTATTTGGGCAATTTCTAGTTGAAATGTCCGAATATTTATAATACAATGTGGTCGTAAGCTGTTCGTCGTTTTATTGGGTTGATGCATAAATTTGCAGCGTTTTTGGTTTCTAGGGCATGAATGTCATGGAAAACAATTTATTAGACATTTTTTCAATGTTGTTTTAATGTTATACTATTGTTTACTTATATAATCATTGAATTTGCAAATTTGTACACAAATTGTTTAAATTATTGTCAAAAGAAAATGTAGTGTTAAGTAAAGAAACCGAGGATTTCCGATAAAGGTATTCTTTTATTTGAGTTTAACAGAAAAGTTAATGCGTCGTATGCGGCTAGGACCATTTGTGCGTTGTGCCATTTACGGAGTGAGCTTCATTACGGAAAGTACGAGGTCTGTTATAGTTATTAACGTCATTAGGCCGATATATATATCAAGTAACGGACGCGGCTGAAGTTTATAAACCGAGGCGATAGCCGAGGTTTATAATCAGCCGATTCCGTTATTTGTATATCGGCCGTGTGGCGTTCAGAAATTTTCGTAATACCTTAAAGCTCTTCACGATACTGTGATTTTTTTTAAAAAAATGCTATCCTTAATTGTAGGGCGCCTGTTATAAACCATAATGGCCAGCGGCCGTTATAATAACGGACGCCGGCCGTTACAGACACCTTTTCACTTTTGTTTTTCGTTCGTGCGTCCGTTATAATCTGTAATGTCCGACCGTTACGTTATTGTTATCATAACAACCCTGCTTTCAGGGTTGTTATGATAACAATAACGTAACGGTCGGACATTATATACCAAATAACACCCTAGGGTGTGTTATAAATTTGACGTTGTTGCTATTGGGTACAGAATACAAGAAACTCTGGGGAGGATACAAACAATAATATCGCGTTACCTAGTTACAGCGTTTGCAAGCAAATAGATTAATATCTCTAACAAAAATCACAATGATAGGACAAAAATCTTTAATAAAATAATATATCAGTCGGACATTAACCGTTGAACGTACCACGGGCGTTAAACGGACAATAATGCCTTCGGTCAACGTACACACCTCATAATAATGGTATGGTATTAGGAAAAGAAAATAATCGAACTTTGTTTTCTTTTCTTTATTATTAATTTTACAAATTATTGGTCCTTATCCCCTTCAAACTACTCCCCTCCTGTATTCAAATAGCGATGTTTCCATTTCGCGAAGCAGTCTTGGATAGCTTCATTTGGAATGGTCTTTAAGGTCCGTGATGAATTTGCTTTGATGTCATCAACGGCGTCAGTTCAGCACTGATTTTATCGTTTTATCGTTATGATGAATGTTTTATCGTCATTGGCTTGTTCTGTTCTTCGGTCATCAAAGGAGGAACAAATTTTGCTGTTACTCGATGTATTCAATTTTTCGGTCAAAATTTCATGGCATGACCCAGTTGAGATTTTAACATCTGCAATTTCCCTGGCAGTCAATCGGCGATTTGCACGGAACAGATCATTGATTTTCTGAACGTGGGAGTCATCAGTTGAAGTCAAAGGTCTTCCTGGTTGAGGATCATCTTCAATTGACTGACGACCACTTTTAAATCGTGAAAATCATTCCTAACATTGCGTACGACCCAGAGCATCATCTCCGTAAGATTGTTTCAAAAGTTGAACTGTTTATGTGAAAGTTTTCCCCAGTTTCACATAACATTTTACGTTGCATCGCTGCTCCAGATAATCGCTCATTTCAAAAATCGCTACTAACACTTAAACACATTGCACTCAAATAACAATATCACGAAAAATAAACACGATATCAACAATCTAAGAACATTTGCTTACAGAGAAAGTTATGCGTAACGCAATGCTGCCAACTGCATAGTACTAAATATCTCCGTTGGCGCGTAATTCAAAATGTTCAGTTATTTTTTGAAGAGACCTCGTAGATAGGTACAGCCTGAAAATGGCTTTCTAGTTTCAAGAAGGGTCATTTTGACATGAACGATTCTCTACGAATTTCTTCAGACGTGGAATTAAAAACTGCCAGATAGTTGAGAAGTAACCGTAAAAAATGGAGGAGAATATAATCTTGATTAGTTCATATCTTTTCATTATTGAAAAATAAATTTTTAATTCAATAAAAACGCTACGAACTTACGCATCAACCTGATATAAAATGTTTAGCCAGACTGTAAAACATCGCTAGATCAACGAAGATTTAACCGTTTAACATACGTACAAACAATACATAGAATACGTATAGTTTGTAAAGCTGTTATTAAAACTAGAGTAAGTTTTCTGGAGAAACCAAAAATAAAAATTCACTGGATAATTTTTTACAGTAATAAAATAAATAAATATATATTTCATCACGGCATTTACCCATTGCTGGGTGTGCCAATCTGCTTTGTACACAGATATCGGTAATGATGGAAATTTGTACCGTACGGGCGCTTACCAGACATCACCTCACGGGTACTCATTGCTGGCGTGAAGAGTACACCACAGGGGCAATTTTGTGCCATTAAAATTTGATGTAATTTTTGGCGTCAGTCGGGATCGAACCCGGGTCTCCAGATTCACGACCACGAGACCGCAGTACCAGTAATGATATATTTATTTATTTTTCTTTTCGAATTTATTTATTTGTTAGTTTTTTATATTTTAGACGGTCTGTATCTTATATCGAAGTAGCCACAATTATAAATTACTTGGGAATCTTTCAAAATTTTTCAGACCATGAACACTTTCAAAAGTGCATTATCTAAATTAACACAAACATAAAACTAATAAGAACTACAAAGACTGCGAGGCGAACGTAGAACACCTAAAGTCCTGAAAGAGAAGTAATATAAGGTAAGCATGTAAAGTACATATCATGGAAGTTTTAATTCCAAAGTGCACGTCTGGAGTCGACAAGTTAAGACGCAAAGAGAAGCAAAAGCGACTTGTGGGATTAAATAACATATATTTTTCTCACGCAAGGAACTAGGTACCAAACGAAGCACCAACTTATCGTAGCATTAAAAAGCACTTGACGGGGAATCCCCATTATCATTATATAAATATTTACTTCATTTGCATCGACTTTTTCTGCCACTCGTTGAGATGTTCAGACACAAGCAGGTAGCTTTGAAATATTTATTCAAAGCGGTGTTAATGTTTTCCTTATTGTACTTATTTGAATCGAGATGTATGGGGCCCTCCACAATCCACCACAGTAACAAATTAGAACATGGGTCATTTATATTACTTTACTAGACCTTCAAACTGTATGTTCAGGACCATCAAAATTAAAAAAAAATCTGTTGTGGCCAGCACAATACCTCTCGCCACTTCCTTTTTTTGGTTACATAAGTATAGGGCGCGAACGGTAATGTTACATTTTTGGGCTTGACAAGCAAATGTGTGGGCCCGTTTCAGAATGATAATTAGTAATTATGTACATAGATGTCAAATGTTAGAATTTTTCATTAAAAATTTCAAGATTTTCTGAATTTACGTAGTTAATTTATCACCAGGAGTTTAAAGTTTACTTGTATGTCTTAGATATTTAACATTTAATTCTGCTCCACATGGAATTGGAAAATCACTAAATTTAGAATGAGAAATTATGATATTTGACATCTATATACATAATTACTAGCTATCATTCTGACATGGGCCCCCATATCTGCTTGTCAAGGCCAACAAAATCATATGACTGCTCGCTCCCTATTGTATTTAACATTTCTTGTATACCTACACTCTACACCAAAAATTCTACTTACGCATATATCTATTCCATATATATTTAGATTGTTTAATTTTAAATTCATTTTTGATGAAGAAATTTTGTCCTCTTCTAATTTTTCGAAATGTTTCCAATTCTATTAATACATTAAGAAATAATATAATGTATGTACTTCCCAGAAAAAGTCTTCAGTAATGTCTTCGGATTTCTGACACTGACATTATCTGTCAGTTACAAACAAATTAAGTTTTCAACTATTTTCCATGGCCATTCTTTCGGCTGTAAAATTTATTATAACAGATTATTTTACATACTATATTTCTTCTATCTCTAAATCTATAGAATATATTGTAAAATATTTAAATGTATCAGAAAGAGAATTTATTTTTCTTTAATATTATCAAGAAAAAATTTCAAAAAATATTATTTAAAAGATTTTTTTTCAAGAATCTTCTACTTCCGGTTGTCCAATTGTTACCAAAACCTTTTCAGATCTTCCCATGAATGTCCGATTGGGAAATACGTAGTTAAAAAAATTTAAAGTCTTATAGTTTTTGAGTAACCTTCCTTCCAACATCCCACACACACACACACATACACACACACATCCACACACACACACACACACACACACAGACATCATCGTAAAAATGATAAAATCGGATTGTAGGGACCTTAAAACGTGCTTATTCAATAAAATCTGGATATGCGATTTTTAGCATGAATGCAATACCTCTCTTAGCGAGAGGTAAAAAGATTATTTTTTAAAATAATCCAGTTTTTAATGATCTTAACATTTACATCACACCTCAATTGATTATAATAATTGTTAGTGCTTTCTCTCTAGTTGTAGTATTAATAAGAGATAAATTTCTGCATCAAATGACACCAAATACAAGTAAATTACGTAATATTTTAGTTTCATAAATCAATTATAAAATTAATTCATTTCCTTATTAATACCGATAGCCATGGCATTTTAACAAAAAGACAAATGTTTGATATTTTATCTGTTAGAATTCGTTATAACCTGTAACTTGTACAAATTTTATTATTTAATATTATATATTTTTTAATCAATTTCTATTCTGTTACAATAATTTAAAAAGAAACCAAAATCTGATGAGATCAGCATATTACTTTCCGTCAATTCTATATATTATGTACAAATTCCATACATAAATTTTCTTGCAAAAGATATTCCCAGTAAAATTATTTCATAAACAAACTATGTAAATTGTACTTGACACTGACATCTTCTTCTATAGTTTTTTCCATTCGTTAGGGGTCGCTATTTTTTATTTTCTTGTTCCACTCAATTTTGTTTTGCGTGTCATCCTCATTCAGTTCCTTTTCTCTCAAGTCTTCCGCAATACAGTCCTTCCATCTTATATTTGGTCTTCCTCTGTTTCTTCTACCTTCTATTACTAAGCTTCTTCATCTCTCTTCGTGACATGTGCAAACCAATGTAATCGTCTCTCTTGTATCTTTCTAGAAACTTCTATAACTCAAGTTATTTCCCTTATTCTATCTTTCCATATCTTCCCCAACGTCTATCTCAACATCCTCATCTCTGCCACATTCATTTTTTTCAATGATATTGACATCTGTCAATTTGAATTATCTGAATATATTAGCAGTTTCCATGGTTAGCGTAGCAGGCTGATTGATAAAATTTAATATCTTTATAATTCTTTAACTCTATATTTATTAAATATGAAATAAAATGCAATCAAATCGTAAAGAAAATAATATATTCTCTAAAATTTATAATAACATTAAATGTCAATAAATGATATTTAATTGCGTGTTTTTAAGAAAAACTGTTAAAAGTTGCAAATAAGGGCACTTCCGGTTGACCAATTATAACCAAAATCTAATCACGTCTGTATATGGAACTAAGCTCGAGGAATACGAAAAAAGTATAATTTTTGGAATCGTGGTATTGGAGTTATGCGATTTGAAA
The DNA here is from genome assembly GCA_951394225.1 of Harpalus rufipes. Taxonomy (NCBI): domain Eukaryota; kingdom Metazoa; phylum Arthropoda; class Insecta; order Coleoptera; family Carabidae; genus Harpalus; species Harpalus rufipes. The sequence continues at coordinate 22,490,235 of OX596283.1, forward strand.
CGATCGTCACATACACACACGCACACTCACACACACACACACACACATATATATATATATATATATATATATATATATATATATATATATATATATACATATACATATAGACATCGTAAAAATGGTAAATTCATATTCTAAGGACCCCAAAATGTGCTTATTCATTAGAAACTCACTACCGAATTTTTTGACCAAATACATTATCTTCCTCCTAAAGGTAACGGAAGATAAAAATCATAACTAACGAATTCTGACAGATATAATCTTTTTATTGATATCACAACCATTGTTGTCAGTTGAAACGTGGAGCAACAGTCTGCGAAAAACGATTTTCCCGTGTTAACGGGCTATGTTCGACTTTCAAGTATTCACCCGTATATGTATATACATATAATGTAGCTGTGTATATTATATCCTTTTACCTTAACCTAAAAAAATAGGTTTTTGATTACATCATTACAAATTTCGTACGAAATAAGGCTGTTCGATCTTCAAAATTTATGAGTTTTTTGATTGTTAATATTGATCGATTTTATAGATTAATCGATCATCTGTAATCCATAACGAGCAGATATATAATCTATTAAATATAGTCTGTGATCATTTTGATCTATCAATCGATATACTTATCAGATGAAGAACAGCGATGTTTTTTCGCAATCCTAGTTCCTTCTCCCTCTAAACTCTATAGACTGCAGACATCGTTTCAGCGATGCCGCTGCTCATATTCGCATGCGTAAACATGTCTTTGACATGTTTTTGGATCGATCAGATCGATTTATTTTTGAATTGATCAGTTGATCATAAATAAAATTCGATTAAACAAACAGATATATCGAAAATCTGTACCGTATCTGTAGGTTTATAATTATTTATTATATGTAAATGAAACGAGATGCTACGGTCACATTTGCATTTTAGTCTACACATTTCGTGCTTTTCAAAATTTTACATCCGTTCTTTAGAAAATATTTGCCAATTCTCAGTCAATAGATTTCAATCTGTTCGTAAATTTCAGTCTATACATTAGTTAAATTTATTGTCTAACCGCCTTTGATGCAGAATTCTAGAACTGCAAATGCGTTATGGGATTTCGACTGCTCCTGCCTTCCCACGCACTCTTAGATATGGAAAATTTCGGCATCAACAGAGCAGATGTGCCGGATGCAAAATCCTCCTTTTTAAAATTTTTGGTAAAACTACCCCCACAGAGGTGTATAAAATATGTTACACGTTGTGGAGGTCAGTTCTGCTCAGTTCTGGGTTGTATTTCGTAAATCTGGCAAGTGTTCCGAATCAACATGCATTATTTTTGTAAGTACCTTTAATTGTTTTATATAAAGATAAGATTCTGGTTGTATTATCTACTGTAGTTAACTTTCGATTGTTTTGATTGTAAGACTTAAAACATAAATACTTGTATTTTCTTGGTAAATTCAAATTTCAATTATTATTATTATTATTACCTATTTTATTTATATTTCTATATTTTATTAATATATTTTTACATTAAGATAAACTGTATTTTAAATCGTTCCTTTCATCTTCTCTGCGATTATTAAGTCGTACCTTCAAATTAATTAGTTCGCTGCCATAAAAGTGCGTTGAAGTTTTAGATTAAATCAGTAACACTAACCTGTTACAGATCGATCGATTAAATGTTAGTGATCATTATGATCGATTAACTGATTTTCTGATCAGATCGATCACATTACTGTGCTGCAGTTAAGATCGTGCAAAGTGCAAAGCACAGTGCGAGACATAAATAATTATGGAGGCATTTAAAATTCATTGGGCTTGAGCGTGCGTTAAATAATCAAAAATAATGGATATTTGTTACATATCAGGCTCATATTACACTATGTGACAAATCTCTGGTGCGTGGGCAAAAGAGTATAAGTACAAAAATTGTATTTCGCAGGAGATAGGAGATAGGTTTGAATTTTTAACGTGTCTTGTAAGATCATTGATAAGACTAAAAATAAAATAATAAATTATTATTTTTTGTAAAACGGCACAAGAACAAACATACACCATAATTTTGAAAAAAAATAATACATATTTTTAAAAAATAAGTGACTTATACTATTTGATCTCAGAAACATACATTTAACAAATGACTTATATTAAATTAACCAACAAAGTACAACAAAACTGACATACTGGAACGAGAATGTGTAAAAACACGTGAAAACGTTTAAAAACAATATTCACAGACGCCACTTACAAACTTTTAGATTATGTTGCTACATGTAAAATAGTACAAATGAACACTTGGAAATGTAATGCAGTGGTTCTAACAGTATAAGTACATATATATATATATACTATTAGGACCAATTTTTAAAATCTCTGGTAAAAGCAGTACAACTCCACTTATACTCTACTAGTGAATAATACGTTTCAACATAGACTTAAAAGATCACATAACCTGACGGTCAAAACAAGCAAGCTTTACTCATACTGTTATAACCACACTAAAGATACTGAATTATTAAACCTAGTAACACAATTAGCTTGTTTTGACCAAAATTTGACTTATACTCTTTTGCCTACACACCAGAGAAATATCCACTACGAAAATTATGATATATTATTTGCGAAAAAACTTTTATTTACTTTAGTTGACTGTAATTTTTGATTTTATACAAAAATATTACCAATATTCTTTTAGTCCATTTCTAGGGGGGGGGCAACAGCCCCCTCCTGACACCCCTTGGCAACGGCCATGCACTTGAACATCTTTATTACTCCAGCTCTTTTTAAAACGAAGTATACATTCAACTCAAATATTTCATCCTCAACGGTCATATTTGATTCCCACATCCTAGATATACTACAAACGTAACTATATCTATTATCATATTATCCTATTTACCAATTACCCATTAATTCTAAATCCCACATCAGAGGTATTGACAAACATGGGTATTAGATCGCTACATCATCGTATTTGCTCACCGCAAATAGATTTCCTGCAGCAAGTTGGAGGCGGCAGGCAGCATGGTCGCATAGCAAACGTGCCAATAGACGTCGTCGACCGCGCCAGACAGATCACTACGAGTTCTTCAAAGCTTCTCCGCAAGAATTCACACCTTGGGGAGATAGACATGAAAAAAACTCACAGACAAAGTTCTTTCTTGTTACGATTAACTGAATAAGTTTCAGTGAACAACGCTGCAAATATAGTAAATTCAAAAAACGTGTAAATTTGAATATTTTTCTCATATCGATTACGAATGGGGTCCTCAATATTTTTACATTCCATCACCATTTAGGTAAGAAAGGTATTATTTTGGTCAAAAAAATCGATGCTGAGTTTTCAATGAATAAACACGTTTTGCGGTCCTTAAAATACGAATTTACTATTTTTACGATGATTTCTGTGTGTGTGTGTGTGTGTGTGTGTGTGTGTGTGTGTGTGTGTGTGTGTGTGAGTGTATGTGTGTATGTGTGTATGTGTGTGTGCATGTGTGTATGTGTATAAATCATTTCGGCCGCGATAAGTCCTATACTACAATTCCAAAATTATAATTTTTTCGTATTCCTCATTCTTACATCTAAATGAAGACTTAATTAGATTTTGATTACAATTAAATAGCCGGAAGTACCTAAATTTGAAGCTTTTAACTGTTTTTCTTAAAAAACGCATTATTTTCTGCATATTCAATGTATTTAGAGATAAAAATTTATATAAAAAAAATAATTTTCATTAATCTTGTAATCTTTGCTGCGTCATTATGGAAATAGTTTCCATAATTCAATATTACTAACTGACATTTGTCAGTGTCAATTACAATTTACATAATTAAGTACGTTCAATGAAGTAAGCAAATCAACCAAATGCTAGGTAAGCAAACGAGACTTGTTGCTCTGTACCTACACTGAACGATTTGCTGGTTATATGACGAACTGTCATCAAGAAAGTTATATATATGAATTTATAGATAGGTACAGTTATTTGGCTCAGTCATATTGGCCCGCCTTTTTAGTATGTCCAAAAAATTCTTAGTGTGGTAAATTCCACATGTTTTGCGCATAAGTGCTCCCCATATATTATTTTTTGCGCTTCTCTTAATCATGAGTTATTAATATAATAAGTTAGGAAGGGCTAAATTGACATTAGCTTATCCTTTTTGGAAACTACGAAGTTTTCTTTATTGTTTATATAGATCTAGGTATGCGCTATTTTGCGACATTAACATAAATTTTGGTAATTGTTTATAATTTATTTTATTGAAAATTAAAACTGGTAGGACCAACTTGACACTTGCTATTTAAACAAACGCTTGACAGTTCAGTTCGTAAAGTAGATGCGGCCGTAACGTTAAAGCGGCCGTAAAATAAATGCGGCCGTAAAGAAGTGTTTGACTATTTTGTAACAGTTGCCTAAAAAAGATTTTTTTTACATTTTCTTTATGAAACTTCATCTACATTGAAAGTGATCTGTGGTTCTATAAAGTATTAATTTTTTCGTTCAGCGAAAATAATTTTTTGAATATTCTATTACATTACATGTCTATAGACAGGTATTTTCATTTCTGATTAAACTGTCAGTTAAAAGAAAAATATAGTATCGATATTATATTTTAATATGTAAAAATTACAAATGTGTCAATTTTTCGATGCGACATTGTACGTTTAACCAGAGATGACTAATAAACGATTTTGTTAAATCATTCGTAATACAAACGAATGCTATAATAGAGATCATAACCGATTTAGCATACATTAATAAAACCCGTAAATATACGATCAACAGAAAAGTACCTTAACCCTTCAAAATCATCAATCACACAATAACAACTTTGCGTCGCCTTGTCACAACCCTAACACGAACCAATATCCCTAAAATTTACTTTAACTTGTAATCTAAACTTTCACCAGTTCCTTGCCACAATATTTACAACCTCCATTAACCTTTAACAGTAAATCAAGGGCGAAATACCGGATCTACAACTCCGGGACTCCGGGCCCGACTTCGGTACTAGCTCCGGGTGACGTGAGCCAACACAATCACAATCCTGGCCACGATTCGTTCAGCAGGAATAGAATTTCATTACAGAGCACGTTGGTACGCCGTTAAATTTGAACCGATGTTTATGTGAACATTCAGATATACGACCTTCATGACTAGGGACAAAAAGCAAACCATGTGGCACAACGATACAGAGACGGGGGAAAGATGATTTTGCGGGATGCAAAAGATATTTTTACGCCCAAATGTATTATTTATTATAGGATCCTCCCCCCTTTTCGTTTTCTTATACTCAAAGCTCTTCAGAGCTCTTTTAATTCGAACCATGTAATAATTTATATCTTATTTGGTGCCCCGTTAACCTTACCCTTTTCTCCGCTCCTGTCCTCAAGCCAACGTCGCACAGCTCAAGAGCCTGACAAGCCGTCTGGAGAGGATTTCATTTAATCTAATTCATGTTTACGGGATGTAGATGCATTGGATGCAAGACTTATGGGATAATTTAAAGTTTCTACAGCTCGTCTCGTAATTAAATCGATGTAATTGTTACACCGTGTTTGACAATTTGATGTACTGATGTGCACTAACTTCTGCAAGTATAATTATGGACTATTATTCTGTGCTGACGTCACAGGATATAACAAACCTGGCATTTTGTTTGTGGTATTTGTAATTACGATGAATTTAATACCGGGAGAAACGAGAGACTGCATTGAATGGTTAGTTAGACTATGCAGGGATAGACTGAAATTTCCCTGAAAGGTATTTTTAGTAAAGCTTTTATTTAGGAGTGACGTAAATTTACCTAACAAAAAACATGCAATACGAGTTTTCATGAAATTTAATATTTTATAATAAATTGACTAACCAGGATTATCTTTTATAATAAATGGCAGAAGTATCTACGTTCAAATAAAGATAACTCGGTGCACAATATAATTAAAAATCTGATGTGACCAATACAATAACTGTAAATACTTAAAATTAAATATAAATACCGGATTCGATCCCTACCTACGCCAAATATTTCGAATTTAAATAGCACAAAAATTACCCCTGTGGTGCCCTATTCACACCAGCAATAAGTGCTCGTGAGGTAACACCTGGTAAACGCTCGCATGGTACAAATATGTCATCATCGTTACCGAAGTCTGTATGCAAAGCAGATTGGCATTCCCAGCATGGGTAATATGCCGTGATGATATATTTATTTTATTTATTTATATACTTACCTATTCATTTCTGGTGTGGAGAGTGCACCACAGGGGCCAATTTTGTGCCATTTAAAATTCTAAAATATTAGGCGTCGATCGGAATCGAACCCAGTTCCCCAGATTCGCGTAAAGTGACGCCTAGTAAACGCCCGCACGGAACAAATATGTCATCATTATTACCGACATCTGTGTACAAAGCAGATTGGCTCACCCAGCAATAGGTAATATGCTGTGATAATAAAATTATATATTTTTATTATTTTACCTATATTCCTACATATTTACTTATGCTGGAAACTGTATTAAGTTCCTTTCCATATAATTATTGTTCCATTTACTGTTTTCTTTTTAAAACGTTACTATTATTATTTGAAATGATTCGTTTGTTGACATTGACATATACCTGCCAGTTACATACCTTTGAGATCTGAACTGTATAACCATGGAGTTGTGTTTAATTAAATTTATCCATAAAATATATACAAAAAGTATTAACGCAAACCTGTAGAAAAATTTAAAAACTTTAATTTTTATAATAACAAATTGAGAAAAAATAACAATTAAAGGTATTTTTCGAAAAAAAAACTATATTGAGCTTCCAGTAAAGTGCCATTTCCGGTTATCTGATTTACTCCAAAATCTAATGGCATCTTCCACATAAGTGCCATTTCCGGTTATCTGATTTACTCCAAAATCTAATGGCATCTTCCACATAAGAGTTAGGTAGAAATAAAAGGTTTCAAAATTTTCTGAACGATAGTATTTGAGTTAGAGCGTAAAAAGGATTCACACACATACATACAGAGATCATCGAGAAAATATTAAAATTGGATTCTGGGACCTTAAAACGTGGTCATTTACCAAAATCTCGATATGCGATTTTTAGCTCGATTCCTATAACTCCCTTACCTAGGGTAGCGGGAGGTACAAAAGGAAAGAATGAACTACACAAATCAATTTAATTTATTTTTATATTTTATTATTGTAGTAACAAATTAATTATAAAATTTTAACTAGTTTACCTAATTGATATTCTTTATAAGATAATAATCTAATCAAGCATAAAATTATGTAGAGAAATTTTCAATATTCAAAGAAAACACGTGGCTGTAGAAAATCAATTAATATTAAAGTGGAGGAATAATTTAAAGTAAACGGTTTAACATTAACATGAAATGCAAATCACATATCTACTTCATTCAGCAAAAAAAACTAAAATACACATTCATTCCCAGATGGGTAATATTTTTCAATGAATTAGGAAACTCTATGATTAAGAATTCAATTAATTTTGCTTTTAAATTATTGGTTCGAAACAAAATTACACTGAAAACATATTGAATTTTCACCGAAGCAGGAAAGTATATAGAAACACACCTGAAATGTATTTTCTGTCATGTAATAAAAATTGAATCTACTTACAGGATTTGTTCTTCAAGGCTTTGCTCTGGATTTCGTTGTAAATCACAACCTGTAACAAAATACGTGAAATGAGATATAAATACAAACTAGGAGAGTCGATAAAACATTACGACTATGCCCCTGTCAGTACCAAAGTGAATATCACAGTTTTAATAAATTTTCTTTTGTATTTTTGTGATACTTTTTCTATATTCAGTTAAAATTTGTAAATTAATTTGTTCCTGACAAAGAAGAAAAATCGGATGTGGCCAGCACATTACCTTCCGTCAATCCTGTGTATTATATACAAATTCCATATATAAATTTTCTTGCAAAAGATCCTATATTTCCAGTAAAATTATTTCATAAACAAACTATGCAAATTGCCCTGGACACTAACATCTTCTTCTTCAGTTTTTCCCATTCGTTAGGGGTCGCTATGTTTTATTTTTTTCTTCCACTCATTTCTGTTTTGCGTGTTGTCCTCATTTAGTTCCTTCTCTCTCAAATCTTCCGCAATACAGTCCTTCTATCTCATCTTTGGTCTTCCTCTGTTTCTTCTACCTGCTATTACGAAGCTATTCATTCTTCCAATATATTCTTCATCCCTCCTCATGACATGTTCAAACTAGTGTAATCGTCTTTCTCGTATCTACCTAGAAACTTCTATCACTCGAGCCATTTCCCTTATTCTTTCATTTCTTATCTTATCTTTCCGTGTCTTCCCCAATATCTATCTCAACATCCTCATCTCTGCTACACTGGTTTGCAAAAAAATCGCGTACACCTGTTTTTTGCTATATTGATTCGGTCTCGATTGTTAACTTGTCAGTGTCACAAGTCAGTGTAATTAATGTCAATTAAGATGCCAAAATTATCAGAAAACGAGAAAGTTGTAATACTTGACAGTGACAATGGTGACAACTTCATTGACAGTTGATATTAACCTATTTTAAAAAAATCGTATTTACATAGCTAAAAAATCTGATGTGGCCAGCACATAACCTCTCGCCGTATATTTTACCTGGCTGTATGCATAAAGCAAAGAACATTTTTATAAATACAAATAATATATTCATATAAATCTATGACGTATAAACTTCTTTATTATTCAATAATAGCATGTCTCAACATAAAGATATTTTACCATAAATTATGTTACAATAAATTACAAAGTAGAGTTTACCATATATAAATATTAGGCTGGTAACAGCAATTTTCAATTCGAACAACCTTGTTTACTTTCTCTTCATATTCTTCTAGTAAAAACATTAATTTTGGGCGGTCTAAAATGTATATATCTGGATTGTGCATCTATTCTTATATATCTTCTTTTACATTTTATTTTTTCATACTTGTTATATCTAAATAACCTTAATTCCCTTTAATAAAGTGACGGATAGATTGCACTCCGATTATTCTTATATCGATGTGTAATTTTGTCAATATTTACAACTTACTTGAGAAGAATTTGATAGCTTTTTCGCAATTCAAAGTTACTCTAGTCTACAGTACTGGTGTACATTGTCCCATAATGTTTGAAACAAATTTAAGTCCTTCAACCTAGACTTGTCATCTCCATAATAGTCACAGATCAAGAATTAAGGGATTCTCCAAATACATTTTTCTTTCATTACTCATTATTTCTGACACTGACATTTATCTGTCAGTTACAAATAATTTAAATTTGCAACTATTTTTCATGGCATCCTTTCGGTTATAAAATTAATTACAACATTATTTTATATATTATATTCCTTTTATCTCTAAATCTATAAAATATGTATAAAAATATTTAAATGTATCAGAAAGAGAATTTATTTTTCTTTAATATTATCAAGAAAAATTTTCAAAAAATAATATTTAGAAGATTTTTTTTCAAGAATCTTCTACTTCCGGTTGTCCAATTGTTACCAAAACCTTTTCAGATCTTCCCATGAATGTCCGATTGGGAAATACGTTGTTAAACAAATTTTAAGTCTTATAGTTTTTGAGTAACCGTCCTTCCAACATCCCACACACACACACACACACACACATCCACACACACACACACACACACACACACACACACACACACACAGACATCATCGTAAAAATGTTAAAATCGGATTGTAGGGACCTTAAAACGTGCTTATTCAATAAAATCTGGATATGCGATTTTTAGCATGAATGCAATACCTCTCTTAGCGAGAGGTAAAAAAGGCAAAAGCTCGGTTACTTGATTTTTAAGGTGTACGCGATTTTTTTGCAAGCCAGTGTACATTCATTTTCTTTTCATTGGCACTGACATCTGTCAACTAGAATTTTCTTAATATATAATAGCTGTTCCATGGTATATCTTCAAATGAGGGTACTTTCGGTTGACCTATTATAACCAAAATCTAATCACCTCTTCTATTGGATGTAAACTTGAGGAACACGAAAAAATTATAATTTTTGGAATCATGGTATTGACACACATACATATGTAGATATATACATACATAGATACATACATACAAACAAACAGACGGACATCATCGTAAAAAGGGTTTCTAAAACGTGTTTATTCGTTAAAAACTCATCATCGAATTTTTGATCAAAGACTATACCTTCCTTACCTAAAGGTGACGGAAGGTAAAATTCGACCAAATTCAGTTTTCCGTCATTATCTAATAACCTATGAGAATTTTTGGCAAAACAAAAGCACATCTGAGATTACCCCCCCCCCCCCCCCCCCAAAACGCACCACATGTCCCATTTAACCAAAGTCGTATCTCTTATAGTTTCCGTAATCCTAACAGTGGCTTTCGAATTCCGGACTTCCTGTATTTGCGTGTTTGCTGGGTCTATACAATTTTTGCATAAATTTCACTAGAAATTCAATCAAATACAAATAAAACTGATATTGTCGTAACTAATTTTTACTAGAAATATAATCAAATACAAACGAAATACAAACGATCTGTGAAATTTTTAAAAGTTATTACGTAATCTTTGCTACTAGCGTGAACTTGGCAGCATAAAAATGATATTTTCAAAACTTCCCGTAGAATCTTTTTTCAAAATTTTTACTAGAAATACAATGGAATACAGACGAAATAAAAACGATTTGTGAAATTTAAAAAAAAATACACAAACTTTGCTGCTAGCGTGAACTTGGCAGCATAAAAATAAAATACATTTTATTAGAATTAATTGCACAATACAAACAATATTTGGTAAAATACAATGAAATACAAACGAAATACAATCGAATAAGTGCACTTGTATTCATTTTTACCTCCCGCTACCCTTGGTAAGGGAGGTATAGGGATCGTGCTAAAAATCGCATATCGAGATTTTGGTAAATAACCACGTTTTAAGGTCCCTAGAATCCAATTTTAACATTTTCACGATGATGTCTGTATGTATGTATGTATGTGTGGATCCTGTTTACGCTCTAACTCAAATACTATCATTCAGAAACCATGTATTTCTACCTTATTCTAATATGTAAATATCTGATTAGATTTTGGTGGCAATCGGATAACCGGAAATGGCAGTTTACTTGAAGCTCAAGATAGTTTTTCTTCAAAAAATACCTTTAAATGTAATTTTTTCTCAATTTGTTATTATAAAAATTAAAGATTATACCATTTTCTACATGTTTGCTTTAATACTTTTTCTATATATTGTATGGATCAATTTATAAAGTAATATAAAAATTATATACATAGGTAAATGGCGGGAGGTACTGTGTAGGTCACATCAGATTTTTACCTCTCGCTAAGAGAGGTATTGCATTCATGCTAAAAATCGCATATCCAGATTTTATTGAATAAGCACGTTTTAAGGTCTCTACAATCCGATTTTAACATTTTTACGATGATGTCTGTGTGTGTGTGTGTGTGTGTGTGTGGATGTGTGTGTGGATGTGTGTGTGTGTATGTGTGTATGTGTGTGGGATGTTGGAAGGACGGTTACTCAAAAACTATAAGACTTAAAATTTGTTTAACAACGTATTTCCCAATCGGACATTCATGGGAAGATCTGAAAAGGTTTTGGTAATAATTGGACAACCGGAAGTAGAAGATTCTTGAAAAAAAATCTTCTAAATATTATTTTTTGAAAATTTTTCGTGGTAATATTAAAGAAAATTAAATTCTCTATCTGATACATTTAAATATTTTATTATATATTCCATAGATTTAGAGATAAAAGAAGTATAATATATAAAATAATCTGTTGTAATAAATTTGACAGCCGAAAGAATGCCATGAAAAATAGTTGATAATTTAAATTATTTGTAACTGACAGATAAATGTCAGTGTCAGAAATAATGAGTAATGAATTAAAAATGTACTTGGAGAATCCCTTAGTTCTTGATCTGTGACTATTATGGAGATGACAAGTCTAGGTTGAAGGACTTAAATTTGTTTCAAACATTATGGGACAATGTACACCAGTACTGTAGACTAGAGTAACTTTGAATTGCGAAAAAGCTATCAAATTCTTCTCAAGTAAGTTGTAAATATTGACAAAATCGGAGTGCAATCTATCCGTCACTTTATTAAAGGGAATTAAGGTTATTTAGATATAACAAGTATGGAAAAATAAAATGTAAAAGAAGATATATAAGAATAGATGCACAATCCAGATATATACATTTTAGACCGCCCAAAATTAATGTTTTTACTAGAAGAATATGAAGAGAAAGTAAACAAGGTTGTTCGAATTGAAAATTGCTGTTACCAGCCTAATATTTATATATGGTAAACTCTACTTTGTAATTTATTGTAACATAATTTATGGTAAAATATCTTCATGTTGAGACATGCTATTATTGAATAATAAAGAAGTTTATACGTCATAGATTTATATGAATATATTATTTGTATTTATAAAAATAATCTTTGCTTTATGCATACAGCCAGGTAAAATATACGGCGAGAGGTTATGTGCTGGCCACATCAGATTTTTTTTAAATATGTTGCTGCCAAGTTCACGCAACTTCAATGCATCGCCTTATTGTTTTGTGACATGGCCACCTGACCACGTAAAATTTTTACGTGACAACAAAATTTAATAGATATTTACATATCAGTTATTGTTTGATGAACATAATATTTGCGGAAGCGAGTTTTGCAAATTATGTGAGTCAAACAATATCACGTTTTATAATAATATTGTATCTAATTCCTGTAAAATAATTTAAAAATACACAAAATTCTTGGTTTTTCTATAACATTATGTCAGTGAATGTGTTATATAATTGAAAATGAGTTCTGAATGTGTTCTGAAACCGATATAAATCTTACTTATGTAGAGGAATTAAATGTGACTCAATAATTCATAAATTGATATTAATGAAATTATTCCTTGTTTGTTGTATTATCATTTTGTCAGTTGTGTAATAATTCTTTACGTAACTCAGTTACGTAAAGATATTTACAAAACTCATTTCGTATAACGAATAAAAGCCCTCCGCTACCCGTAGGGCATCAAATTTCGTCCGTAGGGGTAAACCTTTTCTTTCGACTCTATATAGATGTAACAGAAATAAATATATTGAATTTAACCTATGATAGAACTCGTCGAGAGCAACAATATTACTTAATAACTTTTTTTTCGAAATCTCAATTTTTTTGGCATTTTTAAATTGAATTAACGAGTTGTTTAGGTATTTTCATAATAATATGATCCAGTAGCAATAAAAATGAAACAATTGTTTTTGAAAAATGCGAGTTGTCAACTTTTTCAAATAAATTTTGACAAATAAATCAATTAATAATTATTATAAAACTTATAATCAGTAAAGATGTCTGCCTTTACAGATTGCGAGTGTACAGATTTTGTGCTGAAAATTTATTTGAAATGTTTTCCGAATCGTCGTCTTCCAAACGTTCGCACCTTTGTATTTAAATAAAATAACTGTTGAGGATCAGATAGGTTCTAGTACTCGAAGAATAGCACTACAACACACAATGTCACATATCACAATTTGGAGGATATTGAAAGAACAACAGTTAAATTATTTCGTCGACGCCTTCAATGGTGTATTGACAATAACGGTGGCCATTTTGAACTTTTATTGTGATTTCATTTAAGTCTCCATCACTTTTAATCACCTTTAGGTGTTTTCTTGTTTCGTCAATTTTAGAGTTGTTCTTGGTCAATTGCATCGTATAAATGTCCTACCATTTTTGGATTGTTGTAACCTGTTGTAACATAAAAATTTGACGTATGATTTTTTTTGTTACCTTAGTCGAGGTATTCTATTCTATCTTTTATATTTCCAGATTTGTGTATAGTTTCATCTTCTGGTGTATCTGTCAATCTATTCGCCAGTTTCTAATGTTTCTTTTGGGTTCACATTAATTATTTCATTGTATTCAGTCACAGTCACAACTCACAACGGAAACAAAACAAATGTTTGTAAACGCACGCGCAGAATGGTCACATTTTCAATTCAACTCTAGGTGGGTCATGAAATTTGTGACAAAACTTTGAAGAATTTTAACTCAATATGTGTAGAAGGTTTACAAGAAAATGTACTTATTTCTATTACACCCTGCATATGTAAATAACTATTAAGATTTTCAAGATTGGGTTTCGAACCGCGTCATACGAACCTCAAGCGCTCACTTACAACAAAGTTAATTATTTACATTTCGCCAATATTTATCTTGTTGTGCAGAAAATTTAACTCCCTCTCCTAAAAATAAATAATTCATTGGCTTGAAGGCATGCTCGAAGTCTGATTGTACTCGTAAAGGCGAATAGATTAACGCTATCGATTAACCGGCGTAAAGTCCTCAACAAAGTTTAGGGAAAGTAAGTAAAATAAAGATCAATCACATTAGCCGGAAAATTGGCAAAGCAAAACGAAATACCGGTTACCGTTTACGCTACCGCTACCGGTGTGGGAAGCGCAGTTAAGTGGCCCAAATTGGTTGTCTGCTGCAAGATCCCACGAACAAAGCAGCAGAATGAGGAAGAGGGATAACAATTCAGATTCACTCTCTGCTCTGCTCTCTGTGGTTGTGTTTTGTCCCGGTAATTTCACTTACCAGAGACGAATTAGCAAAAATGTTGGAAGTTTATTTCATTAGGAGACACAATAATAATATTAATTGTAAATCTTTTTTACAATGATTTATAAAAATAATACCAAAATATTATGTTGTTGAATTTGGGAACAAATTGATCGTATGTGCTTTTTATGAATGTACGATGTTTAAAAACTGAATATAGAATCAAATTTATTTTGTGTGCAATAGAATTATGTAAATTTTTGTAAGATTTTACTTATCACAGTATAGAGAATTATACAGTAGCGACAATTCGCTCATTTTCTTTCCAAGCTGCTCGGGTTGAAAGGGGAAATAATGAGGAGTGGGATTTTTAATCACATCAAATAATATATTTTTATAATAATAATCATGTATTTGTTAGAATTTTATAAATAATATATTTTACATGTAGAAATAAAAGTAAGATCATTGCCATTATAAATTTAAAATACAGTGCCTGGTAAAATATATAACAAATATATTTATTTATTGTAAATTTAAACAGTAACATTTTTGTATCATATATTTCCATTTTGGCACTAAATACTTATTTTTTGAAATAAAAGTGTATACTTATTTGTTGACGCACGTGCGTACATAAAGTGAGAAATTGAATGAAAGATAGAACTGGTAGACGTGTTCAGTTGTCATTCATATTTAGAGAGTTTATAATTCACCAATATGAGTTCCAAAAAGTATTTAAATAAATGTACAATACAAACGTGTAAAAATATGAGAAATATATCAAAAGTGTCGTTTTTACCGTTTCCTAGAAACTTAGGAAGATATGTAATATAATTCATATTATATTATAAATTTATAATTAAAATAGAAAAATGTATCATATTTACAATAATCCTTTGTTTAGATCAATACGAGGTCCGTTAGCAAAGTATGCGACCTTTGGCCGGGAAAAAAACTGGCATACCTGAAGCGTTGGAAACCTAATCACCCTCAAAGTAGTTTCCTTAGGACTCCACACACTTCTCCCAGCGGGGCCGTCATTATTGGAAACATTCCGAGAATGCCTCTTTCGGAATAGAGTTTAGCTCGGCTGTTGTTGCAGCTTGTCTGAAATCGCGTTCTTTTCAATGGCCTCTTGAGTTTGGGGAAAAGCCAGAAGTCACAGAGGCGCATATCAGGATAGTAAGGAGCCTGTTGAACCACAGGAGTCTGAATCAAGTGCGAGGAATGTGCTGGAGCATTGTCGTGATGGAGGCGCCAATTTCCTGTTGACCACAACTCCGATCTCTTGCACCGCGCTGCATCACGTAGGCGACGGAGGACATCCCTGTAGTACTCTTTGATGATTGTTTGACCTTGTGGTGCGTACTCGTGGTGTACCACCCCGCGGGAGTCAAAGAAAGCAGTCAGCATCACTTTGACATTGCTGCGTACTTGGCGGGCCTTCTTTTGTCTTGGTGACGTGGAATACTTCCACTGTGACGACTGGGATTTGGTTTCCGGGTCGTACCCGTACACCCAGGACTCATCACCAGTGATTATGGTGGTCATGAAGTCGGGGTCGGGCAATAGCGCTGCTCCAGTCGTTCCGTCATTTTCCTTGCAATGAAATACCGACGAGAGCACTACACACTACCTCACTCGAATGCTGCTTGTCAGCAACAGACGTTATCGACAGGTGAGAAAAAATTCACGCATATGCACGAAGATTCAAGGTCAGCTCATTCAAACGCGCTTGATTCAAATCCATCAGGTTTTCGTAAAAAATAAGGCCGGATACTTTTCTAACAAACCTCGTATACGTATAACGCTTATATGAATTTTTATTACTTTGTTATTAATTCGCTCAAGAGTATACGAAATGTCGGTTATTTAAGAGAATAAAATGCTGTTAGACTGAGATTTCGAGTAATAATTGAAGACCTTGGGGGAAAATGGTCATATGCCACAAATTGTCCCTTTCGAGTTATTGCTGTTTAAAGATTTCAAAAAATTCCATAAATAGCTGTGTATGTTATTTCTTTAATTCAGTAACCGTAATAGTTTCTAATAAGTATACTTGAATAATTTAGAAACAGAAATCCTTTAGATAACAATTTGATTATGATATAATTATTATTATTTTTTTAAATGAAGCTTACACCATTTATCATGCAAAAAATACAACCTAATTTGTGGCTTATATTGTTTTTATTGAAAAAATTCTTGGTTATTTTACAAAATAAAAGTCATTCTTTTGACGACAATACACGAAAAAAGGTAAGAAGTTTGGAGATTATAATCTACCATATCCCAAAAAGCATGAAAAATTTCTTCTTCTTTACCAATAAGTTTCATACGGCAATAAATTTTCTTACATTTACATGGTGGAACAAGAGAACGGTTTAAGACATTCTTCCCTGCTTTATTTGTATATGTAATTTCTTCGATCTTTTCGTTTATTATTTAAGCATAATTCAGGATATGTCCTTCGCCATCTACCTGATTTTACTTTTTCCGGCGTTACAGGATTTTGTCTTTCTACTTTATTGATATTTGCAGAGACAGCATTATCGTTGGAAATAATTTCTTCATCATTCTACAACGAAAAATTTGAGAGAATAATGATATAAGCCACAAAAAAAAATTATAATAATCAACATTTTCCAAAATTAACAAAGTATTATTGTATAAAAGAACAAATAAATAGTTTTGACATTATATTACGCAATTTTAATTTTAATTAAAGGAATACATCGAGGTAAATTTACCGTTATTTCTGAAAAATTTGGAAACATTTTTAAGTCAAAAACGGTTTAAGCCACACAACAATTTAACTTATCGATAAATTTGATGATTCTGATGAATTAGTCGAACTATTAATTTCACTCTAATCTTTATCTTTGATACTATCGTCTGAATCAAAAATATCACTTTCACTGTCATTTTGATCACAAGAAAATTTAAGTTTTCGCTTAGCTGTCACGCCTTGCTTGGCATCCATTTTAAATTTGTTGTGGCTTATAACCTTATTTCTCTAAATAACACGTAATATTTTGTTTGGATAAAAATGCCACCATGGCACAGTTCTGACATCTATTGAGATATTTATGAAATAAAATTTTTGGTGGCATATACCGTTGTTGTAAACAATAATTCATGCTTAAGTCAATTTCAGAAAAAATGTGGCTTATTACCTTTTTCCTCCAAGGTCTTCAATTGTTAGTAGCGAATCTCTAGCGCAGTCGAGAAATTACTCACATCTGATTTTATAGGTTGTTACAAGGTGGAGTATGATAGGATTTGTCATGTTTGAAAGTTTTGTTGAAAATAATTTTGTTTTTAGTTAATTTATCATAAAAAAAGTAAAAATTAGGTAATTCTACTTTTATAGATATGTTTAAAACTATAATTATTCAAAATGTACCTTGTGTTTTTGAAATGGTTCCGTTTCTTTATTTCCAAATTTTAGCTGACTGACGAGGATGAATTAAAAGGAAAAAATTACCCTATTAATCATAATACAAGTTCTGGTTGAACTGAGGATCGACTGGTTTCAGAATGGAAGAATGGAAAATAATCGGAACCCTGAAGAAGACTGTTTTACAGTCAAATGCCGGCCAGGAAATAAATAATTTATGTAAGACTTGCGTGTCCGATTATTTTCCTTCCTTCCAATACAAGTTCTGTCTCCTACTTTTCCAGTCAATTTTAAATTTAAATACAACGTAAAATTATTTGAAAAATATAAACCACACAAACATATTACATTCTGTTTATGCCAACATAACAGAAAAATTAAATCCCTAAAATCAGACGTTATTGATTAAGATAGTTTGGAGACAGTCTCAAGTCTGCAAATGAATCAAAATCGATTTCGTGGAAGACATATGAAGGAATTGAGAAAATAAAATGAATTGCTAATGTAATGCGGAATAAAGCTTCCGTTTTAAATATACCCGTATAAATTAGATTGCAACAATATTTCATAATGATTTTAAATATAATCCAGACTGCGACCGGTGCGCAGAACATTTAATTATAAATTTGACGTAAAATTAATTACAGTGTCTTTGAATGCGCATGTTTGAAAATTTACTGTTTCACTTATGCACGTGACTTTATAAATGATCGTCAAAACTTAATTCAATATAATATAATATACAATTAGCGGTGAAAATCAGTACTTCTCGGAAGAGTGCTCTTTGTTTGTTTATACATGAGCGATTTTAATAAATTTTATAAAAAAGCGCATAAATCTCGCACAAATCGTTATGTTTATGGATGTCACTCAAGAAGGGACAAAGACAAAAATTTAGGGTTTTATAGTTTCCCAAAAAGAGATGATATTTTGTTGTTATAACAACTAATGGATAGACGCCAAGCATGGGAATATGTTATTCGGTTTCGGAGTGGGAAGAAAATAAAAAAATCACAGATAATATGAAAGTATGTTCCTTTCATTTTAAGATGATTTTGTCTTTCCAGGTGAATATTAAATATGCCAGTATAGCATTTTCTAGTAATCGTAATTGTAACCTAGAAATTAACCTATTTGCAGATACTCAACGTTAATTTTTTTTTAAATGGTGTGCCAACTTTTAATCTACCGGAGAAAAGCTTGGAAATCCAAAAGAAAATCAAAGAGCGAGCACAACGTCGCCGTCGAGTACTGGTAAGGATATCTAAACATGGGGATAAATATTTGTGACATGGCATGATGCGTATGTGATATGGCGTAATGTGTGTGAAAATAGACCAGAGGGGACAAACGGCTAAATTTCACTAAGTTAGCGGAAATGCATAACTAGAACTTCTTTACCGATCGCAGGATGAGTTAGTCAGATGAAATCTGTTTCAACGTTAGAACATACTCTCGTGTCATGCCCACGTGAATAAGTATTCGCATGTAAGACAGTTTGCAAACAGCAGTTAGACGCCATACTACGCTACTCGTTGTCATATTCGCCCCCGCGTTTATTAGACGCACGCTCAGATTACTCGTATAAGTATATATATATATATATATATATATATATATATATATATATATATATATATATATATATATATACAGGGTGGAAACGAACATTATGTCATAAATTTAAGGGTGAGTAGTATGACATGTGTAGATTACGAAACTGAAAGATTTTTTTTAAAATTCGAAAAACGAAAATTCGACTTTTCTTAAGGAAACTTTTTTTTACTGCTGTTTTAATTCATATTTCATTAGAAATATGGTTATCAAAAATACATTCAAAATTAGTTGTATAAGATATTATTCTTAATAATTAAATTAAATAGCATTTTTAACGAGAATAATTCTGTAATAGATAAAATAATGCAAATGCGTTGCCAGTGGTCCAGTGGTACCAAAAATGTTGGTTTCATGAAAACTACCCTTAAATAAGCGAATTTTTAAAAAATTCTTTCTGTTTCGTAATCTACACATGTCATACTACTCACCCTTAAATTTATGACATTAAGTTCGTTTCCACCCTGTATATATATATATATATATATATATATATATATATATATATATATATATATATATATATAATAATCTTTATTGTATATAAACTTACAAAGTTATTACAATTATGGTGATGAATTTGTCATTACACTTTTATATATTTTTTCGTTGCGTTGATGGAGATGAGATGATGATGAAAGGACAGTCACAAACATCCAAGCCCCCGGTGGGAATCGAACCCACGACCCCAGCAACCGAGCGGTAATGGTCGCTTTGAGCGCTGTCTCTAAACACGCTGCCTTAACACGCTCGGCCACCGAGGCGACTATATATATATATATATATATATATATATATATATATATATATATATATATATATATATATATATATATATATATTCCTAATCCGTTTATTCTAATATATATATATATATATATATATATATATATATATATATATATATATATATATCACTGTAAATTATTCGGTGTTGCTACTTTCATTAAAATAACTCCAATAACTAGTGAAGTGTAATGAATTATAATCGAAAGGTTCCAGCCGTTTCACTCAGCAGTTCCAAGTTATTGACCTGAGACGGGATAAGTACCCTTTTACAAATTTTGCCTGTTCCCATTTTTTGTCCAACCTGTACGCTCTTCGCAAACCACCCGAACAAGTTGTAATTATCCACTCCTATACCTTTGCTATATGGGCATTTGCCAGTAGACATGCTGGGAGAATATATTGCGCATCAAAACCTGTTACATATTAAACAGATGGATTAATTGCGCTTGACAGATTACAATACATTGACAAACCGTATATTTTTCTACAAATAATACAATTTACTTTGTTATAATTGAAACAGGTGTGTACATTTCTATTAAAATTTGTGTCTAATTGTGTAGTATCTATCTAAAAATATTTTTTGTCAGATATACTCCGGTTAGTTCACTTACGTTTAAAATATGGTTGGAGAAATGTACAAATAATTTATTCCTAAATATAAATTTATTTCTTGGTTATCTAACCTAACAATTATCCTGACTTTGGTGAAAACGGTCCTTAAACTATAAAACATAGTCTCCATACATTTATTATCTTCAATTATGCACCAGGAACTTGCCGTAGCATTTGAAAATCTAAAATGTTCTAATATACTTAATTTTATTTTGCATGTTTACGTTTACAATGGCAAATTCTCAATAGTACTCTTCCCAGATCAGATGTTGTAGCGATAGCGCTGCCTCTATCGGTAGTGTTAGTTCTCAATACGTTCCTACATTTAATTTTTTTTAATTTAAATGCAAACCTACATATTTACTAATGGTAGAACATTCAACTAAACATAAGAAGATCCTGGTTTCAAATCCCGGTGAATATAATATATTTTTACAAAAATATTTATTCTTAAATTTATTAAAATATTAAAATAAGATAAGAAACTGTTTGTCTACCGTATGGACATCATTTGTGATTACAAAAAGGAATCAAGTCTTTCGCTTTCCCATACATCCATATATTCGTACTCCTACAGGTCTTTTGATCATCAAACAATCGAAAGACTTCACACATGTTGCTATGCTATACAACGTTACAAAATCACAAACACCTAACAATTCACAATCACTCATCCTTGCTTTCCAGTATTCCCTTCCATTTATACATCGCTATCTCCATTCTCCTTCTTACAGAATCCTTCTCCTGGCTATCTGGTGGTTAAACTGTCCAATTTTGCAAGTTGTCAGTTAGGAAATAGAATCGGAGCCGTCAAAGGAGACGAAGGAAGAGCCCAAGATCGATACACGAACATAGATTGACGAGGGTAGGTGACAGACAAGAGAGGCAACGCCGCTAGAAGAATAGGATGGCGCTGAAACACCCCCGAAATGCTGGACCCCATTGAGAGTTCGAATTGGGACAGAAGGAAGGAAAGCGCTCGAAGGAAAGTGGTCGTAGGTCGTACTTACTAAAAATAAATGTCAAAAATGTTGAACAATACGGGAAGTTTATCTGACGGCGGTAAATTGAAAAGGAAATGATAAAGTTTGTAAGTTCGGCTTTGAAATATAACACAACACAAAAATATAATACACAACGGCGTCTTCCGTCATAGTAACAAATTCTAACATGCATAATTTATATTAAAACTTGACATTAAAACTGTATGATAGAGATTATCAAAGTTCAAAAAAATTATTAGTCTTCAAAATATTCGAGGTTTTAAAGTCCTGAAAAGCATTGGATAGTTATTTTCAATATTTTGCAAATAGGATTAATAAATGTAGTATAAAATCAGAAGTTCATTAGTTTTTATTCAATGTCTCTGCGATAATTTGTTCCAATGTTATAGCTATTTGAAAAGACCGTAAACAGCTACAGTGACGTTATCTACACAGAGTGCCGTAGAAGGGACTATGTACCATGCTGCTACAGTCTACTGTGTGTTTATCAGACGAAGTATGTGCAGCTTATTTAGTACAAATGAGCGTTCTTTTCTAATTAGACATATTTCTTTTATAATTACATATTATGGAAAAAAAAACATGTAAACTAATTCATTGATAATATTTACCTTATTTGTGATCAATTGTAAATGTTTCATTCGTAGAAATAGGCTTTAATGATCAAAAATAAAATAAATACTCAAAATTCATTGACAGTTTAAAACCCTCCTAGATAATTATTCTTTGCGTCCGGGAATTTTTCTCTAATTATTTTACCACACAAGCAGGAATTCTTTCTTGTCCTAATGGTATCCAAGTATTTACCTAATATACAAATTGGGTATAAGCTTCATGCCTGTTACCCCAAACAATATTATTTTCCATTTCTAACATTTTTCTTCTTGTAGCGCATGTAGCATATGCTTTGACTAATATGTAGTATTTAGCTGTTTTTAAAGAATGTAGGTTCAAGAACTATTGTTTAAAAAAATTCGTGATTTGTAGTACAATCACTATTACCACGTAACTTACTAATAGCCTGCGATTCTGTACAGCAGTAACATTCTGTACTTCTTGTGATCATTATTTCACAACAATTGGGTCACATCACATTTTCTAATTTATTTATTTTTTTCTTGAAAGAATAGGTCAAATTAAATATGTAGGTGACGTAACTTACTAATAGCCTGCGATTCTGTACAGCAGTAACATTCTGTACTTCTTGTGATCATTATTTCACAACAATTGGGTCACTTCACATTTTCTAATTTATTTTTTTCTTGAAAGAATAGGTCAAATTAAATATGTAGGTGTATGTTTTACAATTTAAAAGTCTTTACAATCAGAGATATGATTTTTTTTAAAGTTGTCTTTAGTTTCAAATATTTGGATGCTATGTCACAACTACGTCACGGCTTAGCGGATGTGATAGTAGAACTCTACCGATTTTGTTTGGAACTATGGTTGTTTGGGTTATCACTTGTCAGTTTGATTTTGTGACAGCAACATATTGTTAACTAAAAACATATTTCATACAACTTTTGATATTTATTTTAATAAATGTTTTATTTACATACATTTACTCTTATCTCTGCTGACACCTGTAGGTTAGTTTGTTTACAACAGCAAACGGAAATCACGTGTACCGTAAATGAGTGTGTGTGTGTGAGGGGAATGTCTTTGTGTGAGTAGTAAACCGTGACGTCACGAATTTTACAGCCGCGAAAGTTTATTAGCAAATTTATGAATGAATAGTCGCATATTTCATGTTATTTTATATTAGTATATTTATTAAATGAGATGGATTTCACGATTTTATAAAAAGAAACGGTTTTTTTAAATTACCCCATTGTAATTACACCATGTTATATTATTATCTATTTTAATTTTTTTTAAAAAAATCCTACAAATATGGAGATACCTATAGTAACCATAATAGATTGAAAAATCAAAATATCTTTGAAAATGTACGCGTGTCCTTTGCAAGACTCTCAGCACTATTAATTGTATAGCTGTAGGGCGACAACGGAGTAGATGACGTTATTACCAAAACTTGAACGCTCTATATTTCAGGAGCTAAGGCATGAAACAAAATTTGGTTTAGACTATGTCTAAATATAATATAGTTTTGATTTATGAAAAGTCAATTTTTAACTTGCCAGTGCCTGTAACATCTACATCACACATCTACTCTAATAAAAATTCTCACTACTTTTAAGCCTTCTGCTATCGCTTTATTAAAATACGGAATACATTTTCCGGCAAATGAATGCAGAAAATAACGAAACAAAAGTAAACAAATAATATTACTTGTTAAAAATTATTATGCCACACCAGATAGATGCTCAATGCCTTTGTATGAAAGTGAAAAATATGTTGAATGACATAGACTGCCAGTGGCACTCAAATCGTGGACTCTACAATATATGTAGTTTTTATTTATTAATTATTTCACAACAATTATTTTAACACATTAGGTTTATTTTTATAAGTGCTGAAAAAATTATGTGACTCCAATTACTAGCGAACACTACAATATGAGAACAAAATCGATTTTAT
Source organism: Harpalus rufipes (assembly GCA_951394225.1). NCBI lineage: Eukaryota > Metazoa > Arthropoda > Insecta > Coleoptera > Carabidae > Harpalus > Harpalus rufipes. Next base: position 22,514,792 of record OX596283.1, read on the forward strand.
ATCTACGTCATATAATATTAAAGAAAAGATTATAACTCAATGAATTACAATGAAAACTTTCTATAACTACAGATTGTGAAGATGAAATTTTATAGAAACCTAACCTAATATTAAATCAAAAATATTTAATTTGTCTAGTGAAGACGATATACCCCTAGTTTAAAATGATTGTGAAATTAGTTCTTAACCAACGTTTATGTAAATGATTTTCTGATTCAAAGATAGTTACGGTAAATCTGCAAGAGCGTAGTTAGTAATTAATCTGTAATCGTGAGCTGCAATTCCAGCTACATTATTCAGTTTAACAGCACGAATAACATGAGTACCTACGCCAGGGCTATAGTCCAATAGAACAGAGTAAGCGTTAGGCACCAGGCATGGTACATTTACACAGAAAAGATGTGATTACGATAATGCATCAGCGAAATAAATTACGTCAATTTATCACTTGTACATGTGCAAACGAACTGTTAATTGATTCGATTCAAGTGTTGCTTTATGCTAATTTCGACGCTAACTACTCCTCTGGAAACTAAAATACTATTCACAATTTATTACTAAATAACTATGTTAAATTAATTACAATTAGCGACTACAAGCAAAAATTAAAGATTTCGTTATTAATTTGTCCTTTAAAAAAACTTATTGTTGTTGGTTGTGTTTATTTTTCAATTTTTTAATAGTGTAACAAGTTTTATAATCGTCGTTTTAGTTTACAAAACGAGTCCCCTACTATACTTTTTCTACAACTTCAAATTAAAGAACAGAAATAAATACCTTACACTTTTTAGATTATCTACTTATTTTTTTCTGAATGACACCGGTCAACTCCAGCAGCTACCTTTACCTCGCGCTTAATCAGCACTGAAACATTTGTCAGTGCTTGCTAGCTTCAGGCCGTGACCAATACGATCGAATTTACATTTTAATAATGGGAATAGAAACTAAATAAATTTTTACACCATTTGAAATTAAATTGCCAAAGTTAACTTAGAACTTATAGTTAATAGTTAATCAATTTTTTGAAGTATCGTTGTGAGTCAAATATGCAATTAACCAAAGAGCATTTTTGAATCAGAATTTATTACTATTTTGTTTTATTTATTAAGGAAATTTGTAATTTCGTACACCGTGACAAAACTTTTGTACGCAGATATTAAAATATGCTATGAAATTAACAACATTAACGATTGTATTCTTTGCAAAAAAATAAATACAACATTCAGGAATGGTGTGCGATGAATAAACTACCACTAAACATACGAGGTTTGACAATTAAGTAATGAGACTGATTTTTTTCCGCGGTTGTGGTAACACTGCAGCTTTAATTTTTTTTACTTATTATATTGGCATCCCTGCCCTATCGATTGATGTGTTTACCACCCCGGTACGACCATTAGTGCATCAGCTGTGTCGTGTTTTGAAGAAGTGTGTTAGTGGTCACGAAAATGGAAAAGCGTAATTTAGAGCAACGTGTAGTGATCAAATTTTGCGCAAAACTGTGCGATTCGGCTACGGAAACGTACGGTAGAATGCTTAAAGTGTATGGTGGTGATTCTCTCAGTCGTGCACAAGTGTTTCGTTGGCACAAAGAATTCAAAGATTGCCGTGAGAGTGCCCGTAAGTCCAAGATGAAAACCATGCTCATCGACAGCCGCGGGTGGTCCATAGGGAGTTCGTTCCACCTGGAAAGACCGTTAACCAGATCTTCTACCGCGAAGTACTAAGTACTCGATAGACTTCGAAAAAGGGTCAACAAAGTGCGTCCTGACATCGCACGAACTTGGATTCTCCACCACGAGAACGCGCCCTGTCACACCGCGTTCAGTGTGACCCAGTTTGTAACTTCCAAAGGTATCGTGGTATTACCACAGCAGCCGTACTGATTTATAACCCTACGACTTTTTCTTGCTCCCCAAAGTCAAGCAGGTGGTAAAAGGTACGCATTTTGAGTCGATTGAAGAGATCCAGGAGGCCATGACGAGGGTACTGTCGGATATTCCGATCAAAGCTTTCCAGAACTGCTACGATGCATGGAAAAATCGCTGGAATCGCTGTGTTGGTGCCCAACGGAACTACTTCGAAGGGGATCATGCGGTTGTTGAATAATTTTTAAATATACGGTTTTTATACACTCAGTCTCATTACTTAATTGTCAGACCTCGTAGAAAAACATAGCGTGATAATATATTGTAGCGCATCAACCCGACGCGCCCAAAAGCAAGCGCCGCCACTGGTAGAATATTCCCGAGCGATGACGTAATCCCCATATGCGTCTAGACTGGTTTAGTTACATCCGGTGAACTGATCCTTTGTATTCAATGTCACTGTCGCGTCGGAAAGTTCCAGAAGGACACCGGGCTGTATAAATACCGTCGGGAGGACAACCGGGAAGACATTCTGTTATATAGAAGCAACGAGCAATGAACAGTGGATGATATAAATAGCAGTCTACGAGTTGTGAACATAAATGTAGTTATATAAATAAATATGGTGATATAAATATTTTTTAAATAAATAATTTTAGTGTGTAAGCATTTAATAATATTCTTAGTTTTAAATTAGTGTTTATAATTATCTAATCATAATGTTAATTACTTTTATCTTTTTATTATATTTGTCCTAATTATTCATCGTATAATAAACGTATTATTTTAATTAATAATATTTCTCTGATGTTCAACAAAACTGAAGATATTTTGTGCATCGCTTTGAGTTTCTGTGAATTAGGGAGATTATGAGATTATTACGCTTTGAACTTTTAACAGAGCTCGACCAATATACATATAATCCCAGAGGTGTCAAGTGAATAATTTTTCCACTGTACATAACGTGCAAATGAAAATTATACATATTAATTAATTAATTTTTAGACTAATCGCCTATTTTATAACGGAATTGAAATTACCAATCCACGGTATCATAACCGAAGCCAAATCCAAATCCAAAGAACCAATGAGCAATAAGAACAATCTAATTTATATCTTTTCCAAAAACGGGTATATATAAATATATAACCCCCATTTTTAGCGCGTTTGAAAAATGCACAACTTCATTGATTTCATCAATATGTATGAATGGAAAAAAAATGAATATCTTTTTTATAACACAATTAAAATAAATTAGTATCTAACCCAGTAAACTAATTTTTATAAAAGTTCAAACAATAGGCATTTATTTGTAATTTTGTACAACATTAATTATATTTATACATCTATGAATTATTATTATTAATAATAATATTATTATTATTATTTGGGAACCTTTATAGAGAACTTTACTATATAAACCACATAAAAACTGTAAAGTGATAAAAATATTATTATACTTACAAATTTCTAAATTCTTATTATTACAATTACACATTTCTTTAATGTTACATAACACTTATTTTATTTGTTAATACTCACTTTTCAATCAGCTATTTCTTTAGGCAGCTATTACATAACTAGTTGTTTTACGTGTCCTTTGGTAACCGTAAAGTATCACTTATATTTTGATATCTGTCAAAGACTACTTTACTGCCGCATTTACTGTACCGCCGCTTTTACTGTACGGTCGCATTTAACTTTACGAACAGAATTGGCCTTCGCCTCGACTACAAACTTCAAATTTGGCCAAAAAAAGATCACTTTTACAGCTTTGATACACAAATAACTATTACTGACAGTTCATTGTGCATTTATTTGTAATTTGATGTAATTTCATGGCTATCACTACAAATGATGAGCAACATATATAAAATTTCAGATTCTATTTAACGGATTTTAAAATGTGCAAAATAACATTTAATTAGTGATTTAGGTGTAGAAAAATAATATCTACAATATTTATTTAAAACATTTTTGTCTAAAATTAATAGGTAACTAACTACAGCAAAATGAAAACATTTATAATGTATTACCTATATAACAGATTTCAAGTAGACACCTGGTATATAGAAATAATTTATTATTTTGTTTTGTTAAATAAAAAGTTAATTGTGATTTTTAGTTACTTAGGTATTAGGATTTAGTTTTGACATTATATATGGAAATGGATGCCGTCCTAAAAGATGAACAACATAATACTTATAATAATAATTTTTATAAAAATAATGAAATTGAGTTACCCTATTTTGCATAAAATAAAAATCTGTTGTGGCCAGCACAATCCCTCTCGCCACTTTCTTTTTTTGGTTACATAAATATAGGGCGGGAACAGTCATGTTACATTGTTGGCCTTGACAAGCAGAATGATAATTAGTAATTATGTACATAGATGTCAAATGTCAGAATTTTTCATTAAGAATTTCAAGAAGGAGTGTGGAATTTACTTGTCGAGGAAAATAAACCACATGGAATTGGACAATCACTAAATTTAGAATGAGAAATTATGATATTTGACATCTATATACATAATTACTAGCTATCATTCTGACATGGGTCCCCATATCTGTTTTTCAAGGCCAACAAAGTCACATGACTGCACGTGCCCTAATGTATTTAACATTTCTTGTATACCTACACTCTACACCAAAAATTCTACTTATATCTATTCCTTATATTTAGATTTTTTAAATTTAAATTCATTCTATGAAGAAATTTTGTCCTACTCTTCTAATTTTTCGAGATGTTTCCAATTCATTGTCAGGAGTAACAGTGTTTCTAAAGGGTATGTGTAATATACCTATAATATTAAATATTTAACTATTAATACATTAAGAAATAATATAATGTATGTACTTCCCAGAAAAAGTCTTCAGTCTCCGGATTTCTGACACTGACATTTATCTGTCAGTTACAAACAATTTAAATTTTCAACTATTTTCCATGGCATTCTTTCGGCTGTAAAATTTATTACAACGGATTATTTTATATATTATATTTGTTTTATCTCTAAATCTATAGAATATATAAGAAAATATTTAAATGCATCAGATAGAGAACTTAATTTTCTTTAATATTACCAAGATTTTTTTAAAAAAAAATATTTAGAAGATTTTTTTTCAAGAATATTCTACTTCCGGTTGTTCAATTTTTACCAAAACCTTTTCAGATCTTCCCATGAATGTTCGATTGGGAAATACGTAGTTAAAAACAAATATAAAGTCTTATAGTCTTTCCAACATCCCATACACATACACATATACATACACACACACCCACACACACACACACACACACACACACACACACACACATACACACACACACACAGACAGACATCATCGTAAAAATGTTAAAATCGGATTGTAGGGACCTTAAAACGTGCTTATTCAATAAAATCTGGATATGCGATTTTTACAACAGATTATTCTATATTATTATATACTATATCTCCAAACCTAGATATAATAAAAAAATTAAATGTGTCATTTGAGAAATCGTGTCTCCAACAACTTGACACACACACACATCCACACACACACAGACACACAGTCATCATTGTAAAAATCGGATTCTATGAACCTTAAATCGTGCTTATTCAACAAAATCTGGATATGCGATTTTTAGCATGAATCCAATACCTCTCTTAGCGAGACGTAAAATTTGTGAATAATTATTTTGTGCCACATCAACTTTCTGATTTCCAAAAAAGCGGAAACTATAGAAACTTCACTCTATTAAATACTGATCCTCGTATTACAACTATACTCGTCGTATAATTACTAATATTAATAATTGAAAAAAAAATATTAATTACTAGACCCCGTGTAGTTTTCTACATTTTTACGCAGTCCAACCCTGTATCCTATTTTAACTTCAAAACCTTATAATCTACTACTAAAATCATTTTGTTAACGCCGAAATACAAACTTGCATTATATTCTCCCAGTTTCAGTTCTCAAAATTAATATTATATTCAGGGAACAAAACAAAAGTTGTATTCTGGGCTCAACAAGCAACAGAAACAACAAAACCAGTCTATCCTTGTCTTCCGCTTTGAACATGGAAGACTTTGTCCTTTTCCTACACAAAACAGGCACAGTTGCAGGAGTTATCAGGTGAGACAGCGTCACAAACGAAACAACAAGAGTATCTCTATTCGACCTAGTTGTAGAGCACGAGCACGACGTCGGTAAGGTAGAAACCGCGTGTGCAACCAAAGTTCTTGTTTCCACCACCTTGGCACCGAACCGAGCGTTGGTGGCGCTAGTGTACCCTAGCTATACCACCAAACCTCGTCGTGTGCTCGTCGTCAAGCTGCCCACATTGTCGGAAACTTTAATCCCAGTTAAAATACGCCGGTGTTTTGTTAATTCTCTTATGAATTATACTCTGTTTTGTTCCATAGCCGCCTGGAATTATAAAAACTGAATCGAACTTGGTTTGGGATTATTTTAAACCTTTAAACGGGAATATGATACGAATAATTTGCATAAATGTTTCTCTACACGTGTATTTTTTAATAGAATTAAAGGACGTTTATATTCAGATGAAAAGTTTTTCGGCGGAAATTTGGTTATGAAATGTCCTTATTTGAATAAATGAGCAGTATATTATAATTTTTTTAGAATAAATCATACAGTGGAAAAGAACACAAAAGATAAATGGAATAATCATTTAAGCTCTAAGGTAGTCTTGACTTTGGTGAAAACGATTTAACTCTGTTTAATTAAAATAGATACATGAGTTTATGTTTGCTATTAAATTAATGAAATATGCACATTAGCTCTATTCGTTGAAAAACGTGTCAGTGTAGTACAGTGCAATGTAGAACAGTATAGTTAGTACCAGTGTACTAAAAAAAGAAAGTGCATGCTCTGTCACATGATGAATGCTATCTGATCAGCTGATCCTGCAAAAGTATTTCACACGCAGTTTAACCTGATGTTTTTGTATTATTTACATTTATTTACTTATTTTTGTTTTTTTCTTTTTGGTTTTTCATTGTTATTGTTACATATTGTTATTTGTGATGAATAAAGTCTCGCACGTAGATACATAACCTGTTTACAAAACAACGGAGTGTTCTTCAAATAAATAATAAAATATTTATTATGAAATTTGTAACTAAATTATTATATTTCCCTTGTTAATATGAGCATTTCACAGATTAATCCCCAGTATCCCCACTACACCGCTCAAGTTCCGAAATGATTGTCAACGAACACGTTGCACGAAAATGCCCGATTTGTAAAAAAACACGCTTGTGTAAAACAGTTAACACTTGTATAACTCAGTACATGTCAACGAACAGAGCTATTATCTAATAGCGTTTTCCATTCAGCACTGAGTGCATAACTCGTTTCCATTTATACCGGGTTCTACTTTTTTATGGACCATAGGAAATACAATGGTAAAATTTTCATTGGCTGTAAATAATACTGCATCAAATGAGCCTGAATATATTGACATAATAGGTTCTTGTCAACGTAAAATAAAATATCCGTCTTTAAACTTTTTACAGAGTGTTATGTAAGACAAAACATACAATTCAAATAGTCGTATTGTTTGACTTTGATAGATAAAAGTTTATTAAATGATATTCAATTGTTAATGTTGTTCTTCAGCAATGGTAAGTGTATCCATGCTTACTAATAAATAATTTAATGAATTCAATAATTATTAAAACTAGATGACAGATGTCATCTGCCAAACTTAAACAATGCAACTGTTCAAAATTTTGTGATATTGCTCATGGCTCTCTATAAATAGCTAAAAATTATTACGTTTCTTTCGTAAATGAAACGCATATAAACAATAATTTTGGACTGAATATTTTTTGTGTTTACACTTTTGTTCTAAAATTAAAAGGGCAGAATTTACAACAATATGAAAATTTTACCATTGCATTTCCTATGGTCCACAAAAAAAGTAGACACCCGGTATAATCAGTGCGCACTAGCTTGAGTTTTACGTGTTTCATTTATATTTTTCGAGTGAACTTAACCTTACTGTATGCATACTTTCTTGCACTTGTTACGAACGTCAGTTCTTGATAGACTACACTAGTCTATTTAATTCATATATTTTGACTAGTAAAAAGTATTTGTGCGAGTATAATAGGTGTAAAAAAATAAGTCCTCACAGTCCGAATCTTGTGTAGTGAAAGTGATATCATTACTACGTAATCTCTATTTGACATTCACAGTTAACAAAATCATACTGTACTTTTGTAACATGTTTAATTTACAATGCACTACGCATGTGTTGTAACAACAACTAACTCCAAGCATGACGTTATTAGCTAAATCTATAAATGGAAACCGCTATAAATGTTAGGCTCCAAGACTGAAAACGCTCAGTAAGCGAAAAACGAAAGCAGCTACAACTCGTGAATTTATCGAAACTTACAAAAACTGAAATTTATTTTTTATTATTTCAAACAAACCATAATAATAACCTAATCTAATTCACAAAACTCACGTCTTTCTTGAAGCCTAATATAAATATTTAAATATATTATTATTATTATATTATTATATTGTTTCGGGATTTTCAACCCTTACAGGTTATATCCCTAGAATGGTCTCACACACAACATTTATTTAATTTTAATTTTTTACAATTGCCACGAAGTTTCTTGCGTAGATGTCATGTGTGTTGCCCACCCGAGCAAGCCCTTGTTACAACCACCAGCCGGTGCTAGATAGATTAGTGATTGCCAAGTTAATTGTATCCCAACTTGGAAAGGTAACGGGAGTAGATCAGTCGAGAAAAATTCGACCTGACCCGGATTCGAACCTACGACCTCTAAGTCCAGAGGCTAGCACTCTACCACTGTGCTATCCCGCCGTCTCTATATTTAAATATAGGGTCCTTTACTATTTTTAAAAAAAAATATTAAACTTTTTTTAAATTTGAAGCGCCTTATGCTTCTAGAAAGTCATAATTGTTATTCGTTAAGCTATATTTTTTTTTTTTCATATGCTAAGACGTATACTTTATTTTTATTTTGTCCTCAAACACTGAAGTTCGCTTATACAGGGTGCCACTGAAAAACGGGCCACTCAATCTAACTTTTTTATCGATAATTATTTTTTTAATTCTGTTGTATATTTGTAAACTAAGCTAAGGTGCTCACAAATCATGGTATTTGCTATGGTGGTAGCGGTTCCGGTTTGACCGGAAGTGACATTAACTTTCATATTTCAAATTGGACACCCTATATATTTTTATATATTTGGAAACTACGTAAAATTACGACTTCAACGATATGCTTGAAATGCATTTTTACTGAAGAAATTAATTACAAAAACGTAAAAATGATGAATAATTAACCTTGTGAGGCATGATATCAGGCAAGCTGTGGAAACAGTTGAAATAATATTAAGTAATATTTAAGTTATTTAAATAATAAGTTATTTTGGTAAGATTCCGTATTTTGTTACAAAAAAATGAACAGTTTGTTATCACTGCCAAGCTAATATGGCTTACGAGGTTAATTATTCATAATTTTCTCTTCAATAAAAATTGACTTCAAGCATATGAATTCGTAATTTTACGTAGAATCCAAATATATAAAAATATATAAGATATTGAAATATGTAAGTTAATGTCATTTCCGGTTAAACTGGAAGCGTTACCATCATGCCAAAAACCATAGTATGTGAGACCCTAAGCCTAGTTTACGATCATGTAAAGAGAATTAAAAAATAATTATAAATAAAAAAGTTATTTTGAGTGGCCCATTTTTCAGTTCACTCTGTAAATAATATTTAAAATATTATTCACTGTTCATAGGTACTAATAACTTGAAAAGTAAATATTATATAAAAAAATATTCTCCTTTATATAGTTGAAAATAAAAATGAGTATTAATACCTTTCCCAAAGAAAGTATATTGATCGTATATTACATTTATTACTGAAATGAAAACGAAAGGTAAAAATATTTATTAAACTGTGAAATTTCTTTTTGATGGGGAACACTAAATTACAATTAGTTCCACGATAATAAAAACAAAATTTAAGGTTGGTACTATAAATAGCCATAAAATCAATATCACCGTCGTATATTAATTACATTTCTATCTCCAAAAAATAACTTCCGTACCTAGAATCATTTAATTTCCTTTTGGTAACAAAGCCAAAAATAACAATGAAGAAGTTCTTTCAGAAAGCTGGAGACGAGTTTGTCGTGAAGTTATCCATTAAATTTTAACATAATATTTTTAAATGGCAAAAAAATAATAATTAAATACATTCTGAAAAATTTATTCCATTTTCTCTAAATATTCGCCGCTTGGCACAACGTTATAGACCAGGTGAGAGGATAAGCCAGCATAGTACGAGAGTAATTTGATTGTTTTCATGTGCAGGGATACATAAATCGAACTCACAGTACTAAGACGGCCTTTCTGTATCATGCTGCATACAATTGCAATGTTTCGACAAAAACAGATGATTCCAGACGTTCTGTACGAGTTCATCTTTTAAAGATTAAAAAATCTGATGTGGCCAACACAATACCTCCCGTTTAATTTAATTTTTATTCATGTAAATACTTAAAATTAAATTAAATTTAAATACCGGGTTTAATCCCAACCGACGCCAAATATTTCGAATTTTAAATTGCACAAAATTGACCACTGTGCTGCTCTCTCCACGCCAGCAATAAGTGCTCGTGAGGTGACACCTGGTAAACGCCCGCACGGTACAAATATGTCATCATCGTTACCGAAATCTGTGTACAAAGCTGATTGGCAAACCCATAAATTTATATACTTACCTATATTCATTGCTAGCGTGGAGAGTGGTGCACTCTCCACGCTACGGTGCGTAGAGGTCAATTTTTGCCATTTAAAATTCTAAAATATTTGGCGTCAGTCGGAATCAATCCCGGTTCCCCAGATTCGCGTGAAGTGACGCCTGGTAAACGCCCGCACGATACAAATATGTGATCATTATTACCGACATCTGTGTAAAAAGCAGATTGGTTTACCCAGCAATGGGTAATTTAAAAGGCGCTTGTTTCTGATCAACCGTCAAAAGGCGAGGAACGCACTTTGAGAATTTTTTATCATTTTCAACTCATTGGGCAGAATGTTTAGAAACCGTTCATAAGACATGCCCACAGCTTCTGCCACTTTTCAAACCTTGATTTGTCGACATGCCATGACCATATCGTGAATAATAATGAAGTTTTCTTCACTGATAATGAAATAAGTTGCAGGCTTTCCACTATGAGAAAATCATCAATGCTTTCCCTCCCACGTTTAAATTCTGCTCCCCACATTTTACCTTCCGTCTCCTTTAAGTAAGGAAGGTATTGGCCCGTATTACGAGCGCGCTTTTATTATAAAAGTGCGCTCATAATACGGGCCATTGTCGTTGGTCAAAAAATTCGATGGTGAGTTTTTAATGAACAAGCACGTTTTAGAGTATCCAGAATGTGATTTTTACTATTATAACTCCAGTACTACAATTCTTTCATATTCCTCTTTTGTACGTCCATATGAAGAGTTGATTAGATTTTGGATATGATTGTTTAACCGGAAGTACCCTATTTTGAAGATTTAACATTTTTTCTTCAAAAAACGCTGTTAAATATATTTTTTGACCTTTTATGTTATTATAAATATTAAAGAATATTTTATTTTCTATTCGATTTCATTACATTTTTACCTCTCGCTAAGAGAGGTATTGGATTCATGTTAAAAATCGCATATCCAGATTTTATTGAATAAGCACAATTTAAGGTCCATAGAATCCGATTTTAATATTTTTGCAATGATGTCTGTGTGTGTGTGTGTGTGTGTGTGTGTGGGATGTGTGTGTGTGTGTGTGTGAGGTTGTTGGAGACACGATTTCTCAAATTCTATAAGACTAAAGACCTGTTTGACTACGGATTCCTCAATCTAACAGTAATGGGAAGAGTTGAATAGATTCTCGTAACAATTGGACAACCGGAAGTGGTAGTTTCTAAAAAAAAAATTTTAAATATTATTTTTTGAAAATTTGTTACTACAAATATTAAAGATAATTAAATTCTCAATCTGACACACTTAATTTTTTTATTATATCTCCTATAGGTTTGGAGATATAGTATATAATAATATAGAATAATCTGTTGTAATAAATCTCGTTGCCCGAAAAACATATGCGATATTTAAATTTTTGTAATTGACATGTAAATGCAAAATGTCAGTGTCAGATTTTTCTGGGAGGTAAGAGTACATTTAATATATATTATTGTATTATTAATTAATTATATATTTAAATTACAGATATGTTAATATTACATATATCCTTAAGAAATACCGCTAATACCGTCAATGAATTTGAAGAATTTTGAACATAATAGAATAGTAGGACAAAATTTCTTATAGAACGAAAGAAGAGAAACAATTTCAATTATTTGTGTGTACTTATAGGGCGCGAACAGATCTGTGACTTTGTTGGCCTTGGCAAGCAGATGAGGATCCGTGTCAGAATGACGGCTAGTAGTTTTTACATAGATGTCACAATTGTCATATGTCATAATTTTTCATTCAAAATTTCAAAATATTCTGATATTTGTCATTCATTAGTATGGAATATACTTGTCGAGGAAAATAATCCACATGGATTTGGAAAATCATAATGTTTCGAATTAAAACTTATGATACTTGACACCTATGTATATTACTAGCTCTCATTCTGACACGGGTCCCCACATCTGCTTGCCAAGACCAACAAAGTCACATAACTGCTCGCGCCCTATGCTACATAAAATGAAAATGGCGAGAGGTATTGTGCTGGCCACAACAGATTTTTTTCTTCACATTCAATGAATTTAGAGATAAAAAAATTATAAAGAAATATCTAAAAGCTGCACTATGGAAACAGAATATTTAAATACTACTAATTGACAGATGTCAGTATTAAATAAAATTTATATGATATTTTTGTGAAATGATTTTACTGGAAATATGTGAAATTGACATGTGCTCAAATTAATTGCCATGTCTTCAACAATTTGCCTCCATGTTAAGCCCTTTTTGTGTAGGGGTTTTGATTAATGCACGGTGTTCCATTTTTTCTTTTACTATTTATTAAAAAGTCAATATGCACTTTAATTCGAAAAAAATCATTTATTACAAAATAGCGGATTTAAGTAAAACTTCGTAAACACTAATCGTAATTCACAAAATCTCCCAAAAAACAGTTATGCGTCTAGAGTTGATGTTTGTGTACGTCTCTGTTTATTTATTTCTTGTACGAGTCTTTTGATGCTGGCATTATGCTGTTTACAATTTTCTTTATTTAACCAACCAAATATTAATTGCTACTCATATGAGTGGAAAATATGTTTTTATACTTCGTATGTATATTATACATATTCAACGTTCTTTTGATTTACTAATAGTATTTACAAAAGCTCGTTTCCGTTTATTATTCATGTTCCTTGATATTCTCATTCGTAATATTACCAGCCATACTTGTTTACTCACTGGATGATTACATATGAACATCCCCATTCATTTCAAGCCTACGTAAAAATGAAAATTCTCTAATTATACAGGCGAAGCGGACACCAAAATTTTTAATTTAAAGCACAGCAGAAAATGGCACGCTATTTTGTATAATTGGTGTTCAACTATAGTGCCATAAAACAGTGATTCCCGACCTTTTTATGCCACCCTTTTTACCTCTCGCTAAGAGAGGTATTGCATTCATGCTAAAAATCGCATATCCAGATTTTATTGAATAAGCACGTTTTAAGGTCTCTACAATCCGATTTTAACATTTTTACGATGATGTCTGTGTGTGTGTGTGTGTGGATGTGTGTGTGTGTGTGTGTGTGTATGTGTGTGTGTGGGATGTTGGAAGGACGGTTACTCAAAAACTATAAGACTTAAAATTTGTTTAACAACGTATTTCCCAATCGGACATTCATGGGAAGATCTGAAAAGGTTTTGGTAACAATTGGACAACCGGAAGTAGAAGATTCTTGAAAAAAATCTTCTAAATATTATTTTTTGAAAATTTTTCGTGGTAATATTAAAGAAAATTAAATTCTCTATCTGATACATTTAAATATTTTATTATATATTCCATAGATTTAGAGATAAAAGAAGTATAATATATAAAATAATCTGTTGTAATAAATTTGACAGCCGAAAGAATGCCATGAAAAATAGTTGATAATTTAAATTATTTGTAACTGACAGATAAATGTCAGTGTCAGAAATAATGAGTAATGAAGGAAAAATGTACTTGGAGAATCCCTTAGTTCTTGATCTGTGACTATTATGGAGATGACAAGTCTAGGTTGAAGGACTTAAATTTGTTTCAAACATTATGGGACAATGTACACCAGTACTATAGACTAGAGTAACTTTGAATTGCGAAAAAGCTATCAAATTCTTCTCAAGTAAGTTGTAAATATTGACAAAATTACACATCGATATAAGAATAATCGGAGTGCAATCTATCCGTCACTTTATTAAAGGGAATTAGTGTTATTTAGATATAACATGTATGAAAAAATAAAATGTAAAAGAAGATATGTAAGAATAGATGCACAATCCATATATACATTTTAGACCGCCCAAAATTAATGTTTTTACTAGAAGAATATGAAGAGAAAGTAAACAACGTTGTTCGAATTGAAAATTGCTGTTACCAGCCTAATATTTATATATGGTAAACTCTACTTTGTAATTTATTGTAACATAATTTATGGTAAAATATCTTCATGTTGAGACATGCTATTATTGAATAATAAAGAAGTTTATACGTCATAGATTTATATGAATATATTATTTGTATTTACAAAAATATTCTTTGCTTTATGCATACAGCCAGGTAAAATATACGGCGAGAGGTTATGTACTGGCCATATCAGATTTTTTTTAGTATTGTGGCGTACCTCTTGTTATGTTATAACTTTTTAGGGGGGTCAAGTAAATTCTATACACTTATACACATACGAATTTACATAAATACGTTGTTACAAATGGACTTAAAAATTTTAGTGCTTGATTAAAAAGAGAAGGATACTTATTTCTTGCAGACATCCAGAAAGAAATAAGACTTTTCCCCTTTCTTTCATTGAACTGTCACTGATTAGTCCTAGGAAACATTCCTTTGCTTCGTCATCTTCTGGCATGCCTTTTTCTTGTGAAGTTATAATTTTTAACCCAGTACTTTTGTTGTGTATTATTATTGAACCCTTCTGCGTACCACCCCAAATTCTCTCGCGTACCACCAGTGGTAAATGTACCAGCAGCACCAGTTGGGAACCACTGCCATAAAAGAAGAGTCGTCGTAAAAACCAAAATAGTTATTTACGCAACAAGAGTGTAAACATAAGCTTTATAACATGAGGTAAAGTATTTCGTGATGAGGCTTGTCGAGTCGTGAAAATTATCGACCGAGCGTCACAAAGCTTGTTACCTCTCGCTAAGAGAGGTATTGCATTCATGCTAAAAATCGCATATCCAGATTTTATTGAATAAGCACGTTTTAAGGTCCCTACAATCCGATTTTATCATTTTTACGATGATGTCTGTGTGTGTGTGTGTGTGTGTGGATGTGTGTGTGTATGTGTGTGTGTGTGTGGGATGTTGGAAGGACGGTTACTCAAAAACTATAAGACTTTAAATTTTTTTAACTACGTATTTCCCAATCGGACATTCATGGGAAGATCTGAAAAGGTTTTGGTAACAATTGGACAACCGGAAGTAGAAGATTCTTGAAAAAAAAATCTTTTAAATAATATTTTTTGAAATTTTTTCTTGATAATATTAAAGAAAAATAAATTCTCTTTCTGATACATTTAAATATTTTACAATATATTCTATAGATTTAGAGATAGAAGAAATATAGTATGTAAAATAATCTGTTATAATAAATTTTACAGCCGAAAGAATGGCCATGGAAAATAGTTGAAAATTTAATTTGTTTGTAACTGACAGATAATGTCAGTGTCAGAAATCCGAAGACATTACTGAAGACTTTTTCTGGGAAGTACATACATTATATTATTTCTTAATGTATTAATAGAATTGGAAACATTTCGAAAAATTAGAAGAGGACAAAATTTCTTCATCAAAAATGAATTTAAAATTAAACAATCTAAATATATATGGAATAGATATATGCGTAAGTAGAATTTTTGGTGTAGAGTGTAGGTATACAAGAAATGTTAAATACAATAGGGAGCGAGCAGTCATATGATTTTGTTGGCCTTGACAGATATGGGGGCCCATGTCAGAATGATAGCTAGTAATTATGTATATAGATGTCAAATATCATAATTTCTCATTCTAAATTTAGTGATTTTCCAATTCCATGTGGAGCAGAATTAAATGTTAAATATCTAAGGCATACAAGTAAACTTTAAACTCCTGGTGATAAATTAACTACGTAAATTTAGAAAATCTTGAAATTTTTAATGAAAAATTCTAACATTTGACATCTATGTACATAATTACTAATTATCATTCTGAAACGGGCCCACACATTTGCTTGTCAAGCCCAAAAATGTAACATTACCGTTCGCGCCCTATACTTATGTAACCAAAAAAAGGAAGTGGCGAGAGGTATTGTGCTGGCCACAACAGATTTTTTATACTTGTGTTGCATACAAGATTTTTTATACGATCTTAAATAACACACGTGTGTTGATGGTGATAGCTCTGTAATGTGTAAAGTAAATAAAATACAAAAATTATTTACTTTACACACTGTTTGCAGTGTGTAAAGTACCACTTTTAATGATAAATAAAGATAAATGTCACTGTCAAAAAAATAATCATTTCAAATCAATAATAGTAACGTTTTAAAATGAAAATCGTAAATAGAACAATAGTTATATGGAAAGGAACTTAATATACATAATTTCTAGCATTAGTAAATATTCACGTATGTATTTAAATGAAGAAATAAATAAATATATCATCACGGCATATTATGCATTGCTGGGTATACCAATCTGCTTTGTACACATATTTCGGTAATGATGGATGACATATTTGTACAGTGCGGGCGTTTACCAGGCGTCATAATTTTGTGCCATTTAAAATTTTAAATATTTGGCGTCGGTCGGGATCGGACCCACTTTATCATATTCGTGACCAGACACGCAAGCTCGCGGCCACGAGACATTATTCATTTTTAGTCACTATAAATCTATAAATATTTTATTATTTAATTGTTTGACAGTTTTTACTATTTTATAATGTCCCTAATTTCTCTATATTCTTAAGCCCAACCCTGTTAAATTTCAGTCACTCACATTGCGACAGTGAGTGTGTGCGTGTGTTATATATGACCTTCGCAGGGCTGCCACCAGCAGCAGCGCGTATTACAGCAAAACAGACATGAAGTTGGCAAGCATTATTTGTTCCACGCCTACTTTGCATTATATTCCATTATTGTTATCGTCTATCGTGACGGGACTGCGGCAGCGGCACTGTTCACTACTTTATGATATAAATGATGTTTTGTTTGCTTTTCAATGGGAATTTAGACGTGCTGTGAATGCAATTTTGCATTTGTTGTATTGTCTGATGCTGATGCCGTCCCACTCATATTTCATTATTTTATAACTGTCGACTTTATACTTTATGTATTCAAGTGTACTGTTCTAATATCACTTGTTACAATTTTTTAAGCTTACTAACTGTGAAAACCGTTTACTCGTAGGAATTGAGTTTCTATCATTTTTTACCTCCCGCTACCCTTGGTAAGGGAGGTATACGGATCGTGCTAGAAATTGCATATCGAGATTTTGGTAAATGACCACGTTTTAAGGTCCCTACAATCCAATTTTAACATTTTCACGATGATGTCTGTATGTATGTATGTATGTATGTATGTATGTATGTATGTATGTATGTATGTATGTATGTATGTATGTATGTATGTATGTATGTATGTATGTATGTATGTATGTATGTATGTATGTATGTATGTATGTATGTATGTATGTATGTATGTATGTGTGGGTGTGTGTGTGGGTCCTCTTTACGCTCTAACTCAAATACCATCATTCAGAAAGTTTTGAAATCATGTATTTCTACCTTATTCTAATATGGAAAGAAGCCATTATTTTGGTGGCAATCGGATAACCGGAAATGGTAGTTTACTTGAAGCTCAAAATAGTTTTTCTTCAAAAAATACCTTTATTAATTGTAATTTTTTTGCAATTTGTTATTCTAAAAATTAAGGATTATTCTATTGTCTACAGGTTTGCTTTAATACTTTTTTCTGTATATTTTATGGATTAATTTATAAAGTAATATAAAAATTATATCTCGGAACTTATGCTTTAAACACATCTCCATGGTTCAGCTCAAATGTGTGTAACTGACAGATAAATGTCACTGTCAAAAAAATAATCATTTCAAATTAATAAAGTAACGTTTTAAAAGGAAAATTGTAAATAGAACAATAGTTTTATGGAAAGGAACTTCATATACATAATTTCTAGCATTAGTAAATATGCAGGTATGTATTTAAATAAAGAAATAAATAAATAAATATATTATCACGCCATATTATCCATTGCTGGGTGTGCTAATCTGATTTGTACACACATTTCGGTAGTGATGATGACATATTTGTATTGTGCGGGCGTTTACCACAAGGGTTAATTTCGGGATTGAATCGAATTCCTCAGATTCGCGACCAGACATCAGGCACGCGGCAACGAGACCCCATAGGTAAATGGCGGGAGGTATTGTGTTGGTCACATCATATTTTTTTATGCAACTACTGGGCATGTCTCACTGGGCGATGACCAACTAGGTGATAATCAAGTAGGCGATGGTTAAGTGAACGACGGTCATTTGGGTAACAGAGACTTAAAAATTTGTAGGAGGATCCTTAGTTCAAATGTCAGTGGGTCCATGAATTTTTCCCAAACCTTTCTTCGTTATTTATACTTTATTATAGTTCACGATAACTCAGTTACAGAAACTCACGGTTGAAAAACAATTAAATATAAATAAATAAATAACTAAATAAATACATCATCACGGCATATTACCCAATCTGCTTTGTACACAGATTTCGGTAATGATGATGACATATTTGCACCGTGCGGGTGTTTACCCGGCGTCACCTCACGGGCACACAATGGTGGCGGGAAAATTGCACCATAGGGGTCAATTTTGTGCCATTTAAAATTCGATATATTTGGCGCCGGTCGGATCGAACCCGGTTCCCCAGATCCGCGACCAGACACTCAGGCATTAGATACAGAATTTTCTTCTGATATCAACGATATAAATATTGTATAACAACTATTTTGAGAAAAATGGAATTAAAAATTAAAAATAATGCTACAATATTGCAATAAGTTATGTAATACCTACACAGGTGTTGATTTGTCTTACCTATAGGTTATAATAAAAATTACAAAGTTACGTCTAATTTCACTAGGATATTATATTGTTCATTTCACGGAGAAATTCGCAATTTGCTTTTGCAGTTTGCTTTTTTATTAACTTATAGGTTACTTTAATACTAAAGCCTGTTTTATTACATTATTTCTAATTTTGAATACGTTTTTTCTTGAAATAATAATAATAATAATAATAATAATATCTTTATTAACTCAACAGGATCTTGATGATCCCAATTACAGAGTAATATTAATTTATACAAAAATATACAACCCTATACAATATTTATATCGTTGAAATCAGAAAAATAATCTCTATCTAATGAGTTAAAAATTATATAGGGTACCATTTAAAAAAATAAAATGTTGTTTTGCCATTTGAGAACCACTTATTAAATTTTAGATTTGTTATTACTGATAAATTATCCTCTTATTCTTGATAATTTTTTGTAAATAACATTTTTCTCTAGTCGCTAGTTCGTCCAAAAAAGCGCTGGTTGTTTTAAAGGAAATTATTATTAGACTTTTTATCACGAGTGTTTATACGAGAGTACAAATACAAAATACTCAGCAGTATAGAAATATTATGTATATATGTAAATGCACATGAATTGTAATATTTAATGGAACCACGCCATTATCTGCAAAATTTTGTGTTGTAATGGCAGAAAATATCATATTTTTGTTTCGCGAATTAAACGTTTCAAGCGATATGTACGTACTTGACAAAAAATAACAAAAAACTTATATCAATTTTTAAAATGTTTTATATTTCATTTGTAATCCTGCTATATTTTCCAACATTGTCGGTGTTATTTTTTGTTAAACCTGGAAATTCAATCTACATAGTAATGCTTTAACAGTTTGACATTTGTTTTAAAATTACAAGAATATCGTTATGATCATTTTGGTATTTTTATAATTTTGAAATCAAATTAATTAAAACAAGTAAATTAAAAAACCAAACCTTACACCGTTTTACATTTATACAGGCTGGTGGCGATTAGGGGTGAACATGGGGATGTAACATGGGATTTTGGTTTTATGTAATTTCCTGCTCTCCTATTTATTTTACGCCAAAACCTGTAAAGTACAAATTTGTTTAGAATTAAAAGTTGCACACAAAACAACTTTTACCTACATTTTTACCTTCCGTCACCTTTAGGTAAGGACGGTATTGTCTTTGGTCAAAAAAATCAATGATGAGTTTTTAGTGAATAAGTATGTTTTAGGATCCCTATAATACGATTTTACCATTTTTACGACGATGTCTGTATGTATGTATGTATGTATGTATGTATGTATGTATGTATGTGTGTGTGTCTGTGTGTGTGCGTGTGTGTGTCTGCGTGTGTGTGACAAAAGTTCCGGATCCCATAACTTCAATATCACGATTCCAAAATTTTTTTCGTATTCCTCAAGTTTACATCCAGAGGAACAACTGATTAGATTTTGGTTATAATTGGTGAACAGGAAGTAGCCTCATTTGAAGATTTAACAGTTAAATTTGATTTATTGACATTTAACGTTATTATAACTTAAAGAATATATTATTCTCTATACGATTTGATTACATTTTATACTTCATATTTAATAGATACAGAGATAAAGAATTTTAAAGAAATTAAATTTTATAATTCAGCCAGCTATGCTAAACATGGAAACTACTAATATATTCATATAATTCAAATTGACAGATGTCAGTATCAATAAAAAGCAAATTAATGTGGCAGAGATGAGGATGTTGAAGTAGATGTTGGGGAAGGCACGGAAAGATACGGTAAGAAAATAACTCTAGTGTTACAAGTTTCTAGAAAGATACAAGAAAAATGATTACATTGATTTGAACATGTCATGAGGAGAAATGAAGAATTATATTTGAACAAGAATGAGTAGTTTAGTAATAGAAGGTTGAAGAAACAGAGGAAGACCAAAGATAAGATTGAAGAACTGTATTGCGGAAGACTTGAGAGAAAAAGAACTGAATTAGAACGACACGCAAAAATAGCGACCCCTAACGAATGGGAAAAGCTAAAGAGGAAGAAGATGTCAGTGTCAAGTGCAATTTGAATAGTTTATATATGAAATAATTTTACTGGAAATTTAGAATCTTTTGCAAGAAAAATTATGTGTGGAATTTATACATTATACACAGGACTGACGACGGAAGGTATTGTGCTGGCCACAACAGATTTTTTATTATGTTTCTAGTTTCTTCACAATTTCAAAAAGAAATTTAAATATTTTTATTAGTTCGTAGCAATCTGACTTATGGAAAATAAATCCCGTATTCTTCAATAATTATTATTTTCATACGTAATATAACAAGTGATATGATTATCATCGATGATATTCTCGAGTGAAACCGAGCTGCAAATTTCACGAGTCCGAAGGACGAGTAAAATGTGCTGCTTCGGTTTCACGAGCAATATCTTCGATTATTAATCATATCACGAGATTATATTTAATGAGAGAATATAATGAATTTTTGTAACATATTATGTTAACCTAACTTTTGATATACACATACATATTCATAATGTATTAAAACATGGTACTTACGAGTTTTATTTAATATATCGGAGTTTGAATTATTGTTATTACTTATTTTATACTAAACATTAATTGTCAATGTCGTAAATAAAGAAAACAAATCCCTTAGTAACGACAATAAATAAGGTGATAATTTCTTTGTTTTTTTATCATCGCTGTGATGTGACATGTAACTAGGCAGATTCTGAATGTTGATTGGCGGAAAACATGTCAAGTGACTAATGAATTATATTCTCACCGCAATAATTCTTTATAATAATGACACGTTCCTTATTCGAAATACACATTCATTATTTAATTTATTTATTACAATAAAAAATTGACAATATGAATAATATTTTTTTTTTCAATGTCATAAGGTCATGGCTACTGCAAGCAATTAACGGAACTTTTGAAATTTCTTTTTAAAATTATGAACAAACTAAAACCATAATTTAAAATGTAAGAACAGTTTTGAATACAACTTTTAATTCTATACAACTTTGCACTCTACAGTTTTTGCGGTAAATATATAGGAGAGCAGGGAATTGCGTAAAACAAAAATCCCACCTGTATAGTGCGAACTTTTTTGCAATTAGTGCTTATTTCGTTTTCCATTTATATAATCAGTGAGCACTAGATGAGTTGAGTGTTACATGTTTCATTTATACTTTTCGAGTGAACTAAACCTTATTGAATGCGCTCTTTCTTGCACATTGTAAAGTGAGCGAATAACAGTTCAAAGTATAAACAAAATCTCTTTTACCCTACTTTTCAACTTCTCAAGTCACCATCTTACCACTTTGTAACATCGTCGAGTTCATGAAGTCTCAGGTAAATCATGGCGCTCGGTCTATAACGCTGAGCATAGTACGACTATGTCGGAATTTAATTAAATCGAATGTGGCAGCCAAGGTAAGGCAGCTAGTAACTGCCGGCAGCAGCGATGAGCAGTGTGCGCGTTCGCGTTCGTTATTCCGGCACCGCACTCGACTCCAGACTCCGGTTATGGCTTCCGGACTACTTCCGGATCTCGGTAGGATAAGTGGAAAGTCACTCAGCCGGTTTATATAGTTTAGTTAAGTTGTTACAAGAAAAATTGTATGTTTTGTGTTAAGTTTCAGGGTGTAATGGATACTAATTTACTGTTCCATATTTTGAGGAATACAGTGATATAGTTTCGTTCACAAAAGATGACTATTCAAAGTCACTTGTTCGAAAAAAGAATACACAGCCCTTTATATAGCAGTAGGCTTAGCAACATTTCATATTAGAAGAGAAAGATAATTTATGTTGTATGACAGATATGCGTAAATTAGTGACATTCTTTCTAACACACTACAAATAATAATGACATTTGTCGTAGGGTTGTCTAAATATCTACTACAGTGCCCTCTGTGCTTATGTTTACCCAATATTGAGGTTTAAATTAAATTATTATTCCATGGTTTATATCAAGTCTATGTTGTGCGCGCGCATTACCCTTTCGTTCGTTTGTTTGGTATACGTCCAGTGTGGTCTAATGTTCTGGAACGGAATAATGACGTATACCGATATACAACTGTATATGTTTTCAGTGGAAGTGATGTAAATGTTGGAGAAAGATTTTGGCAAAAAAGCTATAACACAATTAAGGACTTATGAATAGTACAAAAGTTTACAAACTGGCGATGAAGACGTGGAAGATAACAATAAAGCAGGGCACCCTAGCACAAAGCTGATTAACAAACATACGAGGGCAGTTAAAAATTAAAAATAAAAGGGTACTGGCGGCCTGGGAAATTTTTGTTTCGGAAAGTTGGCACCACTATCGTATAGAGGGACTTCTCCACTTTCAAACGAGTGGTCCGGCAGCTCTCTACGGTAAGTAGTTTGGCAATAGCAGCCGTTTCCAATGAAGCATCCTCTTCACTCTCCCGCCAAGTTCGAGATCCCCTCGGTTATACGGGGAATAAAAGTAACTGACATTTGGTGGCAAAATTTAATAGTTTCCAAGTTGAGAAAACAAGTTCTTGTTTACATTGAAAGATATAGACGATTCATAAAAAAAATGAGTAAATCTAAATGATATTGCTCAATTCCACAATGCAATAATTATTCTATTAACAATATATCGTTCTATTATTTTCCTAAAGATGTGAAGATGCGATAAGCATGGATTCTCAACTGGATTCATCTATTAAAATAGGGAAAAAGGTAACCAAGTTTATGAATGTTTGTTCTGATCATTTTATCTCTACAGCTTTTACAAGAGGTACGTATTTATAAAATATGTGTAACTAATTTTTTATTATTATACGTATGATGTCAACAGGATATCGTGCAAAGACGGGGAGAAAAAAATTAAAATTTGATGCTGTTCCATCTCAAAAGTTACAGTAGGTAATTTTTCTACAGGAAAGAACACAGGATGTTCAACCAGAGAATTCAAAACAATAAAACGGAATATTAATAATAAATATAGTTACAAAATTGTTCAGTGATAGTATTGAAAACGAAAATACAAATATTTCATCGCAACCTTCTTGTTCGATGAATCCGAATCGCTGTTTTCAACATCAAAATCATATAACATATCCGCGATCGCGATCAATTGTGACTAGGAGTGCCAAGTTAATTTAACAATTCGTGATGTGAAAGAAACATTTATTGACTGTTTATTCCAATTTGATAAAAACATGTGTGTATACACCGGAATACAGCAGCTCAAAATTACTTTGATGATACAGTGAAATAATGTGGAAATTTTCCAACCAGGGAAGATGATTATAAAAAATTGCCAAAATGCTTTTCATATTATAAAAATGTTCGTATGGATTTGGATGCTACTGAGAT
This sequence comes from Harpalus rufipes, assembly GCA_951394225.1. NCBI lineage: Eukaryota > Metazoa > Arthropoda > Insecta > Coleoptera > Carabidae > Harpalus > Harpalus rufipes. Next base: position 22,539,421 of record OX596283.1, read on the forward strand.
AAAAGTGCAAAAATCTAAATGTTTAACTTGTAATATTAGAACTTACTCTACCTACAAAAAAAACATACAATTAAATTTACGATTGGAATAACACCTCCTGGAACTATATATTTCGTTATTCCAGGATATAGCGGCCACACGTCAGGCAAAACAATAATTAACGAAAATTGTTTGCAACTGTTAGATTCATTTATTGATGCTGTATCCTTCAAGTTGAAAGTTTGAAGACACATACCTAATAATTCCTTCTCTTCCGTATAGTGACGTGCGCCCCTGACTTAAGAGTATACGAGCGCCGCTACTGGTAGAATATTCCCGGGCGATGACGTAACCCCTCGGCGGAATAACCAATACGCGTTGAAACGTGTTAATTACACCGGTGAACGAAATCTTTTGTATTCGATGATGGTCGCGTCGGAAAGTTCCAGAAGGACACTGGGCTTTATAAATACTCTCCAAAGGACACCGGAGGCAAAGTCTGATATATAGAAGCAACGAGCAATGAACATCTGGTGATATAAATTAACAGTCTACGAGTCGTGAGCATAAATAAATGTAGTTATATAAATAAATATAGTGATATAAATATTGTTTAAATAAATAATCTTAGTGTTTAAGCATTTAATAATGTTCTTAGTCTTAAATTAGTGTTTAAAATTATTTAATCATAGTGTTAGTTATTTTTATTATCTTTTTAAAATTTATCCTAATTATTTATCGTTTAATAAACGGATTATTTTAATTAATATTATTTCTCTTATTTTTACACTTCACCCATATAAATAAACATTACAGTATCTTTCTTGAATCCACAAAATCGGCCGTATATACTACAGTAAAACTTCGAAGGGCGGTCCAGAACCGAACGCAGGGAATGTTGACTCGCGGCGTGTGTATGCTACACTATACACAGTGTGAGTAAGCAAAACTACTGGATCATTTTGGATGGGCTGTTGTGGACCTTCTGTTGCACAGTCCCGATCTGGCCACCATCTGATTTGCTTCTCTTCCTTCATTTAAATAAGCATCTGGCAGAAAAAATAATCAAAAACGAAGATAATGTAAAAGAAAGAAGTGATAGTGAAGGGGCAGGTGGCAACAAAAAATTTTTACCCCACATACAAATGGTGAATGAAATTAACGGGAACTATGTAGAAAAATAGTTGAGACATATAGCATAGATTTTTAAAAATAATTTCTTTTTTCGATTTTTGGTAGATACTCTATGTATCTTTAATTTTTGGACAGCCCTCGTATATCATTAAATATGATAGACGTATAAAATTTTCTGATGAAGAGCTTGCATATACGCTACAGATAATTAGTCATCGTTTAAATAAAAACATAAAACGATAAACTTAAAAGAAGCAAATAATAATTTAATAAGTATAACTCAATAATTCTTTCGCGCTACGCGTGCATTAGACAGCACATGTCATTAATAACAAGCCAAGTGTCCTCGCTTGGGCAAACAACATGCAGTTGTCGTCACATGCAGCAAACGGTCTCATGTAAAATTAAATTACCATAAAGCACGGCTAATAATCCTGAATCTCTGACCATGATTAAGAATGACACATTAGTTGCTCGTGTTCTTATAAATATTAATGAGAACAACACACTCCCACTACACCCTCGGCCCGACTGAAGTGTTTGGCGTTGCGTGGCGATGTGGTGATTTTGTTTTGATGCGCGGTTGTTTCATGGCAATCTAGATGAATTACTCTGGGAATAGATTTCAGATTTGGTAATTGGATGTTTGTGAATTATATGTTGGGGTGATTTTTTCGGAGTTCTACACAAAATGAGAATTTTTGGTAGATACAAATCTTATTTTCAGTTGAAATGTGTTCAACTCTTAAAGCATGAACTATATTTACAGCATAAAAATTTCAGAAAAATATATTACCAGTTTTAACAACTTGTTCTAATTTGCTATTTCACAATCTTCTTATTTTTCACATAATTTAATACATTGCCTAGTTCCAATTTTTAATCTACGTGCAGTAAAAAAAATCTGATGTGGCCAGCACATAACCTCTCGCCGTATATTTTACCTGGCTGTATGCATAAAGCAAAGATTATTTTTATAAATACAAATAATATATTCATATAAATCTATGACGTATGAACTTCTTTATTATTCAATAATAGCATGTCTCAACATGAAGATATTTTACCATAAAATATGTTACAATAAATTACAAAGTAGAGTTTACCATATATAAATATTAGGCTGGTAACAGCAATTTTCAATTCGAACAACTTTGTTTACTTTCTCTTCATATTCTTCTAGTAAAAACATTAATTTTGGGCGGTCTAAAATGTATATATCTGGATTGTGCATCTATTCTTATATATCTTCTTTTACATTTTATTTTTTCATACTTGTTATATCTAAATAACCTTAATTCCCTTTAATAAAGTGACGGATAGATTGCACTCCGATTTTGTCAATATTTACAACTTACTTGAGAAGAATTTGATAGCTTTTTCGCAATTCAAAGTTACTCTAGTCTACAGTACTGGTGTACATTGTCCCATAATGTTTGAAACAAATTTAAGTCCTTCAACCTAGACTTGTCATCTCCATAATAGTCACAGATGAAGAACTAAGGGATTCTCCAAGTACATTTTTAATTCATTACTCATTATTTCTGACACTGACATTTATCTGTCAGTTACAAATAATTTAAATTATCAACTATTTTTCATGGCATTCTTTCGGCTGTCAAATTTATTACAACAGATTATTTTATATATTATACTTCTTTTATCTCTAAATCTATGGAATATATAATAAAATATTTAAATGTATCAGATAGAGAATTTAATTTTCTTTAATATTACCACGAAAAATTTTCAAAAAATAATATTTAGAAGATTTTTTTCAAGAATCTTCTACTTCCGGTTGTCCAATTGTTACCAAAACCTTTTCAGATCTTCCCATGAATGTCCGATTGGGAAATACGTTGTTAAACAAATTTTAAGTCTTATAGTTTTTGAGTAACCGTCCTTCCAACATCCCACACACACACATACACACACACACACACACACACATCCACACACACACACAGACATCATCGTAAAAATGTTAAAATCGGATTGTAGAGACCTTAAAACGTGCTTATTCAATAAAATCTGGATATGCGATTTTTAGCATGAATGCAATACCTCTCTTAGCGAGAGATAAAAATTAAAGATGTCCGATCAAGGTCATCTGCATCATGAACGAATTAACAAATTGGCATACATTTATGTCTGTACTTTGTAAAGACTACAAGATTGTGCGATAAGGATGGATATAACACGCTTGTATTTCAAAAATTTATATTGTTTCGACTAAATTAGGACATTCCATTTTAAAATTGTTGATAATACTTTCGCTGTAATGTAGGTTTATTTATTAATTCAGATATATTACCTTGAATCATAGCAGTACGAAGAAAGTTATTTTCTGTCAGTGGCACTGACACTGACATTGTGTCAGTATCTTATTTTTCACACATTTGGTTTTACATTTGCTAATAAACTTACCAGTTGACTTGAATTTTGAATACTTTTACGATAACATATATTTTTATAATAATAAAATAACAGTAGTATCTAATGTACCCTCATAAAAACTAAGTAAACGACACTACTGAATTTGACAGAATGGGCGGAGCTAAAATCTTAATGGGGACTTATGATTTTGACGTCATCGGCGGCAGATCGGCAGCGGACCTCCCTCCACACAATTTAGAAAGGGACAAGAAATTTTTAGAAAGAGCGAGTTGATATACCATGGCCGAGTCGATCAAATGCTTTCCCTCTTCAGCACCTCCCCGTTGATCCCGTAATTTGTTATTTAGTCAGCAAAGTTTGGTTAAGATATTATGTGCAATGATTGTTATTAATGAAACATTGAGGAATCGAATCTTTCTGATTCTCACGGAGGGCAAACAAATTCGATTTCATCGTTTCAATTTGAAAAAACATGAACTAAAGCCATGTAAACAGTACAAATTCCAATGTTGAGAGAGACGGAAAAAATAATGAAATTTCTTTTAGTGTATATCCACGTCACATGATTTGTCTCTGGATGTTAAATTATTAAATTTAGTTTTCTTTGGAGTTTATTGGAAATATCTGTATTTCAACTTTGGCATAACTGTGGGATTTAACAAATCATATAGAACATTAAAATGTTCTACTGATAAGCCGGTGAAATATATAAATTTTACAGCATCATTGCTTAATAAATTATAATTTAGTTTCCAATTATTGACAAATTTAGTTTCATTTCTCGATGTCTCTACAGCACCAAATAACTTTCTTCCATAATAATTGTTGACTGTTTGGGTACTACTTTCCTAATTAATCTTTATTTCTGTTTGTGTGGAGTTGTTCTGCTTATTATCAATTTTTATATGTGTTTTTATTAATATAAACTTGTGTCTCTTTATTAGTAGACAGCTTTATTAAAGTTGCTTGAGTTGCTGTATTAGTTTTTCCAAAATAAGTTTGATTATGTTTGTCCACTTTACAAACATAGGTTTGCGTCATTTTATCCTTATTTTGTACATAATTAGACTTCCTTTTTTATCACAGGTTCCTGTAAATACATTACTAATTCACATTCAATTTATATTCATATTATTTCAACTTCCGTGTTCAGTCTCAGACATGTTTCTTTACAAACAATGGTTGTTGTGATCACGTGGGACCAAATATGGATCACGTGATAAACGACAAACTTAAGAGCTAAATCTTGCTCACTACATAACTAATTATTAAATACTTTTTTACACACTAGTTGGCGATGAAAATATTTGAATTGTATAAGTCCCCATTCAAACAATTCAAATGACCTTGAGTTTGTCTCCTAGCAATTAGCCAAGCCAAGCACCTTGACTTGAAATTAAAAAAACTTTACATTGAATTGAAAATTCTAGATTTTAAAATTTTAAACTTGGCTTACTCTACATTTGATGGAAAAGTTTAGCTTAGCCTTGAAAACTCAACATTTTAAAACTTTATACTTGGCGTCATTTACGAGCTTTTCAAGTCTTTCAAGCTTTATAAATTCTCATGCACGAACTCATTTGACGAAGAAGCTTGTTTTCAACCAAGCTAATTGATAGTTGAAGGCATGGTTTGGCTTGAAATTACACGCTTTTAAATTTGTTAAGATTTGTTTGGCATCAGCGTGATAACAGCTGTAAATTTCAAGCCAAACTAAGCCAAGCCTTCGACTATAACAGACCCACATTCTTGCGGAAAATGAGTATTCTCTAATTAAAAATGAGTGCAGGAAATAACTATTCCCGCAGTACTTCCGTGACAAATTAAAACATTTTTTTTTTGTTTTATTGTCATAAAAGCAATTGTCATGATCACTTTAAAATACCAGCTATCCTAGTAGTAGAGATATGTCAAAAATTTGGAAAACATTTCAATTTTTTTCCAATCTGGACGAATGCAAAAAAATTGTTTGCATCACTTGCGGTAAATATGATTATAAAACAAATTTCAAAACACGCACTCGTTTTGGAAACTTACAATCGTTGCAGAATCACAAACTTTCCGTACTTGTTACAAAAATAATTATTCCAGAATTTGATTTAGAAAATTCCAGTTCCAATATCTACATATTTAAAGTAGTGTACAGTTTCTTATGGTATTGGTATTACATGTTAATTTTATAGAAATATAGTACTTCATTAATTTTATAAAAAAAACAATGTAAGTTATTCCATAAGAAATATGATTTTTTTCTGGACGAACAATCCCCAGCTTATTATATAATTTCCATTCTAAAACATGAAAACAACAAATTTATCTAAGCTATATTCTTGGCTTCATGTATCCCAGTTGCCATTTTCTGCATTCTGTGGTCAAAATCAATAACTTTATAATTTCAATAGAGAACCACAATAGACTGACTATCCATACACTTAATCAATTGTATTCGTGTTCTAGTAAAACACATTCACTTAACAAGCCTCTACATCAGTATAGACTAGAGCACCGCCACTGCCACTATACTATACACAACACAATGCATCTAGCTTCCAATCAGTAAATGCAACAGTTAATATCGTTGATAGCGTATATAGCTTTGCCTCAACGTGGCATTCGGTTATCGTTCGAAACTAACGCGATTGTATGCCTGCCTAGTCAAAGCACACTAGAATTTGTTGGTGTTGATTTGTGGTTATCGGGATACATTGATATTTTTTTGGTTTTCAATTCAAATGGGAAAAATGATCGAATTGAAATTACATGGATACTGTAAATTTATTCGTGCATGGAGATTATTTATAGTTTTTTGAAATGTTTTCCAACAATAAAAATTCATTTTGTTTGGTAGATAAATATTTGTTATAAATATTTCATTCATGTGAATTAAACCGATATTTTTTTATTGTGATCCAAGGAATTTACATTAAAAATCTTGGTGTGGCAGAATAACCTCCCTAGTTTTGAAGGTGACTTAAAAATATATTTTCAAGTTACAACGTAGGAAGTTTCATATCATGTATTTTTCAAAATAATATCTCGGCCAGAGTGGTGTCCGTCATTGTCCAAACACTGTTGCAAGCTACTGAAATTTCACATAACTCTTTCTAGTATTGCTTGGTGTATACGGCGGATTTCTGTGCGGATTCCCTCCTTTCAGAGTTTGCAGGTTCCTCGGCTTTGAGATTACGCCAGCGAAAAAAGTCGCACAATGTTAAATCTGGCAAGTGCGCGGACCAAGGTTCGCTTCTCAGGAAAATCATGCGCCCAGAGAATATTTTCTCGAAACCTGCATTGATGCTCGCGCTGTGTGGTCCTTGGCCCCATCCTGCCGAAACCAGTCCTTCTCCAGGCCAAGTTCATTAAGAACTCTTCAGGCAAAAAAATCTGTAACAAGCTCACACACCGTCAGAATTGATGGTAACTGCCCGATTTCCATATGTCAATGTTTTCGAATGTTCGAACAGTCCATGGTAGTCCATATCCTTTCCTGTCAACAGATCCTAATTCCCTAAAAAAAAATACCAGCAAAGTACCTAATCAATTTTCGAACCAGAACTGCTTGGCGAGGGAGTATTTAATAATAAATAAGATTAATGTCTCCTAGAAAGTTCCACGATTTATTTCTTAATTATAAACCGGTTTATTAAAATGTAAAGATATAAGATAAGAACTATGTAAAAAGCCAGAGAGAGAATTAAAAGAAGTTTAATAAGAAAGTAATAAACCTCTTTAAGCACGCCATTCTGCAAACAAACCATCCCGTTGAACACAATAATAACCATTTCAAAAGTCTTGCAAAACTCGTCGAGAACAAATGTCCTCCTCTGGATGACGACCTGGTAGGCTCGCCTCGCAGGTACAATTTGCTCGGTATTAAATGAAATCTGCATAGTAATTTCCCTTCCGGAAGTGACACTAATGACAAAAGATGACAGTCTAATTACTGAAATCCTCTTTTCCGTCGGACAGAATGATGTCAGAAGTGCTGAGATAAAATAAACAAAGATATAAGAGATTTATCTTCTTCCTACGCTTCCAACACGCATTAATTTTCATAAAACGCGACAGTTAGTGGTGTAAGGAACGTAAGCACCTAACAGGTAAATCAGCAGATGAGATCAATCACAATGTTTTTAGTTCTGATTCTTGTGCAATGGATTCAATGCTACAATTGTTATCTTTTTTAATTTGCTGCATCTGTTTTCCAAATAGAGTAGTATACTGTATACTCTGCAAATGGTAGGAAATTTCTACAAATTTCTTTCGACTAGTTTAAAAATATATTTTAAACTTTCTAAAACTAAATATATTATTAGAGTATTGCCTCATTTAATATTGGGTTACATCGTCTTTAGTAATAACAGCTTTAATTCTATTAGACATTGTATTTACACATGTCTTGTTAGGTTTTACGGTATGAACTAAATTTTTACTAAGCTATTTTCATATTGTAACGATTATTTAGTTGGGTGAAGTGTAAAAATCAAATAATTGTTATTAATTAAATTTAAATGTTTATTAAATGATAAATGATTTTTAAAAAATCTGTTGTGGCCAGCACAATACCTCTCGCCACTTCCATCTTTGGTTACATAAGTATAGGACGCGAGCAGTCATGTGACTCTGTTGGCCTTGACAAGCAGATAGGGGGGGAGTCAGAAGGACAGTTAGTAATTATGCACATAAATGTCAAATGTCATAATTTTTTTGTTAAAATTTCATGATTTTCCAATTCCAAGTAAATTTCATACTTCTGGTGACAAATAAACCACATGAAATCAGAAAATCTTAAAATTCTGAATGAAAAAATATGAAATTTGACATCTATGTATATAGTTACTAGCTGTCATTGTGACACGGGCCCCCATAGCTGCATACCAAGGCCAACAAAGTCACATGACTGCTCGTGTTCTATTGAATTTAACATTTCTTTTATACCTATACTCTACATCAAAAAAATTACTTTTACCAATTCTTTATATTTAGATTTATTAATTTTAAATTAATTCTATGAAGAAATTTTGTCCTAACTCTTCTAATATTTCAAGATGTTTCCAATTCATTGTCGGGATTGATACTATTTCTATTTTAAATATTTAACATTTTAATTTTCAATTGGTTTCCATGGCATTATTTGGGCTGTGAGATTTATTACAACAGATAATTTTAATTTTTCAAGAATCTGCTACTTCCTGTTGTCCTATTGCTACCAAAACTTTTTCAACTCTTCCCATTTACATAGATAAACAGATATTAAGTCTTATAGTTTTTAAGAAATCGTCCTTCCAACATCCTCACGCACGCACTCCTACACACACACACACACACACACACACACACACATACATCGTAAAAATGTTAAAATCGGATTGAAGGGACCTTAAAACGTGCTTATTCATTAAAATATGGATATGCGATTTTTATCATGAATCCAATATCTCTCTTAGCGAGAGGTAAAAATATTATAAAAATAACGATCACTATGATTAAAAAAAAAATAATATACTATACTTGCCGACAAATAGGTATGGACTGAAGATTTCTACACTGATGTCAATTCAGCATGACAATGTTGAAAATACTAAGTTATGAAGAAGTGGCAACACCGCAGGGCAAGGGACAGGGTGCGGAGAAAGGAAAAGTTAAACATCAGTCCATACTTATTTGAAGGCGACTATATTTAAAAACTAAGATTATTATTAAATACTTAAACACTAAGATTATTTATTTAAACAGTAACATAAGACTATTTATTTACACGTTATTTAATTCACCAACTTTTTATTTATTTCCCATTCAACTGTACGAACTCCACTGACCAACTCTCTCCAGTCACTGAACTCGTGAAATCTATACTGGTCTCAACTGAATTGACTCCTCCCACAGAGCTGCATTACTTTTATATCTATCTTTTTATTATTCGAGCACATTTCAGTATATTTCCAGTACGTTCCAGAACAGTAGAAGGATAAGGCGAGCGAGAGTAATTAAGCTTATTTCCCCTATCTGTTTACTCTCTCGTCAGCCGCCTGAGACCCGGCAGTTATTGCCGTAAACGATTATGTTCTAGAGCATTCGGCCAGTGATGTCAGTTGCATGCTGGCTAGGCTCAGTGGCGTCGGCTGCGCACGGTACAATAATGTGCCAAAAGTAAATTGTCTTGTGGCCACGAGCCAGAGTGTCTGGTCGTGAATCTGGGGAACCGGGTTCGATCCCGCCAGACGTCAAATATTTCGAATTTTAAATGGCACAAAATTGACTCCTGTGGTGCAGTCTCCACGCCAGCAATGAGTGTTGAAAATATAAGCCGGCTGAACTAGTGTAACCCTGGGCTCGTATCTATAATATTATAATATTCCTCTAATTCGTTCGTTTAGCCGTCTCTAAGTCAAATTCTGTGTTAATAATAATATAATTTATTATTCAACATAACAATGTCCCAATTACAGAATAATACAATTAGAAATACAAAGAAAGAAAAGTGAGATTATAATAACAATAATTACATACAAGAATAATAATATACGTATAGAAAACCTAGGTATATTACAGTATCTAATTTGGCCTTAAAATCCCTAATATTTAGACAAAAATCTAGCTCAAAACAAATTGTATTATAACAGCGACAGCGACACACAGACCTGATTGGAGAATTATAGTGGTAGTTGGTACGTGACGAAGGGATGTATACTTTCAACAGCATTTATTAGATATAGTTGTGATGGGTACTATATAACAGAGCAATAATCTAATTTATTTATAATTAAAGCATGAAATAAAGCAATGTAGCATGAAATATATTTAAAACCTGAAATTGAAGGTGCATGGTAAACTAAAGTTAATTTTGTGTCCAGAAATAGTCCTAAATCTAAAGTACACTATTCATGGAATAATCATAACTAAGTGAAATAAATTTTCTAGAAAAGGTTATAACTTGACAGTTGTCTACGTTAAAATGTAACTGATTGCTTAGTGACCATTGACGTATGGAATTAAGATTGTGCTGCAATAATTTACAATCGTCTAAGCTGGCTATACATCTAAATAATTTGAATTCATCCGCATACATCAGGAGATGGGAATACTGAATTATATTGGCAATATCATTAATAAATAATATAAAATCAATGCACCTGAAACGGAGCCCTGAAGTACTCCAGAACTAGTTTTTTGATGTATAACCATTACAATAAGCATACTGAAATCTTTTGTTATGAAATTTTACAGAAAACCCGATTTATAGAGCAGTATAGAGTGACTAACAGTATCGAACGCCTTTGAAAAGTCGATGTAAATCATGTCGATTTATAATAAAACCTGAAGTTCATTCCTCTTTGGCTTGTCTCTCGCGTATTGAGAGTAAAGTTTTCGTGTGCTGGAGGGCTACTTCTACTTGAGGGATGATCAAAGTCGGGTTGATGTTTAGAGAAGCGGAGCCAGACACTGGCAATGCTTGGAATTAGGTAGAGTTGCTTCACAGAGCGCCAGAACGACCGCGAACTAAAGACGCCTTATGACCGACGACCGCACCGTCCATCTTGTCCCGTCAGACCAACCCAACTTGCACCTGGTCCTTGACGTTAATTGGAAAACTTAGATGAACGAATCAATTTGTTTAAATGTCAATATTGTCCTTCTCCTTGATACATGTTATGTTGAACTTGTAAATAGTCTGGGATGGATGTAAAGTAGTCGTTCTTTTTCTTCCAAATTCTTGTTTAAAACTTTAAATTAACTATTTTAGGGGTTGCCTAAAGCAGTAATGTTAAATAACCCATAACATCATTACATGGAGTCTCGTGGACCTGTGTGTTCAATTCCGATCATGTGGAGCACTCTTCACGATAGCAATGAGTGCCCCTAAGGTTACGTTTAAGAAACGCCCGCACAATACGCATATGCTATCATTCCGATATCTGTGTACGAAGTTGATTGGCACACCTGGCAATGGGCAATATACCGCGTTGATATGTTTATTTATTTTTAAAAAAATCCGGAATTTGACTTATAAGCCAATTCTGATCAAATTTGTAATACCTGTAAGCAAATCTGTAAGGCCTGTAACATGGTACGATCAAATTGCAATTCTGATCACATCTGCAACAGAAAATCTATAAACGCTTACAGTTCTCGTAAATTCTTAAAAATAAATATAAATAAATATTTCATCACGGCATATTACCCATTGCTGGGTGTGCCAATCTGCTTCATACACAGATATCGGTAATGATGGAATATTTGTACCGTGCGGGCGCTTACCAGGCGTCACCTCACGGGCACTCATTGCTGGCGTGGAGAGTGCGCCACAGGGGTCAATTTTGTGCTATTAAAATGCGATGTAATTTTTGGCGCCGGTCGGGATCGAACCCGCGTCCCCAGATTCGCGACCAGACACTCAGGCACACGGCCACGAGAGAAACCTTGGCCGTTAGCTTACAGATTATTTTTAATAAAAATAAATGAGTAACAACGATTAATATTTAATTGGTAAATTATGAGAATTAGTAATTTCGTATAATAGGTTATTTCAGTTACGTTTTTTTTTTTACAAAAATAGTAGTTTACATGAAATTGTAAATCTGTTACAATTCCCTATAAATTTGGACGAATTTGGAGAATAAGCATAAAAAATCAAAAGTAATGAGGATAGCTAAAGGGGAAGGATCCGCAAACATGTGGTTAGGAGAGAAGGTAAAACAAGTAAGCTCCGTCAAATATCTTGGATGTTGAAAGTATTGTAACTTAGAATGGCAATAGTAAAGTAGAGTAGAACTGATTTGGAGGCGGCATTTTCGCCGAAACGTTGATGGTATTACTTTTTAGCGCACAATCGCCTTCTAAAATTGGCATACATATTTCAGAGCAGTAAGATCTTACTAGAAGGTGCAAGCGTGCACCGAAACGTTGGTAGTAAGAATAAATGCTGGTTGACTGAACTTTCGAGTAATTGTTAACACCTAATCCACATCGCAGTCGAGAAATTTACCCACAATTAAAAATAATAATGCAGTAATAATTTGTGTATACCTACATTATTTTTACTTATTTAGTGCAAAACGCAGCATTGTCACAGCTTTCTACATTAAGTACAAAATATTTGCGAAGTTAGTAGCAAATGTCAAAACATTATGAAATCGTAAATATGTCTGTAACTCGAGCCGATATGTGTTCAAAATAGTCAAATCTGTAAATCCGTAAATTGCGTAGTTACAGATTTATCGTAGCCTACATATTTACGAATTTTCAGTTTTACATATGAATGTGAAGCAAAGGCCGCTTATGTGGAACTAAAATTTCCTTCTTCTGCCGCCATTTTGAATATCGATTGATGACATTTGTCATGTGTTTTGTTTGAAGGTTATAAATTGTATTAAGTTAAAAATCTACTTTTATATTGTTAGCTATAGTTAATACGTTTACACATAATTTGTGGATAGTACTTGCAAAATGTTGTGTACTAGAGCGATCAATAACAATCAAAAACCGAATATGACATATGACAGCTGATCGATGACAGAAATCACGCTTATAAAATGATAGAGTAACAATGTTGCTGGTTGATGTACACAGATGTATTGCAGAAGACGGAACTACTGCTACGCTATTCGACCTTCGGTGTTAAATCATTTTGCCAAATGGCCTATTAGTTTACTTAAAAATTAAATTTAGAAATTTGAGTTTTTTTCAAAAAATCATTTGTGGAATTTGATTTAATTTTTGGCGAGAAGTATTATATTGGCCACAATAGATTTTGCATTTTGAATACTGTTGATCGAAAATTGTACAAGATTTCGATTTTAATTTTTATAAGAAGAATCCAAAACTCCGAGAACTTAGACATAATTTTTAACTGCATCTGAATTTCGAAAGTTTTCATATTATATACGTAGAATTTTATCTGTGTAATATGGAGGTGAATACATCAGAAAATATTATGAAAAACTTTGTTTCCATATTAGTTAGAAATAATAATTCTTGCATGTGGAACGCGAAAGGTAGAAAAAAGTTAATGAAGATAAATACGTCGTTATACTTTCGAGAGTATAACAAAGTAAAGAGTGGGCAGTGGAGAGAAAGCTCTGGAAGCTCGAGCTTGGAGCAAAGGCCCAGTTAGAGCTAAGACATTTGTGCCAAATTTCAAAGTTTTACCGTTTCAAGTTGCGCGGAAATAAATGAGAAGAAGAGGAAGAGATATATCACTAGACGCCGAGTTTCCCAGACGAATACTTTTAAATTTCTTTTTATGGCCGATGCAAGAGGCATCGGTTCTTAATAAAACCTCCTGAATTTGGCATTCCTAAAAGAGCTAAAAGACATTCTATTAAACTCAAGATTAAATTCAACACGTTCACCTATATTTTTATTTCCAACATTTACGAATCAATTTGTTCTTCCAGAACAATAAATTCTACAATATATTGAACCGTAATTTCTGTTCTCGTCTACGTTCGCATTGTTCTTTTAGCATGTTTCGTTTTTAATTTCAATGTAAGAGATGCGGATAGCAGAATTAAAGTTTTACCTCTATACAGGATGTTCATTTTATTTTGTCCACTATTGCTATCTCGAGAACTATAAAAGCTACGAGGTCGATTAAATGAACAAACAATTTCTATTTTACAAGACTATTTTAATGAGCGTAAAATTAATTTTTTTCAACCAATGGTTTTCAAACTGTGGGAACCAACTTTGTTATTTTAAATTAAACCATATACTTCTTATTTGCTTATTAGATAGATAATTTTATTCTGAATTCAATGATACAATATTTGCATACCCTTACATATTTTTTTTTGAGAAAAATTAATGTTTAGATTTATATTACTTTTATTTCTTTATAGCTAAAATAAGTGTGCCATGGACGATACAAGTGAATATGGATTCACATTTTAGAGTTTTGTGACTGAAAATGGAGGACTATTTGAGCAGAATTTGTTAATTTATGTGTTTGTTATTTTTTTGTAAGAAAGTAATTGTTTGTCGCATTCGTTTGTATCGTCCATAGCACACTTATTTAAGCCATACTGAAATAAAATAATAATTGTCATTTAAGGGTATGAATTCAGAATAAAATTCTCTATTGAATAAACAAATAAAAAATATAAAAATAAATTATCACGGCATATTGCTGAGTGTGCCAATCTGCTCTGTTCATGGATTTCGGTAATAATGATGACATATTTGTACAGTGCGGGTGTTTACCAGGCGTCACCTCACAGGCACTCATTGCTGGAGTTGAGAGTGCATCACAGGGGTCAATTTTGTGCCATTTAAAATTCGAAATATTTGGCGTCGGTCGGGATCGAACGTAGTTCCCTAGATTCGCGACTAGACACTCAGGCACGCGGCCACGAGACACCATATATAAAAAATATATAGTCCCATTTAAAATAACAAAGTTGCTCTCCACAGTTAGTAAAAAATATTTTATGCTCATTTATAAAATAAAAATTGTTTCTAATTTAACCGATCTCGAAGCTCTTATAGTTCTCGGGATAGCAATAGCGGACAAAATTATATGTACAATCTGTATATTCTAATCGGGTCCTGAGATACTCGTACCTTGATTTGATTCGACTGACCCAATAAAAATAGTAAAGTTTGACATATGATGTGTAGCCGATTTGCTAATAGGGTATTCTCGCATTTTTATTTTATTTTTTTTCTTAAAGAACAGGTATTTCTAAGAGTACCTGTGAAAACCCGAGTTAAAAATTCCTTTTAATAAGCGAGATATTAATTTTTAAAATTTAATTTTGGTGGGTCACGTGAAACATTTCTTAATTCTTTCACTTGCAGTTTTCATATTTAAACAATAATTAAAGTTATGATGAAAAATGAAAATAAAACACAAAGCACAAAGCAACGGTTCGATAATAGACGTCAAATGACAGCGAATAACACCAAAAAAATACAGACCATCCCTACAGCTGTACTACGAATACTCCCGAACGAACCGACGTAGACCCGAGCATGTACGTACCTAAGATGCGGCGTGTTATCATGTTCGAGCATGTAGTAGGGATATCAACTGGTCTCCCATTGGTAGTACAACTAGTACATCATCAAAATTTTAATGCTTTATATCTTTTGCAACAATCAATTTATAACATGTTTTTTTGCTTTTTCTGTCTCGTTTACCAATCAACTTTAGTATTTTAAATAACTTTTTAATATTTGTAATCATGAGAGAATACCCTATTTCGGGAAGTTGAGAAAATGTGTTTCATTTAGAGTAGCATACAAAATATTTTCACATACTAACTTTAACGACCTTTTTAATTCCAATCTTGCTGCTTGCTATTCACATGTAGGTACAGTTTAATTTTTAAAAATGTCTGATCAAGATTATCTGTATCTCTCTCATATTTGCATTGTCAATAACGATGGATATTACACGCTTGTCTTTCAAAAAGTCGTTTTGCTTTGACTAACTTACGACATGTCATTTTAATATGATGCTCATTGTTGACAATACTTTCGCTGTAACGTTAGTTCATTTATTATTTCGGATATTAACCTGTCAGATGTCACTGACTCTGTGTCAGTATCTTATTTTGACATAATATGTATTTGTTTTCACATTTGCTAATAAACTTATCAGTTAACATAATTTTGAATTTTGAATGGCTGTGCTAATGTTTACCCAGTGACGTTTAAATCGAATTACTATTCCATGGTTTATGTCAAGTTCATGTTCTTGTGTTTCGCAAAAACATAGATGAAGAATATAAATCTTTGAGAAAGGCATTATTTAAAAAACTTAATTTTCAAATAAATTACATTTTTTTATTTATTTAAAATGTATCCATAAATATTTCATGTTCCACGCCTATGCGTACGAAATGCAGTGAAGTTATCTGCAAGTAATATTACATCAGACGTAAATTACCTTGAATAATCTTCCGTGAACCAAACAATAATGAAGTTGACAGAATGGGCGCAGTTAAAATATTAACTCAAAAAATTAAATTCTACTTACTTTTATTTTCATTATGAAAGTGTTACTTTAATAACAAGATTTCAGTAAATAAATTGACACTTTATAAGTTGTTGCAAATACTAATTCTTATTTATGGTTGTGAAAATATAAATAACAATAAATTCCAGAATATATTGAAACGTAATGACTTCTTGTCGACATTGTTCTTAGTAATACGAGTATGTTTCATTTCTAACTTCACTGATAACAGCAGTGTGGGACAAAATTATTACACATCCAAAATTAGAACAGAACTCTCGTAAAGTCTGAAATTAATGATGTGTACAGGGACTTCAATTTCAAAGGGAAATTCGAAAAACATATTTTGTTAATTTTATTACCCTCTAAGGACTAATTTGGAAATTTTCAAATGAATTTACCCTTTAAATTGCAAACTTTGAAGCTAATGTTTCCGAAACATTGGCACTGTGTTAATAATTTATAAAAGTAAAGCAATATTCACCTTGTCTAGAATTTCAAGAGAGTCTTGGACTTTTCTTGTTCTTGTTTTATCTCTGCAGAAAATGCAAGACAAGAAAGAACTCTTGCAATATTATATTATAATTCAAATAATAACGTATGTCCTAAAAGTTTTTGACCAAAATTCATTTTTTTTATAATATAAAATGCAAATGTCGTCCAAAATCTAATGTTAGGTGTCCGTAGATAGTTGCACCTTGTGGATCACGCCTATCTTTATTTAATTTAAGTTCATAATTTTGTTGCTTATGAAACAGTCAATTATTAAGTATTATAAAACTTTAGGTAAATGCATTTTATATTATAAAAAAAAATTTTTGAAATTTTTGCCAAAACTTTTAGGACAGGATTATATTATTGTAGCTTTTACATTCCGTCACCTTTATTTAGGTAAAGAAGGTATTGTCTTTGGTCAAAAGAAGATTTTGACAATTTTTCTTGAAAAAACGCATTTATTGACAATTTATTGTTATTATAACTGAAAGAATATATTATTCTCTATACGATTTGATCGCATTTTATACTTCATATTCAATAGATATAGAGTTAAAGAATTATAAAGATATTAAATTTCATAAATCAGCCTGATATTCTAACCATGGAAACTGGTAATATATTCAGATAATTCAAATTGACAGATGTCAGTGTCAATGAAGTAAGCAGTTCAAGCAAATGCTACGTAACCGAACGAGACTAGTTGCTTAGTACACTGAAATATTTGCTATATGACGAACTAATATTCACAACTGTCATCGAGAAAGTTATACAGTTGTCAAATATAACATGTGTATCTCTCATATCCGTTTTATTGGTCTGGAAAGTTAAACAAAATGAATTTAAATATCCATACAGTTATTTGCAGATAGTGGAATTAATTTTGAACATTTTTTTGGGTCTAAGAAAATATTTTAAATTTAACAATGTTATGAACATTCATCACAAATCTTTGAAAGCCTTTTTGAGATGTAATTGATATAAACACCAGAACAGTACAAGTTAACTTTATATGAATAATTTGCATTTCCCGCCATTATATTTCATAAGTTAGTAAGACAAGCGAGATATTTGGCGCTTGGATTGCTTGCGAGCAAATCAAACAAATGCTAGGCTAGCAAAGTCGTTCAACAAATTATACTTCCGATAGCTTGTTTTGCTGGGGTTTATTGAACGCACCTAATGAATAGTAAATGAATGTGGCAGAGACGAGGATGTTGAGATAGATATTGGGGAAGACACGGAAAGATACGGTAAGGAATGAAAGAATAAGGGAAATAACTATAGTGTTAGAAGTTTCTAGAAAGATACAAGAGGGACGATTACATTGGTTAGAACAAGTCATGAGGAGAAATGAATAATAGATTGGAAGAAGAATGAATAAATTTTATAAATCAGCCAGCTATGCTAAACATGGAAACTACTAATATATTCATATAATTCAAATTGACAGATGTCAGTATCAATAAAAAGTAAATTAATGTGGCAGAGATGAGGATGTTGCAGAAGTTGTTGGAGAAGATACGAAAAGATAGGTAAGGAAATAACTCTAGTGTTACAAGTTTCTAGAAAGATACAAGAGATGATTACATTGGTTTGAAAATGTTTTGGATAAATAATGAATAGCTTAGTAATAGAAGGTTGAAGAAACAGAGGAAGACGAAAAATAAGATGGAAGGACTGTATTGCGGAAGACTTGAGACAACGGGAACTGAATGAGAACGACGCGCAAAACAGAAATCAGTGGAAGAAGACAATAAAAAATAGCGACCCGTAACGAATGGGAAAAACTAAAGAAGAAGAAGTAGATGTCAGCGTCAAGTGAAATTTGCATAGTTTGTTTATGAAATAATTTTATTGGAAATTATAATCTTTTACAAGAAAATTTATGTATGGAATTTATACATAATACACAGGATTGACGGAAGGTATTGTGCACATAATACACAGGATTGACGGAAGGTGATCGAGCCATCAACAACAAGTAACATGTTACAGTTTTAAAGACGTTAACAATTGGTGGATTGTTAAACGTCCTAAAAAGAACGATTTAGTCGTCGAGCAGCCAGTAGACGCCATAAAACATGGCGACGTTATTCAACTAGTACACGGTATAACCTTGTGCTGGCCATCAGATTTGTTTGTAATGGGTTTTGGAGAGAAAAATATAAAATATTTTTCAATGTATATTCCATTTTATACCAAATGATTAGGTAGAGTACGTACACGATAAGAATAAGCCAACCGCATCAGCGGGAAAGAGAGTGTCGTTGAAATTTATGGGTACGGTCGGAATCGTAGGCTCGTTAATTATGTTTAAACTGGGAACTAATTACACCCGGTATTTTTGGTCGGTAATTTAAAATTATTTTGAAGGATTTTTTCATTGTATTTAATGGTGTTTCAATGAAAAATCCATCGCAATATGCAATATAAGAAATATGCAAGAAGCTTGCAAGCAAGACAAGATTTTTGTTTGCAAAAGTAACGCAATTTTTTTGTCTTATTTTGCAAGATAAGATAAAAAGAAGCCTAGCAAGACAAGATATCTTGTCTTGTGAAACAGTAACCTTGACAATATCTTTATCTTGCTCAACATTCAGAAAATATATGAATACCTTTTTCAAATACAAAAATCTGATGTGGACACCACACGACTTCCTTGTACGATTATTAAACTATACATATTATTTTAATAAATAAATTACAAATATTAATTTTAACTTCAAAACAGTAAGATATATAGCGACCATAATCTAACCCGATTCTTTTTAAAGAGAGTTTTGATTACAACAAAGAAATATTTGATTACAACAATGAATATGACTAATTTCACAATAAAAATATTATATTTGTTATTGTACGAATCATAAAATTGCACGTATTTAACGTAATTTGACATGAACATTTTTTTTATGTTTTTGTCCTAATCCATAGTAAGCTTTATTACAAAAACAAAAAGTATATAATTTTTAAATTTACATATCTCGCTTATACAAAGGGCTAATTTAATAATACTTGATGTGCTAGACGCAGAAATTAATTCTCTAAAACTTTTATTTGAAGCATTTATTTCTAAAATCAAAATAAAATCATTTTATTCAAGAAAAACTGTTAACAACTTCAAGTAATGTACCATTTTCGGTTAGCCTATTTTAACCAAAATATATTATGTTATTACGATTGACATAAAAGTTTTGTATACCAAATTGAAAAGTTTTGGATTATATTTTGAAACCGTTTTTCATTAAAATATATTATAGGCTTCATGTAAAGTGCCACTTCTAGAAATTGTGTAATAACGAGAAAGGGAGGTGCACAACTAGAGTCCTAAATACAAAATTTCAACTTTCTACGACTTACCATTTTTGAGTTATGCGAGATACGAACGGACGTACGTACGTACAGACGTCACGACGAAATTAGTCAAAATGGATTCAGGGATGATTAAAATGGATATTTCCGCTGAAATCTGAAAACCGAAATTTTTCGCGATTACAATACTTCCTTTCCTTTGATTTATTCTTTCTTTGAATTTTTTCGTAGAATACGAGGGCCACGTTAGAATTATTGAGATTAAGAATATTGGATAGGCCGTGGAGAACAAAATACCTATTATTTGAAATTAAATTGTACAAGTTGAATAGAACTTAGCAAAACCAAAGAGCGTTGGACAGCTTCAACACGTTTTTCGCGAGAAATAAAATAAAAAGTAATAGAACACTCACCATATTTACCTGATTTAACAATATGCGACTTTTGGCTGTTTTTTCGACTTTACGGTGTGAAGGTTTTCGCTTGAAGAAGAGATTGATGCTGCGATTCATGATTATTTGAATAGAATTCCAAACGAATATTGTTTGGGAGCTTTTGAGACGTGGAAAGAAAAATGGAATTATATTATTATTGAAGGGACCTACTTTGAACATATTTAAAAGAAAATTCTAAAAAAATATGAACCATGTAAGGTATCTTATTCATAATAATTCTAACGTGATGCTTGTATTTGGCGAAAAAATTCAGTGATTGAATAAAAACTTCCTGGAAAAGGTTAGTGTGACTATGAGCAAACATGAGTTTTCCATTTCTTAGTTCTTAGGTCATAAAAAATCCCTTAATACGTGCCTGGATCGTAGCGCATTCATCCATCTTACTTTCCGTTGCGCCACTACTTCCGTTTCTGTATAAGAGTGTCGCCATAACTTCACTAGCCCGCCACGGACCATCTGTGGACCGACCTTGAGCCCTTTCTTACTCCTTCGGGCGCCTCTGAAACCTCCGACGCAGGAATGTACCTGCGTCCTGTGCTTTTTGGTAATTGCAAATAAATGAAAGGATGTACGGTGCTGGAAAGTGATATTTGAATGTTTGGGAGAAGTATGTTGTTGTAATGGTGCAATTAGTAAATGGAAGTTGGAGAAAGAGGGAATAATGAGAGTGAGTTATGTGTCTGGGATTAAGTGTGTAATTAAAAGGTGACTGCAATTGAGAATGTCATGAAATTAATGATTATTATTGAACTGTCATAATTATTTTGTGATATATTAATGCTATTTATTGTTATGTCTCATTTAATTATATATTTAATATTTCAAACATATGAGATATGATTCTGACATATATTATTCAAACAGTTTTTCAGAATGGTCAGTCATCAATCATCTAAGAAATATCGTTTGTTTTTTGTACAATAATATGTCATGTTTTGTAAATAAATTATATTCAATCAACCCATTCAAGTGTTTATACATACAGGCAGCCCATTTTATCTGTTCCCGCCTGAAAGTTTAAGAACAGGCAAAACAGATTGCTTTTCACAAGCCACTTCGTGTAAATTAGTACTTTAAATCAAATAATCATATATTATACAACAAGACGATTGAAAATTCTCGATTATACGAAACGTGTTGCCTGGAAACACCACGAGACCAAAGGTCGAGTGGTATTTCCAATAGGCAACTCGTTGAGTACTTCGAGAATTTTCTATTGTCGAGTTGTATACAGGTAGACTATATCATGAATAAAAAATAAATTAAAAAGTAAATAGTAAATTTAACGTAGACCTGTGGTCTACTATATTTTGACAGAAATGTCAAACTGTATGCTACATAACCTATCTTTTTGAATATCGTTGTAGTAGTATGTAATATGATATTGAAATGCTCGTATTTTAAAATAAATGCAAATAAACTAGCAACAGTGCAGTTTCTAAATTTGTGATCCAAATAATTATTTGTTTACTTGTCAAATTTTTACTTCAATAATGTCTTGCTGTCAAATAATAGATGCGTTCAATTATTTGTTTCGGTGCACTTGGAGCTGTCAGTGTGATTTTAAATGTCTACTTAAAGCATACAACGTACGATTTTCCTCCTCAAAGTCTAACTACAGATTCATTTATACACTCGATACTGTGTTCGAAGGAAAAATATCATGTCCGTAAATATAACTAAAAATGGCATTGTCAGTTCTGAGTACATAGAACAAAATAACCAAACGCACCTATAAGTGAAAATACGAAGGTAGGTATATTCGAATATACAAAGATTCGTATATTCGTTCACCATGGTTACTTAATAATAACCACTGAAATACGTGGTAACTAAGGAAATTCACGCATTCTTATTGGTTTATAACTTAATGAATGATATAGTCACAGAAAGTAAGAATAAAATAGTTATTTGTGTACCATGTGCGCGAAATATATGTGTAGTGCGCGAGACTGTAAGTTTTTTGACAAGGCTTTAGCCGGGTTAAAAAATCACTCGAGAGCACCAAACATATTTTGCGCACTAGGTGCATACAATATTTCTTCATAAACTAAATTTAATATTTAGAAAACAGATATAACTACTTTAAAAAAATAACCTCATTGACATCTTGTCAATATGATAGATAACAGTTGATTTTCATATAAGTTTTGACATATTTCATTTTTAATTTGTACACAAGTTTAATACTAAATTTATTAAATTATACATATTTATTAATATTAAAAACATTTACATAAATTAAAATGAAAGTTTTTGCTCATTTTATGTCTGAATTTTTATTTGTGCGTGAAATAGTGCGAAAAGTACGTAATGTGCACCAGTGTACAAAATAATGCACCCAGTGTACGAAATAATGCGCCGTGTATATCAATTCTTTTTGACAGTTGTAGAGAAAATAAATAAAAAAAACCAAATAACTATGAAAAGTAAAAAGGGTAATGATTTTTTTGGCGAAAACATAAAATGGGCACATGTATATTAAAATAGATATAATAATTGGCGACTTCATTAACGAAATTTTAAGATGTTTTATTTTAAAGGTTGATACTTGAAATCTTTATCTTTATTGTCCCAGAAAGAAGAAATATAGATATTCACTGATCTAATGAGGAAATATTATTGCCGCTGATAGAAAGAATAAATAAAAATCCATCATTGTAATATTGATCTTGTAAAATTTGACGATTCTTGAAATAAAATAGATTATTTATTTAAAATTCTTTATTTGAAAAGTACACAAAAAAGACATTAAAAGTTCAGAAATCGACACTAAGTACACCATTATACGTCGATTTCATACAAATGCAGTGTGGCCAACCTTGTGATAATTATTATACATCTAAGATAATTAGGGTAGGTGTACGATGTACAATAGTAAATTTGTACGTAAAATGACAAAAATATGTACAAGATGAACAAACTGAATAATTTTGATGAATAAGTTCAAGATAGAACACATAATTTTGAGTATTCTTTACGATATCTTTAATAAGGTGTTAACAATTACTCGAAATCTCAGTCAAACAGCATTTATTCTTACAACACCGACGTTTTGGTGCACATTTACACTTTGTTAAGAGTCTATAACAAGTAAACAACAAAATAATACATATAAAATAACATGGACATTATCACCCTTACAATAAGATCTTACAGATTGTTATGTGCACAAAATACATTCGTACTAAACATTTAGGTTTTACACCATACAAAAAATTCAAAGAGCACACACACATCCATTTGCTCTCAAAATCGACAAGAGAATAAATCGGAAAATAGCCGGAAATATCTTGCGGAAGACTTCATAGTGACATCACCGATACGGCCTCATATTGGTCGTCTGTACACCAATGATTGTACTTATAGCATTGTTGTAGGAATTTAAATAACATGTAAGGAATTTAATTGAATCTCAATTTGGCCTGAGATTATGTGTGACGCTGGCCCTTGTTCGGGCGCCATTTGTGACGCCGGTCCCTGTTCGGGCGCCATTTGTTACGCCAGTCCTGTGGGTTGAGGCGCCATCTTGTCCTCTCTGCCAGCAAGGTTCGGGTGGATGCTGAAAGAGAGGGAGGATTGCTGGATAGCTATCTGCGGAGGTGGGTTAGAGTTTGTCTCAGAAAAGCACGTAGTTAACTTAACCAACTAGTTTATTATTCCCAACGTATGTAAAATTAAAATGTAACACATAAACAAATAAAGAATAAAACCCTTTGTGAAAACTGTGACGGACTATATTTCATCCATTAGGGAACTGTGCTCCCGCCACACTCAATAGCACAGTCTGTAACGGCGATAAGTAAAAATGCAATTATCTAATAAAAGATAAAGTACAAATCGGACTCCTCTACATAAGGTATCGGAGATACGGACGGCGGTCTATCTCGGCGAGTGGTGAATTTCAATCACCCAAACTCGACTTAGAAATTCGGCGGTACAACTCCACGACTCAAACGTTCTTCTCAGAGCTAGACCAAGTCGCTCTGAGTTACAGCACTAGTCCGGAACCCAGCCACCAGGTTCAAGTCGGACGAACTGAAGAACTCTCTTCTCTGGACAGTGTGCGGTCTTTTATACCCGAGATTTGGTACATCAGGAAAAATCTCGCGTATTATTAAGAGGGGAGAAACTTTAAACTTTAACATATGACTGACTGATGGCGCTTGCGAACACTCCTTCAACAAAAACTAATTTAATAGAAATTGTAATAATTTCAGGCAGTCACAGTTTGTCGTAAAATACAATAAAAATATTGTAACATATATTATAACATATTTTACAATAATAAGAATTGAGCATGCCACTCAATTCACGGCGTTGAACATAACCTCGAAAACAATGACAGTTCTAGCGATCAAATAAATGTGTAACAAATCCTATCTACAACCAATGAACAGCATAACAATAATATACAACAATGTACATGCTTGGTATCATGGTTTTACATTACACAGGTAAGTCAAACATACATTTATTTACAAATCTATGACTTGTTAAGTTCCAGGACGCCGCGATTCATTTACGATATTACATCGACTACAATTGTTTCTCGACAACAAAACTGAGACGAGGTACGTACCGTCACATATGTAAACAACGAAAAATAAAATATTCCTTTCATTTTCACAATTATTTGATTTCTAATAAAATTTAACATGCACCTCGGCACTGAAGTTCAACTTTATCACTCATAAGGTTTATTTTCCTCGGTTCTCAGAGCCTCGACAAATAAATTCCACATTCGTGATAAAAAAAAGTAGAACTTCATTGCCTTGTTGCATAAATAACTATTAAATTATAAGTTATGTTTTCGCAAATAAAGTTATCTATTTCTGTAATACATTTGGAATTGCAGCACAATATATTTTTACCACCAGCTACCCTTGGTAAGTCAGGTATAGGGATCGTGCTAAAAATCGCATATCGAGATTTTGGTAAAAGAGTACGTTTTAAGGTCCCTAGAATCCAATTTTAACATTTTCACGATGATGGCTCTGTGTATATGTGTATGAGTGTATGTATGTGTGTGTGTGTGGATCCTCTTTACGCTCTAACTCTAATACTATCGTTCAGAAAATTTTGAAACCTTGTATTTCTTCCTTACTCTTATATGGAAAGATGCCATTAGATTTTGGAGTAAATCAGATAACCAGAAATGGCACTTTACTGGAAGCTCAAAATAGTTTTTCTTCGAAAAATACCTTTAAATGTTATTTTTTCGAGATTTGCTATTATAAAAATTAAAGTTTTTTTAAAATTTTCTACAGGTTTGCATTAATACTTTTTGTAAATATTTTAGGGATAAATTTATAAAATTATCTATAGTTTTAATCCCGGAGCCTACGTTTTAAACACAACTCATACACATGCTTACACAGTTCAGATCTCAAATGTTTGTAACTGACAGATATATGTCACTGTCAACAAACTAATCATTTCAAATAATAATATTAACGTTTTAAAAAAAAATAGTAAATGGAACAATAATTATATGCAAAGGAACTTAATACAGTTTCCACCATAAATAAATATGTAAAAATATAGGTAAGATAATAAAAACATATAATATATCATCATAGCATATTGCCCATTGCTGGGTGAGCCAATCTACTTTGTACACAGATGTCGGCAATAATTATGACATATTTGTACCGTGCGGGCGTTTACCAAAGGCGTCACTTCACGCCAATCTGGGGAACCGGGATTGATTCCGACCGACGCCAAATATTTTAGAATTTTAAATGGCAAAAAATTGATCCCTACGGTGCACTCTCCACGTCAGAAATGAATATAGGTAAGTATATAAATAAATATATCATCACGACATATTACCCATTGCTGGGTGTGTCAATCTACTTTGTACACAGATGTTGGTAACGATGAAATATTTGTATCGTGCGGGCATTTGCCAGGTGTCACCTCACGAGCACTTAATGCTGGCGTGGAGAGTGCAACACAGGGGGCATTTTGTGCCATTTAAAATTCGAAATATTTGGCGTCGATCGGGACTGAACCCGGTATTTAAATTTATTTAATTTTAAGTATTTACATGAATAAAAGTTAAACGGGAGGTATTGTGTTGATCACATCAAATTTTTATAATCTAAAACAGTAATATAAAAATCTGATGTGGCCAGCACAATACCTTCCGTCAATCCTGTGTATTATGTACAAATTCCATACATAAATTTTCTTGCAAAAGATTCTAAATTTACAGTAATATTATTTCATGCAAATGGCATTTGACAATGACATCTTCTTCTTTAGCTTTTCTCATTTGGTAGAGGTCGTTATTTTGTATTTTCTTCTTCCATTCATTTCTGTTTTGCGGATCATCCTCACGTCAAAATTTTTCATTGAAATTTAATTTTTTGGTATTTTTTATTCCTTTTATCAGCATCTGAATTCCACACCCCTGATAATAAATAAACCACATGAAATAAGAAAATCATGAAAATTTGGTTGAAAAATTATGACATTTGTCAGTTATGGTCGTAATTAATAGCTGTCATTTTGACACGGGTCCACATATCTGCTTGCCAAAGTCAGCAAAGTCACGTCACTGCACGCGCCCTACACATAAATTTTCTTGCAAAAGATCCTATACTTCCAGTTAAATTATTTCATAAACAAACTATGCGAATTGCACTTGACACTAACATCTTCTTATTCTTTAGTTTTTTCCATTCGTTAGGGGGTCGCTATTTTTTATTTTCTTCCACTAATTTTTGTTTTGCATGTCGTCCTGATTCAGTTACTTTTCTCTCCTTTCATGTTATATTTGGTCTTCCTATGTTTCTTCCACCTTCTGTTATAAGCTATTCATTCTTTCAATATACTCATCTCTCCTCATGACATGTTCAAACCAATGTAATCGTCTCTCTTATATCTTTCTAGAAACGTCCAACACTAGAGTTATTTCCCTTATTCTTTCATTCATTTACTTTTTATTGATACTGACATCACATCTGTCAGTTTGTATTACCTGAATATATTAGCTGTTTCCATGATTAAGTTAGCACAGCTGGTTGATTTATGACATTTATTATCTTTGTAAGTCTTTAACTCCATATCTGTTGAATATGAAATATAAAATGCAATCAAATCGTATAGAGAATAATATATTCTTTAAGATATAATAAAATTTAACTGAGTTTTTCAAGAAAAACTGTTAAAATCTTCAAATAAGGATACTTCCGGTTGGCCAATTATAACCAAAATCTAATAAAGTCTGCATATGATTGTAAGGAAGAGCAATACGCAAGAATTTTATTTTTTGGAATTCTAATAATGGAGATATCGTGCCCGAAACCGCGGTCACATACACACACACACACACACACACGGACACACACACACACAAAATTGTATTTTAAAAACCCTAAAACGTGCTTATTCAATGAAATCTCACCACCGATTTTTTGACCAAAAACAATACCTTCCTTACCTAGAGGTAAAAATGAAACTACTTCAAAAAATTCGTCTTTGTGTTCAGATCTACAAAACTATTGGCTTATGCATACAGGCTGTTGACTGTAACTTCAGAATATAGGACTATAACATCTAAGATAATACTTTTGTAATATCCTACTTCTCTAATTGTTTTAGGTAAAATAGCTTCAAATAAAAGATGTAGAGCATAAAATTCTACAACTGAATCAATAAGCAAAATTAGTTTCTCACGCTCTGTAACGGCAGAAATTAGATATGAAGCGATAGCCATTAAACAAATGATTACCGGTTTATCTCAGCAGTTTATTTTTATTAGGTTTTATTTGTAATTTCGGTTCAAGTAAACTAAACAAACAGACAGATAAATCACTAAAATTTGTAAATTTTTACACGCCTATTCAGAAACAAAAATTTAAATTGTTTTAGTTAAAATCTGTTTAAAATAGTCAACGTTAATTATATTTTTGTCCATTCAGAAACACGGTAACTAAAATATTAAAATAAACACTGTGTAAAACTTCAAGATCGTAAAAATACGAATTGAGATGGGACACTAATGCCCGGTTGCAGAAACGTTCATCAACGCTTTGTTTAATCAATGAACCATCAAAATGAACAAATTTGAATCGATTTCCTTATTCTTATGACATTTACATCATTGTTGTCTAAAAATCGCGTTGCATTTGTTCATTTTGATGATACGTTAATTAAACAAAGCGTTCATGATCGTTTCTATAACCGGGAATAATTCATATATTACATCTGTCATATTGATGTCATAATTGAACAGGTACATGTTGAAATTACATTTGCAAATTTTAATAAAAATAATTAGATAAACTGGCACAAGAAAAAAAAAAGAAAACGGTCAGAAAATTGGAAGTTGGAAGATAATTTTTAGTTACTGTAAATAAAAATGTAGGGAGTTAAATAAAAAAAAGTTCATATTGAGAATTAATTTATCTAAATTTGGTCTAAAAAGAACACGGAGACATATAAAGGAAGAATGAAGGAGAATAATATTAAAAGAATAAATAAAGTATGTAATATAGAAATTAGATTTAAAAATGTGTTATTAAAAGCTAGGAAATATATTTCAGGATAAAAATAATAAGAAAAGAACCGGTGGCGGTACACATCGACAGACGAGATCACAAATCCGGCCTGTGAAACTCGAATCGCCGACCTGTTATACTGTTGTAGTTCAAAGTATGTTGATAAGAGACAATTTGGCGTTAATATAGCTTCTCATTACCTTGCTGGCCGTTGAAAATGTTTTAAAAATTACATAATGAAATTTCATGTAAATTAATATGATTGATTGAATTGAAACCGTGTTGGAACCATAATCAAACGAAAATAAATATGTTCATGTATGAAAAAATGAAAATTGCGAGGGTTAATGCATTGTTTTGTTTACATTTTAAAGAGCGGTAAATTACATTTCGTCTTTTGAAGTATTATTTCGAACATTAATGGAAATTTGTAACTCTTTGAAGGTTTAATAGAGTAACCATCAGGTAATAAAGAGGGGTGTGGTATGTGGAAGAGCAGGAAAATAATTAAATATCTGCTGCGAACCAAAAAGAATCAATTACAGTATCTTATCAACCAAGATTAGAAAATAATATTCGGTTGAAATCTTTACAAGCGTCATATTCATCGATAAACTGGCAGTAAACTTTAAACTATACCACATGATCAA
Organism: Harpalus rufipes; assembly: GCA_951394225.1. NCBI lineage: Eukaryota > Metazoa > Arthropoda > Insecta > Coleoptera > Carabidae > Harpalus > Harpalus rufipes. Next base: position 22,569,317 of record OX596283.1, read on the forward strand.
ACTGATGAATAATTTTACAAGCGGCTAAAATATCCTCGAACAACTTTAAAATAAAATAATGATAATAGTTACATATGTAGTTTGAAATTATTAATTATTTAAATTATTCTCAATACAATTGCCAAAATTAAACAATGTTTAACTTTTTGTTTCTTAATACTTAATAGGCGTGTAAATTTCAATTCCATGGCTATCGCTATTTTTGGGGTGATTTTCGATATTATAACAAAGTATGTAAAATTAATTTTGCTTATTGATTCAGAAGCAGAATTTTATTTGAAGCTTTTTTATCTAAACTAATTAGAGAAGCAGGAAATCACGAAGTGCGATTTTACAAGTTAAAAACCTATCTTAGGAAGTTCTAATCACCGCCCTGTATATTAATTTATGTTAATCCCGTTTTTAATGGATTGAAATGAAATAAATTATGTGGATATAACATTAATATTGGTAAATACTTTGGGATAAAATTTGTGTATCTGGGTGTAAACAAGGAACGAAATAATTTTTTCATCGTCTTCCCAGTCACGTTTGACGATCACTTCAGAGAGCAATTTTCGATAAACTGGTCGCATTTAATGGAAATTGAAGACGCATATTTCAAATTGAATATTCAACGCTGTGAAATATTTAGCAAGATATCAGACGTAAAGTGAAGCGAAATCATAAATGGTAATAATTCATGAGTGGAATTGGAGCGGAAAAATCGCCTATTTCTTCGTTTCGATTCCATCGTTTCTTTCTCAGTTCACCGTATCGTATGAGCCATGGGCTCTGTGGACGGTAAAGACTATTTCCAATATTAAGTATCTACTTTCGTTTGTATTTATTGCTTCTTATAATATACTATTATTGTGAATTGAAAGTTATTAGCACGAAACATTGCATTCAGTAAATTACATAGATAGGAAAATGGCATATTAAAATCTGACAGTGTTACCAGGTAACATTACAATTTGACTTAGAAAAACGGCAATTTTATTTTAAATATGTTCAAAGTAGTTCCCTTCAACAATAATACACTTCACCATTATTTCCTTTTACTTGCTAAAAGCTCTCAACCAATATTTTTACCTTCCGTCACCTTTAGGTAAGGAAGGTATTATCTTTGGTCAAAAAATTCAATGATGAGTTTTTAGAGAATAAGCATGTTTTAGGGTTCCTATAATACGATTTTACCATTTTTACGATGATGTCTGTATGTATGTGTGTCTGTGTGTGTGTGACGAAAGTTTCGTATCGCATAACTTCAATACCACGATTCCAAAATTTAATTTTTTTTCGTATTCCTCAAGTTTACATCCAGAAGAACAACTGATTAGATTTTGGTTATAATTGGTGAACAGGAAGTAGCCTCATTTGAAGATTTAGCAGTTAAATTTGATTTATTGACATTTAACGTTATTATAACTTAAAGAATATATTATTCTCTATACGATTTGATTGCATTCTATACTTCATATTCAATAGATATAGAATTAAAGATTTATAAAGATATTAAATTTCATAAATCAGCCAGCTATGCGAACCATGAAAACTGCTAATATATTCAGGTAATTCAAATTGACAGATGTCAGTATCAACGAAAATGAATGTGGCAGAGATTAGGATGTTGAAGTAGATGTTGGGGAAGACACGGAAAGATACGGTAAGGAAATAAACTTTAGTGTTAGAAATTTCTAGAAAGATACAAGAGATACGATTACATTGGTTTGAACGTGTCATGAGGAGAGATGAAGAATGAATAGCTTAGTAATGGAAGGTTGAAGAAACAGAGGAAGACCAAAGATAAGATAGAAGGACTGTATTGCGGACGACTTGAGAGAAAAGGAATTGAGAGAGAACGACACGCAAAATATAAATGCGTGGAAGAAGAAACCAAAAAATAACGACCCCTAATGAATGGGAAAAGTAAATAAGAAGAAGATATCAGTGTCAAGTGCAATTTCCATAGTTTGTTTATGAAATAATTTTACTGGAAATTTAGACTCTTTTGCAAGAAAATTTATGTATGGAATTTATACATAATACACAGGATTGACGGAAGGTATTGAGCTGGCCACAACAGATTTTTTGGAATACTTTCAAAATAATTAATGAGTTATAACCTTTAATTTTGTTAATTTTTTTTTGACAGCTCTATTAAAATTTGTTTACCCTACTATATTATAGGGATATATGACAATGTTGTTAGGCAGCCTCTACATAAATATTTCCAATCCGTGGTGTGGAAGTGAAATCTATTATTCCCTACCCAAGAGATTTTCATTGGAGTTAGGAATGACGTATTACCGAACCTCTAATAGATTAGGAATCGATATATTACTATAATGATTATGAATAAGATAATATACTTATAATTCAACCTATTTTTATCAATTGATGACTCGTTACTGTTAAGTCCAGACCCAGTCGTCTTTCCCAGGAGATCCGGGATTATTGTCTGGCACGGGATAAGTAAAATTATCCTTATTTCGCCCAGAGCTGGCATATTACTTGCAAAATGTAATTTCATTACAATTATATTATTATTAAGAAAAAGATCCAGTATTACACATTACTTATTTTATTTACGACAGTGCGCTAATATGTAATTAGTACACCAATTTGAATGTTATTATGAGTGATTTAAAGGCCTTGAGAGTCATTATGAGTTTCATAATGACACTCAGTGCTATTATGAAACTCATAATGACACTCAGTGCCATTAAATTACGCAAACGTATTAATAATGTAGGCTACGAATGATCATTTCAATGTTTCTCATTATGTCAAAAATCAAATGAAAAATGTATTTTAAGATCAATTTAAACTGTCGTAGATAAAATATTGAAGGATACACATTTTATATAGCCTAATGAAACTTACGTGATTAAAACACTCGGCTCATCGCCTCGTGATTTAGCATTACACGCGTTTCATTATGAACACTATATCAAACTTGTATCCTTAATATCTATAAATTGTGATAAAAGGAATTACCATTACAATTTATTTGTAATAACATCACACATTACACATGAATGGAATTTTATTTTATTGCTTACGAATTTTATATTTATTATAATTATTACTAAAACAAAAAGAATACCACTGATTTAAAAATTAAGAGCAAACAGCTATAGTTGCTTCAATATGATGAAAGGAATAAATATATGTTTATATGTAAAATGATGCTGATGTTACTTGCCATAAGATAAAAAATATATGACCTTTAAATGAGTTGTAAAATTTGTTGTGATTTTCATAGTAGCTGATAATTTTATCTTGTGGTAAACACAATAAGCTAGAAATTAGAAGTAAAATCATCAAATAATATCATCCGATTTATTTACAAAGTAATATGTTTCAACATAATAGATAAGTCGAACAAGTTATTTCTTATATAGGATATGCGTATGTGCATTTTTACCTCTCGCTAAAAATCGCATATCCAGATTTTAATGAATAAACACGTTTTAAGGTCTCTACAATCCGATTTTAACATTTTTACGATGACGGCTGTGTGTGGGGATGTATATGTGTATGTGTGTGTGTGTGTGTGTGTGTATGTGTGTGTGTGTGTATGTGGATGTTGGAAGGACGATTTCTCAAAAACTATAATACAGTAGAATCCGGATAGAGCTACCATCAAGGGACCGGCGATATTACGTCGTACTAACCGAACGACGCACAAAACGGCCTTATTGTTTTATTTTTTATTCATGTTTCTTTGATTCTGATTAAATAATATGCGTGTATAATGAACGATTGTTAGAAATAAAACAAACATTATAGCTACAGCTAACAAACAACTTAGAGCTACATACAAAATGAAAACAATGCATTACATTTACTGGTGTAAAAAGTCAGTGATTTTGATTTGCTTTTTTTTTCTTTTTGCTTGATAGTAAGAACCACGCATACGGCATTGTAAAGACGAGACATACTACTTTTCAAAAGTCATCATCGTAATACAAATACATTGAGCACTTCTGCAGCGTCGCTCTAACCGGACGATTTTTAGTACATTAGGTCGCTCAAAGCGGTTGGTCGCTTTAACCGGAGTCGTACTAAGCGAATATACATTCACAGTCATTTTTATGGAAACCAAACTTGAGTTTGCATCTACGTCGCTAAAAGCGGTTGGCCGTTATAAACGAAGTCGCAATAAACGGATTCTACTGTACTTAATTTCTGTTTAATTATGTATTTCTCAATCGGACATTACTGGGAAGAGTTGAAAAGATTTTGGTGATAGTTGGACAACCGGAAGTAGCATGTTCTTAAAAAAAAAATCAATCCCGACAATGAATTGGAAACATCTCGAAAAATTAGAAGTGTAGGGCAAAATTTCTTCATAGAATGAATTTAAAATTTAAAAATCTAAATATAAAGAACAGGTATAAGTAGAATTTTTGTTGTAGAGTGTAGGTATACACATGTTAAATAAATACTTATGTCAGCAAAAGTGGTGAGAGGTATTGTGTTGGCCACAACAGATTTTTTAGCCATTGTAATGTACAATTACAAATAACTGTGAAAATTAATGCAATACATTACAAATTATTAAGATATAAATGTGCCTAATGATAATAGTATTATAAAAATACTTATTAAAATTAAATGTAATGAAATTACAGTCATTACATGTAATATATAACTGCCCACCTCTGATTTCGCCCGTTTCTATTTCGGTCCAACCTGCACACCCACGCAATAGGTGACTGTGGAACGCCCTTATACCCATCGCAACAGAGAGAAATAACCCTTCTTTTGCCATATTGGCTTAGTCGCTAGAATTGTCGTCTGTTATATTGGCAGCAAACGCCAGGAATAGTATATTACATCTGAGGTGGGATATATGTTTCATTACAACAGAGGGCTTGTGTATAATACCGACAGGCGAAGCCTCGAGGTGAGATACAGCGCGAGGCTGTGATGAAACTCCCACCGAGGTATGTATACTATTTAACTCACAATCGTCCTCTTTTTAAATCAATAATTTTTAAAATTAAAATTACCTATTTTGAATTACAAGGTCACGTTTTTGAAATGAAATAATAATAAAACGCCTTGCATTTTTCTTTTATTAATTCATCTTTGAATAAATATTTATTTGTAGTGTTATTTTCAAAGAAACCTATAAGGATAATAAGCTTCTTTAATTGATTCAAGTAAGTATTGAATTCGTCCCAATGAACTTAATTAAGTAAGGTATCCTAGTTTAAATATCCTGCACACTAATCAACACATCTCACTTTCCATTCCAGTAGGTAATTAACAAGTACACGTCCACTGAATCAATACAATACAGCTCTGTACCTGGGATTTGTAAGGAGATATCTTACTAACATTACTCTGCGCGTACGCGCAGCGCTTGTATTGAATAGGGATTCATTTCCTTCATTGCTAAACATGCTCATATGCGCTTGTGTGCTCGTCATCCCCTAACGCTAGCGCTATGTATCCAATGTCATTTTGATAGTCCCACAGGCTTGAGTTATGGCTAACAGGATATGGTGGTGTGCGTGCAGACGACTAAGCTCATTAAGGCATTGCATGATATGTGTTTGTGTGGGTGTAATGGAGGATATGTCTAATATCGGCGGGCTTCCTAATGTGTATAGAAGCCTATGCAATGCTTGACGCTGACTATAGATTGAAGCCATTCTAATACGGAAATATTGTCTGTTTGAATAATGGTCTTCAAGTATAGGTAGCAAGTTTGTAGTAGTTTCAATTATCATATGAATTGATAGTGTTTAGATTTATTATTTCTACAATAATACGGTATTCTCTCGATTTTTCTAATTTTTTTTTTTTATTAAAGAACAGATAAATCTAAGACACGGAAAAATGTTATTTTTCTAAATTATTTTATCCTGTTTCATTTTGCCCATCCTATGGTGCAAATTGAAAAAAAAATCAGTAATAAAAAATGTAAAAATAAAAGTAATTTTATTAAATTTTCACAGTGAAATTTAGTTTAATATGTACAAAAATAATGTATTTAGACAATTCTTGTATAAGTTGTTAATAAAAAACATTATTTTGTACACATTTTTTTTGTAAGCGTTGTCATTTTGCCCCGCCTTCCCCTATCCGTGAAAACACGAGTTAAAGTTCCTTTTAATAAGCGAGATATTAATTTTTAAAATTTGATTTTGTTGTGTCTCGTGATAGTGACGTACTAGTTGTACAGTACCAGCGGTGTGCAATGAGTGGTTCATGAATTTGCGAGAAACTTTCATGCTATTACTAAAAAGCTAAAGAAAATATAGGAAAACGTTTCTAAGTAATTGATTAAATAATTTTTCTTTTATTACCAAAACATTTTGACATTCTCAAACAACACTGATGGCGCTTGACAACATAATTTTATTGACTTTCTCACGTAAGCAGCAATACTAATAATAATAAGAATAAGAATAATAATAATAATAAGAATTAATTGTCCAAAATTAATGTGGAATAATTAAAAAAACATAGCAAATCTAATGTAATAATTGTTATCCTCTGTAAAAGAGAGTATGTAACAATTAATTTGTTTTTTTTTTGTTTTTCCCTCTTGTTTACCGATCAACAAAATATTTTTAATAGAATTTTAATATTAGTGATCATGAGAGAATACCCTATTTCCTTGAGCAAAATTGTTTTAACACCTTTCAAGGCCTGGCATATACATATTTTAATTAAAATTATACGAAGTGATCAAAAATAATTGAAGAGACAGGGGAAAAATGATGAATGTCACAAAATGTGGTTTTTTTTTCAGTACGCGAATTTTAAAGTTTGAAACCCTATGTAAATTTTTGGAATGATGAAGTGTATTCAATCTTAGTGCTTACTTTTAGTTAGATTGGTAATTTCTTACCATTATCATACCTACAGATGGGTCGAGTTTCAACTTATGTAGAAAAAAACAAATTAGCCTCAAAAACCTAATTTTTACCTCCCGCTACCGTTGGTAAGGGAGTTATAGGAATCATGCTAAAAATCGCATATCGATATTTTGATAAATCATCACGTTTCAAGGTCCATAGAATCCGATTTTAACATTTTCACAATGATGTCTGTGGGTGTGTATGTGTATATGTGTGTGTGTGTGAGTGTATGTGTGTGAGTGTATGTGTGTGAGTGTGAATCTTCTGCACACTCTAACTCAAATACTGTCATTCGGAAAATTTTGAAACCTTGTATTTCGACCATATTCTAACATGGAAAGAAGCCATTAGATTTTGGTATAAATCAGATAACCGTAAATTGCACTTTACTTAGAGCTCAAAATAGTTTTTCTTGCAAAAATACCTTTAAATGTCATTTTTTCGCTATTTATGTTATTAGAAATTAAAGATTATTGAATTTTCTACAGGCATGCATTAAATTTTTTTCTATATATTTTATAGATAAATTAAAGCTAAACACAATTTCTTAGTTACACAGTTCATATTTCAAATATATGTAACTGACAGATAAATGTCTGTCAAAAAAAAGAATCATTTCAAATTAGTAATAGTAACGTTCTAAAAAGAAAATCGTAAATTGAACAATAGTTATATGGAAAGGAACTTAATATACATACTTTCCAGCATTAGTAAATATACAGCTATGTATTTAAATAAAAAAATAATAAATATATCAGCACGGCATATTACCCATTGCTGGGTGTGCTAATTTGCTTTGTACACAGATTTCGGTAAAGATGATGACATATTTGTATTGTTCGGGCGTGTACCAAGCGTCGCCTCACCGGCACTCATTTCTGTCGTGGAGAGTGTACCACAGGGATCAATTTTGTGCCATTTAAAATTCGAAATATTTGGCGTTGGCGGGGAATGAATCCGGTTTCCCAAATTCGCGACCAGACACTCAGGCACGCAGCCACGAGACCCCATTGGTATATGCATTTAAATTATTAAAAATTAAATGGCGGCAGGTATTGTATTGGTCACATAAGATTTTTTATTCAAATTTCAGAATATTAGAGTAAATAGAAGTGATTATTTAAAAAAAAATTACATATGGGGTTATTGTGCAAGGTAAGTTTGAGCCACTTCATCGCAGAGTTTCGAAAGTTTTTGAATTCGCATATAAGTTGTTCTCCATTTAGTTCTGAACTGAAACGTAGATAGAACATTTTAAATGTTTACAGAAACAACATTCACCAGTTTCATGGTACCAAAATTTAATAACTAGATATTCCGGCCTATTCTATAACAATGGTAAATTTTTAGCAACTGTTAAAAATCTTATCAATTTTTTTGTTATATTACCTATATCAACATAGCTTAATTAGTTAATTTTTAACCAGTTGCTAAAAATTAACCACTGAGTTACAGAATAGGCCCAATTATCATCAGATAACCACTGACACCGCCCTTAAATTAACAAATCTCGTACTGAACAGAAATTAGTTGAGCAAAGCTATTACTTCCTATTATCGCTGTCGAATGGACATTCATCTTTATATACCCTGACCATTCCCTGACGCTTGGACCGTCATCTTTTCATTTCTTGTATTGCAATTTCTAAGGCCTGTTTCTTGGGATTATTATCGTATTTGGCTCCTTTAAATATTTCATTTGAAAGTCCCGGTTCAATCCATAAATAACCAATCATCTTATTTTGCTAGAAAATGAACATTATTTATCCCTTTTCCCCTGGCTCATCAATTGTTTCAGTTGGCAATAAAAAAATGACTTGAAATTGATAAGATTGATACATGAACGTATTCTCTATATAGAGTACAAGAATTGTAGTTTTAGTTTATTTCAGGCCATTGTTATTTCTACTTTTAATTAACGATTCAATCCATGATTGGTGCATCCAAACAATTTAAATCTTAATTTATCAAAATGTAAAATAATGAGTTATACCTATACGAAAGAAAAATATTATTACTTTCAATTATTGTATTAATTCTCATAATTTAGAAACAGTATTCACGATCAAAGACTTAGGTATTACATTCGATCCTTCATTTACGTTTGTTCCACATGTACGGGGGACTGTTATAGCAACCAAGACTCAGTAAATCCTTCCGTTAAATTTCAACTATAAAATCATTATTTTTCACTTTTATCATATCGAAAATAAAATATTGTATAATTATTTCGTACTCTGTATACGAATGACATAAACTTCTAATAAAGGAATATATTTGCTAAATATCTATGGATACGGCAACGCATCTCTTATCCTGAAAGAGGCGTTGACAATAGCATACTACTCAATTCCGTCAATTTGCAATCAGTAAAAGATCGACATACAATAATTGCGACGAACTTCCTACAATAATAAGTAATAAAATAGATTGCTCATATTTATTAGATAAGCTAAACTATCGTATAGCAAGGTTAGCATCGAGAAGTCTAGAACTATTTTATGTATATCATCGACAAAAACTAGCTTATCTACAAAAGCTCGTATCACTATCATGTGCAATATGTATGATAAAATATCTCAGTACAATGATATTTGTGATAGAAATCCATGCAACAAACTACATAAAATTGTACAACTAATCTTACTTTAAAATTAAATTTAAATTAAATTCTTTTTGCTCTGTAATTGAGACTAGTCCATGTAGAACAATAAAGGGTATTATTATTATTATTATAATCACGTAATCATTGAATCATTCTTCATACAATCTATGTGAATGTATTTATAGATACATAAATAGATATTTCTCTATTGTTTATCTATCACAATATTGATGGATATTTTTGCAACAACCTTCGTTACATTTCAAAATTCTTTTAAGTTATTTATTCCAATCATGAAAAATTAATTGTTTAGATATCGGTTGAAGTGTCGTTTACCGTAGAAGAAAAATGAATGTATCGATTTGTTGTCACATGAAAAATTACCGCAGATTCCGCGAAATCCGTGCAAAGCCATTGATGGATTACGACCTGCTCTCTAAATCGTGTGAATCCGAAAAATATAAAAAAACGGTCGTTAGTCCTTGGAAAACTTTCCAGCAACTTTAACTTTATTTGCACTTACAAAAGCTTCTACTGATTTTTCAACCTTCAACCTGCAATTATTTGTTAGTCACTAAACTCAGTGCTTAACTACAAACAATTTCGGTTTCTTTTACATTTCATTTTCTGTGGATAAATATAAATAACAGAAAAACTATGCGACTGTTTTTGTATCAAATAAATAACTACAATGTGAAGTAAAATATATATTCGTCTTTTTGTTCATCATAGAATATTGTCTATTCGACTGTCAATCACGCTCTCCGACAGATAATCGAGGATCCATTGAATTTATAATCCATCAATTATATATTCAAAGCATAGGGTGCCATAACTTTGATGATACAGCATTGATAATTTTGTCAATAAATTTTCTGGGGATTAATTTTTATTTGCTAGAACATCTGTATAGGATTACATTTTTTCTACTCCCATTGTTAAAAAGAGATTTAACGCACTGATTTCCATGGTGCTAACATCTTAATCATAACTTAGTAAGCAGTAGGCTGTGGATTCAAACGAATTAGACCTGGCGTGAAGCTAGTAACCCCACACAAAAAACTCAACCAAACCAAACTTTGTCATTACTAAATATTTTTATCTGTAAAAATGTACAAAATCTGAATATTAAAAATTACAAAATCGAAATCAAACACATGATTAAATATCATTTAATACTGTTGATTTTAACAAATGAAGCTGACAGGTAATATTTTTTATACACAATTATTATAATAATATGCCAAATTCTAACCTTTAAGTGGTTGGGAAATACGTTATTCCTAACTGGGTTCAGATTTACTCCACCCCATAGGTTGGAAATGTTTATGTAGGGGTTGCTTAGCAACATTGTCATAGATCCCTATAATAAAGTAGGCTAAACAAATTTTAATATAACTGTCAAAAAACATTAATAAAATTAAAGGTTATATATAACCCAATGATATATTCTGAAAATCATTGATTTAAAAGGAGGATGATTGTAAATAAAATACCTATATCCATCGGTGGGAGTTTCATTACAGCCTCGCGCTATATCTCACCTCGCGGCTCCGCCTCTTGGTAATATACATGAGCCCTCGGCTGTAATGGGACATATCCCACCTCGTATGTAATATACTATTTTTTGCTTTTGTGAACTAGGTATGGCTTCTGGCCCATCAGAGGGCTGAATTTATTTCTCCATCTAACCCAACGCTATTTTCCTACGTGAAAAATTTAGACTTAAACATTACAGCCCTTCAAAACTTTACTGTCCTGGCGTCACCTCACGGGCACTCATTGTTGGCGTCGAGAATGCACCACAGGGGTCAATATTGTGCCATTAAAATTCGATGTAATTTTTGGCGTCGGTCGGGATCGAACCCGGGTCCCCAGATTCACGACCAGATACTCAAGCATACGGTCACGAGACCCCATAAGCCACAGATATACAAAGTGTGTTCAAAAAGTATCGAGCTTTATTTTTTTTGCGTAAACAATTAAAGTATGGGTGATGTCCTTCAGCAGGGAAGAATAGGGGACATTCATGCACATTCGTGAATTTTTTACCCGTCCGCAGAATGCGTATGTCGCTGGCAGTCAGCCAATAAGTGAGTAAGTATAGCGAGCGCTCGTCGGATTTTCAACATTCGCGAAATGATGGAACGACTGAGCAACGATATTACATAAAATTTTGCTAAAAAGCTTGGCGAAACCCAAGCGGAAACCATTTGAAAAGTTCAACAAGCTTTCGGGAACAATGCCATGAGCATCGCACGAATAAAAGAATGGTACAACCATTTCAAAAATGGCTGCATGTCAGAGGACAGCGAATCACGTACCCGTAAGCCCTCAAAAGCGAAATGTCACTGTTATTGACCAAGTTAGGATTTTGGTCTTGCAGGGTCATCATATCACTGTCAAAAAACTTACGAATGAATTTGACCAAGGAACGACCACTTGGCAGCTCCATCACAATAATACACCTGCCCATTCTTCGCATTTGATTCAAAATTTCGTGGCAAAACACATTTTCGCCATTTGTCATCCTCCCGACATAGTTCCATATGGTTTTTCGCTGGAAATGCCGCAGAAAGGTACCCGATTTGAGTCAAAAGAAGACTGCAAAATGTAACAGCCTAGCTAAACACCATTCCAGAAGAAGCCTCCACGAAATATTTCCAACATTGGCGGGACTGCTGGGACAAATGTGTGCATTACCAAGGAGACTACTTTGAAGGGGATTAGGGTTTGAGACGTCAAAATGAAAAATTGTATTTTTGCTGACCAACGATCCGATACTTTTTGAACAGACCTCGTATTTTATTTCTCACATATTAGATCTATCATCAACTCTGTAAAAAAAACTGGCGCCAAACACATAAACCAACTAAATATTATCGTAGCAATCTCTGCATTTAGAATCAGTGGTCCACATCTAAAAATACGCAGACAATAACAGAATACGGCAATTCATATCTGCGCCACCGCCACGTTGAATGAAATCACGGAGCATTCAAATCGCTTTCAGAATAACAATCGAGTTAATACAGTTCCATGCGCTGGCGATGGCGTTGGTGAGGTTCGCGATTTCAGTTTCAGTCACGTTCATTACAAACTACCCTGAAATGAGGAGACAGAAACACTGCGAGATTATATTACATCGTAAACTCCAGTAAAAAAACAATTATCGCGTATTTTTTGTTAGTTCCTTCAGTACTCGTTTTAAGGGCTCGTAACTTCGTCCCAGAGTATCTAACGTTACTGATATTACTAATTCGTTTATGGTGGTTTAATGGAAATGATAATTAAGATATGTTATGAGGCATATACAGAACAAATGTAGAATTATTGAATTATTATAAAAAAAAATAGATATGTCCGATCAAAGTCATCTACCAATTGTATGAATTAAGATTTTAACTCAACTGGTAAGTTTATTAGCAAAAAATGTAAAACCAAATATATGAAACATAAAATACTGACAGAAAATAATGTTATTCCATACGGCTATGAATCAAGGTAATATTTTTGAATTAATAAATAAACTTACGTTACAGCGAAAGTATTGTCAATAACGAACTTTGTTTTAAAATGGAATGTCCTAACTTAGTTGAAACAATATGAATTTTTGAAAGACAAGCGTGTCCTTTCTTATCGCACACGCCTTCTTTGGAAATGAGATACATTTTTTTTGTGAAAAACTACCAAATTTTAAATAATACTGGACGCTCAATTTTTTTTATCACTGTTGAATTCCGAGTTATAATGCCAAACTATTGCCACTGTTTATTTGTTGCAGCAAAAATTCAAGAATTTATTGAATTTATAGGTTAAAAACAATGGTTGTTGCAATGAAACAATTAAAAAACATAACTACAGATTATATTTTGGTTATTTTTATTGTTAATTTTCTTATTTAATCTCAGAATTGAATCAATTGTTGAGTATTTGAATTAATTTTAATATTTTATATGGACATTATAGGAGGAACGTACCTAAACTTCGACCTCGAAAATAGTTAGTCCGGCCCTGTCTGAAAATTTACGAGTAATCTTAAAAATGAATGTATTCTGCGTTGTTTCATCGCAATTTTATGATGGAAATTTCTGTATTTCTTATTTTAGTAATCGGTCCCTCTAACGACCGTACCCTTGCTCCCCTTTTCCCTTTCCCTTACCCTTCATTCTTTGTTACCATCATTGCCGCGGTGGTTATTCAATTAATTATCCCAGATCCCTGTTTTGACTACTCGCAGATATTGTGCCTCGTTCTACTGGTTTGCGAGCCATTAATTTCAATGATTAAAACGTTTTCACTTTGCTCACCTGAGTTACGAAGAACACGGAGCCTTTTTTGAAACTCGTAGGGGTTTCTTTTCGATACAGTGGCGGAGTTTTACTGGGGGCTTTCGGATGATTAATGGCTGGGGAAGGATTTTCTTATGATTTATTTAGGAATTTATAAGGAAGTATTAAAGTTAAAAATACTAATTACTGAAGTTCATTATTTTATTAATAATAAGCTTTACAATTTATTATTTTATTAATTGCATGCAAATTTGATTATAAGAGCATGAAGTTATTTACCATAATTTTCTTGGATAAATCTTATCAGTCATAAAAAATATATTTCCTAGTAAATATTATTTTTCTACTTAAAAAGTATGTGATGTAATACCTATTGCGCAAAAAACAATATAATAATAAACTTTCTTTAGCTTTGCAAATTTAAATATAGATCACATTGGAATACAATAAATGTAAGAGGCCGTAAACACAAAAGTCCGTATTCACCATATACCTATTAACGATTATATTAGAAATAAGTAATAGGATTGTGTTATTTAGAAAGCAATAAATATTTTAGAAATTATTTCTTTTACTCTTTATCTTCACCAAAATAAATTAATCCTGACCAGATTGAATTCCTATTATTAATTTAGTACTAGAATATTTCATTGTTATTTATTATTATTAATATATATTCAAGAATTTACACACAAAATAGATAGTAGGTACATTACGTAATTTGTCAGATTTAAATTTAAAGTTCGCGCTAGTCTTCAATACTCAGAACTTAGATATCGTCGTTAGCCAATAAAATTCAAATATTACGTGCATGCGCATAATCAAGACTTAGGAAATTGAGAGATATAGACTTATGCAGCAATGATATTCCCATCTCTCAGTTTAGGCGTCAGCTAGTCTCTAGCTAAAGGATAGGAGCATTACCAATATATTAGTAGTTAATGGGTATATAGTATTCACGGACCACCATTTGTTGAATATAGGTTCATTAAAGAAATTTTAAAAAAATTAAATTGCGCTGCATACTCAATATTTACGCCCACGCTTTTATTTACCGTAAGCAGAACATTTAAGAAAAAATATATTTCCTTTTTAGTGCATTTTAATAAATGCTTGTTTTTAAAAGCCTATTTTTCAATTATTTTATCCTTTAATAAATAAATAAATATATCATCACGGCATGACATGGAGAGTGCACCACAGGGGTCAATTTTGTGCCATTTAAAGTTCGAAATATTTTGCGTCGGTCGGTATCGAACCCG
The DNA here is from genome assembly GCA_951394225.1 of Harpalus rufipes. Lineage (NCBI taxonomy): Eukaryota > Metazoa > Arthropoda > Insecta > Coleoptera > Carabidae > Harpalus > Harpalus rufipes. The sequence continues at coordinate 22,584,341 of OX596283.1, forward strand.
GTTCCCCAGATTCGCGACCAGACACTCAGGTACGCGTGTAATCTTTTTTACTATCGATCATTATAAATTATAGTAATATATTGGTTTCTTTTTAGATGTTGCGAAATACGTCATTCTAAACTGCAATGACAGTCTCACAGAGAGTTATTTACTTAGTTACCAGACTACTTCTGTATATGTAAACAAAATCTTAATATCCTAAAACCTGTAATAGTTATTTATTATACAAGTGTAGAATGTTACATATTAGTCACGAAAGAAAAAAAGGACGAGTGGCTAATTTTCTTTAGTGGCAAATTTACAATCCACACGAGTGTATTACGTTATCCAACACTTTTTTTTTAAACTTCTGAAATCATCTTTATGTTTTCGTTCATTGTTTGACACGACACTGACAAGTTATTTGATATACTATTTTAAATTACAAAATAGCCATTGAATGGTTGTTTTGGTATTATGAGATGTGTTTGTTATATTTATGATTTAAAAAAATATTCTGTAATAATTATTGTTTGACATTGGGAATCGTTTGAAAGAAAAATACACTGAAATGTTGAAAATTGAGGACTTTCCTCTTAAACATGTTTAATGAGAAGCACAGCTATCATTGGGTAAAAATAAATAACCAAAGTATCATTTAACATAAATGTTAATATTAATTTTAATAAATAAGTTGCATAATGTTAATTTCAATAATAAAATAATTTTGTAAACTTAATTTCTCCGTGACTTCTCAATTATTCTTTCACGGAGTGAGTAATTTTGTACATTAGTTATTTCAAATAACTATAGTAACAAGTATATTATTCGTCGGCGTTGGATAAAAGTTATTTAATTTTTTAAAAAAGCAGGTATTGTATTATAGTCGAAACTATGTATGTGTGCAAAGTTTTAACTAATAATTAAAGTTAATTTTAAGCTTATAAAAAACTAAATTCTCAATTTTGTCGTCCGAATTAATTTATTAGATTGAGGTTCCGATATATTTTTGTAACGTACTTTTTCATTTTAGTATTTGACCTGTTTATGTTATTTACTTTGTGTGTACACAATTATATCATCAACATTTTTAAACATGATTTTTGTGCATAATTATGATAACAAACCTATAAACAAAAATACCCACTCAACAATAATTCCATGTTTAATAATAAACAATTCTAGAGAAATCTAAACGTTAACACTCTGTCTATGAAAATAAAACAAGAAATTACTATAATTAGGGAATTCATCCATATGCTATCAGTGACAAGTGACGAAGTTAATAAATTATCCAAGATAACTATGAAAAAAGAAAAACAAACGGCGATTAGACTTTGTAAGATCAAGTCTTCTGTTTTCTCAGTTCATCTGTATCAAGCCATGAGCACGACAACAAAATCTATTTGTGAGTTGGATACTGAAACGTAGTTTTTAAATCGGCGGGAGTTACTAAGTGTTTGTTATGGTTATAGTGTCGGCTGTGGCAGTCTTGTGCTTCCTGGAGTATGGAACCCTGGCTGCTGATTTGGGGGAACAATGGGTGTATTTATACCAAGCCAACACGACAGTGGGAAATAATTTAACCAATGAGGTGGTGTCACAATGGAGCATATCTGCTAAACTGATCATAAACTCATATAAGGACTACAAAATAATGAAAGTTAGTATGGATTGTTACAAGATATGGTAGATGATTGGTCTCCACGTGAAAATATCGTTTTAAAAACACGCGCAATTTGACTTAGGTCAAAAATAAATATTCAGATTTTGACTTAATTTATCTTAAAATTCATTTCTGGAATTCTACATAGTTTATCTAAAAAGTAACATCCGAAATTAGATGTAGTTTATCTCAAAATTTATTTCTGTATTCGATTCCAAAAATTCTATTCCAGAATTTTACTTAGTTTATTTAAAAAATTAACAATCGGAATTTGACTTAGTTTCTTTAAACTTTCATTTTTAGCATTTAACTTTGTTTAATTATAGTCATTTCCGGAATTTAACTAGTTTATTTCAAATTAAATTCAGGAATTTTACTTATTTAAAATTTAACTTCTGGAACTCGACTTAGTTTTTTAAAATTTCATTTCTGAACGGTACAAATATTTCATCATTACCGATATCTGCGTACAAAGTAGATTGGCACACCCAGCAATGGGTAATATGCCGTGATGATATATTTATTTATTTTTATTTATGGAAAAAATATGTAAAAAATACAAATATATGTTGCAAAAATTCTTATAGCGGAACAAGATCTCAGCAGATTTTATTTTTAATGTAATTTAAAAAAATATATATATTTGTTATTACAAAAGGCTAAAATAAATACATTCTTATATTCATATTTCGATTTTAATATCTACAAGTATTCAATGTTAGATAGAATGTAAAAAAGTCAAGAATTGTAATTATTATAAAAATACATATCTTTTTAGCAAGAGAAATTTCATTGCAAAAATATTTGTTTTTAATTCAATATGTCGTACAAACAAATTATAGTCTAGTCTCTAGTACAGCGCCCTTGGCTTTTACCGACTAATTGTAATATTTTTTTTACTTTTTTGTGTATAAAAATACTTGTTCGATGTAAAGTGCTCCACTTTACTAATTTGCGCTCCGCAAATTGTTTTTCCCCCATAATTTTACTATAGAATATTTTATTTCGATTACCTGTTATTTGTTTATTATAATGTATTAATCAACAATGACAGGGACAGGAATGATAATTTATAAATTATAACTTTCGCTTAAAAAAATGCCGATTAAACAAATCTCATACATTATACTCGTAAATTCCTTTTAAAATACCCTGTATAAATCAAAGATAAAATAAACATCGTTTACTACTGATTTTTACGATTACATTAGTACGTAAAAGTACATTTAAAAGTAAACATTACAATTTTTCAGTATTCCATTCAATTTTTTATTTAAAAAACATTTATAATTCAAAGCAAAATGTATATTTTTTCAAGTAACCACTTCATTTCAAACTCTAATAAGATTTGTTTTTAAACCTAAAATTAATTCTGTCACTTTTAAATAGAAACATTTTTTTAAGCTGCATGCTGCTATAAGAAAATGGGAATGCGAAATAGGTATGTACGCAGCGCGTGTATTAATTCCTATGCGAGCTAGTTTCATCTAGCGCAGGGCTTCTTAAACTATGGGTCGCGACCCCAAATGGGGTCGCTTAGCAAAATCCCGGGGTCGCGAGATTATAATGCAAAATATTTAAATACACGAATTTGTAAAATCTAGATGTGTATTTGTGACGTGAATTACATTTACACACACGCAAACAACTATAAGTATAATAAATACAATTTTACATTTTGTGTAATTTTTAATTTTGTTTTTGTATGTTTCTAAACAAATTCTAAAACTATATTTTTTCATATTTATGTATATTGTTACCTAATCAATAAATCATCACAAAATATTTATATATCTTTTTTTTATATTTATATGGGGTCGGCAAAAAACTCATAATCATAAATGGAGTCGTGAATGAAAAAAGTTTAAGAACCCCTGATCTAGCGGTAGGCTTCCTAAGCATTCTCTGTAAAATTTTGAAAAATAATATTTACTTTAGTATTGAAAATTTCCTGGCGGGTGGGGGGAAAGGGTTTATGGCGAGGGCGCATAAGAATCACTTGCCCGAGGGCGCCAGAAACGCTTGGCGCGGCCCTGAATAAAACTTTTAAATACGTATCATATAATCCTAAAAATGAACAAAAGAACACCCACATATGATTAATGGTACTACCGCAGGTGGAAAAAGAAAGATAGCTGTTATATGTGTAACGCATTACGGATTTGCGTACGAATAACAAAATACTAGATCTTCAACACTGTATATATGTACATATTTAGAAAGTTTTTAGAGAGTATTATCAATAATAGTTTTAGCAATAGTTTAATTTTTTAATTTAACAAAAAAAAAATATTCTATTAATCAGTTGGCCCCCATTTGCAAAATTATTTGGCCCACCAGACATTTGCCTGATTGCCCGGCGGGCCAGTCCGACACTGATGGGACGGGAGATTCTCTTACCAACAAATGAAATAAAATTAGCTGTCTATTTAACTGGCAATACCTATTGCAGCCAGAGTTTTATTTCTATTAATTTTAAAACAACAATCTTGAACAATATATTACATACATATTGTTGGACAATTCGAATATGGATCTATTTTGTAACACGTATATACTTCTTACCCAAATTAAAAATGAAACTGAATAATAGGCTACAAAATCATGAAATCAATATGTTGTAATAGTTTACGAGTATATTAAGATATGACAGGAAATATGAAATCAAAAGATTTGTAAATATTTATGTTTGAACAATTAATATTACTAAATATTCAAATACAAATATAAATTATAAACATCCTTAAGAAGAATACATAATGTGATTGAATCTTTATCTTTTAAATTTTATAGTAAAGCAAATAACTGCTCTTAATTATTTCAGTTTTAATTTACATTATGATCCAAAATAAATGATCTGTATTAAATAATCAGTAACTTATAATAAAAATATAATTTAATTTATCTAATCTAACCTAACCGAATCTAACCTGGACATAATATTAATATTAACTGATTACTTATTTTGCAAAATACTGATCATTAATGTAAAAAACTACTGATCAAATAAATATAAACTAAATAAAACTATCAATTTTCTACATTGTAAAAATAAGCATATGTTTTCATTATTTTACATTGCTGTATATAATAAGAACACAATAATGTCATATTCATTTCGATGATTAATATGTACATATTTACCCTTCTACTTTTATGAAATTAAAATTAAGACATTTTTGTCTCAAATCTCAAATGTCATAATGCACATAAAAGGTGATAAGACAATAAGCAAATAGCTAATCAAAGTAAATGTTAAATTCTTATATTTTTCGTTATTTGTTTCATGAACTGTCCACCGACAGCGTTACTATAATGATTACATACATTATCAATAACAAAATATTTTTATATTTTTTTATTAGTTAATGAGCTGTGTAGTTGATGCCCAATAAATAAATATTTATTTACTAATCAATATTATTTCTATGATTTTGGAAACCTATAAACAATATCCATCAATTTTTCGTAATTTTGCGTAATAACAACTTTTTCCATACAAAAAATCAAACTTAATAAATTCCGTTTACCTCATAATTTGATAAGTAAAGTTCTAACGCTGCATATAAATATTAAAATGATAAATAATAACAAATAATATGTATTTTTCTTATAATTTAACATGGAGATATTAATTATATTATAAAAATAATATAATTTAATTAATTCCACAATACACATTATAATAAACATGAATGTATATCAGATTACGTGATATTTATTCAAACATATTTATTTATATAACGACATTAATATTAATTTAATTAATTTATTATACATAACAATAATTTATTATATCATTTTTATTAAAGTAGACATTTTTATAATTCTTTCGCAATAACAATTACAACAATGTTTATGAAAAAATAGAATATCTTTATATAGATTAATTTATAAATTTAAAATACTACATTTTTATTGCATGAATCATACACAATTCTATAATTATATTGTTATCTATATCACTATATTATTTAATAAATCTTTAAACTATTGTTTCGTCTCCGATGAATAAAAATAATAAAAACTATTGTAAAAACTATTGTACAAAGTTTAAAAGTAAGAAGATGACTAATCACTGTATTCAAATCAATACAATGAACTCTCTTGATATGAAAAATATCAATCTTAAGGTCATTGAAATATTAAGGTCATTATTAGAAAAAAATCATTCGTAAACAGGAAGTAGAAATAACAATTAAAATTTTTCAAATTTCTCAAATTCTAGCTTGAAGATGTAAAAACAACAGCATACAATGGCTTATCGAATGAAATACCGAATTTACCTGGCGTTGAGATACCAACACAAACGTCGATATTGACGGAGCCGTTTATTATACACTATAATCGCAATTATGAGAAATTAGAAAGATTCAATTTCTTACCTAATGAACCACAATGGTCTATAAATATGAAGAAGGCTATTGCTAGTGTGTATCAAGTTGATTTTGCGAATTTGCCAACAAATGGAGATACCGACGAAAATTTACATGAGGAGGTAAGACACAATAATAACGAAGTTAATTGCTCAACATGTACAAGTATATGCGTGTCAGTCTAGAATAGTATACTACATAATACGAGTACTATACTCAAAAATTAACTACCTATCTTAGATAAAATGAAAAGGCCAATAATTTAGTCCTCTAAGATACGGAACGGGCTAGCTAATCTAGACCTTCAAGATTATGATGATGACGATGATGATGATAATGATGATAATCTTAGATAAGAAAGTGAAAATATAAAGTGACGAGCTTACGCTATCTTTTAAAAACTATTCAATATTATTTTGCGAAATTTGGTATCTAGAGGTTTTCCAACATGCCCGTTCCACGTGCAGTAGCACTTCCAGTTTATCCGGTTCCATTCTCGATAGTAATAAAAAGTCACCGTTTTTAGAGAAAAATCAAAAAAGTTGAATTACCCCCGAAGTGGTTGATCATGAGTAAAATGTCTTAATTGTTTCAAATGTAAAATTTTCTGCTGAATTCAATTGTAAATTAAAAAATCTGTTGTGGCCAGCACAATACCTCTCGCCACTTCCGTCTTTGGTTACATAAATAAAGGGCGCGAGCAGTCACGTGACATTGTTGACCTTGACAAGCAGATATGGCGGCCCGTGTCAGAATGACAACTAGTAATTATGTACATAGATGTCAAATGTCAGAATTTTTTTATTAAAAATCTCAAGATTTTCTAAACTCACGTAGTTAACTTGTCACCAGGAGTGTGGAATTTACTTGTCGAGGAAAATAAACCACCTGGAATTGGAAAATCACTAAATTTACAATGAAAAGTTATGATATTTGACATCTATGTACATAATTATTAGCTATCATTCTGACACGGCCCTATATCTGCTTGTCAAGGCCAACAGAGTAACATGACTGCTCGCCCCCTATTGTATTTAACATTTCCTGTATACCTACACTCTACACCAAAAATTCTACTTACATCTGTTCATTATATTTAGATTTTTTAATTTTAAATTCTTTCTATGAAGGTATTTTGTCCTTTTCTAATTTTTCGAAATGTTTCTAAGTCATTGTCGGGATTGACAGTATTTTTAAAGGGTATATGTAATATACCTGTAATTTTAAATATTTAACTATTAATACAATAAGAAATAATATAATGTATGTACAAACATTTTAATATTTCAATTGGTTTCCATGACATTATTTGGACTATGAGATTTATTACAACAGATTAACCTTATATTTCTTTATTTCTAAATCTATAAAAGATATATATATATATGGGGTCTCGTGGCCGTGTGCCTGAGTGTCTGGCCGCCAATCTGGGGACCCGGGTTCGATCCCGACCGACGCCAAAAATTACATCGCATTTTAATGGCACAAAATTGACCCCTGTGGTGCACTCTCCACGCCAGCAATGAGTGCCCGTGAGGTGACGCCTGGTAAGCGCCCACACGGTACAAATATTCCATCATTACCGATATCTGTGATGAAGCAGATTGGCACACCCAGCAATGGGTAATATGCCGTGATGAAATATTTTTTTTTTATATATATATATATATATATATATATATATATATATATATATATATATATATATATATATATAAAGAACAAAAATTTTCAAAAAATAATATGTAGAAAATTTTTTTAAGAATCTGCTACTTGCGGTTGTCCAACATTACCAAAACCTTTTCAGTTCTTCCCAGTAATTTCCGATTGAGAAATACGTAGTTAAACAAATATAAAGTCTTATAGTTTTTGAGAAATCGTCCTTCCAACATCACACGCACGCACGCACGCACACATACACACACATACACTACTTTCGGTTAAACCAGAAGTGCAACTGGTTTGAAAATATTTTCATTGAAACGGGCATGTCGGAAAAGCCCTGGAGACCAAATTTCCTAAAATAATATTGGATAGTTTTTAAAATAAAGATAGCGTAAGCTCATCGTGGGGCACTCTAAGGAAAAAAATTGTTTAAATATTAATTCCTTCGCAAACTACAAGCGATTGAAAGTTTAAACAATTGTTATTTATCTGTCTTTTGAAATTAAGTTGTAAAAATTAATTTAATCAGAATATAACAGCTTTAAATCTTTTTAAGACAGCTTGAAATTAATTTTGACAAAATTTGGTTAAATTTAAATCACATTTCTAATTTTAGTTAAGAAAATGAAGGACACATAAACCATCTACTTTTTTTAGGTTTTCATACTGTACTCGTATAATTAAATCATACTTAAATCATTTTTTATGTAAACTAATTCTTAATTAAATCAATCGTTTTAGTTAAATATCTACGGAAAATGTAAACTGGAGTATAAACACTTATCTTCAAATACTACAATTACAGTTCAGAAGAATATAAAAACAAATAATTGTGTAATGGAAAACACTCCCAGGTACAACTGGGAAAACATTGATCTAGGAAATTTTGCAGGGGAAATTTCAAGATATTACACATATAACAAACTTGTATCTGACAGCACTTCACCAGTAAAAAGTATCACATCTAATGCACAGTTTAGATATTGGTTGTTGACATCAGATAGGAATTTTCATTATATTGATCAGACGTAAGTAAATTAACCCCAAATAAAAAGAATGTAAGAAGGAATATTGAAACATATTCTTAGAATTTAGAACTTAGGCTACGGATTTATGACAGTCGCTTTGGGAATTTTAGACATTTTTGGTAATGAAATGTATTCTAAATATTTAATCTGCTATATTTGGGCAGGCAGCTATGCATTCTATTTTTAAGTGATCATTTAATTAATTTTATAACAATAAATAGACAAAACAAAAAAAATATTTTATTAATTAATTTTACATATTTTTCATACTCTTTTTGAGTTTCAATGGGGACCAGTAAAATAATATATTTCGTTATATTATGAAAATATGAGTAATTTTAAATAAGTACTTTTGTACCAAAATATTTTTTAAATATAAAACTTTTCAATCTTAATTTTAATAAAAACTGTGGGTGCTATAACGATATGACTTCAATGTAGTTATAGTACTACTAAGCGAAAAGAATATAATTTTATATTATTCAAAATTTGTGAAGATAAAATCTATATACCTATTTATATATACATAATTCTATATTATATAAATATGTATGAGACACATCATTTTTACTAAAATAAAACATATTTAATAAAAATCTTTACATAGTTTGGTTCATGAAAGATGACACATGTTCTTGTTAAACAGAGAAAGATTATTTAACATATGTCTTGTAATTTATGTTGTGTGACAGATGTACGTAAATGGTGTCATTACTTTCTAGCACACTACAAATAATAATGACGTATGTCGTGGAGTTACAGATATCTAATTATCTACTAAACTGCCCTCTGGTTAATGTTTATCCAGTGATATTATTCCATGGTTTATGTCAAGTCATGTTTTTGTATTTTTGAGAAACATATGTGAAGAATATAAATCTTTTAGAAAGGCATTATTTAAATAGAAACATAATTCAAATAAATTACACTTACTCTTTTCAGTTAAAACATATCCATAAATATTTCATGTTTCAAGCCTATGTATACGAAATGCAGTGAAGATATCTGCAAGTAATAATACATGAGACGGCTTATAATTTATGTTGAATAGTCATCTTTCGTGAACCAAACTACAACAGATTTTGTCTTTGACATGGTACAACTATAGTTTTCTGAAAGTGACAGCTGTCATTAGACATCAATTTTTAGTAGATTATTTGAATCTGCGGGCTCAAAAGCATCTTCCATGTTTTATAAATTATAAAATTATTTAAAAAAGACACTGTTAACATAGTCTCTCCTACGTGACTAGTTACAATTCTAACATATGAATGGATGACAGTTGGCATATGTAATTGGCGAGCTGACGTCACATACATATTTAAAAAAAAATAAAAAAAAATTCAAAAACCATCACCTTTGGAATGTGTAACAATCGCTAAAATTTATCATTTTATTCAATCTTCCAGAAAAAAATAATTGAAAAATGAGTATCGGACACCATTATTTCCTCCGCACTCATTTTAAATTTGAAAACATTTTTTCGTAGAATTGTTTTGAAATTCTCAAAAATAAGTGCAGCTTATTTGAAGTGAACATTTTTAAAAGATGAGTAATCATTCGAAAAACATTCAAAATATGAATGATTTATCTATCTATAGAAACATTTTTAATTGATAATTTGTATATTCATACATACATTATATAATAATGAACGAAATCGTAAAAAACTATTTCATTCATATTTATTTATTAACGTCCAATCAAAATTTTGTGTTTGAAGGTCAATAGGTCAAAGGTTAAAAAATATCAATTGCGTGTGTCAAGTTTAGCTGAGAATGAAAAATTTGAAAAAATAGGATTATTTCTAAAATTGCGAAATATTCATCGGAAAAATATTAATGAATGCAATATAGACAGTGAGTTTGATTTTACCGAAGCATAATGTCAATATTCTGATACATTTCACAACAAACATAATTCTATTTACTTTTTATATTATCAATCGAAATTGTGTGTCGAATCGCGTGAAAAATGCTGAACATAATACTTGTAAGCAACCAATCGTTTTCGCTTATTTACTTTCTCAATTTTTACTCTGTTATTCCCATCTCAAATATTTTATTTTAATAATTACTAATTCTAGAAATTATAATATGTATAAATAATTAACGTCAAATGAAAGTTTATCATTAATTTAATAAAATGCAAATGTTTCATTCTTAGAAGTTCTAAGATTTCTTTTATTTCAAATATAAAAATTAGAATATATGATAATAAACATAAAATTGTTAATGTGTTATTTTATCTTTTCCTCGTTTCGTGTGCATATGTTTAAAATGTTATTTTAAATACTTGCCATCACTTAATTAGAACTGACTTTAATCTAGTAGTTAGCTTAATGGTTGAAGCAAATTTCCAAAACGAGCGCAAAATAACTAAATTCCCACCCTAGATGTGCTTTTGTTTTTCCAAAAATTCTTAAAGGGCACATATAATGGCGAAAATCTGAATTTTGTTGATTTTTCTTTTCCAAATAATGTCTAAACTAATAGTAATCAAGAAAAATGTTTCAAATAAAGAAGTTTTATATTCTAATTGCCTAACCAGTGGCGTACGAAATAGATTTTTATATCCATAAATTTCCAAGATATAACATAAAATTATATATTTTTTAAATGTAACCCATATCTGATTTTAGTCTCAAAAAAATACTAATTTTTGATTCTTTTCATCAATGTTGTAAATGTTATTGTGTTTTGCATTATTTTACTTCGAAATTTTATTTTTTTCTTTATTTTATAGTAAATTTAGTGTTATTTTGGAAATATTGGTAAGAATTCTATTAAGAAATATTCGTTTTAGTTAAATAATTTGTGTCGTTTTGCCCAAAAACCAATCAAATTCAGATCAAAAAATATTTTTTATCAGGTCGTTCTTGACATCTTATACTGTAAATTGTAAGTTGGGAATTTAAAATAAAATATTGAGCAAGAAAGTCATAAAATGAATTATATCAATTAAATAGAGGACCCTATTTTGCAAGAAAGTTGTTATTTCTTAGCAACGTTTCTATAGCAAATAACCAATATCAATTGCGAATACTGAATAAATCATGAAAATTACAGGCTTTCATTTGTTTCTATTGGTTAAATTTTTTAGCAACGTTGCTAAGACTTAACAACTTCCTTACAAAATAGGGCTGAGAATATGATTAATAAAAATAATCATATTTTTTTGAAATAATTACAAAATTCGGGAAAAATAACCTGAAAAAATAAATTTTGGGGATTTAACAAATTCGAAACACAATAACCCTTACATCATTAAAGAGAGAAAAAAAAAGTATTTTTTTAATACTAAAATCAGATATGGATCCAATTAAAAAATATAACTTTGTGTTATATGGAAAAGAAAAAATCAACAAAATTCAGTTTTTCGCCATTATCTAGTGCCCTATGAGAATTTTTGGAAAAACAAAAGCACAACTCCGATGGCGCACTTTAGGTTCACAAAAAGTTCTATTTAACTGACATTATATCACTTATAGTTCTCGAGATACCAATGGTGGCAGCTGTAAATGGGGCACACTGTATTATTGTCGTTCACTATTTTACGTGCACAAATAAATAAAATTTTAAATAATACTTGTCATGGACCTATAAAACTAGCGTATTTCATTTATATATTTTGTTTTGCACTTAGTGCAACTAGTCAACGTCAAGCCCGTCACTACTTGTTGTTACAACATATGCGTAGTGCATTTTAAACGAAACATTTATAAATGTAGATACGTTTCCAATAATTATTCTATTATTAGGAATAAACTTCTTTATTTTACATCTATTATACTTACAAAAACACTTTTTATAATTCAAAATATATGAATTTGACAAATGCACTGGCAAGAACTGACGATCGTAGTGACAGCCTGATTCTCGTGACACTTGTTTAGAAAACGATATTGGAATCAAAACAATTATTATTGCTTGGTTTACAATAAATTGTAAATTTGAAATTCACGTGAGAATTGATTCTGAAACAATATTGTATACAAAACAATAAATGAAATGTCAAAAATTTATCTTAAACTATACAATTTTTGGTATTCAGATGATCAAAATTGTATTGTATGGAAAACAATCATTGTTTTAAAATATTGTATTTTGAACAAGAAACTGAACTACTTGTTACGGAAACAATAATTTTTAAAATACTATCTAAATTGCGAATTATGATACATACAACTTTTATTACATTAATTAGTGTTATTATTAACTTCTAAAAGAGGAAATATATGTTAGAGTAGCCAATGCACTTACGTATGTGTAATTTACATTTATGAATTAAATAATTTAGACATTGTGCTCAATATAAAAAAATATATTTAAGAGTATGAATGATCCTTTATCCTTACAAAAATTAACTTACAGATTATCAATTGAAAATTATATTGAATAAATCATCTCTGCTAAATTATCCAAATCCAGATCGAGATAAAATTTCTTTTTTTTAACAATAAAACTAAGTATCTTATTGGACTGTATATTCTTTATTCATTCATTAATACATATTACATTTATTCAATGAAAGAAGTTATCTGCTGATTTTAAATAGTGTTATTTTTTATATTAGTTAGTGCTTATTTTTGGTCACAAATGTAATCAATAATTATTATATGGTTAATTTCAACAAGTTTGTACTATTGTACTTAATGATGAAGACCAACAGAAACACAAACAGCAGATTCAAAAAATGGGAATATTGGTAGAATTTTATGACAGATAGAGCCCTAGTTAATTTTATTAAATTGTAATACGATATTATCTGTTTTAATTTTTGTTTTTCGCCAGTTCTTTTCGTCTCTAAATGACCCATTTCAACAAGAATATAAATTTAAAACCATTTCTTGTCATACCTAAAATGTATACAAATTTAAATTTGGCTTTTTTCTTCCGGTTTTTAAATGTTCTTGTACTTATTTCTGTTATTGAGCCTTCTAATCTACTTCTTTTTTCTTCCACAATACTATTAATAACAAATAGTGGCAAAAAATCAAGTAAATAAATGTCAAATAAGCAAATGAACTAACTTCATACTTGCATACATTACAATACAATAAATTGTATAGAGACAGTTTACAAGGAGTCACGCGAATACGAATTTCATACAATATCTTAAACTATATTATTTTCATTATTGTATACGAAACAATATTATTTTCAATACAAGTGTCACGAGAATATGGCTGTAAGTGCAAGAAAGTGCGCTCTCGGTAAGATTCAATTCATTCAAAAAACATAATTGAAACACAGAAAACTCAGCTAGTGTTCGCAGATTATATAAATGGAAAACGAGTTATGCACTCCGTGCAAAATAGTTCACATTAAATATATAAATGGGAAACGCTATAAATTATTTAGGCAAACAAAAATAATGCCTACAGTTTAATACAATTTGTTTTTTACTAGAATATATATTTTTTTTTCTAGGCAACAATTCGATTTCGTATCTTCATCCCCCCTTACAAAAAAGAGCGACAACTCCCCATATACTCTTAAAAAACTACCCATTTATGAATTTGAAAACACACTGCGACAAGTAGAACCAGAATCAAAGGAAACAAATCTTAAGAACGCGCTTATTAAATTTATAGCACTCAAGGAACAAATCAATGACAATAAATCTTACGACCTGAACGAAGAAATCTTTAACAGCGTTGATACAATTCTAAAATCACTATCAACAATGGATTTAGAAACACTAAAACTAGAAGATTTCAGGCAGGACAGTCAAGTTTTTAATATGTTTTCTTCTATCTTGCCGTATGTAGGGACAGAAGCATCAGTGGAGCTGATAAAGGAAATAATACAAAATAACACTCAGATTGATCTAAATGAATTAAGAATGTTGGCATTTTTTCCACTCTATGTCAATTCTCCAAATGATAGAATGTTAAGTACAATGGAGAAACTGTTGGATATGGAATTGAAAGGAGTGAGTGAAACTGTGAAACAAACTTATATTTTAAGTTTTTCCAATTTAGTGTACCAAATGTATAATGGAAAATTAGGTGGAACTAACAATCCTTTAACAGCGAAGGCATTTTATAAGAATTTTGCCAAGAAGTTCGTACAGAAGTATTATGATTATTATACAGGTAATATTTATTTATGTATTAAGGGCACAATTAAAAATTATAGCACGGGGAAATGTTCTCGATTGCTGTAATCTTGATTATGTCCTTGGTTCATACGTTTGTTTTTTTATTTTGTTAAAAGCCAAATTACGCCCGCTTTTGAGGGCGAATAAATAAGCCTATGATTCCAAAATATAATATTATTTTAGTGTAGTTTTAAATACCGACTTCATAAACTGTGAGAAGCTAGAAGAAATTTTGTAACCTTTTTGTTTCCTTATTAGGACTGACAATACAATTTGTCAAACCAGGATGCAACCTACTTTTAAACTACTTTAAATCTACTAAGAATATAATATGCATTTTGTAAAAGATATTCCAACAAAAAAACTTTAGCTAGTTTGCCCTATAAATTATCCTTGTTAATACCTCCTTTAACTATTTTTACTTGAGCGAACAAATTCATGCATAAATAAACATAAGTAAGGGTGTAATGACATGGTGTGGCAGAAACAAGGTAACCCGTTTAAATTTAAGCTCGCAAGGGAATAACCCGTGTTCTGGCGGTCATACAAGCACCAACACCGGCAGCTAAGTGTTCGCTCGTCCCACTAACTACTAGATTAGATTAGAAACGCTAACCACCGACATGTACAACACTGCCACACTAAGCAATACATGTAAATATTTAACCTAAACTATCAACTTTGAAATATACAATAGAACTATTTTATTACGAGTGCAATTAATTACATTCACGTTAATTACATTTAAAGAATAGTTGGTCTATACACGAGTTTGCATTAAAAAAAAAGTACATAATGATCTTTTGTTTTACTGCATATTTTTAATACTCGTAGTCGGGTGCGGGATTTCCTTTTTTCCCGGTTAATTTTTAATCTATTTCTTCCACTTTTTTTCGTCCTTTGTCATCTATTCTATCCTGGTTACTATATTTGTATTATTCTTCACGTAAGAATGGCATTGCAATATAAAGTGTATGATTCTTGACCTACGTAATCGATATAGTTTCTTTTTGTCACCCAGGTTGTAAAATCTGTATATAAGGCGGCGTATGTCTTAACTGATCAGAAAATAATTTAGAACTGTCAACATGGTTCGTATACATTAGCCGTGTTCCTTCGGGCTGCGATTCAAAATCTAGATTATCAAAGTAATCACGATTACGGAGAAGTATGTTTTTTCGTTTCTTATTCGTTATCCCCACTTTCTCATTTTGTGATCACTAGACAACCTTCCCTTTTCCCGTCTGAATCATCCTTTTTTAGTCATCATACAGATTCATTTCTGAGAAAATTTAAAAATGGCTAACGACAATAGGTTTTCGAGCGTAGAAATTTATCAATGTGGGGTTTGTTGCATCAAAGGAAATACAATTTTCCTACAAAAGCATGTAATGACCGACCATACTTTTGAAAACAAAGAAAATATTTTACATAAAGATACATACTTCATATGTTACCAAGAACATTTTTTTTTTATTTCTATATGATCCATTTTTAATGTGCTGACTATAACATTCGACAGTAGATTATTTAAAAAATAAAATAAACTAGTTTGCATTGGTCTGCATATCATATTTGACCGTAGACGGTGTTTATGTTATTCAAGTAGTTTTCTTGATATAATTTTTAAATCATGATTCAAAAGGATCACGATTAAACTAATCAGGATTCACAAAATCACAATCACAGTCCGAAATAACACGGCTATAGGCGTGTAATTTAGCATTTTTGTGTCTCGTGTTGATTTATGTGATTTATTAATAATACCATAAAAAAATACCTCTCGCCACTTCCGTTTTTGGTTACATAAGTATAGGACGCGAGCAGTCGTGACATTGTTTAGTAATTATGTACATAGATGTCAAATGTCAGAATTTTTCATTAAAAATTTTAAGATTTTCTAAATTCATGTAGTTAATTTTTCACGAGGAGTGTGGAATTTACTTGTGGAGGAAAATAAACCACATGGAATTGGAAAATCACTAAATTTCGAATGAAAATTATGATATTTGACATCTATGTACATAATTACTAGCTATCATTCTGACGCAGCCTCCATATCTCCTTGTCAAGGCCAACAAAGTGACATGACTGCTATTGTATTTAACATTTCTTATATACCTACACTCTACACCAAAAATTCTACTTATATATATTCTTTATATTGTTTCCAATACATTGTCGGGATTGACAGTATTTTTGATGGGTATATGTAATATATACGTATAATTTTAAATATTTAACTATTAATACAATAAGATATAATACAATGTATGTACTTCCCAGAATTAATGTTCAGTAAAATGTCTCTGGATTTTTGACACTGACATTTATCTGTCAGTTACAAACATTTAATTTTCAATTAGTTTCCTTGAAATTATTTGGGCTGTGAGATTTATTACAACAAATTAGTATATACCTTATATTTCTTTATCTCTAAATCTATAAAATATATAATAAAATATTTATATGTATCAGATACTGTTACAAGCATGAACAAAAATTATCGAAAAATAATATTTAGAAGAATTTTTTTAAGACTCTGCTACTTCCGGTTGCCCAATTATTACCAAAACCTTTTCAGCTCTTCCCAGTAATGTCCGATTAAGAAATATGTAGTTAAACAGATATTAAGTATTATAGTTTTTGAGAAATCGCCCTAACAACGTCCCCGCACACATACACACAACACACACACAGACATCATCGTAAACATATTAAAATCGGATTGTAGGGACCTTAAAACGTACTTAATCATTAAAATCTGTATATGCGATTTTTAGCATGAATCCAATACCTCTCTTAGCGAGAGACAAAAACTATCGAAAAGGGCTAGAATACTACTCGTCTTTGTATGTGCTTTTTTTATGCAGAAAACATAGTTTTCTATTAGGTGTCAGCATAGATTATAGAGCGAATTGAGCAACCTGTAAACGAAATATTACTGTGCAATGTCATTCTTACGTGAAAAGTACTATAGTTCTTAATATGTCATTATCCTTATCCAAAAGAAAAAATGCATGGATTTCGAATAACTTTTATAAATAATCGATTTATTGCAAATCGATATTTGGTATCTCGATCTGATAGTAGATCGATATTAAAAGTTTCGATTCGTATCGATTCGCTAGATCGATATTCTCTTGGTTTTTTCCACCCCTAGAAAGCTTTTGAGTTAGTGGACCTACAAAACCCCACCACACTTTTCTATCCCCACCCACATCGGAACAGCAAATGTCCGAAATCCATACTGTATTTTCAATTCTTTCTCTGTCCTTTTTGTTTACCTTGCGATTATCCTAAGCTACATTTCCGTTAATTTTATTTATCTCCCATGCTTCTTCTGCATATTCTGCCTATTCCAGGATTCGTTAGCTTACTTCATTCTTGGTGCAGTTATTGTGCTGTATGGCTTTATTTTTGTTTTCTTATCTATTATATTTTTACCTAATATCGTAGATTTTAAAAAATGTAGTAGGTATTATTTATCTTTAGTATAATATAAAAAGACATAAATGAACAATACATAGAGCTTTCGATTATGTTTTTTGTCTGTGCTTTATAATTTTATATAGTCACATGTATCACGTATAGTATTGAAATATGTTACAAGACGTAAGTCGTCTATTTTCAGAAGCTATTGAGCTCATAATGATATGCATACGTATAAGTCACTGTGAATACAAAAACCCTTGATTGATTTTATTGCATTGCATGTTCAATAGAATGATGTTTGAGTAGTTTTTCAAAGGAAACCCAACCATACAAAAGTATATTGGCTTATTTATTCACAAGTGTACTATACTCGTATGGTTCGAGATAAATTAACTGGCATATTGATATATAAAATAAATTTTATCTACGCTTCTATAAGGGAAGGGAGGTTTGATAAAAAATAACGAGAATTTTATATTTCTTTAAAAAAGTAATCATTTATATATCAATATTAATATTGTCCCCTTCAAAGTGTTCACCAATAGATATCATGTATTTCTGCCAACGTTCCTTCAGAAATTTTATCTTTATCTCCTCTATAGTCTTTTCAATATCATCGTCATCTTCAGGATGATGATTAAATGGTAATACTCTTCATTGACCGTACGGTCTGGTAGTCAGAATACATGGTGGTTGATGGCAAGTCCTCTTGAAACCATATGCACCATTCTCTCCACATGTCCAAACCATTTCAACCGACTCACTCCCGCACTCTTAACAACATGCTTCCTAACCATACATACTTCATGTACCAAATTAAACCTCTTGTGTATAAATTACTGAAATACACTGATAACTAGAATCAGTAATATGTATTAAAATAATATGATTTATTTTCAGCGAGTAACGATTACAGTGTAAAGATGAAATACGTTCTTGGAATGATGAACATGGGCGAAGCAGCTTCACCTTATCTCTTATCAATTATTCAAAATACAACAGAAACGCGCCATATTCGAGCTTTAGCTATATACTCTATTAAACCTTCAATGATTTACAGAAAACGTGAGGTAGTAACATCAGAAAAAAGTATACAGGGATTCTGAAAAGATTGCTTGGGTTTTGATTGGGCTATATTCTAGTTACACTCCAGTAGATATTTGTCTAACATGAGGCGTTTTCGTTTATTATATCTGAAAGAGTAGTTAGATTTGTCTGATGACGTCATCAGATGGTGTAGATTGTTCAGAGTATTTGTGTAATATAAGAACGGGCAAGAGCGTTTTATAGAGGGAATTTCAATATTCTAATATTTATTTTAAGGTGTAGTAACAAGACTTATATGGCCCACGTACGTGTACATTTATTTATGACGTTTCGGGCCTAAAGCAAGCCCATCTTCAGCTAAATAATGAAATTACAATAAATGTTATTACATTTTACAATAATTTTAAATTTGTATTAGACACATGCGTCTAATTTAGTTACATTGTTAATTTTCAAGATACAGCATTTCAACCTATTTCCAAATCAATTCGGAGTTAGTACTATTTCACCAACTCCGAGTTGGTTGAAATGCTGTATCTTAAAATTTATCTACGTAACTAAATTAGACGCACGTGTTTAATACAAATTTAAAATTGTTGTAAAATGTAATCAGAATTATTGTAATTTTACCATTTAGTTGAAGATGGGCCTGCCTAAGGCCCGAAACGTCCTTAATAAATGTACACATACATAAGCCTTGTTTATTACACCTTAAAATTCATCAACGACCGTCTTTTCATCCCTTCACAATATTTATTTTACAATTTCATGTTTAATATCAACGGTTAACTATCAAATTATCAAGTCTATTTCAAATAAATGCAAGAAAATAGTAACTATAATTGCAAATAAATTATTTATGAAGAAAATTTCGAAGATTTCAAGAGCAAATATAAGAAATCATTCTGAAAGAAGTCATAGATGAATTTATTAAAAGAAATAAAGTGAAACGTATTAAGCTAAGGTATACAATTATATAGAAAACACTGTTTAAAATTATAATGTGGACGGTAATGTTGGTATTATAAATATTAAATTTCTGTTTACGATATAATTACTGTTGCCATAATTAATACTGCAGATTTTAAATCCCATTTTCAATATCTTAGATGCCCGCGAATTTCGTACACTAACCCTACAGTTTTGTCACAGCGCTTGAAGGCTCTCGCAACACGCCGCTGCGACTTGTCGCGTCTAGGAAATCCTACCTTAGAATTGTCACAAGTCCTATGCATATCGGGGCATTAGGAGAATAGATGTCTCTCTTGTTTCTTAAAAGAAATTATCTAGCGATGTATCAGATTTTCAAGTATAGTAGGTAATAAAATATTTACTAGGGTTACAGGATTCAACAGAACTAATTTTTGCCCAACATTATATTCCAGCCCCTCTTTCATCCCAGTTAAAACCATTGTTAATGTAGTTCTTGCCCTGAAAAGTTAGGGATGTTATATTAAACATCGATGGGAGCCAACACGGAGTGAAGCGGAGTGATTGGATCGCCAGTGTAGCGGTTAGATTTTATGATTCATATTTATACGGTTGAAAAAAATATTTGTAATTTATATCTCAAAACAATTTTAAATATGACGTTCAACAATAGTCATGTCAAAAAAATTTAGTTGAGTAATACGGATTTCATAAATTTCTGCGATAGAAAATGAAGCGTGTTCGGCTGTCGTCGTTTTCGGACTTGAGAAATTGAAATTATAAGAATTCTGAGTTCCGATATATTCTCCTCTGAGGCAGTAAACCAACGCTTACGATCCTTTTGAGTTCTCCGAAACAATAAACGTCTATTAACATTTCTCGCGAGTTTTATGAGTTAACCAAATGAAATCCATGGTTTAGGTGGAAACGAAGTTTTGATTAGAGTCCCATAAGTTCTGTGGAAAGAAAATAACAATCGAGAAGACCTAGGGCACTTAATGAAACGGTTGATTTAATTTGTCAATCATTAATCCAAAGTCCAAAGAAATTGAATATTACTCGAGCTCTGAAAATCAACTTTACAGGATGTCATGCGAAAGGGATTGAAACTTCATACTTAAAAAAAATAACTCTGACGATAATTGAAATATTCCTTCTTAAAATCCAAGCAATCTCATTCGAAAACCCTGTATTTAGGTAGAGATATCAATCTTTGTGTTACTTTCAGGCTTATCAACTTTTCTGGCCACTAGTCAGAAATGATTCTGAACCGTTCCAAATAAGAACAGCTGCTCTAAGTTTGTTGTTATCATCAAATATTAATTCCTCAGAATTATACTCTATTTTGCGATACATGAATGAAACGTCTTATGATGGTGCAAAACAGCACCTCCATAACTATTTCTATACAGCTATTTTGTCTGGACAAACTGATTGCGATTTCTGTACCATGTAAGACAATTTTCAGAAATGATATTCATAAAGTACTTTATACTTCTAAAGGTTGTGACTTATGATTAATTGGCTCACAATTTGTATAAATTTCTAACTCGAATATCAAAATTTTTGTTTTATAAATTCTAAATTTATTTCTTCTGTCATAGGTACAACTCTCTTCCTTTCGGGTATGTGAAAATGTTTTAATTATTTAACCTGATAATTTAATTATAAAAATTGTAAATTTACGTGTGATTATTATAATGTATTAATCATTTTTATTTCTCGCTTTAAAATATTTACAATTTTTCCGTAGGAAAGAACTAGCCCAAACAATGCTCCTCGACCTTCAACCCCCCGAAACAAATCAAGGTCTTATGACCAGCTACCACCAAGTATCTTACACAGACGATCAAAACAACTTCGAGACTTCCTTAAACGTCCACATAGTCGCTAATCCCGTCACGAACTTCGTCAACGTCTTTCAGGTGACCTTGAACCACTTCACAGGCCAACACAAGACGGGAGAGTACTCTATCTACGTCAAGGCCGAAGGAATCAGTAGCAAACTCTACAAAGAGGAGTACGAGAGATATTTCCCTGTCAAAGAGCTGTATAAGATTCTGCAGGAGATTAAGTTGGGAGTATTAGAAGGAGTGAACGAAAATCTGCATATTGAATTGATTGTGTATGTTGAACAGAGGGCTATTTTTGCATTGTTTATTAATGGCGATAATGTAGATGAAATGGCGGACTGTAAGTAATATTCATAATTTATCATATGTACGAGGTTTGTTCAAAAAAAGGTGACTTTTCAAATTTCGCGAGCTACGTATATTAGATTCTCGATTTTTTTTTGTTTGTTACATTGGTACACATGTTCCCAACATATGTTGACATGATCAGCAATTTTGCATTTGTAGTTTGTTTTTGACAGATATAAAGGTTAGACGTATATTGGTGTGATTGAAATATGGGTATATGGTTGACGTCGAAAAAAGTAGGTACGACAAGTTCGGTCAAATGTGAAGGTTTTGCTCACTGTTTTCTTCGATTACAATGGCGTGGTGCATCATGAGTTCTTGCCAAAAGGTCGTACGGTCAATAAGGAATATTACCTTCAAGTAATGCGCCGTTTGCGTGAAGCAATACGAAGAAAACGCCCGGATTTGTGGCAAAACAATTCATGGCTTTTGCATCACGATAATGCACCTGCTCACACATTGTTGCTTGTTCGTGATTTTTTGGTCAAAAACAACACCGTATTCACCAAACTTGGCCCCCTGCGACTTTTTCCTGTTCCCAAAACTGAAAAGACCCATGAATGGACGGCGTTTTGCCACGATTGAGGAGATAAAGGCCGCATGGCTGGAAAAGCTTAAGGCCATAACAAAAAGCGCGTATCAGAAGTGCTTCGAGAATTGTAAAAAGCGCTGGCACAAGTGTATTATATCTGAGGGGGATTACTTTGAAGTGTTCCCTTCAAAGTAATTGATAAATAAATAAATATTTTTCGAGAAAAATAAAAAGTCACCTTGTTTTTTGGACAAACCTCGTACTTACTACCACATTAAATCGTTATACTCCGCTTCTCGACAGTATAGATACACTACACTCATACATTGGCAATTTTAAATAGGCAAAACATGTTTTCAATTTAGTGTTCAAAATCATAGTGACAAGACAAACATTAAAATCTAAATAGTTATTTAAGTATTAATGTCAATAAGTGCTTTCTACCGGTTAAAGATGATTGTGGAGATTGAGACGAAGTCGAGATCTCCAATACTTGCGATTTTGGCAGGATCGACCCACAAAATTAAAAAAAAAAAGATATAAAATTTATTTTTCTAAAGTGAGCTTTGATCGTTGTTATTTTACTTACCGCCTTCGCCTCCTAATCGGTAAGTGAGGTGAATCATTTACCGATCATTAAATTGTAAATAAAACCTACTGCCTCGGAAACCATATTAGTAAACATTTAAAAAACCCGATCGTGCAAAAAAGAATTTTACTTCTATCGTATGCATTCAAACTGAGCTAAGTCGGATTTTGATGTTTAGTTCGACTCGACTCAAAAAAAAATATACTGGTCCGAATCAAATCGAATTAAAATAAGCCGGCCCCCACGCGAAAATTGACTCGAAATTGGGTTAGGCCAAAGCTCGAGAATGAGTGGCTCCGGCATCTCTAATTTAAGACGAGCGGGCCCGATAAAAAGGGGGGGGGGAATTCCCGGGACCCATGACATCAAAGGCCCCGGGAAACAGAGCGTATAATTGATTGTATTTATGTTTATTTTTATTCTTCGCACCATTTCACGGGGTGGCATAAAATGTTATCCCCCGGTCCCCTTTCGTCTGCCCTGAATATGAGTCAACACTTTTTCAGGAATTCAAAAACTAAAAAAAACTTACTTTCTTAGATAGTACAACATTGTGTAAATTGATAAAAATGAAATAATTTTGGTGTAAGCTTCTTAGCAACACATTTTTGCTTATTAAAACTACAGACCTACCAGTATAGAACACTTTATTATTCGAAGAGGTTCGAAATTTTATACATTTCTTTTAACAATACTTGTGCGATCTTGTTACGATTTATTTTATGCATAATTTTATATTTCTGTGATGTAAAATAACTTGATAGGTTGGTACCTATTCTTCTTTTTCTACTGGGATAAAGAATATTATTATTAAATCATTTTGATCTTTTTCAAATTCATCCATTTTCATTAAATTATTTATAAAACTATGCATTTTATTTAGTTATGTTTTTCCGGGTCGGCTCAAAACCTTGAGCGGGTCAGAATCGTAAGCCGGGCTTGGCTCAACTCAGCCTGAAAAATATAGCTTTGACCTTTGGCCTGATTTTATGATCGACTCGAAATGTCGAAATCGGACCAGCCTTTGAAACAAGTTCGAGATTGAGTGCATTCCTAATAGTAATTGAGATTGTGATATCATTTTGTTATATCTATTTTTGAAAGTCGTCGTTGAACAACCCTTATAAAATACAATATTAACATAAAATGTTATTTGAAGAAAACATTTTATTGGTGATAGATAAATGTCTGTGTCCATAAGTAAAAATTGGTTCATGCGTAAAATAATTTAAATGTAAATATTTATCTATTACAAATTGACAAGAGGTAATATGCTAGCCACATCGGACTTTCTATATATGTTTGAAAAAAATAATTAAGAATATTTTGAAAATAAAGTATACACGTGTTTAATATCTCTTAAATATGTTGTATTTTTTTAAATAGGAAAATAGCCTAGTCTTTGTTTTTACATTTATTACAATTTAAATGGATTCAATTCAATTACAAGTTAGTCGTTACATAATTAACTCTCGCAATCTCTATTATGGCTAGTATAGAACCCAGGATATTTAACAGCATTAGATGTTAAATATTTATGCTTGTTTACTGGATTTGAATGTTTGTGTTTTAGTCCTATGTATTTGTGTCGTGTTTGCCATTTGTAAATGGATTTAGAACAGAATTAGATCAAGTGGCCTTTAAAATTTCCGCTCAATTTAACCATTCCATTAAAATAATATTGGATACAATTAATTACATTTATTATAAAATTCATGTACAGTGGAACCTCCATTATCCAAGATTCGATTATTCGGGAATGCAATCATCCGGGCCCAAGATCTGCGCTTTTCTTTTAAATAACCACAATAGGAGGTACCTATGTCGTTTGTATCCAACGTACATACATACATACCTATATATCGATGGCTTAAGCCAGTGATTATCAAAGTGGGCGATATCGCCCCCTTCTGGCTTCTAGGCGCTGGATAGATCCACGGGGGCGATGGTGGCCTCAGGGTTAACAGGGGGGCATTGAAGAGCAGTAAATGAGCGATGAAAGTTAAAAAGGGCAATAAGAAAACGCTCAAAAAATTTGACCGACTAAAAGTAATTTATTTCGAAACAAGATTTTAGGAATTATATAACACGTTATTTTTTCAATACTCGAAGGATCGATATAAAACGATAAAACTCTCCTCGTTTACGAATACAAAGATTCTTAAAATTATAACCACCATAATTCAAAATAAGACCACTGTCTCTGGTTTCATGAGTGCTGCAATTGGTCTTCCTTATTATGAATATACATTTTATTTGATTTTCATCGCAGGATATATTAATCGACTTTCAACGAACATAAATTTAAAAATTCTTTTAGAAATATGTATAACATATCCATCGGACAATACTGGTTTGTCTCTATTCATCTATTTATCAATTCCTGTTTTTATTAACTATCAAAATTTACAGGAAAAAAATCATAATCTGATTTTCTTTAAGCCTACAAATTTATAAATATAAACTCTTTAGGTACCTATGTATTTACGAAGTGTCATGCTATTATCAAAGTACCACAAATACAAGAAAAACATCCAAACTTCGTATTTTGTACAAATCTTACAAGCATTGAGAAAAGTTTGGAAATCGTGCTAAGAGATTTCTTTGTAGTTTTATAGTACAGGTGCGTGTGATCGTTTTATACCGATCCTTTAAGACTATGTAGATTAGAGTAAATTTCCGAAGAGGGCATTGAAAAAATATATTTTTGGAAAGGGGGCGGTGAACCCAATAAGTTTGAGAGTCACTGGCTTAAATTATAAACCTGTTAACGCCATTCAACAAAGATTTTACAGGAGACAAAAAACTTCTGAAATTCTTTAAACTAACGGTTTTTATTGTTTGAACGTCAGATGTTTACACACTTTTGAGTAACAGATTAAATTACAAATCATTAAATGAATACTTCTTGTTTAACTGTACTTCTTGTTTAAATGTAATATTTTCTACACATTTCTTCTTAATTAACCTTTTTATTAAAGCATTAAAAAAAAACGATTATTCGGTGTTTTCGATTTTCCGTGGATCCCCCATCGTCTGCCATCGTTACCCCGAATAATGGAGGTTCCACTGCATGTATATTTCATTAGACAATCTTGTCGTTGTCGCCTTATATAGGGTGGTGACCGCGAGCATAGGACTTTAACATATAAAATCATACTTTCTTAATTCCCTGCTTCCCTAATTATTTTAAGTAAAAATGCTTTAAATAAAATTCTGCATCTGAATCAATAATTAACTTTGTATGCCTTTGTAACGGCAGAAATTAGGTATGAAAATGTCGAAAATCACCTCAAAAATAGCAATAGCCATGGAATTGAGACAAAATAAATAACAAATGTCTAACAGTTTATCTGTCACGTTAGGATAATTTATTTTTATTAGATATTATTTCTAATTTCTGTTTCAATTAATAATTATCTGTTAATTTAAATTGATATTTGTTCATTTGAACAGATTTTACAAATAATAATGAAATTAAATTAACCTAGCGTGACAGATAAATCGTTAACATTTGTTAATTTATTGTTTCAATTCCATAGCTATTTTTGCAGTATTTTCGACATTTTCATACCTAATTTTTGACGTTACAAGGCATACAAAGTAATTTAGCTTAATGATTCAGATGAAGAATTTTATGCCCTACAACTTTTATTTCAAGCTTTTTACCTAAAATAATTAGGGAAGCAGGAAATTAAGAAAATCTGATTTTACATGTTAATGTCCTATTTTCCGGGGTCGCTGTCACCACCCTGTATATTTCCATACACAAAATTCAATTTCATTCATATTTAATACTCCTTATAATGATAATTATTTTTAGATATCGACAAAATAATAATCTATATAGGAAATAACGACATTATAACAATGCGAGACGTCCGCAATTTACATTTTGTTTCTGATTTGGGCACTCCGATTCATACTACATTAAAATATGAACATGTATTAGGGTCGCAGTTCAAAAATTACGATAAAATTTTCTTGGATTTAATACCAACATTAGACGGAGATGACGAGAATTACGTTCTTACACGAGTTAGGTAAAAATAAATTTATGAACTAGCAAAATTCATAAACTGGTGAAGAATTTATGTACATGTAAAAATTTAAGTAGTATCTTGGCTGCCGGCGCCCGTTCCTATATCTGCAGTCGGTGTCAGCTATAAATAAATGGATAATATAGTCCATAAATTCTTCATAAATTAGGAACTTATTAGTAGTAAATAATTTCTTTGAATTTCTTTTAGATCTATGTGGATATCAAAACTAAATTTCCAATCTTACAATCCGTTAACGAACCTGAACCATGGAGTCTCCAAAATATTTTCAAATCAAAACTTAATAAAGTTTAAAATAGATTACAATGTGTACGAATTGTCAATAAAAATGAACGACGACACAAGCTACTTCGATACTCTTCTAGACCATAAATACGCTGTGTTTGCAGACAACAATGACATCTTACAAACTTTTTGTGCAAAATGTAATTCAGTTGCCTTTTTATCAACACAAAGCAAAACAACTGAAAAAGTACGTAAGCTTGATACACATCTACTTTGCGAATTCTGTTCAATGGGTTTTATGTTTTTATGCGAGTTTGTTTTGAACAAAAGCACTTTAGGAAAGTTAGCAATAACCTTTAAATGCTGTTATTGAAAAAAGTTTCTTTATATTAGGTAAAGGCCTTATCAATAAAAACAAGAAAAAAGATAAAACGTAATCAATACAAATCCATGTTTGTTTTGAGGACAATAAATAAATTTCAACTCAAAACATAAAAAGAAAACACAAAAGAAACAAGAGTTATTTATATTTTAAGCTATGTTTTGCGTAAATAAACTTTTTTAAATCATTCTTAACGGTACAGATACAGTGGCTCACAAAATTATCCATACACTTCAATTTTACAAGCAAATATCAGAGAAAGTAATTTAAAAATTTAATCCTACTATTCCTTTAATGTTTGACAACAGAATAATAATAATGAAAAATAAAGAAATAATAATAATAAATATTTATTTTCTGTAGACACAATACATGTATAGAAAACGTCAAGATGTAAATTACAAACACAAAAATATAAAAGTTGTTACACAAATAATATATCTTAATTACAAAGACATACTCATTTAAATTATAAAAAACAATGTTGTAGAAGGAATAGTTTTACATCTTTTTTAAAATTTCTTTTCAGTATTCACTGATTTAAGTGACTTAGATTTTTTTAAAAATATTTGTAAACCAACTATATCGGGAGAGTTTTTAACGACTTTTAATTTAGATATTGGTACATAAAAATTGTTTTTATTTCTAGTGTTGTGATCGTGATGTTAAAGGAAAAGGTAGTTTATTCTTATAAATCAAAAGACTTACATCGTAAATGTAAATGCAAGTTAATATAAGAATATTGTGTTTTTAAGAAATCCCTGCAAGATTCGTTATATTTAGCACCCACCATACATCTGATAATTCTCTTCTGATTAGTATGCCTTCTGAAACTATAACAATTGATTTTATTAAATTAGATGTTACGCAAGGTGAAATTTTTGCCCATTCTTCTGTCAGATTCGTCCGGAATTCTACAATAATGGAAAATGTTTTTTGTGGGATCATCTATTTAATTCAAACACATTCTCAATAGGGTTGATATCAGGAGACTGGGGAGATGTTTTAAGTTGTTTCGGTTTGTCGTACAACAGCCATTCCTTAAGTGCTGCATGTTTGGGGTCATTATTTTGCGGATATATAATCCCCTCCCAGTCCAAGTTTATCCGCAGAAGATTGCAAATTTTCTTTTAAAATTGATAAATAATTATATTTATTCATAGTTTCAT
Source organism: Harpalus rufipes (assembly GCA_951394225.1). Taxonomy (NCBI): domain Eukaryota; kingdom Metazoa; phylum Arthropoda; class Insecta; order Coleoptera; family Carabidae; genus Harpalus; species Harpalus rufipes. Next base: position 22,613,731 of record OX596283.1, read on the forward strand.
TAATAAAACATAAATTCTCCATCCCGTCAGCAGACATACAGCCCCAAACAATAACGTTTACACTGTCGAGTTTTATCGTGGCATACAAATTATTTGTACCTAGCTTGGTATTTGATTTTTCAAAACTATTGGCCCATCATATGATCCAAATAAATTAAAATTTCTGTTTATTATACGATGTGCTACTCAAAATTTCCGATAATTCTTTTCGGGAGGGTGGTAAGGCGCTAGTTCCAAATCCCCCCCCCCCCCACTAGATGTCTTTAGTAGACACCCTTTTGGGTTTATTGCCCAAGTGTTATCCTTGGGGAAACGTCTGAGCGGTCAGTATGATTTTTCTTCGTAAACACTGTTTGACGTCTTCGGCGATTTTGTTTTTACTGTTACGAAAATCAGCAGCCGAAACTATCCTAATGCTTCGGAGAGCTTATGAAGAAGAAGCTTTGAGCCAAGCAAGAGTTTACGAGTAGTTTTCTCATTTTAAAAGTAATGAATCTCTATCGCGACGTCCCTCGACTTCCAGAACAACCGAAAACATTGCAAAATCCGTGATGCGATCATGTCTGATTGTCGTAGAACAGTCGATGAATTGCAAGAAATCACTAAAATATCTTGGAGTTTATGCTAACAAATTTTGTCTGAAAATTTGAAGATAAAAAGTGTCGCAGTGTAATTCGATCCACGTCTGCTTTCCAATGACCAGAGAGCCAACCATTTGAATGTGTGCCAGAATTTGAAAGAACAGTCAGAAATCGATCCGGATTTTTCGTAAGCTCTCACAAACATTGGTGCTGATTACCCTAACAAGGTAACAGTAAACAGAACTTGATGTTATCACGATGCTTTTTAATGTTCGCCATTGCAAAATTCCGAACACGATAAACAGCGCTTACGAAAAGAATCACCTTGACCGCTCAGGTGTTTCCCCAAGGATGACGCTTGGGCAGCAGATCCCAAAGAGTCTACAGAAGGTACCTAGCAGGAAAAGTTGGAATTAGCACCCTACCACCCACTAGAAAATAATTCTCGGATATTTTGGTAGCACTTTGTATTAAGTTTAGAAATGTACGGCTCTTTTGCTGTTATAGGCCCAATGTAAGGTTCTGTGAATTGTTTTTATAGAAATAGGTTTTTTTGTTTATTTGGGATACCTCTGGTCTTAGTTCGTAGTCCTTCGATGTTTGCTCTCTGGCTACAAATTACACCTCTAGAAAAATCATGTATTTCTCCCCCTTGCTATTTATTATAACGGGTTTTTCAATAAGAACTTTTTTCTCAATAGAGTTGTATTTGGTTAAGAAGACAGATATGTCATTCTGTTGTTGTGTTTGCAGTAGAAGGCCTACAATTTAATAAAATGAAATCAATTTTGCTCGAAAATCGTATAAAAATAATTCAATCCATTATGAAAATGGTCGATCTGTAAAAACCACATTCAATAAAATCGTGGATATTTTCGGTCGTTATAATCATCCACCAGAGCCTGCAATTAAGAATTTAGTGGAAAAAATAGTTAACTGGGTCAGTACACAACGTAGCAACATGAAAACGCACTCGTACCGGTCGTTCACAAGAAAATATTGCTGCTGTGAGTGATAGTGTTGAGGACGATCCAAATTTATCAATTCCACGGCGTTCTCAACAATTGGGCTTGACCCCGAGCACAACATGGCGTATATTGCGCAAGGATTTGGCTCTAAAGCCTTATAAAGTCCAGTTGATGCAAGAATTGAAGCCGCCAGATCATGATCAACATCGACGATTTGGTGATTTCATCATTGAACAAGGTGCAGGATTTTCAGACAAAATCATCTTTTATAACGAACACAATTGTCGCATCTGGGCTTTTGAAAATCCAAGGGTTGTTGTTGAACAATCATTGCATTCATCTCGTGTCACTGTTTGGTGTGCTTTTTGAGCTGGTGGTGTCATTGGACCGTATTTTTTCGAAAATGAGGCTGGTGCTGCCATTACGGTCAATGGAGTGCGCTATAGAGATATGATAACCAATTTTTTATGACCTATTTTGAATGATATGGATGTCGACGACTTGTGGTTTCAACAGGACGTGGCAACTTGCCACACAGCTCGAGAAACCATCGATTTATAGAAAACTAAATTTAATGGATGTTTGATTTCGCGTAGAGGTGACGTCAATTGGCCACCAAGATCATACGATCTAACACCGTTAGATTATTTCTTGTGGGACTACGTGAAAGATGAAGTTTATAAGAATAATCCAACAAAAATTTAAAAGCTCAAAGCCAACATCGAACGCGTAATTCGTGAGATTGAGCAACAATTATGCACAAATGTGATTTAAAAATTTGTCAAAAGAATCGATGTCTGCCAATGTAGTCGTGGTGGACATTTATAGGATATTGTTTTTCATTCGTAAATTGTAGTCCCTACAACATATTTCAGTTAAAATATTCCGAGCTTTCATCCAAAATATGTTTGATATACAATTTAAAAAAAGTTCTTATGGTAAAACCTTGTACTACTTATTCTTTAAAACCCATAAATAAACTATCAATGAAAAAACTTTTTATCGATTTTTTGTGTATTTTTCAGCAATTAAATTTATGGCTATGGATCAAAGACATTAAAATAAAACAAATAAACTGCACGAATCCACGGTTCGAGAGACCTATTCACGAAATTATTCAAAAATCCCGAGTCTCTTATAGGTAAATTAAATGTGTCTAATTTTAGGAACATAATAATGGATGTAATTAAATTTCAGAGGACTGCCTTTCGCTCAACCCTTTGTACTATTAGCATACATATGCGATTATTCGTATTATATTCCGCAGTATGATATTTGCACTACTTCAATCAACAGCGAAAGAATAGTCAAGGAACCGAATTTGGTAAGATATAATTTATATGTCAAATGTACGATAATCAGCGTTTCATATAGCATGCATGAAATCAGGGCCGGTTTAAACAATAGGTCATCCTAGGCGATCGCCTAGAGCACCAAAATTTATAGGGGGCGAAATGTTAAGGAGAAAATATTTTTTTGTATTCACTGACTTAATTAGTATAATGACCACACGTGAAAACATTTTTGAATGATATTGACATTGAGAGTATTTGAAAATTAGTGAATATTTTATATCATGAAAATGTAATAAAAACAATACCGTACCAATATCAAAGGATATTTTGAACACATTTATAACAAATCTTGAATTATTTGGAACTTATAGCCTAAATCATGTTTATCCAATAATAAAAGTCTACAAAAAAATGGTGAAATTGAAAGATATATTACATGTTGAATACATGAAAAATTTTATATTGAAATACAAACTTCTTACGTGTTACTGGGAAGTAACAAACGGACCATCCAAATAGCGCGTACTGTTTTTTATAGACGCTCCGATGTATTCAAAATACAGCTAAAATTTTATACAATATATACGAAAAGAAAACATTATTAACGAAGGCGTGCGGCAAAGTTAGTTCGTCAATGTGATATAAGTTTTTATATTTAACCTACTCTGTACTGTATGTTTGCTTCGCTACTATAAGTATATTCTTTCTCTGAAATTCTAGTTTTTTAAATGTTTCACACGTGCGTAATAATAAATAAAAAATCTGGGAACATTCTTTGTAACTCTCTTTGAGTTTTTTTACATAAACAAATTCAACAATGCCGAACAAATGATCTGGATATCAAAATTATATACTTACGTAAAGTAAAACAAGAAGGAAAAAATTAAATTCCAACAATCAACACTTTTTTTAAAAACCTGAGGGCCAAAATGAGAAGCAAAAACCATCAGCATATTATCAAAATGAAGTATTAGAAAATAGTTGGAGTCAAAACCATCATCATCACGTGATAATAATCAAAATAGTTATTCGGAGAATATTTAATTTTTTTCTAGTTTAAAGAAACAGAAAACTCAAACATAATTGATGAGAAAATTTCTGAGAATAATAATTTAAGATATTTATTTTTAAATTTTTCTGATCCTGCAAAATAGAAAACTAATAGCAATTTAAACAAAATAAATATTATTGTTTCTTTTTTTTAATCAACGAGGAAATTAAAATCAGGGAATGGGTAATGTATACAGAGTCAACGGGTTGCATAGTATGTATGCCATGAAAATTATTTGGTAAAAAAGAAAATTAAAAAAAATCGATCTGAAAAGGGGCGCTCTGGATTCTTAAACCGGCCCTGCGTGAAACATTATTGTATGCTAAATTCATATATATTATTATATAAATTCATATGTGATTCATGATAATGACACAAAATTTCATAATACCATAAAACCAAGGTCAAATTGAAATTTGTACATTTTCTAAGGTAAATCAATATTTTTCCTAAATTACCCACAGCCTTGATATATAAATACAGTGCTCGAGTTAGAATAAAAATATATAATAACAATAATTATCATTATAATCATTTTTTTTATGATTAATCATTTTATGTATTACAATCTAATCTTCTTTACTATAGATAAGCATTTCTTTATTGTAATCAAAAATCTTTAAAAAACTGAAGGATTAAAATCAGAGGGACATATTTTCATTATATAGGGTGTTTCATAAGTTGGGGTATAAGCTTTAAAGGCATATAGTATTGACCAAAATGAATAATCAAGATATGTCTGATATTTAATTGTTTCCGAGAAAGAAGCCATTTTGTATTAGAATCAAAGAAAAACTGACAAAAATACTGATCGAACAAAATTTTGTGCCACTAAGTAGACTGTAAAAATATAATAAAATTTTATAAAATATCTACAATATTTTTCTCAACTTTTAATAGAAGATATTTGAAAAATAAATATTGGTCATGGTCACTAGAACATTTAACTTAGTATAATTTCATTAAATCGAAGTCGTAACTCTAATAGTTTTCGAGATAGCAAAGATAAACTGATTTACACTGCCTTATATCTTCGGAAACTATTGAATATCAGACCCATGTTGATTAAGTTATTTTACTCATTTTGGTTATTACTATATGACCTTAAAGTTTGTACCCGAAGATGTAACACATCCCCTGTATACATATATGTAACTTGTAAAATCATACTCTCGTAATTTTCTGCTTCCCTAATTATTTTAGGTAAAAAGGCGTCAAATAAATGTTGTAGAGCATAAAATTCTACATGAGAATCAATAAACAAAATTAATTATGCCTACTCTATAACGGCAAAAATTAAATACGAAAATGTCGAAAATTATCCCAAAAATAGGTATAGCCATGGAATTGAAACTAAAAATTAACAAATGTTAATGATTTATCCGTCAACATAAGTTAATTTATTTTTATTATTTGTTATTTCTGTTAAAGTGAAGTATTATTTATTTAAATTAATAAATAAGTGCTCACTTGAATATATATATATATATATATATATATATATATATATATATATATATATATTAAATACATATAATACCTAATAAAAATATATTAACCTAACTTGACAAGTAAAACGTCAAATATTTGTTAATTTATCTGTTTTAATTCCATGGCTTTCGCTATTTTTGGGGTGATTTACGACATTTTCATACCTAATTACTGCCGCTACAAAACATGTAAAATTAATTTTGCTTATTATAAGCCCTACAACTTTTATTCCAAGCATTTTTATCTAAAATACTTAGGGAAGCAGGAAATTACGAAAATATGATTTTACATATTCCTATGTTCCGGTGTCGTGGTCAAAACCCTGTATGTACTTACTACCCTAGTTTCACCCTCATAGGAGAATGTTCTCCTTCTACATAATAAAGTTACCCACAATGAAAATTTTCTCCTGAAATAATTTTCAGTCAACTTTGAAAATCACCTTTATCAACGACGCACTCGACGAGAACTACAAACTGAATTTAAATTTCAACATCACTTTGGCGCTGATTCAAAGGGCTATTCAAAGCAAGAAACTTCTGAATCAATGGAACTTGAATATACAAAGACAAGAGCTCGAAAAAGGTGTTTATTATGAACTGCACTATGACGATAATGCCAAAACTGTCAAGGTAAGAAATTCTTTCTTAATCTTTCTACCATATAAACAATCAGAAGTTACTAAAGACGTTAAAGTAATGATGGTGAATACTATTTTAAAGGTTTCATTTATCAAAAGTAAATATCGTTTTATATTATCATGTTCTTTTCAGTGGTATATAGGGTGTATCAAGATAATGGAACATGTAATTTGAGAATATGAAAAGTTACAAAAAAAGTAGATAAGATATTTTATAAAGCATAGAGGGGGACACATTTTGGCTTAACTATTATTATTTTATAACCATACTCAACTTATGGATCAATGTTATATATTTTTTAAATGGCATCATATATTTTTTATTATTAACTCAATAGCGAATTTACTTCTGAATTCAACAATCTAATAATATCATACCCTTACATGATAAAAATTAATTCAAAATTAAGCTATTAAAACAGAAGAAAAGTTTCTGTCATTTTTGTATGTCATTGTTACGTATTACATTATTTTTTCGAAATATTCCTAATTTGATTTTATTTTATTTCGCGTAATTACTATTTAATTAGGATTTCTGCAAATAAATTGCATGCTAGGAATGCATTTTGATGGGTCTTGCATCAATAAATAAAATCAGTATTTGATGAATATGTTGCCATTATTATTATTAGGTACAAAGCTCGTTACAAAGGTAACGAAAATGATCTTAATTATAATAATGGATAACAATGAAATACAAAAATGACAATTTTGTTTTGTTTTAATTATTTAATGTTTACACAACCTACTTAGATAATTTAATATAGAAATGAAATACTAACTTTTTATCAAATATTTCGCAATTTAAGGTTATAATATTATTATATTGTTGAATTCAGAAGAAAATTCTCTATTTAATGTGTTAAGAAAAAAATATATAATGCCATTTAAAAATATGTAACATCCCCCTCTATATCTTACAAAATATCATAATCACTTTTTTGTGTAAGTTTTCTTATACATGAATAAAATGCACTGTTCCATTATCTTGATACACCCTGTATAGTAACTACACAATACACTAGCATATTATACGAATAGTACCCTATGAGTCGAGAAAACTTTACATAAGTTTCATACTTACAAATAGAAAAAGATAACCTGTAAATAACATCAACTTGCTAACGTGTACTCCATGTCATTACTTTTATGATAACTTATTTAGTTCATTTTATGTCTCATTTTACTTTGATATACTATATTAAGATCTACAATCAATAATATAAAAGAATAGAACGGTATGTGGATAATATAAAAAATTAAAATTTTCGAATATTAGCTTTGTTCAAGCCAGTCATTGCTAATAGTTTATGAATGTCAGAGTCATGCGCAGTAACAAAATACCGTTAAATACGGTTCCAACCGTATCACTGGCAAGTTTGATTCCAGCGCGTATTGTTCTATCACAAACACTTTGCTGATAATCTAAACAGTCAGAAGTTTTTCTATTGACGGAGTCAGAGCCTGCCTACTTATTATAAATTGTGTGTATTTTCATAATTTCCATCTTTCAAGGGAAGATGAAAAAATCTATACTTATTAGAATTAGATTATTAGATAATCATAAAACATATTTCATGTTATTATATTTAATATTATATTATTCTTATAACATTATTTTATTTACTTTTCCGTTTAGCTAGCTTGCATATAACAAATACTCGCTTTGGTACCGTCACCGTCTCATTCAGCGTTCCAACATTTAGGTGTTTCAAACTTGTCAGTAACTAGTTTATGTACACGCATGCACATTAAAAGAATCATATATATTAGCTATTAATATTATACGACTAGGTATATAGGACTGCGGAAAGAGAACTATAAATCTGAGAATATTTCAAACTTGAACAAAACTATGAATACAGGTTGTTCTGTAAGTAATGCGCCATACGTTACCACTTAATAAACAAGGTTGCAATGTATCGTAATTTGCAATAAATTTTTTTCTAATGTGCTTGTTGCAATTGAAAATATGACGTTAATAACCAGGCAGCTCCATTTTTTAGCGAAATAGAGTTTCTTGTACAAATATGTTTCTAAAACCATGCTGCATCGTTTAGTGAAGAATCAGATCTCTGTTATGCATCCTCAGAGTTATAACAAAAATGGAGCTGACTGGTTCGAAAAATTTGTGGCAATAACAAGGTAGCTCTTGGAGCTGCCTATTTTTTACCGTTATTGTGATTTATGTCCCTATGGTGCGCTCTCCACGCTAGCATTGAGTGCCCGTGAGGTGACGCCTGGTAAACGCCCGCACGGTACAAATATATCATTACCGATATCTGCGTACAAAGCAGACTGGCACACCCAGCAATGGGTAATATGCCGTGATGATATATTTATTTATTTATGTTCCGGATATTTATCTAAATAGTTTGAGATTTTTTTGTTCGATAACGTCTAAACAATATATTATTTTCAAATTAAATCTTTTTATGTACATTGTAAGCTAATAAATAAAACATGTTATGTGATCTAGGTAATTACTTCACTGGGATGGATGATGAAAGATAACGATATTCCTGGATTTCAGTCAACTTTATTGTCATACCTAACTAGTTTCGACACCACATCTGTCTATTATTTAGTAATGATTACTTACATGATTTTCTTAAAAGTTTGTAAGGAATGTTGAAAATAGTGAGATTGTTGCTGTCTCGAAACTAGTTGGGTATGACAATAAAGTTGACTGAAATCCAGGAATTTCGTTATCTTCATCATCCATCCCAGTCAAGTAATTACCTAGATCCCATAACATATTTATTAGTTTACAATGTAGGACATAAGAAGATTTAATTTGAAAATAATATATCCAGGAATATCGTTTATCTTTCAAAACATGTTATATTACATAATTTTGCCTATTTCATTATTTATTTAACATTTTTTGCCAAAAAAAAATATCTCCAAATTTCTTTTTTGATTTTCTCCAATCTTTAAAAAATGAAGCTGTCTGATTTTTAACGCCAGATGTTCAATAATTATAAAAGCACTTCAAGATAGACCAATAAGAATTGCTTATTTGAATAAAGAACTGCCTATTTAACATCACAGTTGTTTGGATGAAAACAACACTTGTCATTTTTTTAAATTAGAAGCCATAGATGGAACATGGATAAGACACTTTTTATTAATGGCGACTGCTTTGGCGCACTTTTTTGTAAACCAATTGCTTGTCGGAGTGTTTTAGATTTCTAAATGCACTGGTATTTTTAAATATCTATGTACTATTCTACTTATTGCAAATTCAACGTCATTTATGACAACCAACAAATATTGTTTTTTACAACTTGATTTTTAGATTCTAATTTATTAAAAAGCTGGTTCGTAATTGATCGACTTTACAGTGCCATAACTTTTACAACTTGACAGATTGTGCAGAATATATTTTATATTAAACTTCTTTTAGTTCTCTTTATCATACTATTAACTATGACACATTACTTACATAACACCCTGTATAGTTATATGTTATATAGGCAAAAATGGGAGATTCACTGTCGCAATTTTGTTAAGGAACTCTAAAAACGAATTTTCTTAAATAAGGGGCTAGTATTTTGACGTAGGTAAGGTATTACAGACATGAAAACTTTATTAGGTGTTTTCCTTTGTATTCGTTTATTAAATATTTTTACATTATTGGCGCTATATTATTTAGAATAATATTCTAAGAATTTTTATATTGAAATTCTTGTAACAAATAATGCTGCATATATTTCTAGTAACTTTTTATTAGTTTTTTTTTTTTATCTCTATGTCATTTTATAAAGGAATAGATGCGCAACAAGGAAGAACAAAGAATTCATAAATGTATAACTAAACAAAATCGAATTTTTAAAAATGCATATCTACAATATAAATTATATATTTTATGAAATTGTTACATTTAAATATTCATGAGATAATAAATAAAATATGATGAAAATATGCAATACAAAATTTGCTTCATTTTCATGAAATAAATTTATATTATTATTATCATGTGGTTTTGAAAATAATATCGACCAAGGGGTGTCTGTCATTGTCGAAACACTGTTGCAAACGACTATCAAGTTTCGCATAATTCTTTCCAGCATTTCTTAAGGTATACGGCGGATTTCTGTGCGGATTGCCTTCTTTAGAGTTTGCAGGTTTCTTGTACGATGTTTATAAACCTCGGCTTTGAAAGAAAATAGTCGCACGGGGTCAAATCTGACGAGCGCGCGGGCCACGGAATATCGCCTCTCAGGGAGCTCAAGCTCCCGGGGAACATTTCCCTCGAAACCTGCATTGATGTTCGCGCTGTATGGGCCTGCTGAATTCAGTCATTCTCTAAACCAAGTTCTGCGATCATAGAGCCGAACGGCGGTCGGATGTTTGCGAACGGAGCAAAATTGAGTGCATGACTGCGATGAAGTTTTCGGGTGTTATAGCAGTCCGAGGTTGTCTACGTCCCTTCCTCACAGCAGATCCTGTGTTCCTAATATTTCTTACCCACAATGTAATCGATTTTCGTTCCGAATGTGCTTGACGAGGGGGAATTTGGAACCAAGTTAGGAACCCGCGCTGGACGGCGGTTACATGTTTACGATAGAATTTTTTTGTAACGGAAACTTTCAAATTTTCTACCTGCTTCCATAGACACCATCCCCACCCTTTTACTTTTACGTCCTATGCTCGCTTCACTATACCCTATAAAAACTAGGGAGGGTGTTTTGCCGCACCCTGTACTTCTTTAACACGTTTGTAGTTGCGCTATTTTGGCAAGAACATTTAAGTCTAATTTTCTAACTAGTTTCTAAGTATAATTAATAATTGGCATACAAACATATTTCAAAATTGGGTTTTTGATTAATTAACAAAAAATAGGGACCGCCAAATTCTGGCCGGAAAAAGTTTCCGTACACAGTCATGTGGTCCTATGTGCTCCTTATAGCGGTCCCGTTTGCATATCCTTCAAAGTATGGTTGTCCATATAGCGGTCTCGTTTACATGTTAGGACTTGTTCTTTTCTGAAGCTTGCGGAATAATTCTAACTCATTTCACGTTAGTAACTGTGGCGGGTGCACTCAATAAGACTGTTCGTTTGTCTTACTCTGATATTTCTGTATTATTCGCTTATATCAGATTTAGCAATTATTCGGAGCGTTTACAAACGAATGTAATTTTGATGTAGTAAAAAACTTTAGAGTAATCATAAAAATCTGATGTGGCCAGCACATAACCTCTCGCCGTATATTTTACCTGGCTGTATGCATAAAGCAAAGAATATTTTTATAAATACAAATAATATATTCATATAAATCTATGACGTATAAACTTCTTTATTATTCAATAATAGCATGTCTCAACATAAAGATATTTTACCATAAATTATGTTACAATAAATTACAAAGTAGAGTTTACCATATATAAATATTAGGCTGGTAACAGCAATTTTCAATTCGAACAACCTTGTTTACTCTAACTTCATATTCTTCTAGTAAAAACATTAATTTTGGGCGGTCTAAAATGTATATATCTGGATTGTGCATCTATTCTTACATATCTTCTTTTACATTTTATTTTTTCATACTTGTTATATCTAAATAACACTAATTCCCTTTAATAAAGTGACGGATAGATTGCACTCCGATTATTCTTATATTGATGTGTAATTTTGTCAATATTTACAACTTACTTGAGAAGAATTTGATAGCTTTTTCGCAATTCAAAGTTACTCTAGTCTACAGTGCTGGTGTACATTGTCCCATAATGTTTGAAACAAATTTAAGTCCTTCAACCTAGACTTGTCATCTCCATAATAGAGACAGATCAAGAATTAAGGGATTCTCCAAGTAAATTTTTCTTTCGTTACTCATTATTTCTGACACTGACATTTATCTGTCACAAATAATTAAAATTTTCAACTATTTTTCATGGCATCCTTTCGGTTGTAAAATTAATTACAACAGTTTATTTTATATATTATATTCCTTTTATCTCTAAATCTATAGAATATATATAAAAATATTTAAATTTATCAGAAAGAGAATTTATTTTTCTTTAATATTATCAAGAAAAATTTTCAAAAAATAATATTTAGAAGATTTTTTTTCAAGAATCTTCTACTTCCGGTTGTCCAATTGTTACCAAAACCTTTTCAGATCTTCCCATGAATGTCCGATTGGGAAATACGTAGTTAAACAAATTTAAAGTCTTATAGTTTTTGAGTAACCGTCCTTCCAACATCCTACATACATACACACACACACACACACACATACATCCACACACACACACACACACACACACACACACACACACACAGACATCATCGTAAAAATGTTAAAATCGGATTGTAGGGACCTTAAAACGTGCTTATACAATAAAATCTGGATATGCGATTTTTAGCATGAATGCAATACCTCTCTTAGCGAGAGGTAAAAAAACATGTTTGGGAAATATGGATTTTTTAGAAAAAGAAATAAAAAATGATGACGTTGATATGTTGTAATTTCGTCGTACATTAGCAATAAATATGAGATTCTTCATAAAAATTTAAAATTATTTATTAGCAATTCGTATAAATATAACTTAAGAAATTTTATAAAAAATTATAAGTAATTTTTTTTTATTCAAATAAAAAATTCGTACTTTAAATATTTTGCACTTCATGTATGTTAATGTTAACAATATAAATGAGATTGATCACAATCGAACTGAAAAAAAATGCATACAATACTTGCTTGCTCTTTCTTACTCCTCCTTTTTACATGGAGTAAGAAAACCATGATCAAAGCAGTAATGAACAATTGCTCGATTGAAACCGAACAAAATTCAGGTAATGGTCAGTGACAAACAAACGCTGATTTCTGCATGGAACAGAAAGAGTAAGTCAAACGAACAGTCCTAATATGTCATCCAAAGCAAAAAACAATTAATTTTAGCTTTTCGCAAAAAAAAATCATAAAAAGATTGAAATTACCTTACCGGCATTACCTTGGACCACTAGCGGTCCCCTCAGTCTGTTAGATGCTTGTTCAAAGAGTGCCACAAGCCTGTATGGTAATATACAGGGTGGTGATCGGCACAGCCGAACATAGGACTTTAACATGTAAAATCAGACTTTCCTAATTTCCTGTTTCCCTAATTATTTTAGGTGAAATAAAAGTTGTAGGGCTTATAAAATTCTACATCTAAATAAGCAAAATTAATTTTGTGTGGCTTGTAATGGTAGAAATTAGGTACGAAAATGTCGAAAATCACCACAAAAATAGCTATAGCCATTGAATTGAAACAAAATATTAAAAAATGTTAACGATTTATCTGTCAAGCTAGATTAATTTATTTTTGTTATTATTCGTAATTTCTGTTCAAGTGAACAAATATCAATTTAAAATTTAAATTAACAGATCATTGTTAACTTTGAGGTGATTTTCAACATTTTCTTATTAAATTTCTGCCGTTACAAGACATACAAAATTATTTTTGCTTATTGATTTAGATGTAGAATTTTATGCTCTACACCTACAGGTATTATTAAAGCTTTTTTGCCTAAAATAATTAGGGAAGCAGGAAATTAGAAAAGTCTGATTTTACATGTTAAAGTCCTAGATTCGGCTATGCCGGTCACCACCTGTATGTTACTGAGTAATACAGCGGGTCATATTATTCTGATCGACGTAACCTACAAGGATATTTCTGAGGCGGTCCCTGGGGCCCGCTTTAACCGCTGACATGTTTTATGTTATATTGAAACCAGTGGGACTAAAATTACATACTTCATATAAAGTGTAATTAAAGGGCTTTTAGCAAAAACAACCATAGTCCAAATATCGTAAATATAAGTTACTCGTATATACAGCGACATCTACTTTCAAGGATGCCAAACAATTTTTAATCGCCCAATTGAAAAACCACATGTCATATATTTTCAATATTGAGATATTTTAGAATCGAATTCTACGAAGGCAAACGCATCTTTATGTGAGAAATAGCAAAATATATCAGATGCACAGCACGCTCATGATAGAGCAGTTAAAATTTAATTTAAACGCCAAACAACTGACTTACCTAACTGTTTCTCTTTTGAATGCGTTAGAATACCTATAGTTTCTGATTTTTCTTAATACAACCTTTTAGTTTATGTTCTGTATATTTGATTTAAACATACATAACATAAAGTAAAAGGTTATATTATTATTGTTTTATAGTGAGTTCTGATAGATTTTTTAATAATTTGCATTTTTCTTGTTACACGGAAAAAAATTCTGTTGTTATTACCATAATTGTGATTTTGTTAATAACAGGAACAGGTAATTATTAAGACAACAAGTAGATGTTGTGATTAATACAATATTTTTGTGGAAAAACGAGTGCTGTAGATTTTACAATTTGTTGTACTCTACCACAATGTATTGTCGCATGTATTATAATGACAGTGATAGAATTTAATATATAAATGATTAAAATTTACAAAAATTATAAAAACAACTATAACAATAAATATATAAATTATCCATTTTAATAATTACTTTAACAATATTAATGTTACAAAATTGTTGTCAATACTGATAAAATAATAATTTTAACGTTAAATTACGTATACAAGTGATTCTGGGCCTAACGCCTCTGCACCTTCAAGTGAAGAAAGAGGTGATGCTCCAGGCACTCACTCAGTAGACAAAACACTTCAAATCTGAGGAACTCGTAGGCCACTTAAAAATTCTAAGGGAGATACGCCTAGATGAAATAGCCATGTCTGTCTGTGATACAATGACGACAAGATAAATTTTGACCAGACGTATAAGGTAATCATTGATGATAGCCTTCATTGGACAGTAGGAGGGCCACACTTCCCAAGGGACTCTGTCCTGGTTTACGAATGGTTCAAAACTAGAGTCAGGAGAAACTGGAGTGGGTGTATTTGGTTCAGGTTACCAAATAAACGAATCCACTGGCACCAGTCCCACCATATTTCAAGCAGAGACCTACGCAATAAATTTCTATGCTCAAATAAACTTAAACAAAGGTCGCAAAGGAGCAACGATCAACATATTGTCAGACAGTCAGGCTGCTTTAATGGCACTTAGTGCCTTCGCTTGTGAGTCAAAGCTAGTCTGGAATTGCATGAACACCCTACAACAACTGGCCAAAGATAACCACGTCACTTTGTGGTGAGTACAGGGGCATGAGGAAGTGCTAGGCAATGAAAAAGCAGATGAGCTCGCTAAAAAGGAAGCTAAACTACCGTTTTACGGACCTGAACCTTCTTGTGGGCTCTTGAAAAGCTATATAATGAAGGAAATCAAAAACTGGGAGGAAGAAGCCATAGCCTCATATTGGAGAGACATCCCGGGCCTTAGTCAGTCGAAGAAATTCATTTCACCCTCGTTGACAAACGCCAAAGAGCTACTAGCTCTCAGCAATATGGAAGAACAATGACAGGTATCTTTACTGGTCATTGTCCTCTGAAATACCATCTATGTAGGATTGGTATAGCTGAAAACAATATCTGTCGACTCTGCGAAGAGGATGAAGAAACTTCGGAACACATTGTATGTGAATGTCCAGCTGTGGCCGTAAATAGACTTAACCATCTTGGTAAAAGGTACCTCGCGGCAAATGAGATTGGGAAGCTGACTCTAGGAGCAGTAATTGGCTTCATAAGAACTCTGGAACTACTTCCAGAAAACTAAAATAAGGCCAAGTTACAACAGGTCGCAGTGACAAAAGCGTTTAGTGCTTAAAGCCCTCAACTTAATGAATGAACTTAATGAAAACGTATATAATATTTTTCTCATTATCCACAGTTACATGTTTTCGAAAACTTTAATCCTAGTATCATATGGTAAACTAATAATAATGTAAAAAGCAAATAAATTTCAGTTCCGTCATCTTTAGGAAAGGAAGGTATTGTCTTTGGTTCAGAAGTCGATGGTGAGTTTTTAATGAATAAGCACGTTCTAAGTTCCCTGAAATAAGATTTTGTAATTTTTATAGTGATGTCTGTAATTGGGTGTGTGTGTGCGTGTGTGTGCGTGTGTCATGGTGTGTGTGACGATAATTTCTCCTTCAATAACTCCAGTACTACAATTCCAAAAATTAAAATTTCTTCGAATTCCTTTTTCTTACATTCGTATGAAGAATTGATTATATTTTGGTTATAATTGGACAACTGAAAGTACTCTCATTTGAAGTTTTTAATAGTTTTTCTTCAAAAAATGCAGTTAATTATCATTTTTGGCCATTTTATGTCATTATAAATATTAAAGAATATTCTACTATATATACGAATTGATTGCATTTTATACTTTATAATCAATGGAATTACATAAATCAGCCAGCTATGCTATAACCATGAAAACAGCTACTATATTAAGAAAATTCTAAATGACAGATGTCAGAGTCAATGAAAATAAAATGAATGTGGCAGAGAAATGAGGATGTTTGGATGAATGTTGGGGAAGACACGGAAAGATAAGATAAGGAATGCGAGGATAAAGTGATAGAAGTTTCTAGAAAAAAAAACAACAGAGACGATTACATTGATTTGAACATGTCATGAGGAGAGATGAATAATATATTGGAAGAAGAAAGAACAGCGTAGTAGTAGAAGGTTGAAGAAACAAAGGAGGACCAAAGAGAAGATGGAAGGATTGTATTGCGGAATACTTGACAGAAAAGGAACAGAATGAGGACGACAAGCAAAATAAAATTGAGTGAATGAAGAAAATCAAGAATAGCAACCCATAACGAATGGGAAAAGCTAAAGAAGAAGATGAAGAAATCAGTGTCAAGTGCAATTTACATAGTTTGTTTATGAATTAAATGTAATAGAAATATAGAACCTTTTACAAGAACATTTATGCATGGAATTTGTACATGATACACAGAATTGACGGAAGGTAATGTGCTGACCACATCAGATTTTTTTACTTGGTTTGGCAAATAGGTGACTCATTTGGTAAAACTGTTTTTCGCAAAAAGTATCGTCACAGGTTCTTATGTGTTATTACATTTTAAAATTTAAGCGTTTCCTCAAAAATGTATAAAATGTCTAGTTATTATGTAATTATTCATCAAATGTATATTTTTCTATTTCTTAACATCCAGCAAATAATTTTCTAATATTTAACTATGATCCTGAGATAAATTAAGTTACAGAAATCTATAAAAGCTAGAAAGGTGTATCTTTGATTACCTCAAATGTAATAAAAGGACTACGGTTGTTTTTGCTAAGAGCTCCTGAATTAATTTTGGGAATTTTAATAGCACGTAGCATCTACCATTTAATTTTCCCTGAAGTATTGAAATACTCTGCCATCAATGTAATTTTTAGAATGACTACACTATTTTTCATATGTAAAAATACCAAAGACTTCATTTATCAAACTATAAAAACAAGACATACATGTTTCTTTACTTTCCCATTTCTCAAATACGTAATCAATAAACTATTTCCCCTTTATTTTCTTTCATATGCAAATCGGCCCATATGTAGGTCAATTTCTTTTTATTTCAGTTCGATGTTCACTCCGATCTGGAGTACTTGCCGACTTCCCCAGACACCGACATGTTTTCCTTACGGCCCGCAGAGCCGATAATTAGCAGGACTTCCGTCCTCCTACAAGAAAATAATGCTAGTCCTGCGATGATGGAGATCACGAGTCTCTTCTCCGTATGTTAACCCCAAGGACGTTAGATGACATTGAGATTATTTAATGGAATTATTATTTGAATAGGTTTCTTCGGAACAGATTGAGATGGTGAATAGAAGCAAGACGTTCGAATTATGCCAAAAGGACTACCAGAAGGATTATGTCAAGGATTTGTTACTAAAACATACTCCGCCTACCAAATCGTGTTATAATGCTTCGTTAGGTTTCTCGACATATGATGATTATGCCATTTATGTTGAGTTTAAAAATGTAAGTTCATATGAGATTTGTTTCAACAAAAGTTCAGAATCGGTCCGAACTTTACTGAATTTGCGCAAAGCCATTTTACCGTTCCAACAAGTCGATTTCAAAATTCAAAACTTAAAATGCAGTGTTCCAAAAACGAGTGTTTCTGAATCGTTTTCAAAGTTCCAGGATTTTACAAAAAAAAAAATGTGAATCAGTTATGCCCGCTTTTTCAGTCACGGTTTAAACCAGAAATTTGGTTTAAGTTCAGGCTCAGGGTTTAAACTCTGTTTTTCAATTTGATTTAAATCATGAACTCAGCTTAAATTTGACATGAACTTGAAGCGCCAACATTTCTGGCTTAAGTGTTGAATTTTTGGTTTAATGGAATGTTTTGACAGTAATTTTATAATTCATTTATTGTGCCATTTTTGGTTAACATATTGATGTCTTGTCGTATGTATTGACATTGCAATAAGGTATAAAAATAGAAACAATATGAATGAAGATATTGTTAATTTTATTGAATACCTTGGCGAAGATAGGATACCAAAAATAATACGACCTAGAATTATTCAATTTATTGAATGGAGTGATTTTGATATTTTTGTAAGATGTCGATTGAAGAAATTAACAGTTATACGAATACTACAAGAAATTGTACTAAATACGTTCTCGTACTAATTAGCCGGTAAAAATGTAATGAATATTCAAGAATTTAGCGGTGACATCTGAACAAATGTTACTTTTACCATTCGGTTTTATTGCTACAACTCTTATATTTTATTATCAATTACATTAGTAGTGAAACTTAAATACTGACTGCCACTAGTAAATTAAAAAAAAAAATTTGGTTTACAAATTTTTAGCTTTTCTCTTAATTTTTATACTTCTTTTTAAACACCAGTAATTTCTTCCCAACACTATTTTTTGTTCTGGCAAAATATCAGTTTTTCTATGTTCCTTAATAGTTTTTTTTTTACTTTTTACCATATACATCAAAATGTCTGTTACTTCAGGAGAAAAAAATGTTTCTTTCTTATTATTTCCATCATTATTCTCCATTTATAGCTTCAGAAATAATTTTTAAATATATATCTTACATATCAGCATAACATAAATGATCAAAAAATTGAAAGAAAGCGCAAATTACACAACACATCTTTTATATCATGACATTTGGTTTAAGTTCAACTGAACTAGTTCAAATATACACATTATAAAAAAAATAGTTTAGGTTCAAGTTCAAGGTTCAACTGAGCTCAAGTTTAAACCATCACTGAAAAACCGGGCATTAGATAGCACATCTACCCTGACTTATTTTGTTTTTGTTATTATTAAATTAAATTTGGATTTTGGATTTATGACGGCTAAGTT
The DNA here is from genome assembly GCA_951394225.1 of Harpalus rufipes. NCBI lineage: Eukaryota > Metazoa > Arthropoda > Insecta > Coleoptera > Carabidae > Harpalus > Harpalus rufipes. The sequence goes on from OX596283.1 coordinate 22,633,001, forward strand.
TCAAATCCGACCGCCGTCCAACTTAAAAATTATTTCCAATTCTTGAAACGAAATTGATATTAACATAAAAAACTTCCTTTAAAATATATAAATTATTTAATAAAATGTTCTGTAGATTTCCCAGAAGCTTCAGCGCACTCTGGAAGAAGACATCCTGAAACCTCTGAAGAACATTGGTTCACTAGACAAGCAAGTCGTTACGGACTCCTTCAACGCGTCCATCATTTACAAAGCGCTACCGTCCACATTCAACATAGACGTGGGCGAAAGCCACATCGTGGCAAACTACTCTGTTCCGGAGCTTTTGCGACCTCGGGCGTTGCTCAAGCCAACTAGTAGATTCATAGAGGAGCTTAGATACCAAGCTTTCGGACTAGACAGTAAGTAGGAATAAAGATAGTAGAAAATTTGACGGGATTGTGTTTATGATATGAAATTTAATGGTTATGAAATAATAGATTGGTTTAACTCTTATTTACGACATTTATTTCCTATCTCAAACTGCAATTTATATTGCAGAAGATGGAACATAACAGTGGGGGCAGGGGGCATTAGACTTAAATAAATTTATCTATCTATCTAGGGCTTCTATACAGCTGTCGCCAGTTACCCTTTCCAACAGAGCTCACCGAGCCGCAATATTTTACCACTGCTGTACTGCGAGTTAGATTTCAGCCATTGCTATTTTTTATTTAAGATGTATAAGTGGCCAGCTGTATTTATTATTTACGATAAATCACACATTGTCGGTCGATGTTAATCGAACGTCAGGAACATGTTTCGAATGACGTCACAAAATGAGCTAGGGGATATGCGCTAACACGCTCGGCCACCAAGACAATTTCGCAATTAATAACCAATTATTTAGTTATACAGGGTAATTTTGTAGTAATATTCAATATGTAACAAATTATTCTTTCTTTTTAATTAATGTTAGCTATTCAGTGTAGCCAGCAGGCACAAAAAGTGTTGGCAAATTTAATTATGTGCATGGGCAATTCAGATAAAATTATTTATTTACTTCAAATGGCGGAATACGTATGTGAGTGGAATATAAATTAATCAACCATATTGTATTTTGCATGAAAAAATGTAAATTACGTTTCGTTATTTATTTATGTACGACATAACATTCGTACACTTTTCATGTAGTTACGTATTCATATCACTTTTCTGCAGTAGTAGAAAATGATACCCATATTCGCCAAGCAAATTTAAATATTTGATTAATATTTCGGAAAACAAATTCAGAATATAAAAGGAACATTTAATTTAATTTTAGCCTTTGATGTGCGATCATACATGTAGGGATATACATAGGGGATAGAGTGCATACACGTCAAGAACAAGCCGGCTGTCATCACTTAGTTCTGCAAACCACGCCTCCAAGGAAATGTTCATCTATGTGCACAATATTAATTTTTCTCTAACAATTTTTTTTTGTTATTACAAATCATTGTTTCTATATAAAATATAGATTTTTCATTGAACCACCTTTAAGAACAATGAACAATTCCTACAAAGTAATATTTTTAAATTCACTGTCAAAAATATGTTTCATTATGGAGCGTAATTAGCTTCTAGTTTTAAAGAAAAATAACGAGCCTATGGATTCAGGTTGTAGCCAATCATAAACGTCAACTTTCACTTTCATAATCTCCATTTACTTCGTTGCAATTTTCAAACATGTTTATGGCCTTGAAAAAATAATATGAACTTTTATCTGAAAATGACCAAAAAATTCATCTTTCACCTTATTATCATTATCCATCAAACTTCTTCCTCAAAGGTCTTTCTTCAGATTTAAGAAAAATTAGAAACCACTAGGCATTAAATATAGGCTTTGCACTTACCTTTGCCTTGAAAAATTTTTCATGGATGATCTGAAAAATAGTTGTTATGGAAAATCCTAACTTTGTTGAGATTTCTTTCAGATTCAGCCCTCTATCACTAAGCATAGTACAGACCGACCAACAATCGCCGGGATTCAAGTTGATATTGGTGTTGATGGAAACTATTCAATATCGTGCGGCATGATATCAAAGATATTTGTTGCATGTTGCTTGTATCCGTGTTATTCATTTCAAATGGAAAGTATTGTGCAGTGTGGATGATGTTTTCAACAAGCTACGTTAAACTAAAATAGTGAGGTTTCATTTTACAGGTTATATTTATATAATTTGTACTCCTTTTTGGAGATTTTAGGAGCTACCAAACGAAGAAGTCTTAGAATTCGGATTTTGTTAATTTAACGAAATTAGGGAACGAGCTACCATTCAAAAGTAATTCATACATTAACTTGTCGCCATAGCTTATTCCATTTTGCAACAACTATTTCTACCACCATCTTCTTCGTTTTTGGGCATAGGCAGCTTTTATGATAGCACCACCAGTAGCAGTCGGATCCATTTTTACTTCAAAACTGAATTTGGTTTGGACGCGGAACTCGTTTTGGTTTAGACGTGCACTGTTGACTACATGTATCCAGAAACAAGTTGCTATGTTCAACAGAGATCTTGCCAACATCCATCAACTTGTTGCCAACATTTTGCTAGCCGGTCTGTACTTACCTTAAGCAGTTCCTCTTTGACACGCTGTAAACATTGCTTTGAATTTGACTGTTTGGCATTTGTATATTATCGTGGTGTTGTATTTGAGGTTGTTTTATACCAGTTTAGTTTAGTACGTGCAACATGAGTGAATGAAATCAATATAGTAGTCAAAAATTCTATCGACTTCAGTATTTTCTTATTTTACTCACAGATGTCTCACCTAAATTTCAGGAACAAGTAAAGAATGATGGAAAATGGCATAAATTTATAAGCGGGACAATTTCCACTTTAAGTGCAAATTAAGTAGGGTCGTCAGTAATTGTTAATATACTTTAAGAATAAAAGTATATGTCAAATTCACCATGGAAAAAGGAAAGGAAGACTCACTGCCATTCTTAAACGTCTACGTGAAGAAAAATAATGGAATGATCGAGACAGCTGTTTACAGAAAACAACACACATCGGCCAGTATCTGAACCATGCATCCAGTCACTCCACAACAACGAAGAAAGGGAGTAGCAAAATCTCTAATCGACAGAGCTCACAGATTATGCAATACAGAGAAAGGACTTCAAGAAGAAATCAAAAACATCAAAAGGGACCTAAAACAAAATGGCTACCCAGGAAAGACAATAGAGGAGCTTCTTCATAAACACCAAACCAACTTAAGCCAGCAACCAAGAAAAGAGGAACAACCGAAAGCACTATTCAGCATCCCATATGTTAGAGGCTTATCTGAAACGACAAAACGCATAGGAAGAAGTTACAACATCAATATTGTGCAGATCATCAACTACCATCAGAAGTATGATCTCTGACACGAGGTCACAGTTCAGTTGAGACTCCAAAAATTGCGTCTACGTGACGTGTGAATGTGGCCAGTCATAAGTCGGGGAAACCAGAAGACCTTTAGAAGTCAGACTGAAGGAACATCGAATTCATACGCAGAGAGGAGAGACGCCAAGATCCGGCATCGCGCAACATTCCTGGGAAAAACAACATAGAATGAATTGGTCTGAGGCGAAGATCATACACAGAGAGGAACACTGGTACAAAAGAAAATTCAAAGAGGCAGCAGTCATCAACAACCAACAAGGAGGTCTTCAGCCAACCGACAATGTGTGGAAGCCGCTGATTGGACGTTTGAATGAACTTAAACTAACACTAGAGTTTCTATTTGTTCATTTTGGCTTCGCTAACTTGCATGTTGTGCGCTTGATCGCTTCACTAATCATGTCTTTAGTATATAAGCTCCAGTAGTCTCTATGTTTCACCTGATGACGATTGCAGATGCTTCAGCAATTGAAACGTTATGTGTTATTACTTTTTGTTAAATAAAGACAATGGAAGTCCGGAATAGTGTTAATATTTCATATAGTACTGAAATATGAAAAATATTTTCAATGAATAAAGACTATGCCAATACTTAATAACTATATCCAAACTCGTTCGCAATAAATACTCGCATCTACACAAAAAGTATCTTAACGTTATTATTTTTTCAGACGTTTGCATCATTATTCCTCGTTACGTGATCACATTCACTGGGAAAATCGTGGAACATGATTCAGATATTTCTATAATTCCTTTGATCGAATGTACGAACACCACTCGACTTGGATTAACAACAAATATGTTCACCTACAAACTCTGGTCTGACGAAAATACATTCCAATTAGGAAAAAAGGAAGGGGGATATTACGTCATGAGAAATGGAAAATATCTCAAGAAGCATGTACGCGCCGAGGACTACTCGTAAGTCAAAAAAGAATTATATTTGTTTTTTTTTACAATACGAGTAAATAGATCATTTCTAGTAAGAATAAGGGACATAGTTCATATTTTTAGAATTTTATTTCAAATATGTTCATTTCGCAATAATACACTTCACCATTATTTCCTTCCATTTCTTAGAAGCTCCCAACCAATTATCATTAGGAATACTTCAAAACTAATTTCTGGGAAACTTTCAAAAATTTCAAATTAATTTTTAGTAACTTAAAACTGTCAAAGCTGTCAAACTAATTAGTAGGAGACTTAAAAATTGTCGAATTAATTTTAGGTAGACTCAAAACTGTCAAATTGTAAACCATGATTCAATAATGCTCTCTGGTTAATTTCATATTTTCACTCACAACGATACCTTAAAAATTGATTAAGTAAGCTCTAAATAACTTAACTTTCGCAACTTCATTTCAAATGATAGATAAATAACTGTTTAAACTTATAAACCCCAATTATATAACAAAGTTTCTAACTCTTAGAGCATTGCTATAGCAATAATAATTGCAAACACCTGAATACAACATGAAAATGACAGGCTTTACATTTGTTTCTAGTGGTTAGTTTTTTTTAGCTATATTGCTAAAGCAACTTTCTTACAGAATTGGGGTGAATGCAAATTTTGTTTCCACAGCCCATCCGATTTTCTTATTTGCAGTAATTCTACCGTGATCCTCTTATAAAAGCAGGGAGTCGAACCGGACCTGAACCCGAAGCCGAAAACCCAAATTAACCAAAAAAATCTAAAACCTGAACCCGAATCCAAACCTTAATTTTCAATTTTAAAAGAGAAGAACTCGAATCCGAACCAATATTTCTTAACGGGGAACCCGAAATCATAGGCGCCGACTTTTCTATAACCTAGAGGGGGGGCATTTTTTTTTTTAAATAAAATTAATTATTGTTTTCATATATTTTTTTATTTCTTGATATTTATTTTTATTAATAATAATTACAGATAAATTAAATAAAATACAGTTTAGTGTAGGTACCTACGAATCTTATGTCTATTTATATTATTTTAAACATGTTACGCCTAAAAACAAGCTATTTGAAGTTGTATTTAAATCCAGCTCATTTTTTATTTTTGCATGACTATTAAGTATAGCGACATGATTTATTTAACCTGTCTTGTGTCATCGAATGTGTAACTACCTTTGACCCCCCCCTAGTGGGCGCCTATGCCCGAAATACATAAAGGTTCACATAAATAACACCCCCGATAATTTCTACAAGTTATATTTCATTTTATACGGGTTTTTTCAGGTTGATGACGTGAGTCCTCTGCCTAATCATTTTCACTATAACATACGAGCATTGGGAATTGTAATATTACACCTGACTTGCATACCTTAGTACAAATTGTGTTGTATTTTATTATTCTGAAATAACAATTTTTTGGGCGTCAATATTTAGATTGACAAACCATTTCAATTTGCACTATTGTCAAAGATAGATCTTTATCGACCTAATAACAACACATTAATTAATTACTTTTCAATAGAATAATAGAATTTTTAACCCGAACCGATATTAACCGTTATTTTAAACGCAACCCGAACCTAAAAACGAAAAGGTCCGTCTCCTTGCTTATAAGCAGACATCTGAAACTGAACTCGAACCTGAACCGCAAACCCGAATTAACCCGAATTTTTAATGAACCTGAACCCGAACCGAAGCTTTATTTGCCAAGGTCATTAATCCTGAACCGAATTTAAACCGTTTTAAATTTAGATTCGGCTCAGAAGTTAATTAAATATACAATTAAAAATAATTTTTTAAAGTGATTTTAAAATTAATAAATATGATCATCTTCTTGTGTTTGTAATCATTTATTGCTCTGAACCGATATTCGAACCCGAACCCTAAACCAATGAACCGTTATAATTTTTATTTTCTTGAACCGAATCTGAACCTGAACCGACATTTATTTCCTGAATCTGAACCGAACCTAAACCATAAATATATTTCGGTTCAGGTCTCTGCTTATAAGGTCCATATTTCGTGGGAGTATTCATTTTTCAATTTTTTGTTTCTGAATGATTAAATAAAATTATCAATGAGCCGGTTTCATATCTTTCAAAGAGTATTTCAAATGAAAGTTTGTCAATATTTTTCATAGTAACAAAAAAATAATAATAACTAGTATTTATTTTTATAAATAATAAAATAAAAAGATTGGGTTCAGAAATGAAAAACAACCCCCACTCCTGTGATGTCAACTTACATACAGCACATCATTAATAGCCAATAGAGAAACAGTTTGTCCATCCCCTTCATCTACATTATTTACATATACAGAATGTCTCGCAACTCGAATGCCATGCCATAGCGTAACGGTGTATTCCTTAGGTAATTTTAAGTTGAAAATCACGTATACCCGTTTCCCGAAACTTAATATTTGATGGAGGTATGAGCGACATTAAAGAAAGAGCAGGCCATGATTACACGTTTTATTGATTAATTTTTGCAATTTTTTCTGTTTTGGCGTTTTATATTTGTGTTATTTTAACGATAAATTGCTATGGCTACATTTTCAAATCAAGAATATGCCGATATTCACTTTATTTATGGATTCTGTAACGGAAATGCAAGAGCGTCAATGCGGGAATATCTTCGGAGGTTCCCTGGCCGAAGAATACCAGCCGTGTGCATCGGCATTTGATGGAAAAAGGTACTTTTCCTAAAGCTACTTTAGTTAAACATAAATAAATAAAATAAAGTGTAATAATGGCGTGCTCTGTCAAATTTAATATCGCTCATAACACCTCAAATATTGAGTTTCGGGTAAAAATGTATACGTGACTTTCGACTTAAAATTACCTAACGAATACACCCTAAAGTATCATTCTCAGCTACTGTTTTAATTTTAGTTTTAATTTTACTGTTTTAGTCGCAAGAATAGTATAGTATATGACAGTGTGCGTAATCATTCCCAACGCATGTTTTAATTTAAATTCTAGTTTTATGTTCTAGTTTTACGAGTATGCGAACTCCAAACTTTCTAAAACTAAAAATTAAAACTTGAGTGGTTATTTTTATCGGCCGGGTTTAACCTAAAATCTATAATAACTAAAACAAATTTGTAAAATAAAGAAAATCGGTATTATAAGGTCAAAAATATTAAAAGTTTATTGTTAAATAATAAAATCTAGTTTAAAATGCAGTGCGCTGCATTGTGCACAGAAATTGTGAAAAGAAGAAGGATTTGTGCTAAATTCATTTTGTTCATTTTTGTTATTTAATTTAGTATTTTGTCAAACACAGCAAAGCAAACGGCAAACCACTGTTAACAGTAATGACGCGTGCGCATGGTGCACCATGTTTGAAATAAAAACTAATACTAAAACTCAGCAAGAAACAGCACATCAGTTCTGGGATTAAAACATAGAATTAAAATTTAAAAAAAAAACTAAAACCTAAAATTAAAATTGTAGATGGGAATGAGGCTTTAAGCTGTGGCATTCGAGTCGCGGGACACCTTGAATTAATGAACGTAGGCAATAGTTTGTCACATCGTCACATCACATGTTAAACTGTATGAAGTTTGACGTCACATCTGTTTCAGATTACCTGAGTTTTTCAAAATATTACAGAAATATCAATAATTTGTTGTAAAACATGTAATGGATATTTCGTGATATTTTTAAATTTGAGACTATTTAAAGAATAACATTTTTTAAAATTTAATACTTATATAAAAGTCTTGCAATAATCCTATTTCATCATAGTTTTATATATATATGAAATAAATAATTCACTGAGGTAACTCGTAACACTTTTTCTACGCTGAAGAACTACTTTTACAGAATACTAAAGTTATGTCAATAAAAAAACTAATTGTTCTTTCTATTCAGGGTGAACTTCGTGAACGATAACACCTTCCACATAATAACAAGTCGAATCGAACTGTACTACAATGGAGAATATCTCACAGTAAGAATAAGATCAGCATTCTTGGATAGAATGTGCGGCATGTGTGTAAGTGGTAAAGTCGAAACACCTGTGATGGGCAAATATTTCACTTAGATCTTTTGCATGGAACGGTTTCGACGGTTTAACCTTAACGGTTCGGCAGAAATACGCAGTGATATAGTTTTTTCTTAAAACTTAAGGAATCGACATAAAACGATTTAACGCCCCTGGAATATGAAACTATACCCTAGTTAGAAAAATAGTGAACTGACTTTTAATTATAGTTTATAGCATATTATTAGCACAGGATTATTCCTAATTTAAACAGAAAAAATATACAAAATAACAGAGACGTATTCTAATATTTTTATACAAGTACAATGTTTACTACTAAAAATATTAAAAATACACATAAAAATAAAACTCATAAAAAACAAAATACATATAAAATAATATAATTAACTGAATATCTAAATCTAACTAAATATATTTTATTTAAAATATTTTAAAATAATTTTGGAACGCATCCTGCCCTGAAAAAAAATCCATATGTACATATTTTTATTTTAAATAAATAAGAATAAAATAAAAATTCGTATTTAAAAGCATTGCCTAGTTATGTCACTACTTGTTCAAAACAGTGAGTCGTGTTTCGTATACGCGTGGAAGTATCTGTATTTCATGATAGACGTTTATAGTGACATCAACATGAAATTTTGTAAAATTTGAAGATTTAAATTAAACATTGAGTTTTGTTTCTTTGAATTCTTTGGATTAATCTGGACCCCATAAAATAAGTGGACGTCTGCATAATACCGTAAGTAAACCACAAATACGTATTTATAAAACTATAGAATATTTTGTTCATTGGTTATGTTATTTTTATCATAGCTTGTGATCGCATTTAGGTTATTTTTACATATATTGAAGTGATAAGTGATCTATACGTCACAAATTGAACAATGTGTTTAACCCTTGATACCGGACAAACCGTTCCATGTAACTTAGCATAAGTTATCATAAAACATTTACTTTAGTTAGTATCAAAAATATTGATATGCAAAAAGCAATGAGTGTTTATTATTTTTTTTACTTACTCGTAATATTTTATTGTATCTAATTTAACTATTTAATATATGAGAAAAATGTGAATATTATATTATTATCAATTATTGGCTTCATTGAACATTTATAAATAATAATAGACTTAGATATATTTCACACATTAATAATTTAGTAGGTAATATAAAGTGTTATAAAATACCTAACACATAAATAAATATGAAATAATAACACTATTGGACTTCCATTGTCTTTATTTTAACAAAAAGTAATAAAGACAATGGAAGTGGAAGTGTTATTATTTCAAATACAACATTGTCTACTTCATTCAAACATAAATAAATATGATTATAATTTAGGTACAAGAGCACAATGCAACAATAATTTATTGTTAACAAAAATGTAGTCCATAAAACAAACTATAAAATTTTATAATTTACAAACTCGTTTTTTATTCTGATCAATTAATAATACGGAAATATCCACTCGTATACTTGGTAAATTATTTACAACAGTAACTCATTGGCAGTGGTTAAACATTGCATTAAAAAGGACATATTTAATGAATAAAGTTTTTAATTCTATTATCAATTGTATTTACATTTGTTTGTTTAATTATACATACATAGACAAAAAATCACCCAAATAATCGTTAATTAAATATGAAAAATGACCTGCAATGTTGGATACACATGCTTTGTTTCTGGGAAATTAATAATTATTATTTTCAATTTATCGGAATATTCAATTCAGTAGGTAATGAATTTATTAAATATTTGCAACGTGTCATTTACAAATGTACTATTATTTTGTTAATATAAAAACATATGTATGTAATTGCATGTCGCAACTACGTAACTTAGTCGAAACAATGTGAATTTTTGAAAAACAAACGTGTTATATATCCTTTCTTATCGTCCTTGTCAATGCAAATATGACAGAGATAAATCTATGCCAACTTAATTCGTTCATGATAGAAATAACCTTTCAGACATCTTTAAAAAAATAAACTACGTGCATTTTGGCTCGAAGCTTATAAGCTACAAGGTTTATCTTCAAATGAAAAGTATATTCGACGTTTATATACCGTTAACAAAGTTCAAGTGTTTCTATTATTCATTCATGTAATTTTAATAAGAAGAAATACGTGGTTTCACGGAAAAGTAAAATAGTTGTTTACGGGAAAACACGTATCGTCCTAATGTTCATACATCGGGGCGATGTTGTTTAGTTCAGTTTCCCAACGTTTAAATCTAACTATAAAGTTCGCGCAGATGAACTTCGCGTGCTCACAATTTAAAAAGTACACTTCGGAGTACAAAATGTACATGAAAATTATGTATTGAATCGGAATAGGTAGAGTTATTGTCGAGGGGTTAGTCAATATACTCAATAGCGTACAAGACTGTGTTGATTATCTGACTGACAAGACTGTTACTAACTGACTACCGGACTGACAAGACTGTTTGGAACTGATAACTGGCCTGAGAAGACTGTTAGGGACTGATAGCTGGACTGACAAGACTGTTAGGTATTTGTAAGTTCATCTGCGCTAACTTCATGGTCAAGATTTGAACGTTATGAAACTGAACGAAACAAGAAATGAATAGGGCGATGCATAAACATTATGACACTGCATACCTAGCCGTTATTTACATACCAAGTGCGGGAACGCTTGCTTCCCCTATGAGTATACAATACTTTTTGTACGAAAAGTATAAAACTAATAATAATTAGTAATTTTTGTAGAAAAATTTTTATTTATTAAAACTTTACTACATACACATACACTGTTTTGTAGCTAATTTCAGAGTAAAGTGTCAAATTTAAATTCCAATTATTTTACTGTTTATTTTTATGTATGTAGTTTTAATCATGGTATGTAAATAACTATTTATTACTTACCAAGTATTTCAGTTGTACTATATAGCAAATTTAAACTTAATAAACTTGTTAATTTTCTTATTGTTTTATTACAATTTACATTACGTTTGTTGGTTATGTGTTACCGACTTCCCAAGTACTCTGTCTTGCCGACTTCCGCCGAGCAGAAATTGTTGCCAACATTGTGAACCAAATGCACTAAATTATTTATTTTAAAATTAAATTTCTTTCAATATTCCACCTTTTCCTCTTATTATTATTAAGCAAAAGAGTGTTTGAGAAACTATACTTTTTTATTTTAAATATAGCTCTAAGAAATGATTTAGAAATAGGAGAGTGTTTTTCCAAAATTTGCCCGTTATTTATCTGGTGGAGACCGGGGAAATTGTCGTTTCGGACGTTGCTTACGCGAAGCGAAACAACACATTTCAATACATGAGTACAAAAATACAATTTTGGTATTTCCCAGTTGTCATTCCAAGTAAGATGTGCTTTCGTAAGACTCTTTTTACCTCCCTCTACCCTTAGTAAAAGGAGATATAGGGATCATGTTAAAAATCGCATATCGAGATTTTGGTGAATAACCACGTTTTAAGGTACCTAGAATCAGATTTCAACATTTTAACGATGATGTCTGTGGACGTTTATGTGTGTCTGTGTGTGTGTGTGTCTGTGTGTGTCTGTCTGTGTGTGTGTGAGTGTGTGTGTGTGTGTGTGTTTGTGCCTGTGTGGATCCTCTTTACGGTCTAACTCAAATGCTATTTATAAAATTTTGAATCCATATACATATTCTTGTTCTATTCTACTATGGAAAGAGTCCATTAGCAAATTGCAAATCGGATAATGGGAAGTGGCATTTTCCTTGGAGTTCAAAATAGTTTTTCTTCGAAAAATACATTTAAATTACATTTTTTCGCGATTTATATTATTATAAAAATTAAAGATTATTAAATTTTCTGCAAATACGCATTAATAATTTTCCTATATATTTTATGAATAAATTTATAATAGTATATTATTATATAAGGGATTATGGTAGTCATTATTCACGAAGATGACGTTTGTGCCACGGGCCGAAGGCGAACTGTGCAAATCATCTGAGTGTGCCCATAATCCCGAATGTAATACTATACTTTTTTTACTCCTGTAAATTTAAAAATAACTCGAATAAACATTTTAGAAACAACTTTAAATTTCACAATTTATTGGAACAATATTTATCAAACAGAACATTAAATTGATTTTTAATTACTATTTATTAAGGGAACTACTTACTTATTGGCGATTAGCGTGAAGATGTATTGTAAAGTTTGTACAATTGGTAAGATTCAGAGACGGGATGGTAATATCCATTGTCAAATTCTCACTGAAGTATTTATAGCGGGGTGTAGTTCTTCTCACCGTTCGCAGAATCCATTTTAACGTAGTTTAGCACTTTTAAAATCGATAGAATATGGTTGAAAAACGTAAACGCAAAAATATAATATGACGAGTGACAACAGTGTTAATAGACAAAACGGTCAACTGTCGGATGGCCATAGGACGCGTGATCGCACGGTAATGATAATTGATTTCTGGTTCTGTGATTGGCCGAAAAGAGTGAATTATGGCTACTATAATTAATCAAAAATTTAAATAATGGGGATATATTTTAACAGGAGTAGAAAAAATAATATATTTAACAAATCCTAGAGCCTGCTTAAGATAAAAGTATCTCCTTGGTCACTTAGTTCAGGGTCAGATTTCAAATATATGTTACTGGCAGATACGGGGTGTATCACAGAAAGTGAAACACAGACGTTTAAAATAGGAAATCAGTTTTTCCGTGCGAATTGCTCCCCTAATTATTTTAGACAAAAAGTTTCAAATGGATGTTGTAAAGCAAAAATTTCTACATCCGAAGCAATAGAAAAAATTCTTTTTGGCTACTTCATAACTGCAGATATAAAATTTGAAAATTCACACAATTACAATTTAATAGTATTAGCCATGGAATTAGAAACAAGAGACGAACAAAAGCGTAACGTTTTATTACGTCAGTGCAGAATAATGATTATCAAAATGTCAAAATAAATACTAATAATTTGATGCTTCAAATAAAAGTTGTAGAGAATTAAATTCTGCGTATAGCACATGAAGTATATTAAATTAGGCCTTTGTATAAGCGAGATATGTAAATTTAAATATTATATATTTTTACCTCTCGCTAAGAGAGGTATTGGATTCATGCTAAAAATCGCATATCCAGATTTTATTGAATAAGCACGATTTAAGGTCCATAGAATCCGATTTTAACATTTTTACAATGATGTCTGTGTGTGTGTGTGTGTGAGGTTGTTGGAGACACGATTTCTCAAATTCTATAAGACTAAAGACCTGTTTGACTACGGATTCCTCAATCTAACAGTAATGGGAAGAGTTGAATAGGTTCTGGTAACAATTGGACAACCGGAAGTGGTAGTTTCTAAAAAAAAAATTTCTAAATATTATTTTTTGAAATTTTTTTACTACAAATATTAAAGATAATTAAATTCTCAATCTGACACATTTACATTTCTTTTTATATCTCGTATAGGTTTTGAGATATAGTATATAATAATATAGAATAATCTGTAGTAATAAATCTCGTTGCCAGAAAAACAGTTGCGATATTAAAATTTTTGTAAATGACAAATAAATGCAAAATGTCAGTGTCAGTTCTGGGAGGTATGAGTACATTTAATATATATTATTGTATTATTAATTAAATATTTATTTAAATTGCAGGTATGTCAATATTACATATATCCTTAAGAAATACCGCTAATACCGTCAATGAATTTGATGTATTTTGAACATAGAATAGTAGGATAAAATTTCTCATAGAACGAAATAAGAGAAACAATTTCAATTATTTGTGTGTACAAGAAATGTTAAATTCGTTACTTATAGAGCGCGAGCAGCTATGTGACTTTGTTGGCCTTGGCAAGCAGATATGAGGATCCGTGTCAGAATGACGGCTAGTAGTTATTTACATAGATATCACAATTGTCATATGTCATAATTTTTCATTCAAAATTTCATAATATTCTGTTTATTTGTCATCCATTAGTATGGAATATATTTGTCGAAGAAAATAATCCACATGGATTTGGAAAATCATAATGTTTCGAATGAAAACTTATGATACTTGACACTTATGTATATTACCAGCTGTCATTCTGACACGGGCCCCCATATCTGCTTGCTAAGGCCAACAAAGTCACATAACTACTCGCGCCCTATGTAAGATAAAATGAAAATGGCGAGAGGTATTGTGCTGGCCACAATAGATTTTTTGGTTTGTATTAGAAATATTTACTATAACCCAAAACTTGTAAGCCGTAAAAGGTTGAAATTTAGTAATTACGATTTGTATAACGGCTAGTTATGCACCTCCATTTATGATCACTATATATCCTACTGTTTTGTTGAGTTATAATTAATATTTTGTAATTTATTTATTAAAAAAATCTGTATAGTTTAATAGGCGTACAAGGAAGTCGTGTAGTGTCCACATCAGATTTTTTTATTGAACTTATTGTCGATTAGCTACCACATATTTTCGCCATAAAAATGTAACTTCTCTACCTGCTTTTAAATGTTTCGGCTGCTTTTTCTTTCAGTTTCAAATATATTCTTTGAGATGGCATTATGAATTACAATAATTTGTATTATATAACACACACTACAAAAGTCCCTATTAGAATATATTCAGATCAGCTGAGCTGCGCTTAGCTCAAGAGACCATCAAAGAAGTTGACGCACTGCGCGGGCCTGCTATGTGTTCACTATATGGAGTTCAGTATGAAGTCAATGATTTTTTTTTGTTCATTACATTGGATAGTTCACTATATAGTGTATTTCGCGACTCTCAAATACCTAAGCTTATCTGATTTTAAATATAAGTTGACAAGGGTAATTAATTTTGCAAGTTTGGTTAAAGATACCTAAATTGTTTCAACCAACCCAGTTTTCATCAACCAAAGATTAATAATGTAATTTCTGCTTTGCGTGCCGTAAAATTCCACTCTAGTGTAAAAACTAACGCATTTGTTACACAACGTACTATTCCGTAACAGATTGAGAATCGCTGATATAGCTTCAAAACGCTAAATGAAACAACATGTTAACCGAAGCCGAACTATTTGCTCTTTGAAACATTCGTGAAGTTTCCGTCATATATCTGTCCGGTTCCGGTTTCGACGGCAGGAATTATCTTCCTCTCGTTTCAGCTTTGTATCTGAAATGGCAACGCTTGTCGCTCCAGATGATATATACGATTATTTTTTTTTGTTCATTTAAAACGTCAGCTCTGGACTTTTTACCTGTTAAAATTATTGTACCGTGTTTTGTTTGGGGCAGTTAGGCAACTCTTCCGGGAATTCTAAACGCAATTAATATCGGCGCATCGCATGAATTGTTTCACCCCGCAAAACAATGCGAAGTGCACTTGTTTGGGTCGGTAATTAACCTAATAATTACAATGCTTACTGATTCATTTATAAGGTTTATGATGTTATGGAAATTATTATTATATTGCTATCGGTTTGTGTTGTTATTAGAACTATTGTTTAATTAATCTTGTAATTGGCAACAACTAATAATGCATAGTCTAAATTAAAGCCTATATCAATTACGGTAACTGAATTCCTACTACTGTATTTTGTTGCGATTAGGATGAAGTAATTAATTTAAATTAATATCAAAGGCTGGATTCTAAAATACCTACAACTCTTGAAATTCTTTTTTTTGCCGTATCTTCTTTTAGCTAAAATATAACAAAGAAACACAAAATTATATCGCGGTAGGTATTCTAGATCTAGCCAAATCAAATTCAAGAAAGTAGTAGTTTTTTCTAAAAGTTTTTCTCATTTGAAATGCATACGAGCCCAAACCCATAATATTTCGACCGGTTTACATTTTCAACAAACAAATTATAAAATCTACACAAATGGGTAGAAATTTTTACTAGTTTATAATATATATATGTTCCAGTAAATTTGATTAATCCTGTGATGTTAAATATTCAAGCATTCCGCTATTTAATATCGGGTTACAACGCCTTTACTGGTAATAATACCATATTTAATTTCTATCCTTAAACCTGGCATATTTTTCCCATATGTTTTGCAAGGTAGGTTTTACTGTACCAACTGAATTCTTACAAAGTTGATTTTCAATATGCCAAAAGTAAAGGGTCTCGGTAAAAGCTAACTCTGGACTAGAAAATTATCCTTAAAATGCAGGCCGAACTATTATCACCCATCATTTGACCCACAGTTTTTTTTTTTAGTCTACATTTAAAATAGCCGCAGAAATTTCTAATCATTTGTATACATTATATTATTTGTTGAAAATGTAAACCGGACGAACTATTATGAGTTTATACTCATATGTGATATTTTAATTTATGAGGACAAAGGAGATCCCAAATTTTGATCATTGATTGTAATTGGTCAATTCACCATTTACTAACGCATAATAGACAATTTGTCTGACAGATCTCCGTAATTGTCAATTTAATTGTCTGACTGATTGCAATTAAATAACCTAATCTAATCTAACAGTCTAGCTTTGTATTCAACTAGCCTAGCCTAATTGTGCAATTGGTACGTGAACGTCCATGATTTTTTTTATTTTTTGTGTTTAATTATATAAATACTCGTATATCACAAATGCATGAGTAACAAACACGGATAAAACAGAATGAACATCCGAAGTTTCGTCACGGTAGTATAAGTGTGTGTTACAACGTCATAACAGTTCACTTTCAGCTTATTTGATTTTTGTGAAGGAGAATAGTCAACCGGGGCCAAATCAAAAGCATATGGAGGACATTTTTGGAGGACAGAAATTGACGTACGACTGTTGCGATATGTTATAGTGCGCGCGCACAGCTTTAGTTTTTCTTTAAATCTTCGACGATAATCAATCCAGCTGTTTCTTTGTCGATGTTCAACTACTCTGCAACAATCTTAATCGTAACACGTCCATCGAAAACCAACAGTTGTCGAGCGTTTCTGCATGATGCGAGTCGATCCCTCTCCCTCTTTAGATCATATTTGTTTTCATCTCGTCTGTCGCGAAAGAGCTCTTGCCACCCATAAACGTTACAACGCCTTATAGGCCAAAGCAAACAATTAAGTTGGTTCTTTATTTATTTATTTATTTATCAATACAATGTCCAACAGGTAAGACCCAGTAAGAAGCAGAAAAAAAATACATGAAATACATTAAATAAAAAATAATAAATGTCTACACAATAATCAATGAATAATAATAATATTGAAAAAGAACAACATGCAACGATGTCACTGTATATTTTTAAGAAGAGATGATTTTTTTGGGGGGAGTAACGGAATATATCGACATTTGAAAATTTGTTTGTATAAATGTGCCACATTCGGTATATTCGAGAAAGGGACAAGGCATTAGTGCGAGGAGTAGGAAGATAGAAGGTTTGGAAATAGCGAGTGTGTATATGAGGAGTGTAGAAAGGAAGTAGATTTAAGCAAGTAGGATCATCTATTTCACCTTTGATTTGTTTGGAAAGATGATGCAAAAGTTGGAAGTCGCGACGCTCAATTAGACTATGGTTCGTAACAGCTCTAAGTATTTATATGAATTGTCAGGATAACTTCTATTAATTTTGAAGTCTATATATTTTAGAAAAGATTTTTTGAATAGATTCAATCTGGTCCTGATGATTTTCATAAGTGGGATTCCAGATATTGAAACAGTACTCTAGTTTTGAGCAAAGGCATAATAAAGTGAGAAAATAGCAGTAACATCACGGAAGTAACGAGTTGTACGAATAATAAAAAGTAGCATACCCTCCGTGAGTTGCAAGTGACTCACAAAAGCAATGGCGGCTTGTCAGGGAAGGGAGGTGAGGCAGTGCCTCACCAGAAAAGAAATAAAGCTGCAAGTAAAGTAGTATGTAAATTAATTTTTAACTTATTCCGTTAATGTTTGTCTTTATAAATATCAAAAGAATAATTTAAGCCACGACCATAACTAATATGTAATGCAGTTCACCTAATTTACACCCTAAAAAGTGCTTCTCGAAATGAATAGTATAACTGCCAATTGTTTTTGATAAAGCATTCATTCCGGTAAGAAATACGTGCGCTAGACAAAAAGCTGTTTGAGGCACTGCTTCAAATGCTAAATGCACTGAGTGCGTAAAGGATAAAAGATAGTCGCTTTACCTTCCACGCGGCCCTATAGAGGCCGTTACCATACATGAATACTGATAAATTTTATAAGTAGGTTCACGACATTACTGCATATTTTTGCAAGCAAGTTTAAATAATATTAGCTGCAAATTGCATTCGACAATAAACAAACATAACATAACCTGTATTGTCTAGCATTTTTATTATAATAGGCTTTGGTTTGCGACTGATACGTATTGCAGTAAATATTGTATTGTTTTTGTAATTTGAATCATAGTTGAAAACAAAAAACAAATAATGGCTTCGACTTCAACTTTAAAAGAATTGAGTGACAATATAAGGAATTCTGAAGATATTGTTAATTTTTTAATTAGCAAAAATCCATTTAATCAACTGTCTTATGAAGATAAACTATTTGTCAAAGAATTTCCTAAAATGTTCTATGATCTGGCAATTTATTTTTGTACATAAGAGAGGAAAAATATGCATTTGCACATCCCTTGAAAAAATGTAACTTTCAATTATAAGGCATTTGATCTTGAATGAAAAAAAAATTTCCGCGCATTTTTTTTCTGGATACCTTGTCTCACCAAAGTTTTAGTGCACGAGCCGCCACTGCACAAAAGTGAACTTGAGTCAAACGTAACGCCTAGATCATAGAAAGTACAGAAACGTGCTAGAGGAAGGTCATAAATGCTGTAAGAAAATAAAAGAGGAGAAGATTTCCTAGTATAAGACATGACTGTACACTTATTTAAATTTAAGCTCAAGTTATTTGAAGAACACCAGCTATAATAGCTAAATTATAAAGATCGTTTTGAAGAATTTGGGAGTTAATAGCGGAAGAAATCGTCAGCAAATAAAAGTTTGTTAGAGTGTAAAATATGGGTAACATCGTCAATAAACACAAACAAATACAAAATTTGATTGCATACTGGTGTTCAACAGATGCAGATTAATGACGTCAACAAAATAGGCCCATACAAGATCTGTACTGAACCAATATTAATAAAACTTGATTTGAAGGGGGTGTTGATGAAGGTTCGTCAAAAATAATTTGGTATTATAAAAAAATCACTCCTAAATCTTTATAGCCAGACTGTGTAATTTATGGCTAGAAGTTGTATATTGGCCCCAACAGGTTCGTTACTAAGTTTTTGTCTAAAAATACGTTCGGAAAATGACACTAAGAAAAGACGTAATTGGAAAATGTGAGATAATTTAATTTATTGTACAAAATACGTAGTAAGTAAGAAGACAAATGGCATAATATTGCGATTGTCATTTATTATTTTCATGGTATGAAGAATAAAAGATGTCAGGATATCACCAAGCTCAAATGTGATCAGATGTCTGTAATTTTAACTTGTATACAGACAGGTAACACACTTAGCCGGGCGATAGATCCGAACTAAAGTCTCTTAGGTCATATGATAATATGCAGTCTCCTAGAGCATAAAGAAATTTATATATTCTTATAAAGTGTAATAAAGTCGAAAATGTGCAGCAATGACAATAAATCGTGCACATATAAAGTTGCACTATTAAGAGTAATCAATCTAAAGTTTTGGAATCTACGGATTATCCTGCATCCTCTTTATCCATTACAACGGCACGGTGGCAAAAGAGAGAAACAACAAGAGTGAGACAGAGATAAAGAAGAGTTAACTGGAAATATTCAACGCTTAACGAGCCAAGCTACAATGACAACAGACCAGAAAACAACAATCGAAACACGAAACACGTGAACGCGAAACAATGTAACACAAACAAACAGCCGAGCATCGACATTAAACAATGGGTGCTCGAGTTACCGACGCTCTTAACCTCACTTTTGGCTACAATTAAAATTGTATAACCGCATCCCAGCAGACTGTGGTGGTAATCTCATCCGAAGCATCGCTATCTAGAACATTTGTGGTTTATTTTCTTATCACTAAATTTTCATTATAATTAATGAAATTAACGCGTTGTAAATTTATGTAAATATTGTAATTAACATATTCAGTAATCTGCAATAAATTATTCGTGTTACAATTACACAATTAACTTTTGAATCATGACAGAATAGTGGAAAAATTATTTCATTTTTGCTAAACAAATGAATAAACGAGCTGATACAAATATTACAACAGATTGACAATTTAATTTTAAACGTGATACAATTCAATTATAGAATTTATATTTGCTACTTCATTAGGGTATTTCACTATTATTTTCAGTTTTACCTCTCGCTAAGAAAGGTATTGAATTCATGCTAAAAATCACATACTCAGATTTTAGTGAATAAGCACGTGTTAAGGTCCCTTGAATTCGATTATAACATTTTTACGACGATATCCGTGTGTGTGTCATGTGTGGATGTTGGAAGGACGGTTTCTTTAATACTTCAAGACTTGAGATTTAACTACGGATTCCTCAATCTAACATAAATGGAAAGAGCTGATAAGGTTTTGGTATCAATTGGACAAGCGGAAGTGATAGTTTCTAAAAAAAATCTAAATATTATTTTTTCGCAATTTATAAATAAATAAAATAAAATTTATTTATTTATTTTTATAAAATAAAATAAATATATCATCACGGCATATACCAATTGCCGGGTGTGCCAATCTGCTTTGTACACAGATATTGGTAATCTCCTATAGGTAATGATGAAATATTTATTATATTATATTTAAGGACGAATAACAAGTTTTTATTGCTAATCTCGTATATTGTAATAAACGAAATTTGTTTATTACATAAATTATTATGTACTCATTTTACAACAATTAGATTAAATTAAATTTAAAGTAAATTTTAACGACATTTCTTTATTGCCATATTGAATGATACATGGAATTTTTGTTTAGTTTTAAATACACAGGAAAGCTTAATTCTATATTGATTCAGTAAATTAATAAAATATGTTCATTGCGATAATTATTTTATTTTAAGCAATACTTTAAATTTATTTTTTACATAGGTTTAAATATACAAATTATAATTAGCATGATTGCTGCACTTATGTAAGAGCTCATACATGAATCGGTCGGAAGCGAATGTGTTCTCAAGAAGATTTTGTTTAATGAATTGTCATATTCGCGGCTTTCACGTTCAAATAACTGTATGAGATCTTGCCGTCAAACAGGATAGTGCGCATGCATCGGCATACACAGATTGTACAGTATCATACAAAAGTGTTTTCTGAAGTTGGAAGAAAAACACTACTTATACGTGCTAAACATTATACTAAACTTTTTTTTACACTGTTAAATAGTAATATGATAAATCTATTTTATCTAATATGTATATTATTGACATACACTACAAATAATGCATTTTATTGTATTTACACTAGACTTACTTTTTGCACATATTGTACACTACCTTAAGAAATACCGCTAATACCGTTAATGTATTTGAATAATCTTGAATATATTAGTAAAGTAGGACAAAAATTTTCATAGAACGAAAGAATAGATACAATTTGTATTATTTGTGTGTACAAAGAAATGTTAAATTCTGTACTTATGTAATGTAAAATGGGTATAGCGAGAGGTATTGTGCTGGCCACAACGGATTTTTTTTATGTTATTCTCTATAAAAAAAATAATAAACACGTATTTATTTTTGTTTGTTGGCACAATTCACAGAAACTGGAAAATATGGCTTATATTTCTGATTAGGTTCTGAAACTTGTATATTCGTAGAACATAAAATAAATATACTGTATGTAGATCACCGAGCATCATTTATAATTCAGTTTCGTGCACATTGTTTTTATTTTAAATAATAAATTTAAAATACATATTCATCATTTCGAAGTTGGCGATATTGCTGCGCTGATGCAAATGATTCTATAGCTGTAAGAAATGTTATTCGCGTATTCTACATTTTCATTGTTCATTTTTCTTTTTGTTCTCTTGACTTCAAGGCATTTTCATTTTAAAAATTTCCTAACAGGAATGATAAATGATTACGATTACCACAAAAAAGTGGAACACGGTTGTGTTATTCATTTTCAAGTATCACAAAGAATAACATTTTTGTTTAAAAATCAAGGAATAAAGAAAACTTTTCACTAGAAGACTTCTTAAAACGCTAGTATTATAATTTTCTTGTACTCTCTCAATAATTGAACTTACTCGTATTATTTACAATAATGTTTCAAAAATAAAGCCCGTTCTTTTTGGATTTAATTCATATACTCCGACTATATTCTACAAAATGAAGTGTAAAGTGTAGTATGCTATAAGGGAAGTTAGTGTTGCATGACGAGACGTGGTGAGTGCTCTCGCATATCGTCTCGTCTCGTTGCATTATACGAGACGAGAACGAGAGCAAGTTTGCGGTTTAAATTTCGAGGCGAAATCGATTTAACAACTGCGAGAAACTAGAAATTTCGCAAGTAAGTCGCAGTAAAACTTTACAAAAAATATATCGGAGAACGATTTAAAAGGCATGGAATCAACATTCATTAGTGCATAGAACACATGTGAAAATCATATGAATCCACTCTATATTTTGACTCTATCTAGAGTCGATTGGTGTCGTTCCCAGAACGAGGAAATGTAAAATGAACTAGTTTCTGTCCAACATTTCAGTCCCTCCTTCATCACAGTGAATATAAATATTGTCATTCCCTGAAAAGTTACAGATGTTATATGAGTGCGTGTCGCGCAGTCGACAACCACGCCATCGAATAGCCGTAGCATCGAAAAACCGTGCCATCGAAAGTCGCCACGTCGACACCTACCCCCCACCACAGGCCGTAGCTACGAAAACCGTCGCATCGAAAGTCGCCACGTCGACATCACCCCCCACCACTGACCGTAGCTACGATAGCCGTCACATCGAAAGTCGCCACGTCGACATCAGCCCCCACTACTGACCGTAGCTACGATAGCCGTCACATCGAAAGTCGTCACGTCGACATTACCCCCCCACCTAATCGCCACCTGAGTCTTTCAAAACGTTAATTCAGTTGACTCGCTATAACATGGTTTGTACTTTATATTATTTACGTTAGATGACCCCGTCATGTACGAGTATGCCATGGCATTTACTCAAATGATTAAATGGAAAAAATATCTATTTTTGTCAACAATTTAATATACCAAAATATAAAACAGTTAAACATTATATGATAGATAACAAATATATGTGTGTAATATAAAATAGTGTAGATATATAATATTGTATGTGTAAATATATTTCAAAATAGGTGAAATATTTACCATTTTATTGTTTAATGCAAATTTATAAATTTATTTTAAATGTTAGAGAAAAACAGAAACATGCTAGAATTGTTTTTAAATTTAACACTATCAATACTAAAAACTAGATTGAAATAAGGAAAAAAATTACATACTCGGTAGGTTTCACAAAATTTAAAAGATTCTTTATTGCAATTTCGGCGTTGCGGCCATCATCAGAAGAATTACAAGAATGTATATAAAAATTCAGAATGCTCACACACGGAGGTTAAACATAGTGCAAAGATTAAAGAATGCTAGGGAATGCTGAGGTTAAACAATCCAGAATCAGAGATAGACAAAGGCCTTAACTGTTCGTTCATAAGGTTTATAGCCATTGTGAATAGCTTTCTTGATTTCGAAGGATTCCAGGAAAGTTAATCTTGGCCTTTCCCTTCACAATGCAGAATACTTAAATTGTCTTTATTACATGTATGTTGATTTTCTAATAAATGTTAGGCTACATTTGAATTGGTTCTATTGTTTTTAAAACTTCTCATGTGTTCATCGAATCTAATGTTGAAATTACGAGCTTTTTGCCCAATATAAATATAGTCGCAATCATTGCAGTTTATTTCGTAGATACCGTACTTTTTATAATTATTTTGGGATAAAATTTTATTTTTGACTAGTATTGTTTTCAAATTATTTTTATTATAGAAACCGCATTCTATATAAAATTTTCTTAGCTCAAAGGATCATTTTTCACTAAATTGGTTTATATATGTAAGTTTTTACCACTCGCCAAGAGAGGTATTGGATTCATGCTAAAAATCTCATATCCAGATTTTAGTGAATAAGCACGTTATAAGGTTCCTAGAATCCAATTATATTTTTTTTTACGATGATGTCTGTGTGTGTATGTGTATGAGGACGTTGTAGGTACAATTTCTGAAATTATATAAGACTAAAGACTTATGTAACTACGGATTCCTCAATGTAACTTTAAAGAGAAGTGTTGAATAGGTTCTGGTAACAATTGGACAACCGGAATTGATAGTTTCTAAAAAAAATCTAAATATTTCCTCATAGAACGAAGGAAGAGATAATTTCAATTATTTGTGTGTACAAGAAATGTTAAATTCGTTACTTATAGGCCGCGAGCAGTCATGTGACTTTGTTGGCCTTGGCAAGCAGATATTAGAATCCGTGTCAGAAGGCTAGTATTTATTTACTTAGATGTCATATGTCATAATTTTTCATTCAAAATTTAAAAATATTCAGCTGTTTATTTGTCATGTGTGTATGTGTATTTCAACCAGGTATCTGATATATAAAACTTATTATTGAAACAGGTGATTTATATTGACCATAATATTTTTAGTCATAATAAAATAATTTATTTAATTAAAATAACTAACATGAAATGTAAGTATTACAGATATACTTTCAAAAAAAAAGAAATTTCATAAAAAAAATGAAAAATCTTAGATTTTAAAGGTAAAACAAAACTAAAACGTAATAACCCTTACACCATTGGAAAGAGAGAAAAATAAATATATTTTTAAAGCAAAAATCTAATATAGGCCCATTTCAAATATATCTTGGAAACTGTCATTTTGAATTTTATTCTAACATCAGTTTAAGTTTGTCTCATCAAATCATGAAACTTTTATATGAAACATTTTTTTATATCTTTTGTAATTACGGAATTATTTGATATTTTCTAAAATTTTTTTTTTTTTTTTGAATAACTTTCAAACTGTTCGGAATATTAAAATGTTCTGAGCGGAATCTGAATGAGCACTCAAAACTGCAACATTGCCTATTTAACCGACTTCGTAGCTCTTATAGTTTCGTAGCTCCCAATGGTAGCCCAGTTAATTTGGGATATCTGTATACAGGTTGGTTGGTTTTTCATTGTCCAGCTTATATCTTCTGAAATATATAAGATACAAGAAAGAGTGAAATGTAGGGAGTTGTTTAATACAACTTAATCTATAATTTAGCATACACAATTTTTCCATTGCCTACTAATTTTGTTTGATTTTTTTAAATGGAATAGCCTGTATATTTTTACGGAATAAGGTTCTACATCAATTTCTCTTTACAATGATGTATAAAAGTAAGGGTTTACTTTTAAATTATGTTTAATAAAGAAAATAATAAAATGATAATAGTTGGCTGTGATATCCTATTATTTACCTTGTACACATCTGTCATAGATCTTATAGTAGTGTTTATTAGTGAAAAAGGCGTTGATAACAGAGCTGGGATCAGTACTCAAAAAAAGTATTTAAGTACTAAATACTAAATACTTACAAGAAAAGTATTTAAATACTAAGTAAAGTAATACTTTAAGTACTTTTTTACCTACTTACAGTACCAGTACTAAGTATTTTTTAATGAAATCAGTTAAAATAATATGACGAAAAATTATCGAGTTAGGTACATATTTGTATATCACTCTCATCCAATAAGATAGTTAAAAATATATACCTATTAAAAAAAAGCATCTAAAATGTTATAAAATAAACTCCATAAGAAATGCATTGTATTTTACGCATCTCTATTAAAAGTCACACTTCACGTACTGTGATTAATGTCTGTAGCTACTACTTCACGCCTTGGAGTAGAAAAATTGTTTACTTATATAGTTCTATAATATTGATGAGCACGTAAATAAGTTGTTCAAAATTACTTCTTGCTTTATCTTTATTTGCGTCTTCAACTATTCAATTAAAACTGTAGATAGCGAAAACTTTAATAACTACCAATACTTGCTCGAACCTGTGTTGACAGTAGTGCACAAAACATACCGCAATCTGTTCTTGGCGTGAAGTATTTAGTATTTAAAGTACTTAAGTTACTTTAAATACTTTTGGATACTTTAAGTACCAAAAAGTATTTGAAGTACTTTTTATGAAAAAAAAGTATTTTAAGTACAGTACTAAGTACTAATTTTCAAAAGTATTTTAAGTAAAGTATTGTAAATACTGGATCAATTTAAAGTAATACTTCCAGTACTTTTACTTTACGTAGTTCCCAGCTCTGGTTGATAATAATAATAATAATAATAATAACAATAATAATAATAATAATAATAATAATAATAATAATAATAATAATAATAATAATAATAATAATAATAATAATAATAATAATAATAATAATAATAATAATAATAATAATAATAATTTTTTTATACAGTAATAAGTAATAGCTTCAACTGTATGACTTTTTAATTTCAAATGTTTCATTTTGTTAGCCAACATTCATGCAGAGTACAACGGATTTTAAATATCTTATAAATCGTCAGTAAAAAAAAAATATACCATAAACTTTTTATAACACGGTATGCAAATTATTTTCTTATTTTGCATTCAATTGTAATATTACTGCTTTTATAATGTATATTCATACAATTTTTCGGAGCATGCAAGTAACCATTTTGTACACTTTACTATTTGTAAAACTTAAAAATTATTTTGAGTATTGAGTATAAAATCTACGTTGTCATTATATTTACAGCACAGCTCTCCAAATTCTGACTATCAACCTCCAAATTATATCTCCATACATATTTTTATCTTGTATTTAGCAATGCACGAAAACTACATATTATACCGGTACATTTTCTGGATATATCTAACAGCTAATAAAATATTTTGTATAAACAATTAATCTCTATAAGTATTTCAATCTAGTTTTTAGTATTAAGAGTGTTTAAATTTAATACAATTCTAATAGCATGTTTCTGTTTTTTGCTATTTTATAATACACACATATATGTGTTCAGTCTATCATATAATGTTTAACTGTTTTATATTTTGGTATATTAAATTGTTGACAAAAATAGATATTTTTTCCATTTAATCATTTGAGTAAATGCCATGGCATACTCGTACATGACGGGGTCATCTAACGTAAATAATATCAAGTACAAACTATGTTATAGCGAGTCAGCTGAATTAACGTTTTGAAAGACTCAGTAGCGATTAGGTGGGGGGTGATGTCGACGTGACGATTTTCGATGTGACGGCTATCGTAGCTACGGTCAGTAGTGGGGGCTGATGTCGACGTGGCGACTTTCGATGTGACGGCTATCGTAGCTACGGTCAGTGGTGGGGGGTGATGTCGATGTGGCGACTTTCGATGCGACGGTTTTCGTAGCTACGGCCTGTGGTGGGGGGTAGGTGTCGACGTGGCGACTTTCGATGGCACGGTTTTTCGATGCTACGGCTATTCGATGGCGTGGTTGTCGACTGTGCGGCATGCTCCGATGTTATATTACACGCGTCGATGAGACCCCACAAGTAGCGAAGCGAGGTGATTGGTTGCCGGTGGATTCCCAGTGTACCGGTTTTTGGATGCCTAAACCATACTTAAATGGTGGCATATATTTAATAATAAAATGTACTTTTAGTTTCAAAAAATATTTTTTATTGTTTAATTAGTTTTACTGACAACAGGAATGCTTAACAGACGTTCGTATTGAAATAGTTTGAGGATCACAATTTATTTTTAAATTAGTTTATTTTAGAGACATATTAAATTATTTAGTAACTAATCATATTTTCTGGTGACCGTAAATGAATAAACATTTGTTCGTATTGAAATAATGTGGTTATTATTAGCTTATATCATTACTCACACAGGCAAATAAATATAAATACATAATAAAAATATTGAAATAAATAAAGATTATAGGGCCAAGTCAATGTTGTTCAACCATTCTATAGCTTCTGGAGTTACTTGAAAAAAATCTTCCATTTTTCCCTGGAATGCTCGAAGTGGACATTCATTTACAATGTGGATGATTGTTCTTCAGCGCCGCAATCACATTTTGGATCTGACCGCAAACCCCATTTGTAAAATGAAGATCCACACCTACCATGCCCAATACTAACTCTGTTTAATGACACCCAATTTTTTTGTGGTAGATCAAAGCCATCTGGACGTTTTTGTGTATTTAATATTGAATACCAGGTAGAATCAGTCTGATTCTGCCATTCAATATAGCACGCATCTGACCCGTTGAAGTTCTCATAACAAATGTTCAGCAGTTTTTATTGAAGGATTTCTGGTTTTCAATCTTTTAAATAATTTGGTGACCAGAATTTAGTGTTTCCTCTCTTATTATGGCTAGAATTCTACCACTGCAAATACACGGACGACGGTACGACTGGTACGAATTTGTTGTCTCTTGTAGTTAAACTAGGAAGTAAATATGCATTGCGTATGCGCTTATTTTTAAAGCGAGACTCCCGTTCGAGAACGAAACGAATTACATAAAAATATGCGAGAAAGAGAGAGAGATTATAGATTCGAAAACAAGACGAGATCGATATTTTATATTTCTCGTCTTGTCTCGCGTGCATCACTAAGGGAAGTAAATAGTACTTGCCAGCCGAGAACGTATTTGCCACCCGAGGAAAGCGGGAGCTGGCAATTATGTCCGAGACTGGTCAAAGATATTTCGAGATGCATATAAGATTTTGTTCACTCCCAATGATTTATTTTTTACGTATTCATTTTTACTGTCAGAAATGTCAAGGAATACCGTTAAATATTGGTATATTGAAACAAAGGATCTTAGTATTCCATGGAAAATTAAAAAAGAAAACGCTGTTATCTGTCACATTTGGCAAGTCAATGGCAACCCTTAAAGGAAAATATTTATGAAATGAGGACAATTTGAAAGAAATTAAATTAAAAATCATAAATTATAAGAAGGAGCATATTTTTTACACAAGTTTAAAACATCTGACTGTTGGTATTTCACATAATAGACTGCGCAGGATTATAAGGGAGCTACCTACATCCCGCCGTTAATACAAACTGATACCTTGACGGTAAAATAAAGATACATCGTTACAAACAACGTCCTAATAGCCTATACTTACGATATCGCAAGTGGGAAAACATATTTAAATTTTATTTTATTTATCCCTTCAACACCTTATTAAAATTTGTCACACAGAATATCACCCTGTTTGTGTAAATCAAATATATTCCGTCAATAGCTCATAAAAATACTCTATACCGTTTCCTACTTTGTAAAATTTAATACACAAGACTTTATAGCTCCGTAACTCTTACATACTATATTTAATATCACTTTCAACCACCACTTTAAGTTACCCCCCTCTTTTTCTCCCTAACCACGGAATCCATTACGGAAGTCGCAATTTAGTACCGTAGTCGGAGGGTTGATTTTTTGGCAGGCAAAGACTGGTTTGACAGTTGCAAGTTCCCGATGATAAAACATGCAACGGCATCTTCCCTAATCTTGTCATCTCCTGCGTCTAGCCGGGGTGACGTCATCGGCAACTCGTTCAAATGCAGTCGAGCTGAATGCTCTTCAACCCTTTCACAAACAGTGATAAAGCATGCACGGATACTTCACGTAAAACATGCGAATAAATCACGGGTGGAGAATAAAAATGAGTGGGTTTAAGGAAGGGTTGAAGTTGGTAAGGTACTTGAAATGATGATTTGAATAAAGGGATGTAATTGTGAACGTGCATTGAAATAAAATATGCAGCCTGAATAGGGGAGTATCATATTTTTTGAAAATTTTATATATTTTATATAAAGTATTATTTACTGCGAAAAAAACTAAGTATAGAGTATAAAATTCTGCATCTGAATCAATAAGCAACATTAATTTTGTATGTCTTGTAACGGCAGAAATTAAGTATGAAAATTTCGAAAATCATCTCAAAAATAGCAATAACCATGGACTTGAGACAAAATAAAAAACAAAAATGTCTAACGGTTTATCTGTCACGTTGGGGTAATTTATTTTTATTAGATATTATTACTAATTTCTATTTCAATTAACAATTATCTGTTAATTTAAATTGATATATTGTTCACTTAAACAGATTTTACAAATAATAATGAAATTAAATTAACCTAGCTTGACAGATAAATCGTTAACATTTGTTAATGTATTGTTTCAATTCCATGGCTATAGCTATTTTTGCGGTGATTTTCAACATTTTCATACTTAATTTTTGACGTTACAAAGAATATAAAATTAATTTTGATTAATGATTCAGATGAGGAATTTTATGCCGTACAACTTTTATTTGAAGCTTTTTTACCTAAAATAATTAGGGAAGTAGGAAATTATGAAAATCTGATTTTACATATTAAAGTTCTATGTTCTGGGGTCGCGATCACCACCCTGTATATCACAGTTTAACTAATACAATAATATTCCTACGTTTTGTATATCCATGTAAAATTTCATAGGAACATAAATCTTATCCAAACCACATGATCACATGAAATATCTTTTTCATGTAATAACACACCTCAGACTGCAGTTCCTTTCAGTATAGAATTCGCAAACGAACCTCAAACCTTGAAAATTTCCTGCCAGGCAGATAATAAATCATTTAGCGAAGTGTGCCTCACGCCTCACACTACACGCTATCCCTCGTAATTTTCTTATTCAGGCCACACTGTCTCTCTCTCTCTCTCTCTCCATAGCCACTCTCTTCGTCTGGATTTAATTTTGTTATGAACTTGTTGGTGAATGAAATTAATGACATTGAGAGTAATGATTAAATTTGTTATATACCTATGGTGATATGCAGCAAAATTTCCAGAAACGATGGCAGTATTGTTCTAAACAAAAAATAATAATAACAAAACGGAGTTTCCAGAACAAACTCGAAACTACTGACAATCAGTGGCGGCTCATGGAGCATTTTGATAATAGAACCACTTAGCATAAAATACCGCTCCCCCCCCGCCTTTTCTTAATGAAAGAAAGAACGAAATCTTCCTAATCCTAAGTTATTTTGAATTGTAACGGTTTATAATTTCAAATAGTTTTATTTAAACCCAATTCGCTACTGCCGGGACAAAAGGGCTTTAGTCGATTTTTTAAATTTTTGCGTTTGAATCAAAACTGGAGTCCCAACGTACATAATTTTATCTCAGAACAATGCTATACGCTATACGTCTATCTTGTGAGTCTATGGGCATACGTAAAAACGATTTAAATGATCTAGTAGTACGTTTTGGATATTATTATAATAAGTATACATACAAATGAGTCTGGGAAGTCGCCCCCCTTTAACTTTTTACTTGTAATAAAAGACTGTAAAAAGTACAATTATGCGACACTTGGTGAAACTGTTCTAAATAATAATATTTAAAACACTCAGCACGTTTCATAAGATTTCAGTCTCTGAATCAACCTCTCGGTCATTTATCAGAGACTGGCCCACTCAACTAGAACCACAGATTCGTTTCGTTCTTATTGGAGCTCTACAGTGTGGTGTACTGACGCCTCTTGCGAGGCACTGAGACCGGTTGAGAGGACGGATGATAAACATCCCACAAAGATATTAAGCCTGCAGGGGGAACTAACCACATGCAGAGCCATCTATCGAAGAAACCGCGAGCTTGGCTAGCAGAATAATAATAAAAAATCTGTTGTGGCCATCACAATACCTCTCGCGACCTTTCTATTGTGGTATATATAAATATAGTATTTAACATTTCTTGTACACACAAAAAATTCTAATTACACCTAATCTTTATATTTATGTATTTTCTATAATTTTAAATTCATTTCATGAGCTAGCTTTCTCCATTTCTTCTAAATGTTCGAGGTCTTTCCAATTCATTAACAGGATTGGCGTTATTTCTGAAGGGTTCATGTAATATACCTATAATTTTAAATACATATATAATTAATAATACAATAAGAAATATTAAATATCGTTCCCAGAAAAAGCCTTCAGTACTATCTTTGAATTTTTCACACTGACATTAGTGACATTTTTCTGTCAATTACCGACATATTAATTTCTCAAGTAGTTACCATGTAGATGTTTGGGCTGTGAGCAGGATGTGAGATTTACTACAACAGATTATTTTATAGATAATATATATCTATATCTTTAAATCTATAGAAGGTATTTTTTTTTAAATGTGCCGGATAGAGACTTTTGTGTTTTAATATTTGTAATAACATAAATTTTCAAAAAATAATATTTAGAAGATTTTTGTTAAAATACTACTACTTCCGATTGTCCAATTGTTACCAGAATCTTCTATTCAACTCTTCCCGTCACTGTTAGATTGAGGAATCCATTGTTACACAGGTCTAATCTTATAGAATTTAAGAAATCGTACCTCCAACAACCTCACACACATACACACACACACACACACACACACACACACACACACACACACACACAGACAGACATCATCGTAAAAATGTTATTATCGAATTCTAGGGACCTT
Source organism: Harpalus rufipes (assembly GCA_951394225.1). Classification (NCBI taxonomy): domain Eukaryota; kingdom Metazoa; phylum Arthropoda; class Insecta; order Coleoptera; family Carabidae; genus Harpalus; species Harpalus rufipes. The sequence continues at coordinate 22,665,851 of OX596283.1, forward strand.
AAAACGTGCTTATTCAGTAAAATCTGGATATGTGATTTTTAGCATGATTCCAATACCTCTCTTAGCGATAGGTAAAAACTGTACAAAGTACAATTATGCGACACTTGGTGAAACTGTTCTAAATAATGGAGATGAAAACAGGTAACTGTGTTTCGGACTTGCAGTCAATGATAAAATTTATTCACGCCAACGTTTAGTCGAAACGTCTTACCTACCACAATAATATCGTCGAGGTACACTAAACAGGTTTTCCAAGATAGCCCAGCCAATACTGTTTCCATGAGTCGTTCAAACGTTGCAGGAGCATTGCAGAGCCCAAACGGCATTACGGTAAATTGCCAGAGTCCTATACCAATGGTGAAGGTTGTCTTCTCCTTGTCTTTTGGATCCAAATCTACTTGCCAGTAGCTGCTCTTTAAATCCAAAGTAGAGAAAATCTTTGAGCCAGCAAAGGTGTCTAATGTGTCGTCAATTCGAGGTAGCGGGTAGCTATCCTTTTTTGTCACGTTATTGAGTTGACGATAATCGACGCAAAATCGTGTAGAGCCATCATTCTTCTTCACTAACACCACTGATGAAGCCCATGGACTGCTTGAAGGTTCAATCATACCTTCCATCTTTATGTCCTCGATTATTCCTTCCGCTTCCTCACGCTTCGCCAGTGGTAATCTTCTTGCTGGTTGACGGATGGGTCTTGCGTCTCCGGTGTCTATTTTATGGTGAACTATATTAGTTCTCCCTTTGGTTTTCTCATCAAATTGGAACACATCTTTAAAATTTCCAATTAGATTCTTTGCCTTTGTTCTCTGGTCGGCAATTCTTCAAACGATGTTGTCATTTGATTGATTAACGTGTCCGAAACTTTCTGAGATGTGTTCCCTTTGGCCTTTACAGTTCGGATAATCGAGGATACTGCCGAGCATTCTCCTACAATTGTTCCTTTCTTCAGAACAACAGGATAAAAATTTACGTTCATTATTCGAACTGGTATTACCCGGCTGGCTTTGACCAGTGATTTTCCGACAACAACTCCAGTGCCAGTTTTGGCATCATCATTCTTGGGCTCCAGCATAACGATACTTCCCTCACAGAAACTACCATCTAAATGCGCTTCCAGGATAGTTTCACTTCGTTCTGGGAGGGTAACGTCCTCGGCCATTGGTACACGCACAGCTTTGTCATCTCGTGGATTTAATACGAGTTCTTCTTCATTGACCATCATCACTCCCTTCTTCAGATCAAGTTTAAAACCATGCTTTGACATTGCGTCCATTCCGAGTATTACTTCATGTTCAATTTCAGCTACCAGCGTACGATGTTTAAAGGAGGTGTTTCCAATAGAGATGGTTACATCTACTTCTCCTAATGCGGTAGCTTGTTCTCCCGTCGCTGTGCGTAATCGCCACTTAGTTGGTTGAAGATGCGTCTTGCCAGTTTTCTTCGCCAAGTCGGGTCTAATTATAGTTTTTGTCGCTCCCGTATCCAGTAGCATTTTCAGTGGCCTTCCGTTAATAGAGCCATCCACATAGATGCTATTGGCTTTATGATGAAGAGATGCGACATAACTGATGGATTGTGGAGTTACTAGATTACGGGTCGACAGTTGCCCTTTCGCATCAACCCGATTTAGTTTTCCGACTCCTTTTCTTCCTTTGTCGATTCCGCCTTCTTTTGCATTTTTCTGCAAAGTCTTCGCGGATGACCCAGTTCACCGCAGTTCCAACAGCGGAGTTTCTTTCTTCCAGCAAACATTTCATTTTCAATTCGTCGTAACCTCTCATCTAAATCTTCCGTGGTTTCATTACTCTCAGCATCAATATTTCGCACTCGCGATTGGTTACGTGAAGCTGGTTTGACAGCTTCATGCTCCAATGCATATGAGAGTGCGTCAATTAAAGTTTTTGGGCGAGCCAATCGTAGTGCTTGCTGAGTTTCGCTGTCTCGAACCCCATAAATGAATGATTGAGTGGCCAGGCACTCCAAAACGCTGTCAGGAGCCGTAGGATGTGCGAGATGAACCAAACGAGCTACGTCAACTTCAAATTCTTGAAGGCTTTCTTTTGAACTCTGATACCGGTTCCTCAGTTGCGTCTGGTACACCTGCTCCAGATGCGCAATTCCATACCGCATATCCAATCGCTTGACTAGCTGGTCGTAGTCTTCTTGTTCTTCTTCTTTCTGCGTTTGCAGGATGTCGATAGCTTCTCCGCGCAACGAGACAGTCAACGCCGTAGCCTTCTCCTCGTGCGTCCAATTATTCGCTTTTGCGGCCGCTTCAAGTTGTTTTAAATAATTTGGCCACGAAGACTTCCCATCAAATTCCGGTGTCTTTATGTGCATTTTTGAAGTAGTATCAGGTTTTACTACTTTCCTTTCTTCCAACAGACCTGCCTTTACTACATTAGAATTTGACACTGACGACGATGTCATTTTAGTGAATGTTTCTCGTAGTTCTTCGATCTTCTTGTCATACTTATCTTCTAAATTCTTCAGGCCTTCTTCAGTATTTTCCATTAATTTTTGTTCTAAATTTCTAGAATTTTCTTCCAATTTTTCTTCTAAACTTCTAGAATTTTCTTCTAATTTTTGTTCTAATGCTCTAGAATTTTCTTCTAATTTTTCTGTCATAAGTTTCTCAACGTCGGATAGGGATAGGCTACATGAAATTTAGAACAAGTAATCTTCAGCATTTTCACCAGCAGCGATTAATGCTTGCCGCAGACGAGATTGTAGAACGCTTTTCAGTCCTGTCGTATTTAATTCTCGTTCTTCCAGTTCTTTCTTGAGATCACTTACTTTTAATTCACCTAATTTTACTTGTTTAGTCGTCATTTTATTTATTTTTATTTACACTTCACAGTTATGATCAACCCCACACCTGACACCAATTGTAACGTTTTTATTTATATGGGTGAAGTGTAACAAATAACAAAAATATTATTAATTAAAAGAATACGTTTATTAAACGGTAAATAAATATTAAAAATATAATTAAAAGGTAATAAATTTAAGTAACACTACGATATACAAATATTAACACTAATTTACAGACTAAGAATATGATAAGACAATTAAACACTAAGATTATTTATTTAAGCAATTAACACTACTCTTTATATCACTAATTACATTTATTTATGTTCACTTGTCTCCTGTTGTTTATATCACCAACTATTCACGACACTTATTTATATCAGACTTCTTTACTCGTTGCTACTACATTACAGAATGCCTCGCTGGCATTGGCGACGGGTTACATACCTGGCGACTTTAATTCTAGAACCTCCTAGAGAACTTCTAGAGAGAGGTAAACAACCTACGCAATAGATTACGTCACGTCGCGACCTGTCCTAACGAGTGCGCTGCGCGCAGACACAGAGGCGCCAGCTATGGCGCGGCGGCGGCGAGGGCTACGGAGATTACAGTATTAATGCAAACCTGTAAAAAATTAAATAACCTTTAATTTTTATAATAATATAAATCTCGAAAAAATAATATTTAAAGGTATTTTTCGGTAGAAATACAAGGTTTCAAAATTTTCTGAACGATAGTTAGAGCGTAAAGAGGATCCACACACACACACACACACACACACATATATACACAGACATCAATGTGAAAATTTTAAAATTGGATTCTAGGTACCTTAAAACGTGGTCATTTACCAAAATCTCTATATGCGATGTTTAGCACGATTCCTATACCTCCCTTACCAAGGGTAGCAAGAGATAAAAATGATTTTGTATGAAGTACTATTCTTTAACTGCATATAACTCAAAATCGAAATTTTGTACATTTTTGTTTTTAAGTACACAGGGTATTCATTTTATTTTGTGCACTATTGCTATCTCGAAAACTATAAGAGCTACAAGATCGGTTAAATTAGCAAACAATTTCTATTTTACTAGACTATTTTAATGAGCGTATTTTTTTTTTCAACCGGTGGTTTTCAAACTGTAGGTACCAACTTTATTATTTTAAATGAGACCATATACGACTTATTATTTCCTTACTAGATAGAGAATTTTATTCTGAATTGAATGATATAATATTTGCATATTCTTAGATGACATTTTTTTTTTTTGTTTTGAGTAAAATTCATGTTTATATTTATATTAGTTTTATTTCATTAGAGCTAAAATAAGTGAATATGGAATCAGACTTTAGAGTGGTGTGACCGAAAATGCAGGACTATTTGAGCAAAACTTGTTAATTTGTTTTTTTTTTTAAATAATTGGTTTTCACATTCATTTGTATCGTCCATAGCACATTTATTTAAGCCATATTAAAATAAAATTAATATAAATCTTAACATACATTTTTTACAAAAAAAAATGTCATTTACGGGTTGAATTCAGAATAAAATTCTCTATCGAATAAGCAAATAAAAATATATAGTTCCATTTAAAATAACAAAGTTGGTCTACACTGTTTGTGATCCACTGGTTGAAAAAAATATATGATTAAAATAGTCTTATAAAATAAAAATTCCTAATTTAACCGACCTCGTAGCTCTTATAGTTCTCGCAGTAGTGGACAAAATAAAATGAACACCCTGTATATCTCGATTAAACTCTCTCGTTCGGTCTTTACGATTATTCGAAATCAATACATTACAGCTTTTGCCACAATCTGTTCTAATCCAAATGTGGAAAAAAATATTTCAATTCATGCCGAACTGGGTGGACATGAATGAATACTTATCAAACAACAAAAACCTACTGGCATAGTTTTAAGTTTTAAATTTTCTGTCACCATTTTACGTAAGAGAACTGTTTAAAAAAATATATTTCTCTTCGATTTTAAATGCGAAGAAAAGTAATTTTTCCACATTTTTTTTTGTGATACATGTCAGTTGGTAATCACATTAAGCATATTTTTGAACATAAAAACCCACAAAAACAAAAAATATAATAATAATATAAAATGTAGGTTTTTTCCAACCCTTCTTAATTGCCTCAGGTACCTTACTAAAAGTTGCTGTGTGTATTAATAATAATAATAATTTATTTAGACTGTCAATATACAGAAAAAAAAATCCAATTACATATCAACAGTTAGAAAAATACATATAGGTACATAATTTCATATTAACAGATACAATAAGCACATACATAATTAAACATTACTTAAATATAGGTCTATGATAAATCGTTTTTTACAATAAAATAAATCAAAGTTTTCATTTTTCGTACATAAGTTATTAATTAACATAAAACAATTTATCAGGGGTGACGAGCTATTTTCTATTTCGAATGTTGTATTTCTTAGTCTTAAAGCAATTTTCGGTATGTAAAAAGGTAAGCTTTCTAGAAGTTTAGGTACTGCAATGTTGTTATGTACAATATCCCAAATAAAAATGCAGGACAACATATCTCGTCTGTCTTTTAGAGTAATTACATTAAATAATTTTCTTTGGATTTCATATGATATCATTTGTGGAGATGATGAATACTTTTTATAATACATATATCGTAACAGCCTTTTTTGCACTTTTTCTATTGTGTTTATATCTGTTTGGGAATTAGGATTCCATATAATGCAACCGTATTCTAAAATTGAGCGAACTAATGAGTTGAATAAAACTGTTATTGTTTCAACAGTAAAGTTCGAGCTTTGTCTAAGGATAAGGCTTAATTTTGCATATGCTTTTGCTACTAGAGCATTATATTGTTTGTCAAATTTAAAATTTGTTTGAAATAGTATACCTAAATCCTTTATTTCAGTTACTCTCTCTAGTGTTCGTGTATCTATGCAATAATTATTAATAAGAAATGTTTTTCTTCTGGAAAAAGTGATTGCTTTACATTTCGATATATTCAAGGATAACTTATTGTTTTGACACCATACAGACAGATTATTAACATCTACTTGTAGGCTGTGACAGTCATTAATTGATTGTATCTCTTTATAAATTTTTACATCGTCTGCATATAGTAAACATTTTGAGTTTTTAATAATTAAGGGTAAATCATTAATGAAGAGAGTAAATAATAGAGGCCCTAACATAGATCCTTGAGGAACACCTGATGATGGGGAAAACTCTTTAGACACTGAATTATTGTATGAAACAAATAGTTTTCGATCATGTAAATAGGATTCTAAAAATATTAAAAAGTTAGTGTTTATGTTATATAATTTAAGTTTTTCGATTAATATTTTATGATTAACTTTATCAAACGCTTTACTTAGATCTGTGTACACTACGTCAAGTTGGTGTCTGTTGTCTATAGATTTTGCCACATCTTTTGATAAAATAGATAGATTCGTGATTGCAGATCTTTGTCTTACAAACCCATGTTGTTCATCTGCTATAACTTTTTCTGTGTGAGAATATAATTTGGTGTAAACAATTTTTTCTAGAATTTTTGATATAGCTGGTAGTATAACTATTGGTCGATAATTTTCTATATTTTTAGGATTTCCTGATTTGAATATTGGGCAGACGCGACCTAATTTTAATTTAGTGGGAAATTTTTTCTCCTGTAGAGCAGAGTTAAAAATTATTTTAAGTGGATGGCTTAGTAGTACCGCACACCCCTTAATTATATATCCTGGTATGAAATCAGGTCCAGTACTGGCACGAGCGTTAGTAGTATTTATTGCATGTAATACATCTGATTCTGTTATACTGGTAATATTAAAGCAATCTAAATTATATTGGGTTTTAGGAAAATTATTACTTGACTGATTCGAGTTTAAGCAATAAACAGATTCAATCCAGTACAATAGTGCACTTCGGAACAACACTGGATAAGAGCAAATGAGTGGGTATATTTGTTGGTTTTCATCCTCAATTGTGGAGAACTGATTAACTTTGTGATTTTACAAATGATGATGTTTGAATTATTGTTAATTTGTTTTCAGTGTTCAGCAGGTTGGAATTAAATGCAAAATAGGAAATAAATATGTCTGTATTTAATTTAATTTTGCATTTTATCATAAAATATTTTGTGATTTATGTAGATGCATAAATTAATATTATTTTCATTATGCTGACATTGTGGAATTACACATATTAAACAATTATTTATTAATCATTCAACATTGTCACACAATTCATTATATTTACTTGTTTATGATATTCAAACATTTTTATTACAAATAATTATAATGTCAAGCACATATTACACATATTACATATTTATTAGAAAGAGAAACCAAGTGGTTCTTCACATTCTATGGATTTTACCAGTACGCAACAACTAAGTGATAGATAATCAACTGGGTAATAGTCAAGTAAGGTATGTTTAAATGGACGACGGTCATTTGGGCGACAGAAACTTAAGAATTTTGCACGCTTAGCAGGCATAAAATTTGGTAGGTTTTTTGTGCAATAGGGAAAATAGTAAAAACTTTAACCCAATTAGTCCAGTCAACGACAGCTTAAAACTGGGTTGTAGACAGACTTTTGTGCGCACTTTTTTTGACTTTTGGGCTGTATCCGAAGGTGTTTGAAGATGAATATACCAAAAGACCTGGGGTCTCCGAGGGGAGCTAACTTCAGGGCATGGTTTTTCGCTTATATGTCGATAACGGTTAGTCCCAGTGAAAACATATTTATACTAGAAATTGAAGTTGATTTTTTTTACATAAAATAATTCCTTTTCATTTTTTTTATCCTTACACGTTTTTTTTTTTGTTAGTTACAACCACCCAGCAGGCCTAGTCCAAATAAAGGGTAGTAAAAAAAGAATATATTTTACAAAATTTCAAACTCTAACTGGAATATATTAAACTTAGAGAATTTAATAGTGTAATATGACACATTCTATAAACAGATGACATCATAAGGCAATTAGTTCTAGCTGCGGGTAAAGAAAAGGTGGAGGTATTTCTGGTTCGAGTAGAGAGAACATGGAAATTAAGACAGAAAAAAGAACGTGAATCATCAATACAGACAATAAGTTTTGACATGCGCAAAACCTGACCATTTTCTCGACGTACAAAAAGGCTTTTTAGATTGAATATAGACAAAAGTTCATTATAATAAACGGAGTGATTGGGATAGACGTGAAACGTATTAAAGTACATGAATTTAAGTATTTTTTTAACTGATTCTATAAGATCATTATGTACCTCATAAATAGGGTTCTAAATGATACAATATTCTACATAATTTGGTCCGTACCAATCAGTAGTGAAGGGAACGTATAGCTCAGGCATGTGTAACGTACGGCCCGTGGGCCGTGTCCGCCCCTCGATATGATTTTATCCGACCCTTGTAACAATTTTCAAATCTTATTAAATATGGCCCTCAGAAACTTAAAGATATTTTAACTTGTATTCAATATAAATTTTATATATAAATCCGGCCCGCGATTTGATGTAATATTTGCTTCCTAGCCCGAGGTCTTGGCTAAGTTGCACATGCTTGGTATAGCTACTATATCGTGAAAAGTGCGGGTATTTCTAATAACAAACCCTAGCATCCTCATAGCCCCTTTCTAAGTGTCCTGTACATGATAGCAAAAAGTGAATTTAGAGTCAAAAAATACACCTAGATCTTTACTTTGTATCGTGACAAGGAAACATGTCGAATTGAATAATAATTATACGTTAAAGGTCACAATTTACAACAAAATAAAATAACCCTACATTTACTTGAATTTAGATTTAGATTATTAGTTTTGCACCAGTCTGAAAGTATATTTAACTTATTTTGAAACAGATTGAAGTTTTATAGTTTTAAGCTGTTTTACACTACGTAAATATAACATAAACATTATTCAATGTGAAGTTATCAATAGATCAGAACATGGCGGTACGAGACATATGTTCAAAAACGTAGTGTGAAAATTATTTTTGGAAAAATAACGATTTTCAACAGCTTAAAACCAGAAAACGGTTAACGATAAGAAAAGAATATAGAAACTATTTTATGCCAAATTTCATCAACTTTAATTTTGTGTATGACGACGTTTACACTAGAACTAACCATTATCGAGATATAAGCGAAAACCCATAAAAAGGGACACATTTTGCTATGCCCTGAAGTTAGCTCCCCTCGGAGACCCCAGAACTTTTGGTCTATTAATCTCCAAACATCTCCGAATACAGCCCAAAAGTTAAAAAAGTGCGCAAAAACTATTAAATTAAATTACGTAAAGAGTATTTTTTTCATTTTAGTACTCATACACATAATCTCTTTTTACCTTCCGTCACCTTTAGGTAAGGAAGGTATTGTCTTTGGTCAAAAAATTCAATAAAAATTATATAAGTATGTTTTAGGGTCCCTATAATACGATTTTACCATTTTTACGATGATGTCTGTATGTGTGTGTGTGTGTATGTGTGTGTGTGTGTGTGTGTGTGTGTGTATGTCTGTGTGTCTGTGTGTGTGTGACGAAAGTTTCGGATCGCATAACTTCAATACCACGATTCCAAAAATTATATTATTTCGTATTCCTCAAGTTTACATCCAGAAGAACAACTAATTAGATTTTGGTTATAATTGGTGAACCGGAAGTAACCTCATTTGAAGATTTAACAGTTACATTTGATTTATTGACATTTATCGTTATTATAACTTAAAGAATATATTATTCTCTATACGATTTGATTGCATTTTATACTTCATATTCAATAGATACTCGTATTAAGTTAAAGAATTTTAAAGAAATTAAATTTTATAAATCAGCCAGCTATGCTAAACATGGAAACTACTATTATATTCATATAATTCAAATTGTCAGATGTCAGTATCAATAAAAAGTAAATTAATGTGGCAGAGATGAGGATGTTGAAATAGATGTTGGGAATACACGGAAAGATAGGTAAGGAAATAACTCTAGTGTTACAAGTTTCTAAAAAGATACAAGAGAGATGATTACATTGGTTTGAAAATGTCATGAAGAGAAATGAAGAATATATTGGATGAAGAATGAATAGCTTAGTAATAGATGGTTGAAGAAACAGAAGAAGACCAAAGATAAAATGTAAGGACTGTATTGCGGAAAACTTCAGAGAAAAGGAATTGAATGAGAACGACACGTAAAACAGAAATGAGTGGAAGAAGAAAATAAAAAATAGCGACCCCTAACGAATGGGGAATGCTAAAGAAGAAGAAGAAGAAGAAGATGTTAGTGTCAAGTGCAATTTGCATAGTTTGTTTATGAAATAATTTTACTGGAAATTTAGAATCTTTTGCAAGAAAATTTATGTATGGAATTTATACGTAATACACAGGATTGACGGAAGGTATTGTGCTGGGTACAACTGATTTTTAATTATTGTATTGTGTTCGTAACAAGGCGTGCAGCCGTGCTTGTTCGCTAAACGGATCCGATGTGACCATGCTGCGTACATAACAAGATGTACTCGGATTTGACATCAATCGGTTTCGAACCCGGGTCTTCAGAACAGAATCACAACAGGGCAATCAGCTACGTCCATTATATTGTTACCTTCTAATACTCGTATAATATTACAAATATATTCTTCCATTCGTTATTGCTATATAAGAGAGTATCGTATAAAAATGTCATTTTATTTAGAAAGTTTCAATAAAATATATCATGTAATTTCCCATAATTATTGGCTGTCATGTAAAATTTCAATATCGTTAAAAAGATAGCCATGCTCTTACAAATTTCCGATTAAAACGGAGAAGACAGTATCTAATTTCAAGTGTCAGGAGAAAGACCATCTCCTCCAGGCCGTTCCAGTGCAAATAAATCGCGAGTAATTAAAAAAGTTTCGCTACTAAAATTAACTCGTTATGGCCAAGTGACATTTCACCCCCTTGCCCCTCGTATACCGGCCCTGACTCTGCTGGTGCCTAAATGTTTTCCGATAATTTTACGCAAAAGAAGATTAAAAACCGGCTAAAGTTACGTTCACATTCATCTCGTTAATTAAAATTTTATTTCGTGAAACAAGAATTTGTTGCGTCTGGTTTGTACGTCCAATTAGAGTTGTGATGGCTACAGACATGAAAAGATTATTGTTTGGCTTGTATTTCCACTAATTATGTTTGAAGTTTTTCTAAAATGATTGCAATTGTTGTTTACAGAATGTAATTTTAAATAGTAATCTTATTAAAGGAAAAATAAATATAAAATATTTCTTCGTAAAACTAATAATGCATTAATATACAGGGTGTTAAAAAAGGGATAATAAACTTAGAGTATAGATACCAGGTGTCTACTTGAAATGTGTAATATTGTAGGACTTTGACGGAGGTGATTCCACACTCTTATTCGTCAAACCCCAGCGCAATACTGAGTCCGCTGTTAATGAGTTAATGTGGCAACTCGGACATACACTGGCATTTATCTGAGAGCTTGTATATTTCTCTAAAATTAACAACAATAATCTAACCTAATGCATAAAATGGCCCGAGTTTTCCAAGCGTGACTAGTGCGTTTATACATATTAGGTTAGTGTTGTTATTTTCAGAGTAGTATACGTTAATGTTGGACTCTGTATTGAGAGGTTTGTCTAATGAGAGTAAGGAATCACCTCCGTCAAGGTCCTGAACGCTTGAGAACATCGCCCGCTCTATATTGTATAGCGGAATGGCTTTACGCTACCGGGTGAATACAGAAAACATAGGACTTTAACATGTAAAAACATATTTTCGTAATTTCCTGCTTCCCTAAAAATTTTAATTACAAAAGATTCAAATAAAAGCTGTAGACCATAAAATTATACAACTGAATCAGTAAGCAAAATTAATTTTGCATACTTTCTAACGGCAAAAATTAGGTATGAAAATGTCGAAAATCATCTCAAAAATAATGACAGCCACGGAATTGAATGAACAGAAATTTCAAATAATAATAAATACTATAAAAAAGCATCATTTATTAATTTTTGTTTCAATTCCATGGCTATCGATATTTTTAGTTTTTCGATATTTTCATACATAATTTTGCGGTTACAAAGCATGTAATAGTTATTTACGTATAGAGGGTCGAAAGCAATGGTTTACGCCTGCGGAGGAAATTTAAAGTCCCACGCGTACATCAATCAAATGTAATGTTTTAAATTTTATTTTTGTTTTTAAATACATTTACTAGTTCCTATAGTTATTTGAAATAACTAATGTACAACATTACTCACTCCGTGACAGAATATTTAAGAAGTCTCGGAGGAATTATTGCAGATTTTAGCATTGTTTTTTACCTTCCGTCACCTTTAACTAAAATTCAATGATGAGTTTTTAGTGAATAAGCACGTTTTAGAGTCCATATGATACGATTTTACCATTTTTACGATGATGTCTGTATGTATGTGTGTATGTGTCTGTGTGTGACGAAAGTTTCGGAACACATAACTGCAATACCACGATTCCAAAAATTATTATTTTTTCTTATTCCTCAAGCTTACATTAAGAAGAAGAGGTAGTTAGATTTTGGTTATAATTGGTCAACCGGAAGTACGTACCCTCATTTGAAGATTTTAACAGTTAAATATCATTTATTGACATTCAACGTTATTATAACTTAAAGAATATTCTCTATACGATTTGATTGCATTTTATACTTCATATTCAATAGATATAGAGTTAAGAATTATAAAGATATTAAATTTTATAAATCACCCAGCTATGCTAACCATAGAAACTGCTAATGAATTCAGATAATTCATATTGACAGATCTCAGTATCAATGAAAAGCAAATGAATGTGGCAGAGATCAGGATGTTGAGATAGATGTTGGAAAATACGGAAAGATACGGTAAGGAATGAAAGAATAAGGGAAATAACTCTAGCAGTAAGAAGTTTGTAGAAAGATACAAGAGAGACAATTACATTAGTTTGAACATGTCATGAGGAGAGATGAAGAATATATTGGAAGAAGAATGAATAGCTTACTAATAGAAGGTTGAAGAAACAGAGGAAGACCAAAGATAAGATGGGAGGACTGTATTGCGGAGGACTTGAGAGAAAAGAAACTGAATGACAACGACACGCAAAATATAAATGAGTGTAAAAAGAAGAAAATAAAAAATAGCGACCCCAAACGAATGGGAAAAGCTAAAGAAGAAGAAGATGTCAGTGTCAAGTGCAATTTGCATAGTTTGTTTATGATATAATTTTACTGGAAATTTAGTATCTTTTGCAAGAAAATTTATGTATGGAATTTGTACATAATACACAGGTTTAACGGAAGGTATTGTGCTGGTCACATCAGATTTTTTTAATGTAAATAAAAAAACAAGTTTACAAAATTATTTCATTGTTGAAATAATTCAACATTATGGAACTTATTTATTCAAATTATTATTAAAATTTGTTAAAATATACTTAGATTACTTATCTTTACACAATGACAGCTGTCATCTACGGCTGATGAAATGGAATCGAGTTTGTGATTGCTAGCTTCGGAATTTAATTCAAAGATTTTTCTTTCAAATAATCATGCAGAGTACATAGTCACTTGAGAAAATTAACCACTCGCCCTGCGGGCGTCTGCCCTAAACTTTTTCTTTCGTGTTACATTCCACACTAGTATAATAAATAACTATTAAAGTTTGTTGCTATGTAAACATATAACGTGACCATGTCACAAAATAAATAAGGCGGTGCACTATATTGCTAACTAAATATTTAGTTATGTGAATGTTTTTTAAAATGTCAATCTTAGAGCCTTGGTGGCAATTTCTGAAGAAATTCCTGAAGCAATTGCAGTAAAAGCTAGTGAAGCTTTAGCGGAACTGATATTTTATAAAAATAAGAGTGTTGATAATATTTCCAATTGTATTTTTGACGTTTTATTTACTACTCGCCAGGCTTTTGCTCTACTTTACCGCCCACAGGGTGTAATCTTTCAGTTTTCGCCATGGTAACTAAGACGTAAAAAAACAATTTAATGCAGTTGTGCGTAAAATTAATTACCTAATTTAATTACTGATTAAGGTGCAGAATTTTATATTCTACAATTGGATGTTTTTTTACCTAAAATAATTAAGAAAGCAGGAAATTATGAAATAAGATTTTACATGTTAAAGTTCGGGAGTCACAACCCGGTATGTATGATTGTAACAGTTAAACACAAATAACGTTAAAATTAAATTTTAGAGTAGGTACAAACTTAAATTGTACATTTACGATAAATTTTAGTGCTCGTAGAATCAAATGTATCACGGTATTACCAATTAAATCAGGTTTTAATTACCTGTAGAATTTAATTTACCAATTCACAATACGTATAATTAAAATATATGCGAAATTAGATCGGACATTAAAACTGACTATTTCATCTCTTAAAAACTCGAGATCACTTCAGTTCTTTAACTTTTTAACAAACATAAGCATTCCGCGCATCAAATAACATATAATTTACATTTCAGACTAGCATTTCCGTGAAGTTATAATAACTTGTGAAAAATATCAGCTTACATTCTATGTAGGAACTCTTTATGAATCTAAAATTACCCTACAAAATATAAAAGCACAGCTTCTAGAGCAAGGCAACTTGGATCCGTGCTTCATAGAAAAATGAATTAATTCACAAGCTGAAAATGTACGAAGTATTCGAAAGAAGTCAGTGAACGGCTCACACAAATGTAACGAGCTCTATTGATTTAGTAATTAAGCAAGGTATATTGATTTTTCAATTAAAAACAAAACTTTGGTAAATGTAAAATTACTAATGTACAATTAGGTGTTCCGATTAAAAATACATATGGAATTAATAACGTATCTACATAAATGCCTTAATGCCTACATAATTACGAAAATATGCATTTTTTATTTCTTTCAACGCCGAAACTGGGTTGCTATTAATTACAATAATCAATAATGATTAAAAAAAATATTCCTATGACCGAAAGTAAAAGTCAATTTCTTTGGTATCAAAATTGAAAGAGAAGTACACCATTTTGTCTGTAGAGACGAAATGTGGATACTATTCCTCTAGAGAATTTTTTTATTTTAGCAACTAATGACATTTATAGGCCAATTCTGAGCAAATCTGTAAGACCGTAAGCAAATTGCAATTCTGATCACATTATGTAGCTTACAGAAAATCTGTAAACGCTTAAGTTCTCGTAAATTCTTACGGTGAGAGAAACCGTGGCTGTAAGCTTGCAGATTATTTTTAATAATAAAGTGAATGAGCAACAACGATTAATATTTTATTCAGGTTTAGGGTACAGCGCCGCTTCAGGTTCATTCGGTTCGAAAGCTACACGTAATCGTAATACAACCCATAATCGAAGCCAGTGTTGTCTGTTTGTGAAAATTGTGTTCGTGTTCTTGTCTTGCGTAAATTCCGGCTCGCATTTTACCTTAATTTTTTAATAAAGTTTGTTATTCCAAAAATATTAATTCAGTTTTCATTAGGTCGAACCGAACCTGAACCCGGAACAAAACCGCAAATTTTATTAGTGTTTGAACTAGAACCGCACTCGAACCCATCTCTTAAAAAATAAAGTAACCTGAACCTGAACCGAACCCAGTTTTTGGCGGGTTCGATGCCCTAATACCTACATTACTTTTACTCATTTAGTGAAAAACAGCACTGTGACAGCGTTCCACATAAGTACAAAATATTTTTGAAATTGGTCGCAAATGTCAAACCGTTACGAGATCGTAAATGATATGTCTACAGGCCTATTCTACAAAAATATATATATATCGTTACGAGTGTTTACGAGGCGACATGAAGTTATAATAACAATTTTTGCCAAAACCCTATTCTGCTAATGTTTATCGAGTTCTCACGACTCGTTAGAATAGGTAAGTTTGGTATATGTAAAAAACAAAGCTAAAAATGACTGAAGGAAATATTTTATTCTGCAAAGGTGTGTACTTATTCACAATTTTATTAATTATAATTTTTAATTTAGAAATAGATATTCGGAATATGGACAGGGAATTTTAGTAACAGGATAAGTTTTCAATTTCATCTTTTAAGGAATTGAAAACTTATTTTATTCAAATTCCCTGTCGAAATTACTACTATCCCCGTGACTATCTACTAAATTTCAACTAGTGGACACTATTTTCAATACATAATTTTTAATATTAAACATATTTCAATTATTTACAAAACATATTTATAAATTTAGATTTCAATAAATAATTAAATATAAGCTGACTGTTGTTTAATGTAGGTATTGATCTATTGATGTATTTATTATTTTGTAAATATGTACGCAGTATCTATTTTATAAATTATATATTTATGTAGGCAAGTCAAATTAAAAGTATAATCGTACTGCGTAATATTTAAAATTCATTTACTGTACCAGAAGAAAATTGTATCGTTTATTTAAAACGATGCATGTAGAGATTTGTTCATACAAATATATTCAATTACAAGAATTTCATTAAGATGTGATGGTTTGCCGAAAATTTCTAAAGTACCTATTTATAAATTATTATTTACATTACATATCATGTAACTCCACTTCAGTATTTGAATATAATGAACGATATGTCATATTTAAATTGAAAAACAAATGTAAATTATTCTGGAAAAATATATATATGAAGTTAGACAGCATCGTTATAATCATGATAACAATAATTTATATAATTAGTAGAGTGTCTGGTCGCCAATCTGGGGACCCGGGTTCGATCCCGACCGACGCAAAAAATTACTTCGAATTTTAATGGCACTAAATTGACGCCTGGTAAGGTTCTTTAAGAGTACATTTCATATTCATATAGTTCCTTATGTTTTATAACAATATCAATAATATACCTTGAAATATAGACTTTTATTCATAAAAATAAATCATACATTCAAAATTAAAAATTAAAAAAAAATATTTAAAAGTAAAGTATATGAATTAACAAACTATTTATAGTATATGTATTATGGTGGACCTTAAAAGGGGGCAAGGCGAATTTTAACCGGGCCGCCCCCTAAAGTAGTTAAATAAATTCATAAAAAATATACTGGCAATGATTACACTTAATTTTAATATTTGACCGTGCCTAAATATATACTAGATTGACCCGAGAATATGTGGACAAAATCTGAAGTCCCAATTATTATTCTTAATTCGAATGGAGTATAGCTTTTTGGGCTTTTGTACGATAGTTTAACCATCTACAGTTAATTTAATAATAACGATTAGTACTTCGAATTTTGTCTACATATTCTCGGGTCATTCTACTGTATATTCCAATATTGAGTGAATTTTTTAAACCTCTACACAGATTTTAATTTGCAGTAGTGAATCAGCACAGCATATGGCGCGCTACGCCGTACCACACACAGCTAGGTTATGATTCTACTGGTTCGTGTGTTTTCGTACATAATCGGTTCGTTATCAAGTAGCTTGAATTTGCTTGAAATTGCTTGATCAAGTCAAGTAGTAACGATAGAAAATCAAGTCAAGTCAAGTAATGAATTTTTGAAAAGCTTGATTATCAAGTCAAGTCAAGTAATTTACAAAAACATCAAGCTACTTGACTTGATGAAACCCTACGTGGTGATATATTTAAGGTTTTCGGCTTTTGTTGTTATTAACGTCGTTCAACCAAATGCTTAACGACAGTCGTATGGTAATATGTGTTTTTAGTACAACTGTAGTCGGCTCGTTACAGATGTCTTCAGAATTGTCAAATCTATAAATCTGTAAATTGTGTATTTACAGATTTATCGTAGCCTACAGATTTACGAATTTACAGTTTTACAGATGAATCTTCAGAACTGGCCTATTAATGTTGTATCGTATCTGAATTTCGTAGATAACAAATTTAAAACTGCCGCAGCAACAACAATATTTTTTTGCAGTTCTATAGAACTGAAAAAGTAGGACGCTGAACTAAATTATAATTATTGAAAGCAATTTTCAACGAACTGTCAACAAATTTCTGCCATATATCTGCTGTCATTTGTAACGATTCAACTGTCAACAAATTTCTGTTGACTTTTGCTTTGCATTGATTCAAAGACTGCTAAATGTGGTACAATAAAATTTATAAATTCTTTATTCTTATAAAAATAACGTTTTAAACTTCCCGGTTACGGAAAAAATTCGTAGCATATACACCTCAAGGGAGAATGCTATTTATTCTTCTATGATTTATAGCCAGAGGGCGAAAATCATGCATTTTTCTCCTTTGCCGTATAATATATGAGTTGGTATTATTTTTTCTGAAAATTCTACTTAATATTCAGAGTGTTCCACGACGATCCTACGCTGCCTTCATTTTAAATACTATTTAATAATAGGTTTGTTCCAACATACAATCAAATCAATACGGAACTATCCGACGCCAGCGCAGTATTAAAATGGCATTCCCATTTTAATACTGCACATGCGTCTTACAGTTCCGTACTCATTTGATTTTATGTTGGAACAGTCCTTATTTGCGAAATTTGCTTATAACCCTTAAACCGAAATACATCCATTTTCCCCAAAATCTTTAAAATTTTCTAAAATTTAATTAAATGTTTGTATACCGGATGGCTATTAAAAAACGAATCCTGTTTGAAACTCCATAACTCGGAAGTACATTGAAATATCGATTTAAAAATTCTGTCTCTTGCACACAAAGGTTAAAAAGTATTTCTACCAAATTTCAAACATTTATATAGAAAAACAAGTAAATATCGATTTTCTAAATTTAACATTCAAAACTACTATTATACGTTGATAATTTTATAATCAGCTTAAAACAAAGCAGGCTATTATTGAAATAAATATAACTGTCGGATCGGTAACATTTCGAGTTACTTGTAACATTGTCATTAATTTGCTCTTAGATTTGGCCAATTATCTCGAGATTTCTTCTAATAATGACATCTCACTTATAGAGTTTCACGGCTTGACTTGATATTCAAGTTACTTGACTTGAAACCAAGTCAAGCTCAAGTCAAGTGATAGTAGCCGAAAGTCAAGTCAAGTCAAGTAGTTAAAATGTCAAGTACTTGAAAAGTCAAGTAGTTATTTTTCAAGTACTTGAAAAAATCAAGTAGTTATTTTAATTACCAGAAAAATCAAGAAGTTCTTCAAGACTACATTTCATTTTCACATACTTCCTTATGTTTTATAATATCAATAATACGAGTATACCTTGAAATATAGACTTTTATTCATAAAAATAAATCATACATTCAAATTTAAAAATAAAAAAAAAGATTTAAATGTATAATATATGGACTAACAAACTATTTATAGTATATATACATATTATGGTGGACCTTAAAAGGGAGCAAGTCGAATTTTAACCGGGCCGCCCCCTAAAGTGATTCCAAATAAATAAATAAAAATTATACTGGCAATGATTCCGATTAATTTTAATATTTGACCGTGCCTAAATGCACTTGATTTTTCCCATTTAAATAACATTCGGTTTTGGCACATTTTGTAACTTTATTTTTGTCCGAGATATTAAGAGGTTTCAAAAATCCATTCATTATTGGAATATATACTAGAATGACCCGAGAATATGTGGACAAAATCTGATTCGAGCGTTTTCGTACATAATCGGTTCGTTATCAAGTAGCTTGAATTTGCTTGAAATTGCTTGATCAAGTCAAGTAGTAACGATAGAAAATCAAGTCAAGTCAAGTAATGAATTTTTGAAAAGCTTGATTTTCAAGTCGTCAAGTAATTTACAAAAATATCAAGCTACTTGACTTGATGAAACCCTACTCACTTAAAGATCATTGTCACTTGTTATCAAGAAAAAAATGGTATGGCAAAAAAATTGCGGAAGAATTTCCAAGAAAAAGTATTTTTTTGAAATTTGTTTCGATGGATCATTAGACACTACAGATATATAGAAAGGCCTACCATCTCCTTATCAACCTTTATGACCAAATCATGACAAAAATCTTCTATAGATTTTTTTTAGTTTGCTGCTAGCAAATCAATCCTGAATATAAATTTATGCTGAAAACTGCCATTAGCTGATAATCCTTTCGAATTTATAAACATTACTCATTAAATACAAACTATTAATACTGCTATCATCATACAACTAGCAGGACATCAATATTCCTGTTAAACCGCAAGAAACCTTCGACGCATAAACTCAATCGTGTTTTTTCCTGCAAACATTACCGTTCCGGCTTCAGCAGCGCTTGGTACTGGATGGCACCGAACCAAATCGCAGTGGAAAGCCGAGGCACAATCAATCATGGGTGCCATGCCTCGCCTGCTCTGCTGCCGAGTGCGGAGCGGACTGCTGAAATGTCCAAAATGTAACAGCACGCAAGATGAAAAAACCTAATGGCTAATGCGGGAATCTGTTCGTGATGTCACCGAAATGTTACCGACTCGATTACGCTAATGATGTTTGGATTTAATCAACAAATTTCACAAAAATAAAGCAGCAATTCGTTTCTTCTTTCAAAATATGAAGCAGATATAAAAATGTTTTATTAGGACCAGACTAACTGGGGTCTCGGTATGCAGAGGGACAACTGCCCCAAGGCAGCCAAAAATGTGATGTCAAAGGATTTTAATGGCTTTTTAGAAAAAAACTGTTGTGGCCAGAATAATACCTTCCGTAATTTCTATCTATTTCATATAAATTCCACACAGAAAGTTTCTTGTATTTTCATTACTATTATTTCACATACATATTGTGTAAATTGTACTTGAACATCTGTCGATTAGTAATGCAGCAAAGATTACAAGATTTATAAAAATTAATTTCTTTATAAACTTTTCTCTAAATACACTGAATATGAAGAAAATAATGCAATCAAATCAAATAGAGAATAAAATATTCTTTTATTTACAGTAACATTAAATGTCAAAAAATTACATTTAACTGTATTTTTTTAAGAAAAGCAGTTAAAAGCTTCAAATTAAGGTACTTCCGGTTATTCAATTGCTACCAAAATCTAATCAAGTTTTCGTGTATATGTAAGAATGAGCAATACGAAAAAATTGTAATTTTTGGATTTGTAGTATTGGAGTTATCGCTGCCGAAACGATCGTCTCTCTCTCTCTCTCTCTCTCTCTCACACACACACACACACACACACACACGCACTCACACACATACACACACACACACACAGAGAGAGAGAGAGAGAGAGAGAGAGAGAAAGAACATCGTAAAAATAGTAAATTCTTATTCTAGCAACCCCAAACGTGCTTATTAAAAACTCACCATCGAATTTTTTGACCAAAGACAATACCTTTCTTACCTAAAGGTGACGGGATGTAAAAACAAAATACATATTTTTTTACGAAGGTCACGCTATAACGGGTTACTACACCATAGTCATATTTTAACTGTCTTAGGACCGGTTTATCAATGCAAGGATAAAAGTGGCAGATAACAAACTTACAGTTAACGTTAACCTTTATATGATTGTTTATCAATATGAAACTATGTGTTGGTTTGTTGGTTAACAAACTTACAGTTAATTATAAATTGATAACACTGAAATTATAAAACCTTTGCGAAAATATTTTGACAGAATAAGAATATAGATCATACACAGATCTTATAAGATGGATTTTATTGTTAATCATTTGACAACGATGAGGAACTTTGGATATTATTGTACGAATTTAATAGCAAACTGCAGAAATGTTATATTTCGTAAAAGATAAGTAAATGTATTAAACATATTTATATGTATTTATTTAGATGACAATATAAATTCTAGGAACGCTATGCATTCAAGAAGATATTATTTACATTGATGTAAAATTTAAGAATTATCAACAGAAAGCGTAACATCTAATAGATTTATATCTACCTCTGAATACGTTATATTCAACCTCGCTCAGTGTTGTAGCTCCACAAAGCACATACGTATTAGATTATTATAACTTTGAATCAAAATTGGAATCATTGCTACTGATTATTACACTTTATAATCTATATACTTTGTTGTTACCAATAAATATTATTATTGTTGTAATCAATATATTTCATTTGAGTTTTAAAGTTCAAGTTAAATAATTGTAGTAGAGTGTTTCATTGTACACACAAATTTTATTCATTATGGGTTGTATTGTTACATGTTTTTATTTTTGCAATTAAAATTTTTATTCGTTTCATCCATATGTTTAATCATTATTTAAGAGCAGCAACTGGGTGGTTATAATATTCTTCTTTGAATTGAATGCTTCTCGGCCAATCACAGAACCAGAAATCAATTATTCCCGTTTATTTTAATTCCGCTCGCGATTACCCTTCCTATGGCCGTCTGACAGTTGACAGTTTTGTCATTAGCACTGTGTGCTAAACTACGTTAAAAAGTTAAAATGGATACTGAGAACGACGAGGAGCTCTGTACCCCGCCAGAAATACATCAGTGAAAATTTAACAATGGATACGAATCTTACCATTTGTACAAATTTTACAATACTTTTTCACGCACACCAATCGCCAATAAATAGGTAGTTCCCCGAATAAATAGTAATCAAAAATCAATTTAATTACACTCTAAACATAATTAAACAAATACTAAAATGTTACATGTTACATTGTAACTCAGCGGGCTGGCGTTCAACACGCACCCAAAACTAAAACTACATGTCTTCTACTTGAGTAACTAATACCGATTGCATCTTTACTCCATAAGAGTACAAACACGACTACTTAAAAAACTAAAATCGTTATCATCTTCGTGAAAAGACATCTGAGGGGGATGCAATGTGTAGTTTGGTTCACGAAGGATGACTATTCAAGGTCACTTGTTCGAAGAAAGAATACACAGCACTTCATACAGCAGTAACTTAGTAATATTTCATGTTACAAAGAGAAGGATTATTTCACGTGTGTCTGCGTAATTTATGTTACGGGACAGATATACGTAAATGGTGACCTTGCTTGTAGAGTTACAGATATCTAATTATCTGTAGTAAACTCAATTTTATTCTATCTCTTAAGCTGCCACCAAATGTTGTGAAATCATCCCATCGATGTCACTAAACGTAGTGATCTCAGTGATGTCCTATGCTCCAACGCTGATCACCAAATGTAATATTTTACTAGTTGTTATCAAAATTTACCTACCTTGGTAGCTGGGGTAGGACTTTATTACCTTTAACAATAAATTTATTTCCAATTCTGCCCGACCGCTGTCAAAATTAATAGGAAAATAATTTTAATACGAATTTATCGCAAACAAAATATAATTAAAAATAGAAAAAAAAAATCTGATGTGGCCAGCACATAACCTCTCGCCGTATATTTTACCTGGCTGTATGCATAAAGCAAAGATTATTTTTATAAATACAAATAATATATTCATATAAATCTATGACGTATAAACTTCTTTATTATTCAATAATAGCATGTCTCAACATGAAGATATTTTACCATAAATTATGTTACAATAAATTACAAAGTAGAGTTTACCATATATAAATATTAGGCTGGTAACAGCAATTTTCAATTCGAACAACTTTGTTTACTTTCTCTTCATATTCTTCTAGTAAAAACATTAATTTTGGGCGGTCTAAAATGTATATATCTGGATTGTGCATCTATTCTTATATATCTTCTTTTACATTTTATTTTTTCATACTTGTTATATCTAAATAACCTTAATTCCCTTTAATAAAGTGACGGATAGATTGCACTCCGATTTTGTCAATATTTACAACTTACTTGAGAAGAATTTGATAGCTTTTTCGCAATTCAAAGTTACTCTAGTCTACAGTACTGGTGTACATTGTCCCATAATGTTTGAAACAAATTTAAGTCCTTCAACCTAGACTTGTCATCTCCATAATAGTCACAGATCAAGAACTAAGGGATTCTCCAAGTACATTTTTAATTCATTACTCATTATTTCTGACACTGACATTTATCTGTCAGTTACAAATAATTTAAATTATCAACTATTTTTCATGGCATTCTTTCGGCTGTCAAATTTATTACAATAGATTATTTTATATATTATACTTCTTTTATCTCTAAATCTATGGAATATATAATAAAATATTTAAATGTATCAGATAGAGAATTTAATTTTCTTTAATATTACCACGAAAAATTT
Organism: Harpalus rufipes; assembly: GCA_951394225.1. Taxonomy (NCBI): domain Eukaryota; kingdom Metazoa; phylum Arthropoda; class Insecta; order Coleoptera; family Carabidae; genus Harpalus; species Harpalus rufipes. The sequence continues at coordinate 22,689,739 of OX596283.1, forward strand.
TCAAAAAATAATATTTAGAAGATTTTTTTTCAAGAATCTTCTACTTCCGGTTGTCCAATTATTACCAAAACCTTTTCAGATCTTCCCATGAATGTCCGATTGGGAAATACGTTGTTAAACAAATTTTAAGTCTTATAGTTTTTGAGTAACCGTCCTTCCAACATCCCACACACACACATCCACACACACACACACACACACACACACACACACACACACACAGACATCATCGTAAAAATGTTAAAATCGGATTGTAGGGACCTTAAAACGTGCTTATTCAATAAAATCTGGATATGCGATTTTTAGCATGAATCCAATACCTCTCTTAGCGAGAGGTAAAAATGTATGTGTATATATATATTAGATTAAACAATCTAATAAATATAAATATTACAACTGTTACAAATGTTACATAATGGTTACGAATATTTCAAATGATTACGCAATAATACATGAACAAAAAAATCTGATGTGGCCAGCACATAACCTCTCGCCGTATATTTTACCTGGCTGTATGCATAAAGCAAAGAATATTTTTATAAATACAAATAATATATTCATATAAATCTATGACGTATAAACTTCTTTATTATTCAATAATAGCATGTCTCAACATAAAGATATTTTACCATAAATTATGTTACAATAAATTACAAAGTAGAGTTTACCATATATAAATATTAGGCTGGTAACAGCAATTTTCAATTCGAACAACCTTGTTTACTCTCTCTTCATATTCTTCTAGTAAAAACATTAATTTTGGGCGGTCTAAAATGTATATATCTGGATTGTGCATCTATTTTTACATATCTTCTTTTACATTTTATTTTTTCATACTTGTTATATCTAAATAACACTAATTCCCTTTAATAAAGTGACGGATAGATTGCACTCCGATTATTCTTATATTGATGTGTAATTTTGTCAATATGTACAACTTACTTGAGAAGAATTTGATAGCTTTTTCGCAATTCAAAGTTACTCTAGTCTACAGTGCTGGTGTACATTGTCCCATAATGTTTGAAACAAATTTAAGTCCTTCAACCTAGACTTGTCATCTCCATAATAGTCACAGATCAAGAACTAAGGGATTCTCCAAGTACATTTTTAATTCATTACTCATTATTTCTGACACTGACATTTATCTGTCAGTTACAAATAATTTAAATTATCAACTATTTTTCATGGCATTCTTTCGGCTGTCAAATTTATTACAATAGATTATTTTATATATTATACTTCTTTTATCTCTAAATCTATGGAATATATAATAAAATATTTAAATGTATCAGATAGAGAATTTAATTTTCTTTAATATTACCACGAAAAATTTTCAAAAAATAATATTTAGAAGATTTTTTTTCAAGAATCTTCTACTTCCGGTTGTCCAATTATTACCAAAACCTTTTCAGATCTTCCCATGAATGTCCGATTGGGAAATACGTTGTTAAACAAATTTTAAGTCTTATAGTTTTTGAGTAACCGTCCTTCCAACATCCCACACACACACATTCACACACACACACACACACACACACACACACACACACACACAGACATCATCGTAAAAATGTTAAAATCGGATTGTAGGGACCTTAAAACGTGCTTATTCAATAAAATCTGGATATGCGATTTTTAGCATGAATCCAATACCTCTCTTAGCGAGAGGTAAAAATGTATGTGTATATATATATTAGATTAAACAATCTAATAAATATAAATATTACAACTGTTACAAATGTTACATAATGGTTACGAATATTTCAAATGATTACGCAATAATACATGAACAAAAAAATCTGATGTGGCCAGCACATAACCTCTCGCCGTATATTTTACCTGGCTGTATGCATAAAGCAAAGAATATTTTTATAAATACAAATAATATATTCATATAAATCTATGACGTATAAACTTCTTTATTATTCAATAATAGCATGTCTCAACATAAAGATATTTTACCATAAATTATGTTACAATAAATTACAAAGTAGAGTTTACCATATATAAATATTAGGCTGGTAACAGCAATTTTCAATTCGAACAACCTTGTTTACTCTCTCTTCATATTCTTCTAGTAAAAACATTAATTTTGGGCGGTCTAAAATGTATATATCTGGATTGTGCATCTATTTTTACATATCTTCTTTTACATTTTATTTTTTCATACTTGTTATATCTAAATAACACTAATTCCCTTTAATAAAGTGACGGATAGATTGCACTCCGATTATTCTTATATTGATGTGTAATTTTGTCAATATGTACAACTTACTTGAGAAGAATTTGATAGCTTTTTCGCAATTCAAAGTTACTCTAGTCTACAGTGCTGGTGTACATTGTCCCATAATGTTTGAAACAAATTTAAGTCCTTCAACCTAGACTTGTCATCTCCATAATAGAGACAGATCAAGAATTAAGGGATTCTCCAAGTAAATTTTTCTTTCGTTACTCATTATTTCTGACACTGACATTTATCTGTCACAAATAATTAAAATTTTCAACTATTTTTCATGGCATCCTTTCGGTTGTAAAATTAATTACAACAGTTTATTTTATATATTATATTCCTTTTATCTCTAAATCTATAGAATATATATTTAAATTTATCAGAAAGAGAATTTATTTTTCTTTAATATTATCAAGAAAAATTTTCAAAAAATAATATTTAGAAGATTTTTTTTCAAGAATCTTCTACTTCCGGTTGTCCAATTGTTACCAAAACCTTTTCAGATCTTCCCATGAATGTCCGATTGGGAAATACGTAGTTAAACAAATTTAACGTCTTATAGTTTTTGAGTAACCGTCCTTCCAACATCCTACATACATACACACACACACACACACACACACACACACACACACATACATCCACACACACACACACACACACACACACACACACACACAGACATCATCGTAAAAATGTTAAAATCGGATTGTAGGGACCTTAAAACGTGCTTGTACAATAAAATCTGGATATGCGATTTTTAGCATGAATGCAATACCTCTCTTAGCGAGAGGTAAAAATGGTAAAAATATACAAAAGAAGAAAACTTACCTTTAGTAGATTCTAGGAGTGAAAGAAGTCTACCTAGGACAATTCTTGGTCATAGGGATTAAGGGATTCGGTTTCACTTCAGTAATTTCTTTTATAAAATTTTGAACTTTGCGGACTTTCTTATTCAATTTTGACCCAGTCCAACCAAATGAGTCTTGAAGACCAACGGAGTCCAGGTGATCTCGTGAGACACACACCGGTTTGTTTAGATTATGTACAGTCGTACAATCAAATATTAAGTTTGAAATAATAAAACATTCATATTCATTACATATCTACTATACTGTCCTCTGTGCAAATGTTTACCCAGTGACGTTGACGTTTAAATCAAATTATTATTTCATGGTTTGCGTATGCCTAGTCTATGGTTTTGTGTTTTGCAAAAACATCGGTGAAGAACCTAAATCTTTGAGAAATGCATTATTTAAAAAGAAACATATTTTACTTATAAATCACCCTTATTTTTTCAGTTAAAATGTATCCATAAATATTTCATGTTACACGTCTATGCATACGAAATACAGTGAAGTTATATGCAAGAAATATATCCGACGGCTTATAAATGACCTTGAATAGTCATCACACATGGCATATATGAGACTTTTATTCGCTATTTCATTATCGTAGGTGTTCCAGCGGTGTATACGCTATCTCCGCGTCTAACCAACGGGCAAAAATAAAATAGAAACAGTATTGTAACCGCGGTAACAAATGTCTTTTTTAAATATTTGAATTATTTGATTATTCATGGCATTAAGGTGATTATTGATAATTTGTGTTTCGTTGTGTGTTAGTAGTTTTGTTAATTCTTGATATTATATTGTGCAAAGACGGTGTTTCTAAAATTGCCGACAATTATCGCAACAAATTGCTTTTTGACTATGAAAAGAGGTATATTTCATCCATTATATTTATATCGTATTTATTCATTTCGCTTAATATTGCTAAATAACTATTTGTACTTCGAATTTTGATGAATAACAAAATTGACACAATTTAGGTTACATTTTAATACTGTCCATTTTGTCATTATATCATAATTATTATGTTATGTAATACTTTTAGTTGTTAGTTTTGATTTGTATGAATACTTCGGAAATCACACGATTTCGCCCGACAACATGACATCATTAATTCTCTCTCCCCCACTAGCGATTTGAATCATATGCTTAGAGATTGATAACGTGGGGATCAAGTCATGGAAACGGACTTTATGCAACTAATCATATCGCATTTTCGAGGCATAATTATAATTTGACAGGTTAGATAGTTTTTAAGTTAGTGAAGTTAATTTGATAGTTTTTAAGTTTCCCAGTAATTAGTTTAACCACTTTGGCAGTTTTTAATCTCCCAGAAATTAATTTGAAAGCATTCCAGAATAAGATTGGTTGGGAGCTTTTAAGAAGTGGAAGAGAAGATTGGTGAAATGTACTATTATTGAGCGGAACTACTTTCAATATATTTAAAATAAAATTCTAAAAAATATGAACTACTTAGGTATATGTCTTATTCTCAATCATTCTAAAGGGACTCTTCGTTTTTATGGAAGGGCCTGATAATAATCCATTTTCCCCAAACTCCTCAAATTTTCGAAATTCCAACTGAACTGCAAGAACCGTACATATTCGATTCATATTATAGTACGAGAGCCCACGACCAAAACCATGTCTTATAGTTTTAGGGCCAAAACCTTATAAAATCGATATATTAGACTCCACACAGGTGGGAAGTAACTGTCAGAAACGGGGGGACCATTTCTGCCATGTCAAAAAAAATTGACAGACGGTTTTTCATATTCCGTCTGATATTGAAAATGTCATTGATTTTGTTATATTATTACTAAAAAAATTGTTTTCAGACATTTTTCTCGTAGCATCTGACTGGACCTCTATTCTTGAGACTGTGTAATATCTTTTGGATTCCTTTCGAAACGAACAATTGTGACTATTATGGAAACGAAAAGTACGAATAGAATATATTTTGAGCATTCGTTATTGTCAATCGGATTGGCATTCGTTTAAGACGAACAATTATATTTGGCAACTTAGCATTTCAAATAACCACTACATTCACTTATGTTTTAACATATGTCAAATCAGCTTGAAATATAAATTTCTGATGCGTTTTGCTATATTATACATATACTAATCTTATCATTATAATAATGTTTAGACTTGGCAAATTATTAAAACTAAACCTAAATTAAAATGCAGTAAAAATGCAAGATAAAACGTGGGTGTGAATAGCAGGATAATAATGTTTCTGAAGATAACGTTTTTTTAGAAAATAATATTTGGTTGAAATCTTTACTAAAGTCAAAATCATCCGTATAAACTTATGAGAATGGCATTTTTTGTTCTAACAGGTCTGTTCGTCTATTGCAGCATTGAATCGTGCTTAGTTTTAGTTTATCGGTATCTCTGTCCGTGTAAACAACATTTGCATTGTGTCTATATGTTATTAACTATGTCTATTGTTATTAATAGTGTTTTAGTGTGTATTAAGTGTAAATGATATTTAAACGTTCATTGTTAATAGTAGTAACAATTAGAAATAGCGCAATAACAACCTGTAATTAATGAAGATGCAGATATTGTAAGTCAATTTGTTTGTTACTAATTATTCTGTTTTAATATATTGTTAGTAATATGTGTTAATTGGAAAGTTTTAATATTTTAATATTATATTTGTATTTATAAACGTATAAATATCCAAAAACTGAACAAAATAAATATTTATTTCCAGCAAATCAGTGGTTATATTATTTCAAATTATATAAAATCTATAAAATATTTATGAATAATGTAAAACGTAAGACTTTCACTATTCGTTAAGAGTCGAATGAAATTTTCATTCGTCTCAAGCAAATTCGAATTAACCGAATGGCCAAGAATACCGTTACTATGGTTTTTGTTCGTATCTGCGCGAATACGAGTAACCTAGGCAAATACAAATGAACAAGAATAGAGGCCCTGAACGCATTTTCTACATCTGGGCAACTTATTTCATCATGTCCCATAGGCCTCATTCACAATGAAAAAATTAGCATATTAATTATGTTGAAAACATTACCAATTAACGTGAAATTAGTAAACCGTTCAGAATGAAAAAATATTGCATTTAATTAGCCACTAGCCCACCACCTTCTCTTGATTTTATTTCTTTTCCACATATATATATTTCAGTTATTATTACAGTTATAATTAGCAAATTCCTTTTTTGTCCACCTGGTAGTACACAATCAACATCACATTCACCATTTTCTGTCAATGCCAGTATTGCCAGTACAAATGCAGTACAAATGCGGTCTAGGTTAAACATTACTGCGCAGCCGCACTTTACGCTAAACGTAAACCTTTACGTGAAATGTTTGGAGTTTGCAAAAAGTTGACTACGTATAACGTTTATTGTTGTAAACGCTATACTGTATTTGATTTTGTCAATGATTAACGTTTACGCTTAAGTAGAAGTCAATATGTTAATGTTTTCATTGTGAACGAGGCCTTAGTTTTCAGACGGAATGCTACGTTAGCGAACGCTAAAATTTGTTAATATTTTCTCTAAATGTAAGGTGCTGAGACATTTTTCTGAAAATATTTTTTTCCGCATTAACTGCCCCCATTTACTTATAAAAATGATTTTCAGTCGGTATACTATATATTTTTTTAAATAGTCTCCAGGGTACGCGCTACGCTATCGGCGTCTGAAAAATGTGTTCTCGATACCTCAGGACTATCATTTAACTACATTCCGGAAATCAGACTAATATAGATTAGTAAAATTTGTTGACATTTTTGAAAATGCGGTCAAGTCAGACGCTACATGCGAAATTTCTGAAATTAGCATTTTTGGGTTCAGGGTAGTCGAATTTATTGATTTTATACGGTTTTGGCCATAATACTATAAGAGAAAAAAATTTGGTCGTGAGCTCTCGTACTATTTGAACAGTTGTTGGAAAAATAAAATTCCATTTCCAAAAAACAGTCCTCTTATCAGAAAACGAATCAATATCAATCATTAATTTCCTTTCCAAAGAGACGTAAAAACATCCACGTGTCCATTTTTCAGTATATATCTATGAAAATAGCATTGTATGTGATCGTGCAGTTGTTTGCGTGCGAATGAAGCGCAATCCGCCATAATCGTTTACCGTGGCCGTATATAACCGAAATAGTGGCTGGTTGCGTGTCATCGCTGGTTCCGGGGCCGGAGTTTGAGTTCCGGTGCCAGGAGTCGCCCGGTACAGCACTCCGTGTTGTGGAATGTGCGTTGATCATTTACATGCTTTAAAATTTATATTATGGATGGCTTCGCAAAGGATTATTAGACAGATTTGAATATATTTAGTTTTATTGACTTCGTATATTTATTTTCGCGATACTATACTACTGAAAAACCAGAAAAATGTTAGTACTAATCTTTGCAGTTATTATTAAGTACATTACACACATAATCAATACCTGCTTGCTAACCGGAACAGTTCCTGATATATGGAAATCAGCTATTGTCAAACCTATTCCGAAAAATAATATACCCTCATCTTTCGATGACCTGCAACCTATAAGCATTCTGCCAACCTTGTCAAAAGTTTTAGAGCAAATTATGGATTACGTAACACAGAATGGAATTCTTCCTCAAAATCAATCTGGTTTTAGATATGGACATAGCACTAACACATGCCTTATTAATATTCTGGATATCTTAATTAAAAATTATGATGAATCAAAAATATCTTTCCTGATTCAAATAGATTTCTCTAAAGCTTTTGACAAGGTTGACCATACTTTATTATTGGCTAAATTAAAATATTATAAATTTTCCGAGAACTCATTGATGTGGTGTAAGAATTATCTTAATAACAGAGAATTTCGAGTTAGTATGACCAACAACTCCATAAAGTTAGATTCATCCTCATTCCAATTAGTACGTGGGGTACCTCAAGGGTCCATTCTGGGGCCACTATTCTTCTTACTATATGTCGCAAATTTACCTGCTGAACTAGAATATTGCGATGTTCACTCATATGCTGATGACACGCAAATATTAGCATCATGTCATCCGCCAGATGTGTCCAGTGTTGTTAATAATATTAATTCTGATCTTAATAATATAGTTCAGTGGGTTAAAGATAATGGTCTCAGAATTAATCCAAACAAATCAACGATGTTAGTTATAGGAAACTGCGAACTACCTATGCTAAAGCTTGACGGAATTCAACTTCAGCCTGATACATTCTGCAAAAGTCTGGGTGTATATTAGGATCCAGACCTTAATTTCAAGTTCCATTTACAGGCTAAAATGAAAGCAGCTGTAATTAAATTAAAGTACTTGTATCAGTTTCGTGAGATCTTAACGTCTGATGTAAAACTACGCTTAATAAATTCGCTTGTACTTCCACTATTTGATTATTGCGCAAGTGTGTATGTGCCTAATTTATCACAGGCAGATAAGCACAGAATTCAAGTTTTTCAAAATTCATGTTTACGGTTTGTCTACAATGTGCGTAAATTTGACCACATACTATAGAAAGTTAGCAAAATTGGATAATATTGAATCTCGTACGAGAAAAATGTATTTAACATTAATTCATAAAATTTTAATAACTAGAACTCCTCGTTTATCGTACAGATAAACTTGTTCCAAAATATTATAATTATAGTCTACGTATTAGGAATTTATATATTGTGCTGTCATTTAAAAAACAAAAATTCAAGTGCTCATTTTCCTATTTAGCCCCTACATTATACAACACTTTATCAGACAGTATGAAATCTCTTTCTGTAAATTCTTTTAAATACTACTTAAGGAAATGTGAAATGTGTGCATTAATAATTAAGTATTGTCCTCGGTATTGTCCTGTGATATTATCTGCGAAGCTTTGCTAGTGGTTTAAAATATTTGTTGTCTATTATACATTAATCCTTTTTACTTCCTTGTACGTAAGTAAAGGAAGTATTGATCATCCCTGAATCCATTTTGACTAATTTCGTCGTGACGTCTGTACGTACGTATCTCGCATAACTCAAAAACGGTAAGCCGTAGAAAGTTGAAATTTTGTATTTAGGACTCCTATAACATCTAGTTGTGCACCTCCCTTTCTGGTTATTACACAATCTCCAGAAGTGGTACTTTACATGAAGCCTATAATAGATTTTAATGAAAAACTGTTTTAAAATATAATCTAAAACTTTTCAAATTTGGTATACAAGTGGTACATTACTTGAAGTTGTTCTTGAATAAAATGATTTTATTTTGATTTTAGAAATAAATGCTTCAAATAAAAGTTTTAGAGAATTAATTTCTGCGTCTAGCACATCAAGTATTATTAAATTAGTTCTTTGTATAAGCGAGATATGTAAATTTAATAAAGCTTGCTATGGATTAGGACAAAATAAAAAAAATGTTCATGTCAAATTACGTTAAATACGTGCAATTTTATGATTCGTACAATAACAAATATTATTTTTTATTGTGAAATTAGTCATATTCATTGTTGAAATCAAATATTTCTTTGTTGTAATCAAAACTCTCTTTACAAACTCCCTTTATGGTCGCTATATATGTTACTGTTTTGAAGTTAAAATTAATATTTTGTAATTTATTTATTAAAAAAATATGTATAGTTTAATAATCGTACAAGGAAGTCGTGTGGTGTCCACATCAGATATTTTTTCTTTGTATTATGTCTTTAGGTTATAATCATATCGGCGTTCATTATTGTTTATTTGTATTATGTATGTATTGGTTGGGTTGAAATGTTGAAAAGCAGCCTTTGGCTGAACCCCGCCCTTGACTGATGTCAATAAAGTCTATTATTATTATTATTATTATTATTACTGTTTGTATTTCATCCATAGTTACTAAACATGTAAGTGGTCTATAACATTTGTTATTTTTTCTTGACGACAGAACTTAATATTTCAATTCATGACAATAATAACAGTTAATCCTTGCGGCTTCATCAATATCACACATTGCATAAATCAAGCACAAAATTCAAGATACATGTTAGGGAATACTCGTACTTAATAAATGATAAATGTCAACAGTATTATTTACTCATATTTTTACTTAGGTAACTTAGACTGGAAGAAAATAATAACATCTGAATAATTCCTTTCACAGATGTCAAACAGGCCGTATTTTATAAATATTAGTAGCGCGAAAAATACATATAATAAGCAACGTGAAATGCACAGGGTGGAACAAATTCGAGTTCCTTATGTGAAAAACTTTCTTATAATATAATACACCCTACAGAAAATTGACGCAGGTCTTTATGGGCCAACTTTTTGTGACAAGAGGCACCACAGGAATTTTCGAACGTCTTTTGTTTTTGAGCTATATGAAGTGGCGTAGCTACAACAGAAGGCAGCGGGGCAATTGCCGCCTAGCTAGCTTTCGGCAGTGACTTGGCGCCTTTTTTGCTACCCAATATCACAATTTAAATGATCATAGTTGCAGTAAAAGAAAATTATTAGAGGGATACAAATCTTTCGAATCACTTTACAAAGAGTAGTTCCAGAAACTGATAATGATAAAGTTACATCACAAAGTTTAATTTTTCCAATAAACTGCATTTAATTTATCCAAATTTGTGTATTTTTTACAGAATATATTTAATTTTGCCAGTTAATACTGCTTCAACAGAAAGAAATTTCAGCCGTTTGAAACAAATTAAAAATTACACACGGTCAACAATGGGTGAAACCCGATTATCATATTTATTGTTGTTGGCCTTAGAAAGAGATATGGCTAATAGCATTAATTTAAAAACATTATACGTTTTAATAGATTCATGTCTCGTAAACTAATGATTTAATTTATTTATTCTTGGTGTACAAAATCTGTATTTTTATAATGTATTTTTTAGCGTAAAAATAAGCACAACAAGAACTATTTTTTTATTTCTCAATATATACCTATTAAGGATGTATATTTTTTAAATAGGAACATATTTTTCCTTATTTTATAAGTAGGCTATGTACTATACTTCGTAAACCAATAATAAAATTATTTTTTTAAAGTTCAAGTTGATCTATTTCATAATTCGCGCTGAAAATCACAACTGCATGAATTTACTAAAACATCCAACGTCTAGTTTGCTAGATACGAGTATTACTTGACATTATTTAAACAGGTTAATTAAAAAATTAATACTAATACAGCTTGTTCAACTTATTTTTATAATAATCATTGTTATGAAGTGAAGCGAAAAATGCAGTATGTATATAAATTTTATTTATATTTATCAATAACACTAGTAAAACAATTTTGTACGTTATTGTTTTATTTCAAACCATTTGCACAAAATACAGAGTAGATTTATTATACGCTATGGACCTTGTGTACAGAAATTTAATAGCAATAAAACATGAAAATATAGTATTTGCGTACGTCAGAATTATTCACGTGTTTAAAGCTCTGTTCTGTTGTTTATTATTTGTTTTTTCAATTCGTTTGTTTTTGACGCCACAAAATTTGCATTTTATTTGTTCCGGATTTATTTTATAATCTATAGCTAACTGTTTATTGTGTATAAGTATAATATGTGGTAAACAATTATGTTTTTGTACTTCTGTGTTTTATGAGTACATTATATTACATACATACATATTTTCAGAAACCCTTTTACCATGGAGTGTAGGGTGTACAGATATATTAAATCATGTACAAATTTCGCCCTGTGCTTCTTATTCCTTGCCATCTTCTTAGCGTCTTAAATAGTCGTGTTTTTCTTCTCTAAGATCTTCAGTATTACCTTATCCCAGTTGTCTTTAGGTCTTCCTCGGTCTCTTTTTTATACCACTTATGGACTTATATTGTAGTTGTTCTCTAATCATTTCATTTCTGATTCTATGTCGTAGTGTTACTCCCAATACTCTTCTTAAATATTTCATTTCAAGTGCTTGAAATTTACTTTTCATTTACCTAGATAGTACCCAAGATTCGCAGCCGTATGTTACATTTAATTCATAAATATATTTTCTACCCTACGTATAGAATAGTTTTAGGCAACTATGATTTATATTTATCCTAATGTTGCTGCTAAAGTGATGTACAAATTATGGGTTTTATGTATGTTGTACTGCCTTTATTGCCTTTGTTATTGCTAAACATTTAAAAAAACTGATCGTATATATATATACAGGTTGATCACGCGAGAATTAACCAGCAATTATCTCCCTTATTAAGCGAGATAGCGATTATCTTCAAATAAGAAAATTTTCTATATGCAAAATGGGCAATAAGATGTCATATCAAAAAGGGTTCTATTACTTCCGGTTCTGAAGAACGTGATACCAATTTTGAAATTTCAAATGAAACATACTATTTTTTTTTTAATTTTTGAAAAGTACACAAAATTTGCTCTTCAATGATAGTAAACAAGTAGGACGTTATATTATTAAAAAGTAAAATGGCGAACGTTTGAAATATTTTACAAAATAAATCAAGGAAGTGTGGAATTTTGTTTTATTGGATTTGTTGCCTATAGGTTACGTCATATAAATGTGGATTTGTTGCCTATAGGTTACGTCATATAAATGAATTTATCTCAAAAAATACCATCATCTATGAACAAAACAACAAAAAAATCACACACTTGATTTTATTTCATTCAATATATTCATATTTCAAACGTCCGCCATTTTATTTTTTAATAATACAACGTACTACTAATTTACTACCATTGTAAAGCAAATTTTATGTACTTTTCAAATATATAAAAAATATAGTATATTCCATTTGAAATTTCAAAGTTGGTATCACATACTCCGGAACCGGAAGTAACAAAACGCTTCTTGATACGACATCTTCTTGCCCATATTGCCTATAGTAAATTTGTTTATTTCAAGATAATCGCTATCTCGCTTAATAACGGAGATAATTGATGGTTCATTCTCGCGTGATCACCTGCGTATAGGTATATATATATACATATATATATATATATATATATATATATATATATATATATATATATATATATATAAATTGGGTATATTTCATTGACGAAATACTGTCAGTAACCTTGTAATGAAGACAATTTTCAATTTCCATCGAAAACATTTATTAAATATTGAAGTATAATTTCTAAGAAACCAAAGTAAAATGCGAAAGCCACTTCCAAAAACTCAATCATGATTACGTAGAGAGGCTTCGATTCCGTTTCGGTGATCAGATATTCCGTTAGAAAAATCATTAAATATTAACACTTCAATCGAACGTTAATGTACGGTGCCTGTAGTTTGCGCTATCGTCCTGCATTGCGACGCTGCAAGCCGCAAACCGAAACGTTATATTTACTCAGAGTTGTACAACGCAAAAAAATACTTTTCTACTAAATGAAATTTTAACTAATTCTTAACACTATATACTTTTTCTCAATCAATTTAATAAAAATGTTTAAAATTTGAATTTTACCTGTACTTAAACATCTGTCAATTTAAATTATCAAAACAAAATGTAATAAACATTTTATCCGTTTTACAAATAACGTTCTCGATTTCGGTTAACCCTTGACCGTTATTTTTCATTACAACTTACAACAATTCAGTTGTACAGATTAAAATTGATTAAGAGAAATATTAATATCTACCATTTTAATTTGAATGCTAAAAGGACGCAAAAAGAGATGTCTTTGTAATGTAAAGAACGTTTGCACACAAAACAGTAATGAGAATGAGAATACCATTGCAAACTGTGGAATATTATATCTGAAGAACAAAGATAGCCATGCCTTACATTTTTATACAAAAGAAATCTGAGTAAAGAGAGCAATATTAACTCTTTGAAACTGGGAAATGAGTTATCTACATCCTTATACTCGTATCATATTTATGAGCAAAATTGTTGCACTAAATTTGCTTTTTAACGACAACGAGAGCATGAATATTTCCCTCTTAAGGAATTTCTACTCAGGAAGGAACGTAATTACACGTAACAATACAATGACATTTAATATCACTTGATATGCTTAATTAAAAAAAAAAAAAGTTTCTAGTTTTTTTACGTTCCGTCACCTTTAGATAAGGAAGGTATTGTCTTTGGTCAAAAAATTCGATGGTGACTTCTAGTAAATAAACACGTTTTAGGGTCCCGAGAATACGATTTTACTATTTTTACGATGATGTCTGTATGTGTGTGGCGATAACGATAACACTACAACTCTAAATATTATAATTCTTTCGTATTCCTTTTATTTACATCCATATGAAGAGCTGATTAGATTTTGGTTATAATGGGGTCATTTCACATTTTCTAATTTATTTTTTCTTGAAAGAATAGGTCAAATTAAATATATGGTGTATGTTTTACACCTCACAAGTCTTTAGAATCAGAGATATGATTTTTTAAAAGTTGTATTTAATTTCAAATATTTGGACGCTGACGTCACGGCTTGGCGGATGCGGCAGTAGCTCTCTACCGATTGTGTTTGGAACTATTATTGTTTGAGTTATCACTTGTCAGTTTGATTTTATGACAGCAACATATTGTTAACGAAAAACATATTTCATACAACTTTTGGTATTTATTTTAATAAATGTTTTATTTACATTCCTTTACTCGTAACTCTGCTGTCACCTGTCATAATTTTAGGTTAGTTTGTTTACAACGCAAACGGAAACTATGTGGACCGTTGTGTGTGTGAGAGAGAGGAATGTCTTTGTGTGAGTAACAAACCGTGACATCACGAATTTTACAGCCGCGAAAGTTTATTAGCAAATTCATAAATGAAAAGTTGCATATTTCATGTTATTTTATATTACTATATTTATTAAATGAGACGGATTTCACGATTTTTTATAAAAAAAAAAACGATTTTTGTTTTTAAATGACCGCATTGGTCAACCGGAATTACCCTCATTTGAAGATTTTAACAGTTTATCTTTGAAAAAATTATGTTAAATATCTTTTTTTTGACGTTTAATGTTATTATAAATATTAAAGAATATTTTATTATCTATACGATTTGATTGCATTTTACACTTCATATTCAATGGATATAAAGAGAATAAAGAAATTAAATTTCATAAAACAGCCAGCTATGCTATAACCATGGAAACAGCTACTATATTAAAAAAAATTCTGATTGACAGATATGTTTGTCATAATTTTACTGGAAATATATAATCTTTTAATAGAAACTTTCGGTCTGGAATTTGTACAAAATACATAGAACTGACGGAAGATAATGTACTGGAAATATAGAATCTTTTGCAACAAACTTTATGTATGGAATTTGTACAAAATACATAGAACTTATTACTTTTATTTTGAAATCAACTGATGGAATATTCAATACAATTTGTTATCTACTAATTAATACATAATTATATGAAAATATTGAAATTTATGGTGACAATTAGGAATTCCATTAGAATCGCGCATATTCAGCACTATAATCCACTGATAAATAATCCTAGTCAAATATTGCATGAATGCCCAATCACTAAGAGTGAAAATTAAATACCAAACTAGCAATAAATTGTAACATTCTACCACATACGCTAATATTATTCACAAAGCGCGCAAACTGATCAATGAACATTATGAACAGCGTTTAGTAGCACTATCCAATCCACTCCAACAATAACAACAGTCTACAGAGTCCGAAATTCCTGCAACTAATACAAGCTACTGAATCAATTACATGCATTGAAACGTCAGAAGGGAATGCAACCTGCACTCGCCCGCCAAGCCATAAGGAACAATGCCTTCTAGCACCGTGACAATACTTCATTGTGTGCCACTGTCATATTAAAACATTCATATCGTTGGTGGGGAATTCACATTAATAACCGAAATTTTGCTAGCGAAGGTGTCATATTCAGGATGGTTTAGTTGGTTAATTATTGATCAAGCAGAAATGGATTAAAATGGTATAATAGTTCACAACGAATCGAAATATTTTTACCTTCCGTCACCTTTATTTAAGGAAGGTATTGTCGTTGGGCAAAAAATTCAATGAAGAGTTTTTAGTGAATAAGGATGTTTTAGGGTTCCTATAATACGATTTTACCATTTTTACGATGTGTCTGTGTGTGTGTGTGACGAAAGTTTCGGATCGCATAACTTCAATACCACAATTCCAAAAATTATATTTTTTTCGTATTCGTCAAGTTTACATCCAGAAGAACAAGTGGTTATAATTGGTCAACCGGAAGCACCCTCATTTGAAGATATAACAGTTATATATCATTTATTGACTTTTAACGTTATTATAACTTAAAAAATATATTATTCTCTATACGATTTGATTGCATTTTTACCTTCATATTCAATAGATATAGAGTTAAAGAATTATAAAGGTATTAAATTTCATAGATCAGCCAGCTATGCTAATCATGGAAAACTGCTAATATATTCAGATAATTCAAATTGATGAGAGGGTGTTGAAGTAGATGTTGGGGAAAACACGGAAAGATACGGTAAGGAAATAACTCTAGTGTTATAAGTTACTAGAAAGATACAAGAAAGACGATTACATTGGTTTGGACATGTCATGAGGAGAGATGAAGAATATATTGGAAGAAAAATGAATAGCTTAGTAACAGAAAGTTGAAGAAACAGAGTAATACCAAAGATAAGATGGAAGAACTGTATTGCGGAAGACTTGAGAGAAAAGGAACTGAATGAGAACAACACGCAAAACAGAAATGAGTGGAAGAAGAAAATAAAAAATAGCGACCCCTAACGAATGGGAAAGGCTAAACAAAAAGAAGAAGATGTCAGTATCAAGTGCAATTTGCATAGTTTGTTTATGAAATAATTTTACTGGAAATTTAGAATCTTTTGCAAGAAAATTTATGTATAGGATTTATACATAATACACAGGATTGACGGAAGTTATTGTGCTGGCCACATCAGATTTTTTTACCGTTACATTGTATAAGTGCGGTAATTTTTATAGCACGTAGGTAATCATTATACATATATCTATATAAGGTGCTTCGGTGTAGTGGCATAACTAGAACTAGTGGGCCCCTATGCGATATATTTTCTAGGTGCCCCCTTATTAACAGTATGCAAGAAATTAAAGCAAAAAATAATAATTTTTGCAAATAATATAATGCTTGCGCTGCTACTGCTAGCATGTTCGCGAACGATGACGTAATCCCTTCGCCGGAATTACCCCGATGACGTAATCCCCCGGGGAAAACCCATACGCGTTCTGACTGGTCAATTACATCCAGTTGAGTGAATCTTTTGTGTTCGATGATGGTCGCGTCAGAGAGTTCTAGAAGGATAATGGGCTGTATAAATACCGGCCGAAAGAAAGCGGACGGATAGTCTGATATAAATAAGCGTCGTGTTATGGAGTCTGTGAGATAGAAGCAACGAGTAATGTAGTCGGTAGTCGGTGATATAAATAAGTAGTCTACGAGTTGTTAACATAAATAAATGTAGTAATATAAATAAATGTAGTGATATAAATATTGGTTAAATAAATAATATTAGTGTTTAAGCATTTAATAATATTCTTAGTGTTTATAATTATTTAATCATAGTGTTAGATAATTTTATTATCTTGTTAATATTTAATCTAATTATTTATCGTTTAATAAACGTATTATTTTAACTAATAATATTTGTCTGAGTTTTACACATCACCCATATAAATAAAACGCTACATTATTACTATTATTTAATTAACTCTTTCTGAAGACAAATTTACTAACCTAAATTATTTTGACACTCTGAATGCAAATTATTCTCAATAACATTTAAGGATTCATGATCTGAAACTGATTATTATAATTTACAATTTACGCTTTCTGAAATAAAAGTAACTATTCTGAACAGTTTTTGACGATTTCTAAATTAAAATAGATTATTCTAAAACGTAAATTAACTATTCTGAATTATATCTGATGTTTTAAGAAATAAAACTACCTATTCTGAATAACATTTCTAAATAAAAATTACAAGTAATGATTCCTGAAATAAATTTCTTTGAAAGCAACGTACAACAATGAGTCAATTAAATTTGTTATTTTAACCGTAGCTCAATCAAATATAATTAAGACCCGCTTTTACCAGCCTACCACCTCTAGTTGAAGGGACAGTAAGTTGTTAACCAACGGTTATGTTGCAAAATTGTTCTTACCTCCTTTGGTTAGAGCTATTTAGAAGTTAAAACTGTTGTTCGCATCGCTTCTAATCTTCAGTTTGATGCTTAACTAATGGTTTAATAAACAGTCACTTTAACTAGAGGAGCTAGGATCGGGCCTAAGAGCATCTAAATAAAATACATACTACCAGTTAATAATCTTAAGAATAACATTAAAATTTGTTTGTAATACAAAATACTGTAACATACGCCCCTGACTTAAGAGTATGCGAGCGCCGCCACTGGTAGAATATTCCCGACCGATGACGTAATCCCCGGTGGGGAAAAACCCTTACGCGTCTAGACTGGTTTAATTACATCCGGTGGACTGATCCTTTGTATTCAATGTCATTGTGGCGTCGGAAATTTCGAGAAGGACATCGCGCTATATAAACCCGTCGCCAAAGCCAGCGAAGACAGTCTGTTATATAGAAGCAAAAAGTGGATGATATAAAAAAAAACAATCTTCGAATGGTGGAATGGTGAACATAAATAAATGTAGTTATATAAATAAATGTTGTGATATAAATATTGTTTAAATAAATAATCTTAGTGTTTAAGTATTTAATAATATTCTTAGTCTTAAATTAGTGTTTCTAATTATTTAGTCATAGTGTTAGTTATTTTTATTATCATTTTAATATTTATCCTAATTATTTATCGTTTAATAAACGTATTATTTTAAATTAATAATATTTCTTTGATTTTTACACCACCCAATGAATAAACGTTACAATACATACTTCCTTAGCAGGGCCGCTCCGTACCGGCGGGCAGGTAGTGCCCCACACAAAGGCGCCTGACCATTATTTCGCCATTTCAAGACAGTAAATATTAGTAATTTTTTTAATCGTAAAGAAAAAAATCTGTTGTGGCCAGCTCAAATACCTTCCGTCAATCCTGTGTATGATGTATAAATTCCAAACATAATTTTTCTTGCAAAATATTCTAAATTTCCAGTAAAATTATTTCATAAACAAACTATTCAAATTGCACTTGACACTGACATCTTCCTCTTTAGCTTTTCCCATTCATTAGGGGTCGATATTTTTGCGTATCGTTCTCATTCGGTTCTTTTTCTCTCAAGTCTTCCGCAATACAGTCCTTCCATCTTATCTTTGGTCTTCCTTTGCTTCTTCAACCTCCCATTACTAAACTACTCATTCTTGTTCAAATATAATTATTCATTTCTTCTCATGACATGTTCAAACCAATGTAATCGTCTTTCTTGTATCTTTCTAGATAATTGTAACACTAGAGTTATTTTATTACCGTATCTTTCCGTGTGTTCCCCAACATCTACTTCAACATCATCATCTCTGCCACATTAATTTACTTTTTAATCATACTGACATCTGTCAATTTGAATTATATGAATATATTAGTAGTTTCCATGTTTAGCATAGCTGGCTGAATTATAAAATGTATATTTTTTAATATTCTTTAACTCTGTATCTATTGAATATGAAGTATAAAATGTAATCAAATCGTATAGAGAATAATATATTCTTTAAGTTATAATAATATTAAATGTCAATAAATCAAATTTAACTGTTAAATCTTCAAATGTGGCTACTTCCGGTTCACCAATTATAACCAAAAACTAATCACGTGTTCTTCTGGATGTAAACTTGAGGAATACGAAAAAAATATAATTTTTGAAATCATGGTATTGAAGTTATGGGATCCAGAACTTTTGTCACACACACACAGACACACACACACACACAGACACACACACAGACACACATACATACATACATACAGACATCATCGTAAAAATGGTAAAATCATATTATAAGGACCCTAAAACATACTTATTCAGTAAAAACTCATCACTGAATTTTTTGACCAAAGACAATACCTTCCTTACCTAAAGGTGACGGAAGGTAAAAATGCTATACAACTTACACAGTAAGGTGATAAAAGTGAACAATATATTTTTTAATTTGTTTGCATTAGAGCTCTAGTTATAAATTATAAGTAAAATAATTATCCTATCAAACGGATATTCTTCTAGCATTATTATATTGAAATAATAACTGTGAAGGTGTTGATTACAACAAAGAATATTTCGATTATAGCTCAATAATAAAGATTACAAGAATAAATCCGACAATGACGCCTTGTAAACGCTCGAACGGTACAAATATGTCATTATCATTACCGACATCTGTGTACAAAGCAGATTGGCACCCAGCAATGGGTAATATGCCGTGAACATGTTTATTTTATTTATTTATGAATCCAGTATTTATAATACTAGTATTTTGTTATTTTGAAAAGAATCAAATGCTTGTGATTTACAATTCTGAAATCTTATAGTGAGATAATTTTATTTTTCGAATAATTTTCTGGCATTGTTATGTTGCACACTATAACTGTAAAATTGTCGGTACAACAAACGATTTTGATTATTGATTACAAGAAGCAAATTTCATCAATATTTTAATTCTAGCATTTTTCGAGGAATCAAAAGTATAGTTTAAACTTTAAAGCATGTTCTATGTAACAAATTATAAATTATGGCTCCGAAATATAACTTTCCAAAAAAGGCGCCTTTTGCCCATGGAGTGGCACTGTTCCCTAGTAGGTAAGTACTAAGTACTGAAGTAGTAATTATCTTCTGGCAGTTTTGAGCACTTTTCGCCTGGCAAGAGTCATAATTACTAATTGTTTACATTATTTCCCTTGGGGTAAAAGTGCCTCCTTCTGTCCCTAAAGGAAAACAGTCATGATTTTGATATAACAGAAATTGACTTTCTCTATTACCATTGTACACAAAATTCTTATATTAAAGTATGTAGAAAAATTGCACAAATAGGTATTTTTACGTCACCGATTTAACCTTATACGCAAATAGATATATTTCATTGTACAATGACAATTAACTTAAACGCCCGTATTACGAGCGCACTTTTATAATAATACAAGGGTTTTTAAGTAATTTTGATGTAATTGAGGAAATGGAATGCAATTTTAGTAATAATAAATATTTACGTAAATATACCATAATAATTATTTGAAAACAAATATATTGAGTTTGTAATTTAAAGTATAATTTAAAAAAGCTTTTTATAATGTAGAATAACATAACAAAGCGAATATATAAAACATTTAAAATAAGTTAAAATAATATTTTCATATTGATAAAATAACAATTTTTAATACAAAATAAAATAGTTATAGTAAATGCGTAAAACCATAGGTATAAAGTTCCACACAACACACTATCGACTTGACTTACATCCCGTCTACTCTTCAGTCCCCGCTGGTGTCGTGTACAGAAAGAGAAATTATTTGTGGGGGAAAGAGAAATACACTCCGATATATAAGGTTTTGTTAAAAATAAATTTTGTTTCTTTACACATATACATATAAACTTATCAGTACGCTATTTACTACATACTGGTATAGCATGTAAAATTTAACAAATATTAGTTCTGTCTGAGATGAGTAACTTTTAAATCCTCCCTTAGTTTATACTTCGGTTTGTACTTTCCGATCTTAACTGCAGCAGAGTTAGGACAGAATGAGCTCCGTTCCATATTTCACCCCCCACCGCACTCTATGAACCATTGCGCATCTTAACCCAACTGTCAAGTAAGAGTAGACGGGCTGTATGTATGTTAAATGTGTAACGAAATACAACAATAAGAAATTATTTTAATAGGTACACGAAAATAAATTTTATTGCAGCTATATTATAAACGTTTTTATAATACATTTAATTCGTTGATTACTATTTTTTTTTTCGTTGATCGTTTATTAATAGGTTATATTAATGCGTAGAAAATCATTCATTAAAGACCCCTATTAATGCATGATTTTTTATTAATAAACTATTTTAGTAGGTAACCATAGATACCACGTACCATTGCTGAACAATTGCCAAAATGTATGTCAAACGTTACTAACCTAAAACATGAAATAAAGTTATATTTTCCAATTCAGCAAGTTACGGTCAACGGAAAAATATTGTAACTAACACGTGTGTTAATTAGCGATTAATGATTTCAACAATTAAAGCGCTCGCTACTCTCACGCGTTATAATGTCTCAACAATAACACACTTGATAGTTATATAACTATTAATATTATATTTTGTCATTACAGCATAATAGAATTATATGTTTGAATTATATTTAAGGCCTATATTCATTTAAATGTTGCAAACTATAATTAATTAATCGCATTTTTTTAGAAATGTAAAGCCTGTATGACAAGATCATAAATTATTATCAAATTTGTTAACAGATTTGGTAATACATTTTAACAAATTGGTTTCATTAAAACCTAATGTTATGACAAATAAGTTGTTCTATTCCATCACAAACTTCATTATAAATATTTATGACACGTTCACAAAATTTTATTAACAAATTGACCATGTCAAACATACTTAAAACATAAATAATTATTGAGAAACATTTGAAATATTCACATCAATAAATGCTACTGTAAATAAATGTTTGAAGTTGAAAGAAACCTTAATATTTTTACGTCTTCACTGTTTGATCAATAATTCAGGGAAGCGCATGATTGCAAAAATAAATCGCGAATATTTTGATAAATAGGTTATGTCCTTGTGCAGGACTACTGAAGCCTTTCCTGCACGAGCCGGCAGGATCACAGAACCCCTGTATCATCCCATTTCTTTGCGAGAAATAAAATTTCTAACTGAACTCACCTTTGGTTGACCTCGTACAGTATCTGTTGTTTATTGAAGGCTTGTCTAAGATTTAACACTGTCTAGATAAACACTAATTAACAATCAAACCTATCACTTTTCACACCCGATCAACGTTTTTCACGTGTTTTCACATTCAGAGAAAATAACCCTTACTGCGCGCGCGCCATAAATCGCCCCTGCTTGATTTTGAATTGAATCTGCCCTCTAGTGGGTTTCAGGAGAACTGATTTCAGCTTTTGACAATTGAATTGAAATGGCCGCTATTGTATTGTTGCGTATCTTTGTTATGTAAATGAATTTATATATTTTAAATTCGTAACGAAAGTTTCCCGTATTTACAAAGAAAAGATAATTTAAGAACTATGTACGTTGTATTGTTAATTTCATAAATGTTTAAAAGAAAATACAAGAATCACGCAATAATTGTCGAGAATAAGAAAATCAGGAAGGCCATGAAAATTAAGTTAGAACTTAACCAATTTTTTGAAGTTTCGTTGCAAATATAATAGTCCATTATATTAAGGATATGGGTAGTTATTATTCATCCAAGTGAATAATGACATTAATCCGTCATATAATACTATTCTTTTTCTACTCCTGTAAATTCGGAAATAATCTGAATAAATATTTTAGAAACAACTTTATAAATTCACAATGTTTATCAAACAAAACATTAAATTGATTTTTGATTATTTATTATGGACACTACCTACTTATTAGCGATTAGCGTGAAGATATGTAAAATTTGTAGGTTCAATTGGTAAGATTCCGAGATGGGATAATATCCAATTAAATTCTCACTGAAGTGTAAGGTGCAGTTCTCATCCTCTTCGCTCTCAGTATCTGTTTTAACTTAATTTAGCACTTTTCAAATCGATAGAAATCAGTTGAAAAACGTAAACACAAAATGACGAGTGACAATAACAAAACTGTTAACTGTCAGACAGCCGTTGAAAGGCTGTCGCGGCAGAATTAAAATAAACGTGAATAATTGGTTTCTGGATCTGTGTTTGGACAAGAAGAGTGAGAGTGCTATAATTAATCGAAAAAATTGATATAATGGGGATATGTTGTTACAGGAGTAGAAAGTAATAAAACACCCGCCATAATAACCTGGTTTGGCAATAAACGACTTTTAGCTATTTTTTGGATTTTTAAAAATGTACAGGGTACAAGGTTTTCATCTGAACAAAAGATTGATTCATCAATAGTGCAATTCACAATTATTTTGAATGCATTCCAAATGCAAATTGATTGGGAACTTTTAAGAAGTGCGCGGAAAGAATGGTGAACTGTATCTATTATTTTTGAAAAGAACTACTTTGAACATATTTAAAATAAAATTCTAAAAAATATGAACCATGTGTCTTATTTTCAATAATTCTGTCGACTCGCGTATTAAGTACTTTTATAAAAAATATTTCAAATGTTGATTATGAGAAATTATTGGTACCAAACTATAATATTCATAAGAAAATTTATTTTAAATTTACAAGAATATACAACAAAACACCATATAAAGAAAATGAATAACAAGCTTTGAATTTAATTGTAATTATCGTTTGAATATGACTATAAATTAAAAATATTACTCCTACTATAGAAAATAATATTTCACCTGAAATAAAACAAAATAAAAACATTTCACTTAATTTAATGATTTTATTATACGTGAAATTAATTCAGAATAAAAATACATATGCAAAATATATTTAAAAAATGTTTAAGGAATATTAGCTAGGTAATCTTTAACATGAGCCGGGTCCAATCTTCTAAATCCAGTGGCATCACATATACCTACTTCGATATTGTCTGCAGTCATTTGCCCTTCAAAACTTTCTTTCAAAGTTAAGATAGCCGTGTGAACAGCGTCATCTAACTCTAATTCTTCGCT
Organism: Harpalus rufipes; assembly: GCA_951394225.1. Taxonomy (NCBI): domain Eukaryota; kingdom Metazoa; phylum Arthropoda; class Insecta; order Coleoptera; family Carabidae; genus Harpalus; species Harpalus rufipes. The sequence goes on from OX596283.1 coordinate 22,714,502, forward strand.
GTATCTGAAATTAAAACACAAACAACAAATTTACAAGAGAAAATACTGTAAATATATACAGATATAATTTTGGTATTCAAATTACTAAAATATAAGTCAAAGTTTTATAAATAACATATTTTCAAATTTTGTTATAGTTACGCCATAATTGTGGCCTCACTATTTTTACCTCCTGCCATAAGTAAGGGAGGTAATGTTTTCGGTTCAAAAATTCGATAGCGAGTATTTAGCAATGATATCTGTCTGTATGTGTGACGATTTTTTTCTATGGTAACTCATTCAAACTTCCAAAAATTGATATTTTCCATATTTACTCTTTCTGCATTCATATAGAGTTGACTATATTTTGGGTAAAATTGGACAATCAGCTACTTTACTTGAAGCCCATAAATAAATATATCATCACGGCATATTACCCATTGTTGGCTGTGTCAATCTGCTTTGTACACAAATATCGGTAATGATGAAATATTTGTACCGTACGGGTGCTTACCAGGCATCACCGCATGGGCACTCAATGCTGGCGTGGAGAGTGCACCACGCGGGTCAATTTTGTGCCATTAAAATTTAAAAAGAAATTTTTGGCGTCGGTCGGGATCGAATCCGGGTCCCCAGATTTGCAACCATAACAGTTTTTAATGAAGAACGATATTAAAATATAATCCAAGACTTTTTAATTTTAATACTTAAAATGTAGGAAAAACATATTAGATTTTGGCTAAAGTTGATAAACAGGAAGTGATACTTTACTTGAAGCTCTGGACAGATTTTCGTGAAAAAAATATACACACAATTATATAACCCAAACGAGAACCCAAACTTCTCAAATTTTGTATTTAAAACTCGGATGATTGGGAACAACATATTAGATTTTTACTATATATGAAAAACCGGAAGTGGTACTTAACTTGGAACTCTTAAACGATTTTGGAGGTAAAACATAATAAAATATAATCAAAAATTGCGCATTACATACTTTTCTATTTATTAGAGCAACAAATTAGATTTTGGTTTCAAATGATCAACCAATGATACTTTACTTACAGCTCGTTGCTATTTTAAACAGAACTGGTGGGAGGTCATGTGCTTGCCATATCAGATTTTTTTAGTCCATTATATAGAAATGGTATTAAAAATTAGAAATAATGTCCCAATATTGCAGTAGGCAATATCATATTTCATGAAATAATTGTTATAACAACCCTAGACAATATTTATATCTTTGAAATCAGAAACAAATTCTCTATCTAATGGACTAAAAAATATAACCTTGTTGTACCGTTTGAGAACCACTGGTTGAATTTTCGTTTTGTTATTACTGATAAATTTGTATATAATTTTTCTCTAGTCATTCCTTCGCCCAAAAAATCACTGGTTGTTTTAAAAGAAACTCCCTGTACTCGTATGTTGGTAACTAATAGTAATAGAACTTAAGTTTATACAGCATTCTTTACTTAAAATGCCCTGAGAAATAAGCTATTAAATTTGTTACATTCGTTATGAATCATCCTAAATATTAATGTTTTTAAAAATAATAATAATTCTTAATTTTGAAAGAAGAATAATACAACTACAGGATGATTCATCGGTCTGTTCTTTTTGAATAACTCGATTATTTTAAATATTATAGAAAAAATATTCAAACGAAGTTTGTTTTATATTAAAAGATTTATAAATCTGCAGTGTAGGTTTTTTTACAGTGTTCCATTTTTACGCTATGGTGTGTAACTTTATATTTTCAAATGGAACACCTACAGGTGTTAATTAAAAACCTGGTCATAGGTGTTTAACATGGGAAATTAGTTTTTTCTTGCGCAAATTATTTTAGACCAAAGTACTTCGAATACGAAGTTTGTTTTATATTAAAAGATTTATAAATCTGCAGTGTAGGTTTTTTTACAGTGTTCCATTTTTACGCTATGGTGTGTAACTTTATATTTTCAAATGGAACACCTACAGGTGTTAATTAAAAACCTGGTCATAGGTGTTTAACATGGGAAATTAGTTTTTTCTTGCGCAAATTATTTTAGACCAAAGTACTTCGAATAAATGTTGTAGAGAATTAAATTCTGTCAAATTAGTAATAAGATTTTATTTTTGACATTTCATAACCGAGAAAATAAATTTAAAGTTTCTTGAAGATTAATGATTTATAGCGATAGCCATGGAATTCAAACAAAATCTAGGACAATTGTATATCTTAACTGTCAAAAAAGTTTGTGTTTTGTAATATTCGTTCAATAACCTATTTCTTTGAGTATGGAACAGTTTTCTCATGAAAAAAAGCTTCAGATTATAAAATGGTGATACATGTTCGGAATTTTGTTTGAGTTCCATGGCTATCGCTATAAATAAGCAATCTTCAAAAAACTTTGAAATTGATTTTCTCGGTTATGAAACGTCAAAAATAAAATCTTATTACTAATTTGGATGCAGAATTTAATTCTCTACATTTATTTTAAAGTATTTTTGTCTAAAATAATTTGGGAACTTCTGCGCAAGAAAAAACTGATTTCCCATGTTAAGCGTCTATGGCCAGGTTTTTAATTAACACCCTATATATTTTTATTCAAATTGAAAAGTACATGAAATTTACTGTCCAATAGTATGAAAACAATTATATGTTATATTACTAAAACATGCAATGGCGAATAATTTAATTTATTAAATGCTGAAGGCTTTGCAATACTACTTTTTGAATAAGACATCTCATAGTATTAAATAACAGGTATAATAATAAAATATCGGGTTACAATGGATGAAATATTTAATTTATTAATTATCTTTAAATTTGAAAGCTGTAATATTAAAATACTGTAATGCAAAGCCTACTGTTAATAAAAATGTAATAATTAATTCATTCGCTATTGTATTTTTTAATAACATAACATATTATTGTTTTTATACTATTGAAAAGCAAATTTCATATATTTTTCAAATTTGAATAAATATATAAAGTATTACATTTGAAAATATAGTTACATATCATTGCGTAAAAATGAAATACCTGTAGAAAAACCTATATTCTCGCCTATATTGCAGATTTATGAACATTTCAATATAAAATAAACTTCGTTTGAATTTTTTTTTCATAATATTTAAAATAATCGAATTAGAAAAGAAAACGATGAAACATCCTGTATATTTTTCATGAATTTACCTCTTCTCTAGGAAAGTCTTTCCATTGATGAAATTCTTTCCCATCGCGGTGGCTTTCCAGGCAAAATAAGCCCCCGATGGATCACATTGGAACAAATACGGCTTTCCATCATCCCATCCACAAATCAACAACGAGACTCCAAACGGTCTCACACCTCCAGACTGTGTATATTCTTGCATTACCATAGCTACACGCTGCACCAGCTGAGCAGTTGGAATGGGCTCGTTGTAGATGAGAAAGTACTGTTGAGCCATCTTCCTAGCTTGCTTCACAAGCAGCCTGTAATCGGGCCCCATGCCAGAATAAACCATTCCGATATGTTGAGTAATCATCTCGACCTTATGAACACTGTGTTCATCGTATAAGATTGATTTGTGTTTGTTTTCTGTGGCTACGACGACGCCGTTTGATGCTAGGTTAGGAAAAAGTGATTAGTAATGATCGTTAATTTATTGAATTTTATGTTACCTTTAATTCCTACTGATGGAGCACCCGCTGCAACAGCTGCTAAGGCATATTCGATCTGGACAAGTTTTCCAGACGGGCTAAAACAAAAAAATTATATGCGTTGTTATCTTATAGGTTAGGTTTATGAAAACGCTGACATTATTTGAAATAATATCTTAACTTTATGTATATCGGTAGGCAATACATACTATTTATTTAAAAATATTTATATTAAAAGATAGTTACGTACCTAAATGTTGTTAAGGAAAAACTATAACGTTCAGATGCCATGATTACTTTGCGTAAACGAAGCCGCTACAATGACAGTACCAATAAGTACAAAAACAGTTGAATCGCTCGCTAGATGGCTCGATATGCACTTGTTTCGTTGTTTCTACTGAGCGACAGCGCTGTTAAACAAAAGAGCAGGGATACATATTTTTGGCGCGCATAAAGATGAACATTACTTTCGCTTGTATTTTGAATATCTGGATTGCTAGTATTTATTCAAAACTTTAATTATTATTTTAGTTACGGCTTAATAAAAACTAATTAGAGTAAATACTAAATACTACTAATACTAGTCCTTGTGTTACACAACTTCGAGTACAAACTTTTAGGACATATAATATTGACCAAAATGACTAAAAAAACATGGGTCTGGGTTTTCGAGATAAGACAATGAAAAATAAGTTTTTCCGGGTTTTACCTCTGCTATCTCGAAAACTATAAAAGTTACGGCTTCAATTAAATCAGACTTTTTGTTTACCTTTGATAAGTCATCTTAGATGTTTAAAAAAAAAACCTTTTTAATTTAACAGCTATCTCTTTCTATCTCTGCATATAGTAAGTAAAATGGCGCCTGCAACTTGCAACTGTTAACTGGGCTATCAAACAAAATGTCAAAAATATTGCAGTCACTAAAATACCTGTATTTGCATTGTAATACATTTTAGCTTCAATAAAAGCTTTTTCTACGACCACTACAGAAAATTGCACTTTTCCCATGCTTTACAAAGCCCGAACGTTATTCATTTCCCACAGTCGTGAGTTAAAGTGTGAGAAATTATTTCTTTTTATATTTTAAATATTCTATTTAATGAGATATTTGTATTTATATTTTATTACTTTTATGGGATATTACGTCTGGTTCTGACGCCACTTTAATAATATCCAAAAGTTTAAAAATCAAGCTAAGCACAAAATTTAAAAAGCTTGACATTTTCAAATCAAGCGAAGCTTTGTTTCCATCAAATTCTAGCCAAGCCTACCATTAAAAAAAGCTTGAATTTTCAAGCCAAACCAAGTGTTTTCATTTCAAGCCTATAGCTATAGCTTTGTAGTGATTCACCAAGCCAAGTATACTTGGCTTGGTGAATCACTACAAAGAAACCCAAATAAAAAAAAAATGTAAACATTGTCATAACATAATATTTATACGTATATAATAAGTATATTAAAAATGGGGTATTCTAATGTAATAAAATTTAAGGTGAAAAATGGTATACAATTGTGGATTATGCTAAAAAAAATAATATAAAAAAATCAAAATTTATATTTTCTAACATAACTTTTTTTGTAATTTATTTTGGCAATAAAAGGTATCACACTCGCAAAGTACATACATTCAATTTACAAATTAATTACGACGATAATAATTTAGTAAAATCATAATTTGTATACGCTCCCCTAGTAATTAAATTATGGTCCTGGGAAATTTAAAATGCATGACTTCAATTATATCTGTATTTAAATGTACTTTTTTTTGTTCTGTTATAGTAAACACAAACATCTATAAATAAACATCTATACATGACTACGTGAAGAATATAGACATGCAGCCCAATCCACCCGTTTTGGACAAGGTGGGGCGCCCGTCTGCTGTAAGCAAGTCATCATCTTCACGTAAACGGAAGTTTGTCCTCGAATTTTGGTAAGTTTCTTATGAATGAAGTATTAGATAAATTTACACATTCTACAATAGATATTTATTTTTCTTTGCTTAAAATTTACAAAGATAGAGTAATCCTTAATATTAATCCTTATTTTAAATTTAAATCTTATATATGTATTATACATAAATAACTAAATTGTTTGGTATTATTTTTATTACCATATAATTTTGCATTCGTATATTAATAAATAAATAAATTGTAAATTCATTTCAAAGTATATTCGTGAATTACCAAAATTTAAATTTTATTTGCTATCTACGTGACGTAACTCAATACTTCGGTCGGCCGTTCTCATTTGCACATGTGTCCGCCAGAAAGCAAGCGTGCATTTGGTTATTGCCCTGAAAATCATATAGAAGTAGGTATATATATTTAATTGTAGTTTTAATGCATGCATTACTCTAAAATGAAGGTATAAATGGTTATTCTGTTCAAAATAATACAAAAAACAAAAAATCTGATGTGGCCAACACAATACCTCCCGTTTAATTTAGTTTTTATTCATGTAAATACTTAAAATTAAATTAAATATAAATACAGGGTTCGATCTCGACCGACGCCAAATATTTCGAATTTTAAATGGCACAAAAATGACCCCTGTGGCAGACCCAGCAATGCGTAATATGCCGTAATGATATATTTATTTTATTTATTTATGTACACCACAGGGGTCAATTTATGCCATTTCAAATTCTAAAATATTTGGCTTCGGTCGGAATCGAACCCGTTCCCAAGATTTGCGTAAAGTGACGTCTGGTAAACGCCTGCACGGAACAAATATGTCATCATTATTACCGACATCTGTGTACAAAGCAAATTGATTCACCCATCAATGGGTAATATGCCGTGATGATATATGTTTTATTATCTTACCTATGTTCTTACATATTTACTTATGCTGGAAACTGTATTAAGCTCCTTTCCATATAATTATTATTCCATTTACTATTTTCTTTATAAAACGTTAATATTATTATTTTATCAGTCTATAGCCTAGCTTACGGTTTAGGCTATGGGGCCTGGTGGCTAGCCAGCTAGAAATCAGCTAAAAAGTAAGTATATAGCTTGTTATATAACTTCACGAAGCAGCGTCCGATTCAACATCATCGCTCACGCCAAATGGCTGAAAATTTATCAGACAGGATAAGGCTAAAATCTGTGGTGGGAAGACTAGGATTCGTGAATCTACCACTAGGCTATTGAATTTTAAATTTAATGGGAGAATGTCTTGCAACTTTTCGATCCTACGAATTTTAAAATTTGGTTGATTAGATGCCTTGCTACAGCCAATATTTTTGAATTTTATGGAGTGAATATCTTGCTATCGGCTGTATATCTGCTTGAGTTTGAATTTTGCGAGCAGATGCCTTGCTATAGTCTGTAGATCGTGCGAAATTTAAATTTTGATGATCAGATATCTTGCTAGAGCCAGTAAATGTGATTTTTGTCAACTATATGCTTTGCGAATCCGTCTGAGAGCGCAAAAATGCTCGTAGTGGTCGTGAAATGCTACTTTTCGAACGTTTAAGAAATAATTAGTCGATTTTTCACGATCTTTGAATTTTGTCGGCCAGAAGCCTTGCTGTAGGCTTTGCTGGTGCTCTCGGCTCGGATTTTTACTATAGGTTACCTGCTTTTTTAAAACGTCTGCTGGTGCACTAGGTTGGAATTTTTGTCGCGGTGCTCCCTGCTCGAATTCTGGAGGTTTACGGGTTGCTTATAGGGTGTAAATATTATAAATCGTCCAGGTGCTGCTTATCGCTTTTTGATCCTCTAGTTCTAGTTCGTATTTTGGTGAATTGCGGTTAAAATGAATAAAATGATACTTGATCCACTATTTCGAATAGACAAGACAAAAGCACATTTTAAAATCTGCAACATAAAAAAATACATTTTCCGCTGATTGTGTTTTAATGGAGTTCATTAATATGTAGAAAAAAGGAGTGCGTTCCGCGCGGTCGAAATCCCAGATGGTCGAAATCCCACGCGGTCGAAATCCCACGTGGTCGAAATCCCACGCGGTCGAAATCCCACGCGGTCGAAATCCCACGGCGTCGAAATGTTCCTCCCATCACTTTGTCCGTTGTGCAGAAATTCAAATATTCCCAGCTCGTCGAATCCCGCCCGGTCGAACTGTTACACGATACAAATCCATCGTCGTGGTAAGACCAGAATCGCTCTCTATATCGATCGTATTGCATTCAAACAATCTATGCTGCGTGGTAGTTCCGAGTGAAATGTATAGATGGTAATGCATTTTGCCAGTGGACCATGTCATGTCAAAGATAATATATTAAAAAGAAATTTATAAACATATTATTATTTTTAAGACCATATACAACGGACTATTTAATGAATGAAGCAGGAAAAAAAATTACCTATACATTATTGATACTCCTGGCCCGCCATTTTATATTAGCTGTTATATTAAGCTGTTCATTCTTTATTTCAGTTGTAAAATTATGTATTACTGTTTCTATTTTAAATGTTATGTTGCTTTTATTTCCAAATATACTTTCTACCAACTGACAATAACATATTTAAAGTACTATACTTGAAAATAATTATTTTATAATATTTAATAAGTAATAAACTGCTATGTTTTAGTATTTATGTTATAAATCGTGAGTTACCTGGTTACGGAAGGTAAAAAAGTTATTAGTTCCTAAAATATTAGAGTTTTTAATGTCATTAGTTTCGCCTGCATCTACGTCAGACAACTACTCTATTCCAAATACATACCTATTACTTTGAAGCCTCCTGCTATTGCCTTTTTAAAAATGTCGAATCTATTTTGATGTACATGAATGAAGAAAATAAATGACACGAAAATAAACCTAATAGTACTTATTTAAATTTATTATGCTACGCCTGATATTACTCAATGCATTTGTATGAAAATGAAAGAAATATTGAATGACATTGGCATCGCTTCTCGTTAACAATTTTAACTACACAGATGAATATTTATTGTTGACTGACATTAAATTGAGGTCATTCATCTGTCACTGAGAAAACAGTAATATCATCTATAAAAAAAGAAAAGCGACAAAAATAGTGCGCTTATAGATGTTTTTAACGACGTGTTTGTAGTGCGTTTATAGACTCATAAAAGCACCGAATATATATATATATATATATATATATATATATATATATATATATATATATATCTTAGGTATTACACCATTAAAATAGTTTTTATTTGTAAAAATGTACGAGGCCTGAATATTAAAAAAATACAACAAAACATGGTTAAATATCATGTAATTCTGTCAATTTTATCTGATAATTGATAACTGACAATATATTTTTTGCTCTATATATATAGAGAGAGAGAGAAAGAGAGAGAGAGAGAGGGGAGATTAGAAATAATTAGCGAAATTGCAACCAGTAACAATATAAATATGCAAACATTTATACAATATTTAAGAAGACAGTGGTTGCCATTACACATTAGCATACACGGGCAACATCAACATCATAGAACCCACAACGCTGTTGAAACATTTCACCGAAGTTGGTATCGGTAAGCATATTATATATGCAGCACAGTAGGAAATTGGATAAAAGAAAAATCCCATTTTAAATCTCTGTGTGCACCTCTACTCTAACCGCCACCTGTATATATATATATATATATATATATATACAGCAAACACCAAACGTGATGGCGAGAAGAAGATATGCGCAGAAGATCAAACTGCGACCTTACTCCTCCTCCAGATGGCTAAGCACAAAATTAGTTTCCAGTTAGTGGCGTAGCAGTTAAGTATTTTTTGTTTTTTTGACTGTGATACTCGTATTTTATTTTATGTATATTTGTTTTTTTATGTGCTATTATTATTTACTATTTTGACTGATATTTTAGAAATATGCCCACCATTGTTTAATTCCAGACTCGAAACTCCAAAAAAGAGAGACAAGAGACAATTAGTAGGGTGTGATCGCTGCACGTTGACTATACGTTTAAACTTATTTATTTTTATATATTGTATTCCCTGCTATAATTGTTTATTGTAATTATTTTGCGTTTTAATATAATCATCGTTTATTTATGTTAACTTTACTACTACACTGTGGAATCCTTAAAAATAAAATTAACATAACACCCGTTACAAAGTTTAAATGTGTGAAAATAACAAATGTGTATAAATAATTTTATTCGCAGATATTAAGGGTACTTACCAAGGATCATTTCAAGGGCTTTCGAAGCTGTCGTGTAAAGAGCACCACAGGGGTCACCATCTTTCGATTTTAAAATTCAAAATAAATTTTCCAGTTGACGTTTGTTCGGATTCGATCCGTCAGACCCATAACTGCAGTCTTATACTTATAATAATAATGAAAATCAATTATACTCACATTCTTTCCGTTATATAAAACTATTTTGGATATTGAGGATTTTTTAAATTATAAAAAAATTATATCGAAAACAAGAAACCAAGTAGGTTTGTTAAATAGTATACAAGAAAGTGCAAATTGCGACGTAAGTCATAAGCGAGTAGTGCAACTACACAAGTACGAGTATATAAAAGCTTAACATATTTGTTGCACATTATATTTTTTGTAGGATCAATGATGTGTTAATATATTTTTTATACTCTGAAATTCGAAGAAGTACCTTCTATTATACTCACCGTCAGAAAAGTATGGATTGATGCTCAACTTTTTTCCTTCTCTGCACCCTGTCCCTTGTCCTGCGGTGTTACCGCTTCTTCATAACTTAGAATTTTCAACATTGCCCCTGAATTGGCAACAGTGTTGAAATCTGCAGTACATACTTATTTGACGGTAACTATAGTAAATATGATATTCTGTTCAAATTTCTGTATATATTAAACACATTAGCAATTTAAAAGTCTGTTTGAATTGGCGCCAAATTACACTGCCTGTGACGTCCAAGAAATACTAGCCAATGACAGAACTAAAAAGATAAAAAATTAAAAAGTATTTAATTTTTCTTATTTAATTATAAAAATATTAATGCTTACAGCAAAATGATCTTTAAAGAATGATTTTATAAATGGTTGTATCTTTTCTTGAGATAACCATTTAATTCTTTTTTCTTCGTTTTATGGCACTCAAACTATTTTTTTACCATTATTACTTTTATTTGGGCACACTAACACAAGACTCTTTTCCACAACCATGTTTGAGTCTGTACAAAATATAAAAATCAATAATGGATAAATCTACTTGCTAATATATAATTGATAGCCGTCACAGCTGTCACTTGTTTAAATTCTGTCTGTGGGAAATGTAAGCCACTCCCTTATAGGTTTGTATTTTTCTGACGTCATCAGGCAACAGAAAAGGAGGCAATTTAAATAATTTATTTGCAGAGACAATTTTCACATAAATAGAGAGTAATATAAAAGAAAATAAATAAATACGGGTTAAATTTTTTTCTTATTCTTTTGATTAAACCAAAGAAAAAAATCGTGCAACATCTCATTCAATAAAAATAATTTAAAAATATTTTACACACAACTGCATTAAAATTGTTTGTTTACATCTTAGTTACCATGGCGGAAACTGAATGACTGTATTCGTACGGTAATATTATTACTGACATCGTTCTTAACACGGTTTACTTTATTCTGAAACAATAAACATGAGAAATAAAGCACATAATTTGAATATTTGTAATATTGACGTAAATTTTCCATGCCAAAAATAAAGTATTTCGGTTTATTATATTAAAAATTTAATAACACAATACTCCAATGTGGAAAGTTTTTAAAGGTTTTGAAGGATCTCTCCTGTTTTCATGTACCTTTTAAATCGTATGAATTTTTCACTTATTATAGGAGATTTAGATTCTGTGTCAATTTTTAAATTGTAATTTAAAAGTATCCTATAAACTGTGTGTAAAATCACTTAGGAGGTATAACCAGGTAACTCACGATTTATAACGTAAAATACTAAAACATGGCAGTTTATTACTTATTAAATATTATAAAATAATTATTTTCAAGTATAGTACTTTAAATATGTTATTGTCAATTGGTAGAAAGTATATTTGGAAATAAAAGCAACATAACATTTAAAATAGAAACAGTAATACATAATTTTACAACTGAAATAAAGAATGAACAGTTTAATATAATAGCTAATCTAAAATGGCGGGCCAGGAGTATCAATAATGTATAGGTAATTTTTTTTCCTGCTTCATTCATTAAATAATCCGTTGTTATGGTCTTAAAAATAATATATGTTTATAAATTTCTTTTTAATATATTATCTTTGACATGACATGGTCCACTGGCAAAATGCATTACCATCTATACATTTCACTCGGAACTACCATGCAGCATAGATTGTTTGAATGCAATACGATCGATATAGAGAGCGGTTCTAGTCTTACCACGACGATGGATTTGTATCGTGTAACAGTTCGACCGGGCGGGATTCGACGAGCTGGGAATATTTGAATTTCTGCACAACGGACAAAGTGGTGGGGCAACATTTTGACGGCGTGGGATTTCGACCGCGTGGGATTTCGACCGCCTGGGATTTCGACCGCGTGGATTTCGACCGCGCGGGATGCTTCGGAAAATAGTTTAGTAATTAAAAATTTAATAACACAATACTCCAATGTGGAAAGTTTTTAAAGGTTTTGAAGGATCTCTCCTGTTTTCATGTACCTTTTAAATCGTATGAATTTTTCACTTATTATAGGAGATTTAGATTCTGTGTCAATTTTTAAATTGTAATTTAAAAGTATCCTATAAACTGTGTGTAAAATCACTTAGGAGGTATAACCAGGTAACTCACGATTTATAACGTAAAATACTAAAACATGGCAGTTTATTACTTATTAAATATTATAAAATAATTATTTTCAAGTATAGTACTTTAAATATGTTATTGTCAATTGGTAGAAAGTATATTTGGAAATAAAAGCAACATAACATTTAAAATAGAAACAGTAATACATAATTTTACAACTGAAATAAAGAATGAACAGTTTAATATAATAGCTAATCTAAAATGGCGGGCCAGGAGTATCAATAATGTATAGGTAATTTTTTTTCCTGCTTCATTCATTAAATAATCCGTTGTTATGGTCTTAAAAATAATATATGTTTATAAATTTCTTTTTAATATATTATCTTTGACATGACATGGTCCACTGGCAAAATGCATTACCATCTATACATTTCACTCGGAACTACCATGCAGCATAGATTGTTTGAATGCAATACGATCGATATAGAGAGCGGTTCTAGTCTTACCACGACGATGGATTTGTATCGTGTAACAGTTCGACCGGGCGGGATTCGACGAGCTGGGAATATTTGAATTTCTGCACAACGGACAAAGTGGTGGGGCAACATTTTGACGGCGTGGGATTTCGACCGCGTGGGATTTCGACCGCCTGGGATTTCGACCGCGTGGATTTCGACCGCGCGGGATGCTTCGGAAAATAGTTTAGTAATAAAGCGTAGGTATAATTAATGATTTTGAATCTCCAACAAACAATTAAACAAGAAACCATTGATATAATTACTAAACAATTGATGTCGAAAGTGTGTCAAGTATAATTAACCTTAAAAAAATAAAATAAAATAAATAAATAAATATTTCATCACGGCATATTACCCATTGCTGGGTGTGCCAATCTGCTTCATACATGAAGTAAAATTTGAATTTATTCAATTCAATAAGAAACTAACTAAGAAGTTTTTGTTTACAATAAAATGACACTTCTGTTCATGATAAAAGTTTCATCAACATTTAATATATACACATATGCGATATTTCCTTTTTTTGCGAACTAATGACTTAGAAAAATGTTATGTACAAAAAATTATCAAGAATAAGGTGCTAATTTATCAATAAAATTTGAAAGATGTCCGATCAAGGTTATCTACGAATTGTATGAATTCATATTTTTGTTCCGCCCATTCTGACAAATTCAGTAGTGTAGTTTGCTTAGTTTTTGTGAGGGTACATAAGATACTATTATTATTTTATTATTATAAAAATATATGTTACAATAAAAGCATTCAAAATGTTAGTGTCAGTGACACAGATAACGTTATTCGTACGGCTATGAATTAAGGTAATGTATCTGAATTAATAAATAAACTTACGTTACAGCGAAAGGATTAACAACAACGAGCATCGTTTTAAAGTGGAATGTCTTAACTTAGTCGAAACAATATGAATCTTTGAAAGACAAGCGTGTTATATCTGTCCTTGTTGCACACGCTTATGCCCTTTACAAATGAGAGAGAAAAATATATGTCAATTTGTTAATTCGTTCATGATACAGATGACCTTGATCGGACATCTTTAAAAAAAAATACTGTATGTAGGTGTACTTTATTAAAATGGAAGGCGATGGGTATGTCGCGAATGTTGTCGCGAATATAGCAAACGAAGTGATGTAACTATATATATTCTTTAATAACCGATAAACAATAGCGTATTATGATAAGGCAATGAAGAAGTGGGGTTAATTAGATAGTTGATGTTGCGCCAGGGAGAGAGGTTACGGCCAGACAGCAAAAGAGTATAGTTAGTAGTGACCGTGTGAGGAGGTATTCCCCACTTGGCCGTATTGGTAAGGTAACAGGTTAATATTATTACAGGTTTATTTATCAGACTAAGTACTCAAAGAGCAAGTACAATTAATAAGAAATATAACAGTGTGTTAGTTGATATGAGAAAGCCAGATTCCTTATATCAGTAATTCTCAGAGTTATCAACTGCGAGGCAGAGGTGTGGCTGTAAGGGGAGGTTGGAGGCCACTTGGGGGGTTTACCCCAGTACTCAGAGAGCTCCAGGCCAAAGAGGAGCTAACAGACAAATTATACCAAAGCGGAGTGTTTACTCCTTATACCAAAGCGGAGTGTTTACTCCTTGTACCAGAACGGAATGTTTACTCCTTGTACCAAAGCGGAGTGTTTACTCCTTGTACCAGAACGGAATGTTTACTCCTTGTACCAAAGCGGAGTGTTTACTCCTTGTACCAGAACGGAATGTTTACTCCTTGTACCAAAGCGGAGTGTTTACTCCTTGTACCAGAACGGAATGTTTACTCCTTGTACCAAAGCGGAGTGTTTACTCCTTGTACCAGAACGGAATGTTTACTCCTTGTACCAAAGCGGAGTGTTTACTACTTGTAATCGTACAGAGTGTTTACTCTTTACTATATCAGTCCCCTACGTAAGAGTAAATAGGACTGCATTGTGTGCAGACCAGATCGGAGTGTTTACTCCAATTCTCAGATTAATAATGAGTAGATAATCTGTAATTAGTGCGAAGCGGATTGAGAATCCGTGAGGAACTAATTGTCAGATCAGATCAGTTTAAGAGTCAATGCAAGTTGTATTATTACATAAGTTTCGATTCATTTCATATAGAAATCAGTTCATATTTAATTTCCGCAATCATGTTTGCGACAGGGTACAAATATATATATATATATATATATATATATATATATATATATATATATATATATATATATATATATATAGTTATGTGATCAGGGGTAATACGTACAAAAATATACGCGGGACGGCAGAAACCCGTATAAAGTACGGAAGTCAAATACACGAGTATATTGTTTTCTTTAAATACGAATTTTTTGAAATATCCTTATGCTCACATTATTAGGTGGGGTGAAACATTATATATACTCGAAGAAGTAGACGCCTAGGACCGGTATTTCCCATAGACGCCAAATGCATGTTTCTATGTACGGAAGTCAAATTGATAGAGATATATATATATATATATATATATATATATATATATATATATATATATATATATATATATATATATACATTTATCAGACATTAAAGCGTCCGTCAATTGATCTTTTACCATCATTGAAGCGTCCACCTTCAATGAAGCGTCCGTACGCTCTAATGTATCTCTGTTAAAATGGTCATTTTTCAACGTCTTATGCCATCTGTTAGTGTTTGGCAAAAATTGTCCTGGGCGCTTTATTGTAACATATTTGGATAATTTCAATCACAAACCGTATATTGCAGTTCTGCCGTTTCCCACTAGTGTCGTTAGTGTTGAACGGCGTATATCTACGAAAATATATATTTCATACAGTTTTTCGATTAACGGGCGTCCGTACATTTGGCAACATGTTTTAAGTTATACGAATATTTGAAGGTTATATTTTCGTACCTGATGTAATTTTAACTGCATTATTTGTTGCAGAGTGAGTTAAAATTCTGTTAGAGTGACATAAAAAAAAATCTCTAGCAAATAAACAGTTACTTATAATTGTTACTATGGAGTTAATAATGACGGTTTAAAACGTTAAAATTGAATAAAATTATTTATAAATTCTTATTATTGTTTCAACCTCTACATAGGTAATCATTACACTTATGTGTATCTGAGTTCCGGGTTTCTACAATTTTTTGTTTGATGGGAAATACAATGGTAAAATTTTGATAAGTTTATCCTTACTAATTGTAGATGTTTAGAATTTAAAAGTGCAAGCAATGATCCTAAATTTATTGATATAAAATAATCCTGTCACGAACTAGACGTAAATTGAAATTTCCATCTTCAAGCTGTTTCCAAAATGCCATTATATATTAAGCAAATAACTGCATTATTTTGTATAGTTCGAGTTGGACCAATTTGTACTTTAATTCTTACATTGATTTTATTATTATTAAAAATAATAAATGAACTTACTACAAATTAAAAAGTTTTTTATTAGTGCAAATAAATTTTTATTTTAAGTTACACCCCATAATTAATATTAATATTTATTTGGGTCTGTCTGATTGTTTAATTTCTCTTGGTACTCTGTTAACAAGTTGAATATGAATATTTTAATTTACCACTATTTTGTGACAGGAACGTATTGTAACAACAAAATTGTGCTCATTTGGATATGCTTTTTAATTCTATACATCTTTTGTATTTACAATTTTATTCTAAAATTAATAGGGAAGAACTTATTGTCAAATAAATGGTCATTCAACAAAAAATACTGGTCGAAATTAGATAAAGTCTAGGTCGGTTTAAAATAGTGGTTTTATCCACCTTGATTTAAACCGAACACCCTTTCGAACATGTATATTTTTCATTTTTACAATTAATAATATTTGATTAAAAATCGGAAAAATAGGTACTAGTTCATTTCTGATATATTTCACTATTTTTTGGAACATATTATACATTACGTGTATAACAAATAAAATATGAAATCGAAACCCTTATCTATTTGAACGCGAAAAGTCACGAAAATATTCAATGTATAGTATTAAATTCTACATTTTCAGTTAATTCCATAGTATAACATTCAAATTTAAAAATGTTCATTAAATGTAAATGTAATTTACATCGCCTTAAGTAAACATACCTTTGTAAAAAACTTATCCAATAAATACTCTCCATATTATTCCTTTTTTCTGGCTTAAGATTATTTCCTATTACTAATTATAATTATGACTGAATAAGAACCGATAATAATGGAAGAAACTTTCAGAACTCGTTTTTACAATAAAAAGGCTTTATTGGATAAAGTTCTGTAATATTTATTTTCTACATCAGTGTCGCCTTCTTCAGAATTTTTACTTATTTTTTTTTTATTCTGAAGAAGGCAACACACTGGTTTCGAGATGTTGATTCAATATTACAGAACTAGTACCCAATACAAACATTGTAAAAACTTATGTTTATTTTAGTACATTGACTTTAATCAGAATAATCAGGATGATTCCGTGAAAGATCTCGATTATCAGCCCCCCAGATGTTAGTATACAATTTATAATATTACAGAACTATACCCAATTAAAACATTGTAAAAACCTATAATGTTTATTTTAGAACGTTGACTTTAGTCAGAATAATCAGAATGATTCCATGAAAGATCCCAGTTATCAACCAAGTCCGTTTGATGTTAGTGTTCGACTTACAATATTACAGAACTATACCCAATAAAACCATTGTAAAAACCTATAACTTTATTCATAATGATCAGGATGATTCCGTGAAAGATCCCGATTATCAACCAATAAGTCCCTCTGATATTAGTATTCAACGTACAATATTAACAATTTATTTTAATAAATATACAGGATGTCCGTTTTTTGATACGCACCATTGGGATCTCGAGAACCGTAAGAGATACGAAGTCGGTTAAATTAGGGAAAAGTTGCCTCATAAGCATCTTAGATGTGTTTTTGTTTTTCCATTAAAATGCACAGGTACCTAGATAGAAGCGAAAATGTAAATTTTGCCAATTTCGTTTTTGGCTTATAACTTTTTTGTGCGAATTTATACAAGTTTCTAATTTGCACTTTTTTATAAAGAATTCACAACCGTCTTCAAAATTTTCATAGCTCGTACCGTTTTCGAGAAATTTATACTAACTTTCAATTTGCATGCAGAGCTCAAAGTTGTCTTTATTACTGTTGAATACAGATTTTTTTTCTGTTTCAAATGATATAAAACATATGTACATTAACATGAAAATTAACTGAGAAATTAAAAAATTATTGATTTTGAAGAATCTTTTGTTCCAAGCAAAGTTTGACAGGAGTTTAATTGTTACAAATTTTATGTGAAAATGCTGTAATTTTTAAATGAAGATATGCGGGACGTGTTAGAAATTTGTTATCCGCTTACAATTTGATGTATATAGTTATTCGTTATTTTTACATATAAAATATCTTAGTTTTATTCCTTGGTAACTAATTTTAAATTAAAATCGTTTTGAAATTGGTACTCAATTTATTCTTATAAACCTTTTTATATAAATGTATTCCTGTAAACTGTAAACCAATCTCAAATATTTTTTTAAATTGATTCAAATTTCTCAATACCGAGGAGATATGAAAAACCTTGTATAATTACAATAATTATTGCTAGTAGTTTTTTTCTTAATAGCTTATATGCTTTTAAAACTATTGAGAACGTAAACTATGATGATTTGAATTTGTTGAGCATAAGATTACCGACCATTTTATTAATCAGGATGCTCCCGAACTGAAAATAAGAGTATAGGACCTCAAAACAAGAAAATTTTCCTTTAATTTTCTTGTTTCTTGATCGGAGTATTTATAAATAAAAATAGAAATCAATTTTTTAAACTTAAAAATAAACAATGTCTTCATTAATTCCTGTGTAAAAAGTCCGTATCATTTAAACAAAGCTTTTGGATGTATTTTGTTTTGAGGTTCTAAATTAATATTTTAAATTGGGCTACTTCGGAAGCACCCTGTACAATCATTTATGTTAATTTTGATAATTGGTAAACGGTAATTATTTAATCGTAAGACATTTAGCAGCACGAATAAATCAAGGTAGCCCTGATTCGAGACCAAATAATGAAGTGAAATCATAAGTACGTGAAGTATCTGTGGCAACATTACTGGACGCTTTAATATCTATTAATTATATAGAGATGTATATAGCGGACGCTGTATAAGCGAGAAAATGAAATATATTTGTATATTTCGGACGCTCTAATGATACCTATGTAGAAGGACGCTTCAATGATGATTAAATTGAAATTTATTTTATTAAAAGCAATTAGTAATAAAAATATCAATTATTATAAGTTAATTCTGGAATATACTTGTACGAACATCTATTAAAATACTTTATACAACATTTAAAATAATCGGACGCTCGACAACCGGTTTTCGGAAAGACGCTCGGATGATAGTAAGATGTAAATATATATATATATATATATATATATATATATATATATATATATATATATATATATATATATATATAAGGGGTGTTAAGGGTACAGTAAGAAACGGTGTTTTCACTCCTAACGACATATTGAAGCCTGAAATACATTTCCAACACTTAAATCAACAATCAGATCCATTAGCAGCTGTTCAGCTTCTGCATTAATTGAAAATCGTGCTTGTGAATATTAAATATTTATTTACAAAAATCTGATGTGATCGGAACATTATCTTCCGTCAGTTTTATGTATTTTATACAAATTCCATATAGAAAGTTTCTTGCAAAAGATTCTATATTTCCAGTAAACTTGTAACACAAACACACTGTTTCAATTGCACTTGACACTTGATGCTGTTTCTATGGTTATAGCATAGCTAGCTGCTTTAAGAAATTCAATTTCTTTATAATTTTTTAACTCTATATCCATTGAATATGAAGCATAAAATGTAATTAAATCATATAGAGAATAAAATATTCTTTAATATTTATAACATTAAATGCGAAAGAATTATATTTGGTTAAAAGTTTTTTTCAAGAAAAACTGTTAAAATCTTTTGAATTAAAATATTAGAGTTATCGGATCCGAAAAAATGCCACACATACACATACACTCATACATAATACATACATACATACATACATACATACATACATACATACATACATACATACATACATACATACATACATACATACATACATACATACATACATACATACATACATAAATACATACATACATACATCATCTTAGAAATAGTAAAATCTTATTCTAGGGACCCTAAAATGTGCTTATTCATTAAAAACACATTACCGAATTTTTTGACCAAATATTAATACACTTACATATTTATAAGCTTCACATATTCACCATTATTTTTGTAAACGTCAAAAATTAATTTTTAGTTTTAAAATAAATTATGGTTCATTATGATGTAATATGTGTAATATGCTTATAATCTATAAAGTAAGTGACCAGCAATACTTATTGGAATCAACGAACACATACAAGACAAATTAATTTAACTATTAAAATTTTATATTTATGTACAGTGCATATTCAATCATATTTATGTGGGTGGACATAATAATGAAAATAAAATCTGATGTGACCAATACAGTACCTCCCGCCATTTACCTATGTATATAATTTTTATATTACTTTATAAATTTATCCATACAATATATAGAAAAAGTATTAAAGCAAATTTGTAGAAAATGGAATAATCTTTAATTTTTATAATAACAAATTGAGAAAAAATACATTTGAAGATATTTTTTGAAGAAAAACTATCTTGAGCTTCAAGTAAACTGCCATTTCCGGTTATCCGATTGCCACCAAAATCTAATCAGATATTTCCATATTAGAATAAGGTAGAAATACATGGTTTCAAAACTTTCTGAATGATAGTATTTGAGTTAAAGCGTATACAGGATCCACACACACACACACACAGACATCATCGTGAAAATGTTAAAAGTGGATTCTAGGGACCTTAAAACGTCATTTACCAAAATCTCGATATGCGATTTTTAGCACGATCCCTATATCTCCCTTACCAATGGTAGCGGGAGGTAAAAATATTTAAAAACTGTTGTGTTTAATATTGTGCTTAATAAATGTATAATATGTAATAAAAGTAGATTCAATTCAACCGTGTTTATTTCACATTAACATAATACAAAATTGACATATAAATACATAATAATTATTACTATGACTACCTAATTCACAAACTACTACAACTCGGCCATCCTGACAATTGTAATTAAAAAAATAAAATTACTAATAATTATTAACATCTTCATTTGTCCATTTTTTCATTAAATCAGGACTAACCACACCATTGTACGGAATTTGTGTCACTTGGTGTCCTTCAATATCCTGCACAACATAACGATCATTAGGTAATATGGCATTTATTACGTAAGGACCTTTAAATTTAGGTAATAGTTTCTTATTTATGCCTGGAACAGTAAAATTATTTTTAATCATTACGTAGTCTCCTACATTATATTGTGCAGGGGCTTTATGTCTTTTATTATAATATATTTTATTGAGTTCCTGTGATTTTATGATTGCTTGAGATGCTTTTTCTCTAATATCTTCCAAATTTCTATCAATAATTGTATCAGACTCGAACAATGATTTAAAACTATTAAGTTCTTTTCCTAACTGATGAGTACCAAATAATAACATGCTAGGTGTTGTATTAATTGATCTATTAAATGTATTATTTAAAATATACTCGACTTCTACTAATTTTTTATCCCAATTATTATTTTCCTGAATTTTAGCTAATATTTCGATTAGTGATCGGTTAATTCGCTCTGCTTGACCATTCGCCCGCGGCACCGATGTTGCTATTAAAGAATGATTAATATTATACTCTTTTAAAAAATTATTAAAATCACTAGACGTAAATGTAGAACTTCGATCAGAAATAATTCGACGAGGTTTACTATAATATTTAAAATATTCAGACAAATGTTTTTTAACTTCTTTTGTATTTGTAGTTTTTGTGGCATATAATTTTACAAACTTTGTAAACCCATCAACTACTAAAAATATGTACCGATTATTATTTGTTGTTTTCTGCAATGGGCCATTGTGATCAATGTGTAGCGTATCAAAAGGTGAACTTCCTTTTTCTAAATTATGTAAAAATCCTTCCACTTTACCGTGTTTTGGAGAAAACGTAATACATTTCAAGCAATTTGATATATATTTTTTTATTATTTCTTTCATATTTTTAAACCAATATGTACGCGTAATTAATTCTATGCTCTTGTCAACACCTACATGACCTATGTCATCATGGCATGTGCGAATTACATTATTAATCATACTTAAAGGAACACAAAATAAAAGTTTCCCCTTATGTTTTCGAAAAACTAACCCATTTCTAAGTTCATAATAATGATCCTCTTTATTCTCTAATAAATCTCTAACTTTAACTATTTCATTATCTTGACTTTGTTTAATTGCTAAATTTTTTTCGAATGAGTTTTCTTCAATGACTAAAATATTTCTACTCAAAGCGTCTACGTGTTTCATGTTTTCAGAATCTCTATGTTGAACAGTGTATTCAAAATTTTGTAAATAAAGTGCCCATCTACTAATTCGCGGATTAATGTCTTTCTTATTTAGTGTAAGTTTGAGAGCATTACAATCTGTAACAATAACAAATGGTATTCCTTGCAAATAAACCCTAAATCGTTCTAAAGCATAAATTATAGCGAGACATTCTAACTCAAAACTGAAATATCGTGATTCTGTGTTTGTTGTTCTTTTGCTAAAATAGAAAACAGGATGCATTTGCCCGTCTGACTGCCTCTGTAAAAGTATAGCACCAAAACCTAACGAACTAGCATCAGTGTGTAATTCTGTATAAGCTGTTGGGGAGTATATCGATAATATCGGAGATTTAATTAATTTATTTTGTAAAGTTTCAAAAGAATTTAATTCTGTAGGACCAAATTTAAAAATTGCATCCTTTTTGATTAAGTTATAAAGTGGTTTCGCAATAAATGCATAATTTCGTATGAATCTTCTAAAATAACTGGAAAGCCCTAAAAATCTGTGTACATCTTTATTATTTTGAGGTATAGGAAATTCTGTAACAGCTTTTATATTTTCTGGATTCATCTGTATACCATCTGAACTAATAATATATCCTAAATATTTTATACGATTTTGTAAGAATTTACATTTGTCAAATCTAAGTTCTAAATTGTTTTGTTTTAAAATATCAAATACTTCTTTCAAAATATTTAAATTTTCTTCAACACTTTCAGTAGCAATTAAAATATCATCGAGATATATTAAAATTTTGCCTGCATGGAGCAATTTCTGAAATACTAAATTTATAAAACGTTGAAAATTAGCCGGAGCATTAACTAGACCAAAAGGCATTTTCATATATTCATATTGTCCTTCAGGTGTACAAAATGCAGTGTATTTGATTGAATTTGTCGCCATTTTTACTTGATGAAATCCTGATTTTAAATCTAAACTACTGAAACAAGACTTGTTTGCTAGTCTGTCAAGAAGATCATCAATTAATGGTAATGGATATTTATCTTTAACTGTTATTTTATTTATTTCTCGATAATCTACACATAGTCGAATTTCATTATTTGGTTTGCGAACTAATACGATTGGACTTGCATATGGTGACGAACTTGCTCTAATTATATTCCGATCCAATAAATCATTAATAATATCCCGTACTTTTAATTTTTCTGACCACGATAATCGGCGAGGACTAAAACTGATCGGAGTTTCATTCATAAGAGATATTGTCATTTCGTACTTAAGACTTGTTTCATGCAGCGGAGAAGTTACATAATCATCTATAATTTGACACAAAATATTTCTATGGGATAAAGTAATAGCAGGATTGGTAATATTTTCAATAATATTATTTTTTAATTTATTATCATTCTCATCTAGTATGTCAATATTTAGCAAATTTTGACAACTATAACTGTCACTGGTACTGTCATTGTCAACGTCAAAATATTCAATAACTACAGACGAATTGAAATTAAATTTAATCAATAAACCCTTTGTTGACATAAAATTATGACCCAAAAGGGCCTCAAACGTCATAGTATCATCAGGAACGACGCCAAATTTACAAGGTATGCTTTTAAGGATACTATTAATTTGTAAATTAATGTTAACAAAGCCAAGTATATTTACTTTCGAGCCATTTATACCACCATAAGTGTTACTGGTTTTATTTTCTGACATATTAATATTTGAATAATGTTTTTTATAAGTGCTATATTTTATAATACTAATAACACTACCAGAGTCTATCAATGCACGAAAATTATTAAAATTAGTTTGAATTACTATGGTATACCTATCAAGTTCATTTTTAACTTCATCAATAACCATTGTACTTCCAGGTGCAGGAACTAGTTTCTTCACGGTTTGACAGTTCTGAGAAAAATGACCCATCTTCCCACAATTGTAGCAGGAACCCTTTTCTCTCTTCGGACGTCCACATGTAGATGCAAAATGTCCCTCTACGTTGCAATTGTAGCATCTAACCGTTGATTTTGATGTCAATTTGTCACTTGGAGAAGTGACACGGCCGCTGTCAAATTGATGAGGACGATTTTCGGTCAGTAAGTTCATTGTTTCAAGTAAATTCCACAATTCTTTATGACGAGATGCTAACGCTTGAGTTCTGAGTACGTAATTATCAATACCTTCTATCATATATTGAATTTTATCAGATTCAGGTAATTTTAATTTAGACATTAGCTTCAACTTTTCATGGAAGTAGGTTGAGAAGCTTTCACCTACTTTCCACCTCCTAACTTCCATTTTTCGTAATAGACTCACATGGCTTTCATAACTGCCAAAAAGTCGACGTAAATCTTCTTTTAGTTGTGGCCACGATTTTTTAATTATACCCGGAGAACAATTGTACCAATCTTTTGCTCTACCAGCTAGTTGTTTGGTAGCTAGCAATTTTATAATTGGATCGGACAGATTATAAGCATCTTTCACTTCATCAACTCTACTAATCCAGGCTGTTATATCTTCACTGTCTTCTCCAGAATAATGCGGTATTTGTACAGATATATCACTGTGACTTATCGTGTTATTTGAACATTCGAGTCTTGCTTGTAAGACAGCTTTCGTAGTAGCAGCAATAATTTCTTGAATGTTAATTATATTACTTTCAGTTACAGTTTCATTATCTTCAATAACTACATTAGTATCGGTATTCGCCATATTGAATTTCTCATCCCACTTCTGACTATTGTAATAAAAGTAGATTCAATTCAACCGTGTTTATTTCACATTAACATAATACAAAATTGACATATAAATACATAATAATTATTACTATGACTACCTAATTCACAAACTACTACAAATAATAGATATGAGACAGCATTAATATTAGTTCATTATATGACTACGCGATGGAAGTCTATTTTAAAGTGATGTAATTTATAATTAATTTTATTTCAATATTGGATCGTATATTGGAAATATATTAATATAAGCTATTAAAAAATAATATAAAATTGCTATATTTGATATAGCTATAACATATAAAAAAGAAACTGCAGTAGTTAGTGAATGATTAGATTAATAGATGGCACTGTAGTTAAAAATAATATTCATTATTAAATTTATTTAAAACAATTTCAAATATGTAGTAATATGTTAGTATTAGTAAATAAATAAGTTATTAAAAAAAATTAAAAAAAGTATGTAATAAAAAAAGTTTTCCAAAGCAGCGGAATAGAAACCCGATACGTTTATCTTATTTTCGACTGGGAGTGTGGCAAACTCCTATAATCTAGCTACTTGGAGGTCGGGTTCAGAGGATGGTTTGAGATCGGGAGTACTGCGGCTGGGTGGCCTACGTCGACTGGACGTCCGCACTAAGCCTGGCATCAATATGGTCGGTCTGGAGGAGTCCGGGCCGATCAGGTTGGCTAAGGAGGAGCGCACCGGGCCAGGGGGGAAACCCAGCAGCCAAAAGTCCCCGTGTCAGGCAGTAGTGGGATAGCGTTCGGGAGTGGATGCCTAGTCGTAGCCCGATTAACATAACTAGACCTGGACCTTTTGCACTAATTCCGTATTTTTTTAAAATAAAATAATTTACAATTTTATATTTCTGCTTAATATTACTTTTTCCAATGAGTTATTTTGCTTTCAATTTAATTTTAAATGGAATAAAAAGTTCAATTTCTCATCACTGTAACTAGAACCATGGTCTAGTCACAGAATAGAGACTTTATATAAAGTCTCTATTCTGTGGTCAAGTCATAACTAACTGGGAGAGTTCTGTGAGCCGGTGCTTTCAGTGTCAATCGGCTGAATGATTTGTAGCGAATAATGTTATAAATAATATGTACCTAATATAAGAAATTAATAAAAACAAATGTTTAACAATAGATAATCAAGACCATCGTTCGCATTATAATTATCATATTTTTTTAGTTTAGGTTTAGCAATTTTCATTATTGTAATCAAATTTTCATGATTGTACATTTGCATTTTTTATTGTAATTTGTAATTATTTATTATATTGTAATATAAAAATCTGATGTGACCAGCACAATACCTTCCGTTACAAATTCCATACATAAATTTTCTTGCATTAGATTCTATATTTCATACACAAACTATGCAAATTACACTTGACACAGATATTTTCTTCTTTTTTTGCTTTTGCCATTCGTTAAGGGTCGCTATATTTTATTTTCTTCTTTCACTTATTTCTGTTTTGCGTGTCGTCCTCATTTAGTTCCTTTTCTCTCAAGTCTTTCGCAATACAGTTCTTCCATCTTATCTTTGGTCTTCCTCTGTTTCGTCTACCTTCTATTACTAAGCTATGCATTCTTTCAATATATCTTCATCTCTCCTCATGAGATGTTCAAACCAATGTAATAGTCTCTCTTGTATCTTTCCACAAACTTCTATCACTTACACTACAAAAGAACTGCATTACGATTTCTCTTTTCATTATAAGTATTTAATAAATAAGATTCATTCTAAATAATTTAAAAAAAAACTAATTTCATATATTGATCTATTTATTGATTAATACATTTTTTATTCATATGTGTTGCTGGCGAATTTATCATCACTAAACGTTTATTTTCATATTCTTTAATGAAGTTTTTAATTGCAAATACATATATCATTATTATTAATTTTTTAAAGTTGTTAAAACATTCAATTAATAAATTCATACATTTAAACCAAATTTAACAATAAATCCTTGTTCTCCAAGATGAATTACTCAAATTCCGTTAGCTCTCAGCTTACAAAATACGTACATATATGCTAACTGTAAGTATTGGAAACTAGAACTTAATATGTGATTTTATCATGTATTAACTAAACGTTTATTTTCATATTCTTTAATGAAGTTTATAATTGCAAATACATATATCATTATTATTAATTGCCTCACCAAAATTTTCACGAGCCGCCACTGCTTCTATCACTCGAGCCATTTCCCTTATTCTTTCATTCCTTATCCTATCTTCCCCAATATCTATCTCAACTTCCTTATCTCTGTCACATTCATTTTATTTTCATTGGCACTGACATCTGTCAGTTTAAATTTTCTTAATATAGTAGCTGTTTCCATGGTTATAGCATAGATAGCTGATTAATAATATTTAATTTCTTTATAATTCTTTAACTCTATATCCATTGAATATGAAATATAAAATGCAATCAATTCGTATATATAACAATATTCTTTAATATTTGTAATAACCATGGATGTAGGAAATAATATGGAGAGAGCATAAACTTGAATTTCTGGCAAGGGGAATGTAACCCGGTGGGGACGGACGCAGGTACTTTATTAGTATACATTGTAGTGGGGATTCGTGAAACATCTAAAGAAAAACCAATATAAAACACGAAATATATCAAAAAGTCACAAATGGCAAACACATCTCCAACAAACGTAGACGTACAAAAACATGCAATGCACAATTGACAGCAATAACCTTGTAATTTCAAAATGACATGGGACACATTGTAGAGGGGGAAGCAGCTTCTCTAGCGATTGCAAATACTCCCTCCATATTATTCATACGTCCATGATAATAACATTAAATGTCAAAAAAATAATATTAATAGCGTTTCTTCAAGAAAAACTGTTAAAATCTTCAAATGAGGGTACTTCCGGTTGGCCAATTATAACCAAAATCTAATCAAGCCTGCATATGGATGTAAGGAAAAGGAATACGTAAATATTGAATTTTTTGGAATTCTAGTATTGGAGATATCGCGGGCGAAAATATAGTCGAAAACACATGCACATCCACATACACACACAAGCACACACACATACATACAGACATCATCATAAAAATAGTAAAGTCGTATTATAGGGATACTACTTAATACGTGCTTATTCAATGAAAACTCACTACCGAATTTTTTGACAAAAGACAATATCTTCCTTACTTAAAGGTAACGGAAAGTAAAATAATAATAATATAAGTAATAAAGGTATTAAAAAATTACTATATTAAAAATAGGGAGAACTTATATCGTCGATAAGTGTAAATGTACAATTAAAATGAGATTATGTATATTTGATTGAATAAATAAAACACTTGGTGTAGTTTCACAGCTTTATTAATTGCTTACAACGATCGTTTCGATCTTGCGATTGCAATTTTATTAGCCTAAATACTACAGATATTGCCACAAAAATATAAATACTTCGACAAGTACATTTACAAAACAGATATAGAAAAAAAAATCTGTTGTGGCCAGCACAATACCTTCCGTCAATCCTGTGTATAATGTATAAATTCCATACATAATTTTTCTTGTAAAAGATTCTAAATTTCCAGTAAAACTATTCAAATTGCACTTGACACTGACATCTTCTTCTTCTTTAACTTTTCCCATTCGTTAGAGGTCGCTATTTTTGCGTGTCGTTATCATTCAGTTCCTTTTCTCTCAAGTCTTCCGCAGTACAGTCCTTCCATCTTATCTTTGGTCTTCCTCAGTTTCTTCAACATCCTATTACTAAACTATTCATTCTTGTTCCAATATAATTTTTCTTTTCTCCTCATGACATGTTCAAACCAATCTAATCATATTTCTTGTATCTTTCTAGAAACTTGTAATACTAGAGTTATTTTCTTACCGTATCTTTCCGTATATTCCCCAATATCTACTTCAACATCCTCATATCTGCCACATTAATTTACTTTTTATTGATACTGACATCTGTCAATTTGAATTATATGAATATATTACTAGTTCCCAAGTTTGGCATAGCTGGCTGAATTATAAAATTTAATTTCTTTAAAATTCTTTAACTCTGTATCTATTGAATAAGAAGTATAAATTGTAATCAAATCGTATAGAGAATAATATATTCTTTAAGTTATAATAACGTTAAATGTCAATAAATCAAATTTAACTGTTAAATCTTCAAATGAGACTACTTCCGGTTGACCAATTATAACCAAAATCTAATCAGTTGTTCTTCTGGATGTAAACTTGAGGAATACGAAAAAAATATAATTTTTGGAATCGTGGTATTGAAGTTATGGAATCCGGAAATTTTGTTACACACACACAGACACACGGACACACAGACACACAGACACACAGACACACAGACACACAGACACACAGACACACATACATACAGACATCATCGTAAAAATGGTAAAATCGTATTATATGGACCCTAAAACGTGCTTATTCAGTAAAAACTCATCATTGAATTTTTTGACCAAAGACAATACCTTCCTTACCTAGAGGTGACGGAAGGTAAAAACTGGATTTGAAAAAGAAGAGGACAAAAGTATTGAAAATGAAAAAAGATACCGGGTCCGGATCTTTACCATAAAAAAGAGGACAAGTCCGGTGAAAAGAAAACGTCTGGTAATCTTATTGTTGGGAAGGAAAGGAAAAACATTATTAGACTTGGACATAAATATTCTGTGTTTTAGAATAATGCACGTGTAATAATGACAATTACAAACGACGCTTGCTATCAACCTGTCAGTAGTTATAGTAAAAGTATAATCAAAAGTATTATTTTATCTAGTGTATGTTCGTAAGTACATAGTTTCTTTTGTATTGTTATAAATAAATAAAATATATTTGTCTACGTCCACTAAGAAAAGTACGTATTTTCCGGATCATGCCGCGCAGTCGACAACCACGCCATCGAATAGCCGTAGCATCGAAAAACCGGTCCAACGAAAGTCGCCATGTCGACACCTACCCCCCACCACTGATCGTAGCGAGTGCGTGTCGCTCAGTCGACAACCACGCTATCGAATAGCCGTAGCATCGAAAAACCGTGCCATCGAAAGTCGCCACGTCGACACCTACCCCCCCACCACAGGCCGTAGCTACGAAAACCGTCACGTCGAAAATCGCCACGTCGACATCACCCCCCACCACTGACCGTAGCTACGATAGCCGTCACATCGAAAATCGCCACGTCGTATGTTTAAATATGTTTTAAAATAGGTGAAATATTTACCATTTTATTTTATAATGCAGATTTATAAATTTGTTTTAAATATTAGCAAAAAACAGTAACATGCTATTAGAATTGTTTTAAAATTTAACACCATACTAAAAACTAGATTGAAATAAGGAAAAAAATACATACTCGGTAAGTTTCACAAAATTTAAAAGATTCTTAATTGCAATTAAGAATTACAAGAACGAATTTTAAAATTCAGAATGCACACAAAGATCTAACTGTTCGTTCATAAGGTTATAGCCATTAAGAATAGCTTTCTTGATTTCGAAGGATTCCAGGACAGTTAATCTTGGCCTTTTCCTTTCACAATGCAGAATACTTAAATTGTCTTTATTACATGTATGTTGATTTTCTAATAAATTTTAGGCTACATTTGAATTGGTTTTATTGTTTTTAAAACTATTCATGTGTTCATCGGATCTAATGCTGAAATTACGAGCTGTTTGCCTAATATAATATAGTCACAATCATTGCAGTTTATTTGATAGATACCGTACTTTTTATAATTATTTTGGGACAAAATTTTATTGTTGACTAGTATTGTTTTCAAATTATTTTTATTATAGAAACCGCATTCTATATTAATTTTTCTTAGCTCAAAGGATCATTTTTCACTGAATTGAGTTATATATAAGTTCGTTTATATATATAAGTTCGTACCTCTCGCTAAGAGAGGTATTGAATTCATGCTAAAAATCTCATATTAATTTTAGTGAATAAGCACGTTTTAAGGTTCCTAGAATCCAATTATAAAAAAATTACGATGATGTCTGTGTGTGTGGATGTGTGTGTGTGTGTGTGTGTGTGTGTGTGTGTGTGTGTGTGTGTGTATGTGTGCGAAGACGTTGTAGGTACGATTTCTGAAATTCTATAAGACCAAAGACCTGTGTAACTACGGATTCCTCAATCTAATGAGAACATAGTTGAATAGGTTCTGGTAACAATTGGACAACCGGAAGTGGTAGTTTCTAAAAAAAATCTAAATATTATTTTTTGAAAATTTGTTACTGCAAATTATAAAGATAATTAAATTCTCAATCGGACACAATTAATTTTTTCATTATATGTCCTATAGGTTTAGAGATATAGTATATAATAATATAGAATAATCTGTTGTAATAAATCTCGTTGCCCAAAAAAGTCCATGGATATCAATTGAAATATTTAAATGTTTGTAATTGACAGATAAATGCAAATTGTCAGTGTCAAAAATTTGCATTACTGGAAGATTTTTCTGGGAGGTACGAGTACATTCAATATATCTTATTGTATTATTAATTAAATATGTTTTTTTTAAATTATAGGTATATTAATATTACATATATTCTTAAGAAATACTGCTAATACTGTCAATGAATTTGAAGAATTTTGAACATATTAGAAAAGTAGGACAAAATTCCTCATAGAACGAAAGAAGAGATAATTTCAATTATTTGTGTGTACAAGAAATGTTAAATTCGTTACTTACACGGCGCGAGCAGTCATGTGACTTTGTTGGCCTTGGCAAGCAGATATGAGGATCCGTGTCAGAATGACGGCTAGTAGTTATATACATAGATGTCAAAATTGTCTTAATTCATAATTTTTCATTCAAAATATTCTGCTATTTATTTGTTATGTGTGTATGTGTATCTCAACAAGGTATCTGATATAAAAAACTTATTATTGAAACAGGTGATTTTTATTGATCATAATATTTTTAGTCATAATAAAATAATTTATTTAATTAAAATAACTAACATGACATGTAAATATTACAGATATACTTCCAAAAAAAGAAATTTCATGGAAAAAAAAATGAAAAACCTTAGATTTTAAAAGTAAAACAAAACTAAAACATAATAATCTTTACACCATTGGAAAGAGAGAAAAATAAGTATTTTTTTAAAGTAAAAATCCAATATGGGCGCATTTAAAATAAGAAAGTTGCTATTAATATCTTGGAAACTGCCATCTTGAATTTTATTCTAACATCAGTTTAAGTTTTCCTCATCAAATCATGAAACTTTTATATGAAACTTTTTTTTTATATCTTTTACAATTACGGAGTTATTTGATATTTTCTAAAATCGTGATTTTCAATTTTTTTTTTGAATAACTTTCAAACTGTTCGGAATTTTAATTTGTTCTCAGCGGAATCTGAATGAGCTCTCAAAACTGTAATATTGCCTATTTAACCGACTTCGTAGCTCTTATAGTTTCGGAGCTCCCAATGGTAGCCTAATTAATTTGGGACATCTGTATACAGGTTGGTTGGTTTTTCATTGTCCAGCTTATATCTTCTGAAATATATAAGATACAAGAAAAAGTGAAATGTAGGAGTTGTCTAATACAACTTAATCCATAATTTAGCATACACATTTTTTCCATGGCCTACTAATTTTGTTTGATTTTTAAATGGAATAGCCTGTATATTTTTAAGGAAAGATTCAAAATCAATTTCCCTTTATAATGATTTATAAAAATAAGGGTTTGCTTTTAAATTATGCCTGATAAAGAAAATAATAAAATGATAATAGTTGGCTGTGATATTCTATTATTTACCTTGTACACATGTCATAGATCTAATAGTAGTGTTTATTAGTGAAAAAAACGTTGATAATAATAATAATAAATTTATTTATATAGTAATATCAGTAATAAACATTTTAGTCTTATTTTACCTGCGGCTGATCTTAGAAATATACCTAATAAGTAATAGCTTCAACTGTATGCCTTTTTAATTTTAAATATTTCATTTTGTGAGCCAAAATTCATGCAGAGTACAACGGATTTTATATATAATTTATAAATCGTCAGTTAAAAAAAATTATACCATAAACTTTTTATAACACAATAACCCAACGGCAAGGGTATGTAAATTATTTTGTATTTAATTGTAATATTACTGCTTTTATATTGTATATTCATACAGTTTTTCGGAGCAAGCATGTAACCATTTTATACATTTTACTATTTGTAAAACAAAAATTATTTTGAGTTTTGAGTATAAAATCTACGATGTCATTATATTTATAACACAGGTCTCCAAATTTTGACTATTAATCTCCAAATCAGGGCCGGCTCGCACATATTTGCCGCCTGAAGCGAGCGCTCAATTTGCCGCCCTTATATTTATTGCGTGTTGTAGTCGGAACAATAACAAAATAATATAAGTTTTATGTTTTATTATCACATAAAAATAACTTAAAAAATTAAATAACAAAATGAAGAAAAATAAAATATTTCAAGAATAATGAATGTATAAATTTAAAAAATATAAATGAACATATTTATGTTTATATACATTACATGAGTCTAACTTTTCTAGCTTTTTCTTTAGCCAAATCATCAATTATATCATCATAATTAATTAATTTTGCTTTATTCAATTAGTAATACTGTCAAATCTATGAGCCTTTCTTGGAACATTGACGAACGTAAATATTTTTTAATCAGTTTCAACTTGGAAAATGAACAACAATTATAGGCAGCGTTATTAGAATTCTTAAAGAAATAAATTAGGAAATTTTTCTGTCAAAGAATGTTTATCTATATAATTTAAAACATCTAAATCTAAAGGCGTCATTTCAACGCTTAAAATGTTTCTTATAATTAAAAATTCATTATACAAATTTAAAGGTTCAATATCATCTGTTAAATGAACATGCAAATCTTGACAATTTTTAAAAATGTCATCCAATTCTTTGTTAACAAGGGATGGCATGTTATATAAAAACTCAAAAATATTGCTGTGATTTTCTAGTTGTGAAAAACGTTCCTCAATTGAATTTATAGAGACGTCAATAATTACAATGAAAAATTCAATTTTAAATTTCTTAAGAGGATCTTCTATAGGTGTATCTCTGCCCTCATACGTAAATTGTTTTAATTTGCGACGAATTCTAATCGGACGTATTTGTTCAAATTTTGTCTCAATTTCCAATTCTGTCGCAATTTCTTTTAACGAACGTAACATTTGTTTAAAATTGTTTAAACGATAATCTTTCGAAAAAGAATGAATGTTTCTCAAAATTTTGACACATTCTGATAAAATTAAAGATTTTTTTTGTAATATTTTTGATCTTATGTTAATTTGCGACAAAATATCATGCCAAACTATAACACTACAAATAAACTTAAATTTTGAATTTTTGTCGGCCCAACATTTGCTTTTATATTTATTTAGTATCACTATCTGTATATTTATTTAAGGAAAGTTCTGTCAGTGCATCGTATATTTCTCCGATTTGATACCTGAGATAGCTTCTATACGGCTTTCCCATCGCGTTGCACAAATGTTATCTTACAATAAAAACACATTTTGAAATTTAAGACATTTTATTATTGGGTTGTATAATGTAAACTGTAACGAGCAACATGATGTTATAAAAATATTTTTCATCTCAAATGCCGCCCTAAAAAATATGCCGCCTGAAACATTCGCTTCACTGTTTCACCCCACGCGCCGGCCCTGCTCCAAATTATACCTCCATACAGATTTTTATCTTCTATTTAGCAATGTACGAAAAGGACATACTATACTGGTACATTTTCTGGATATACCTAACAGCTAATAAAATATTTTGTATAAACAATTAATCTCTATAAGTATTTTATTCTAATTTTTAGTATTGAGAGTGTTTAAATTTTAATACAATTCTAACAATAGAACCAATTCAAATGTAGCCTAACATTTATTAGAAAATCAACATACATGTAATAAAGACAATATAAGTATTCTACATTGTGAAAGGGAAAGGCCAAGATTAACATTCCTGGATTCCTTCAAAATCAAGGAAGCTATCCACAATGGCTATAACCTTATGAACGAACAGTTAGATCTTTGTCCATCTCCGATTCAGGAGTGTTTCATCTCTTCATTTCCTAGAATTCTTTAATCTTTGCACTATGTTTAACTTCCCTGTGTGAGCATTCTGAATTTTAAAATTCATTCTTGTAATTAATCTAATGATGGCAGCAACGCCGAAATTGCAATAAATAATCTTTTAAATTTTATGACACCTACCGAGTATGTATTTTTTTCCTTATTTCAATCTAGTTTTTAGTATTGATAATATTAAATTTTAAAACAATTCTAATAGCATGTTTCTGTTTTTCTCTAACATTTAAAACAAATTTATAAATCTGCATTACAAAATAAAATGGTAAATATTTCACCTATTTTAAAACATGTTTAAACATACAATATTATATACCTACACTATTTTTAAATACACACATATATTTGTTGTCTATAATATAATGTTTAACTGTTTTATATTTTGTAACATTAAAGTGTTTACAAAAATAGATATTTTATTCCATTTAAGAATTTGAGTAAATGCCATGACAAACTCGTACATGGCGGTGCCATCTAACGTAAATAATATGAAGTACAAACTATGTTATAGCGAGTCAGCTGAATTAACGTTTTGAAAGACTCAGTGGTGATTATGTGGGGGAGTCGGTGGTGGGGGTGATGTCGACGTGGCGACTTTCGATGTGACGGCTATCGTAGCTACGGTCAGTGGTGGGGGGTGATGTCGACGTGGCGACTTTCGACGTGACGGTTTTCGTAGCTACGGCCTGTGGTGGGGGGTAGGTGTCGACGTGGCGACTTTCGATGGCACGGTTTTTCGATGCTACGGCTATTCGATGGCGTGGTTGTCGACTGCGCGGCATGCTCCGATCGTAGCTACGATAGCCGTCACATCGAAATTCGTTACGTCGACATCACTCCCCACTACTGACTGTAACTACGATAGCCGTCACATCGAAAGTCACCACGTCGACATCACCCCCCCCCCCCCCCAACTAATCGCCACTGAGTCTTTCAAAACGTTAATTCAGCTGACTCGCTATAAAATAGTTTGTATTTCATATTATTTATGTTAGATAATACCATCATGTATGAGTATGCCATGGCATTTACTCGAATGATTAAATGAAAAAATATATATATATCTATTTTTGTCAACAATTTAATGTTCCAATGTAGCCTAGCATTTATTAGAAAATCAATATACATGTAATAAAAAATAAAGACAATTTAAGTATTCTGCATTGTGAAACGGAAAGGCCAAGATTAACTTTCCTGGAATCCTTCGAAATCAAGAAAGCTATTCACAATGGCTATAACCTTACGAACGGAGAGTTAGACCTTTGTCCATCTCCGATTCTGGATTGTTTAATCTCAGCATTCCCTAGAATTCTTTAATCTTTGCACTATGTTTAACCTCCCTGTGTGAGCATTCTGAATTTTAAAATTCATTCTTGTACTTCTTCTGATGATGGCAGCAACACCGAAATTTCAATAAAGAATCTTTTAAATTTTGTGAAACCTACCGAGTATGTATTTTTTTTCCTTATTTCAATCTAGTTTTTAGTATTGATAGTGTCAAATTTTAAAACAATTATAATAGCATGTTTCTGTTTTTCTCGAACATTTAAAACAAACTTATAAATCTGCAATATAAAATAAAATGGTATATATTTCACCTATTTTGAAATATATTTACACATACAATATTATATACCTACACTATTTTGTAATACACACATATATTTGTTGTCTATCATATAATGTTTAACTGTTTTACATTTTGTAACATTAAATTGTTCACAAAAATAGATATTTTTTTCCATTTAATAATTTGAGTAAATGCCATGACATACTCGAACATGGCGGTGTCATCTAACGTAAATAATATGAAGTACAAACTGATTAGGTGGGGGGTGATGTCGACGTGGCGACTTTCGATGTGACGGTTTTTGTAGCTACGGCCTGTGGTGGGGGGTAGGTGTCGACTTTCGATGGACCGGTTTTTCGATGCTACGGCTATTCGATGGCGTGGTTGTCGACTGCGCGACACGTACTCGTATTTTCATCAAAATACGTTCATAAAATATGGAAAATAACTTATAAACTTTCTATGTTCATTAAAAAAAAGTGCACATTTTCATTAAAATACGTTGGTAAAATGAGGAAAATAACTTTAGTTATTAAATGTAAATTAATAATTCAATAATAATCCTTTTAGGAAAAGTGATATAAAAGAACAGTGCAGATCTGTAGATGATGAAATCAACAATAAAAACTTATTCATGCGCGTAAATATTATTCATAATTATATTTTATAGATAATATACCTACTTTTAATGATTTGTTTTAGGGATAATAAGCAGTTTATATTTCCTTGATAAATGAAAACTGCTTTTTAATCTAATCAAATATATTAAATAGGATAGTGATTGATTTCATTGAAATGTAATTTAAATATTATAGTATTCCCTTGTCGTCAATACAGTCACATTGAGAACATTATAAATGTTTTTCATGTAAATAAATTAAAATATACGGAAATATATCATTGTAAAGATTAATATTTATAATGAGAGCTGTACTTTTGGGGATAAATGTACTGATTATTTTCCAATTAGGCAAATGTACTTATCAAGGTAAAATATTACCAATACGTGTTAATACGACTTGCATAACACAATTAAGTGAAGCAGTGTATAATTCAACTGTATTAATAGCTTCAAATTTAAAAATTCATTGGTCGTCATGGAATCCTTATCAAACAAATATAATCTTAACAAAGATGGCAAGTAAACTTCATAAACCAAATAAAATTGTCTACAATTATGTTGTAATCTATTTAAATTCTACATCTGATTTGAACAACTGGTTATTGTATCTAAGAAAAAATACGTATTGGAATCCTAGAGCTAATTTTATTGTGAATATCGTGCAGGCAGATAATATGACAAAAATTATTGAAATTTTCTGGAGTTATTACATTATAAATATTAATATAATAAAAAGTAACAATGTATATACATATTATCCATACAATAGTACAGATGGTACAATAAATGTTATTCCTTCTTTAATTTCACATTGTGACGATTTGTTGGAAGCATACTATCCAGAGAAAGTTCCTGCGAAATTTACAGGACATAAAATAAAAACATTGGCATATAAAATCCCTATATATACTAAGAATTTATATGGTAACCCCTATAACTCAAAAGAATCTGGAATAGAAATAACTTTATTTCAAACAATACTCGACAAACTAAACGTAACACACATTTTTTTGAACCATACATACAGTCATTGGGGTCTTCAAAAACCAAATGGCACTTATACTAATATGTACAAGGATCTGTACGATCGAAAAGCCGAACTGATGATAGGCCAGTGTCCATTTGAAAGAAATATGGTTTTTGATTTTGATAATACTATCACAATCTTTATGGATGGATTGCGATGGTTCGTGCCATCAGCTGCACGACTACCTGGATGGCAAAACATTGCCAAGATATACGAACCATTAGTTTGGCTTTTAATTCTTTGCAGTTTATTTCTAAACAGTCTGATATTGTTCTGTTTTGGACGTTTAAAAGAACGTTCTAATTCATTTACAAAGTTTTCTAACAACCTGCTGTCATCGTTTTATAGTTTACTGCAAGGAGGAGTTCAAATGCCAGAAAGTACAACAACAAAAATGGTATTCTATTCCTGGATTTTATATACATTGTTGATATGTACAGCTCTGCAAAGTAATTTAACCAGTGTGCTTACATCGTCTCAGTACGAACCACAAATTACTACTTTGCAAGAAGTTTTTGATAAAAAATTACACTTTGGTTTTGTTCCATCTCTAGTCAGATTTTTTAACAATGATCCCAGCGATGAATTTAGTATGTATATAGCTAGAAATTATGTGGAATGCTCCATGGATGGTGAGTCTTGTATAAACCGAACTGCTTTTCAAAGAGATTTAGCAGTTCTTAGAGGTTCTCAAATGACGATTTATCGAATGCAGGGAAAGTATATTAATGAAGATGGCAAAAGAATGATTTATGCTTTTCGGGATAAAATTTTAGTTCATACTCGTATGGTATTCTGTAAAGGACATCCTATGTACCACAAGTTTGACAAAATAATAATGTGGCTTGAGGACTTTGGTTTACTGAAGAAATTGGAAAGAGACGTAATACAACAAGAAAATCTCGTTACAGAACGTAGTATTCTTCCTTTATCTCTTAAAAATTTATCAGTATCTTTTGGGATTCTTATTGTTGGCTATTTATTAGCTATTATGACTTTTATTGGCGAAGTTATTTACAATAAATTTATTCTTAAATATTACAAATGTAAGCCTTTTAAAAACAAAGAAAATAAATAATTCATTTATAAGAAAATAAATTTTATCCGATATGTTTTACTTAATAATAACTATGGTGATTTAAAATTAATAATTATAATTCACGCTCAGGCGTATTCTATAACTAAGCGGTTAATTTTTAACAACTGGTTAAAATTATTATTCAATATTCTTATCAATTTGAAAATTAAAAATTTAAATTTTTGTTATATGCCGACTCGATTGGTGAAAATATTAAACGATTTGTTAAAAATTAACAATTGAGTTATAGAATACACCCAACGATGATACTAGCAAAGTAAGACTATAATTATTTATGCTATAAGGATCATTACGTCTTGATTCTCACTAGTACCATAATGAAGTTGAAAATAGTCACTACTATGATCAAGTAGTGTAAAAAAAAAAGTTGAGTGTGTTGATTGATATGTGGACGTGTAATTAGACATATAATAATAGCTATTTATATAATAAGTTGCGAAATGATAGTGTTTTAGGCACGCGACGTGAAATTTGTACGCACGAGCGTTAGCGAGTGGTACAACACGTTAACAAGAAATTGAAAGATTTCTTAGGGAGGCAGATGATGAATATTTATTAATGAAAGTATTCTTGATTGTTGGTATTTCTGGAGCTTGCAGAAAAGAAGAGCTTACCTATTTAAATGTGGAAGACATTGAAGATTCTACTTCTTTCATTAAAATTACTATTCCCAAAACAAAAACCAATATTTCAAGAATATTTGTAATAACTGGAGGTAATATGGATTGGCATAAATTTTGTGGAAGTTTTTCGCAAATATGCCAATCTACGCCCTTCCAATGTTAACCATCGACGATTTTTTATTTTCTACAGAAATTCAAGGTGTGCTGTGCAACAGGTATCAATACTATTGGTGCTGTACCAAAAAAGATCGCTGATTTTTTCGGTGTTCCAATGCTAGTGAGTATACAGGCCACTGTTTTAGACGGTGCTCTGCTACCTTCTTAGCTGATGCGGGAGCAAATATATCAACGCTCAAAAGACATGACATGGGGGTTGGCGTTCTACTTCTGTTGCGGAGGCATATATAGAGAATTCTATAGAAAATAAAAAGGAAATCGGAAAGAAGATTCTAGGGGAGAAAGAAAACACAGTCAAGAAGCTGAAATTATTCACAAATAATATTGTGGATACTGAATTATATTCACCTGGAACAAACGTTCAAGTACTTCAGGAGGAAGAAAAACCGATCGTTAAATCCTCAAATAATATTGAATTTAGTAATTTAACATCATGTATCATAAATATTTATAATAAATAAATAATTAATTATCAATTTCTTTAATTTTTCTTTACTTAAATGTGATTAGTTTTGCGCACTAGTGCTTAAAAGTAATTACTTTTAAACACTAGTGCGCAAAACAGAGTTATTTCGATACTAAAATAACAATGGAAAAGAAGTCATTATGAAACGAAATTATAAAAAGTATATTATGGTACTGCATTGTGTGAAATCACATTAAGTTGTACAGTCTATGGTTGTACAGTAAAATTTTTGAAAGATGTCCGATCAAGGGCACCTGTATCACGAACGAATTAACAAATAGGCATACATTTATCTCTTTCTTTTGCAAAGGCTGTAAGAGTGTGTGATAAGGATGGATATAACACGCTTGTCTTTCAAAAATTCATATTGTTTCGACTAAGTTAGGACATTCCATTTATAAACGATGCTCGTTGTTGATCATACTTTCGCTGTAACGTAAGTTTATTTATTAGTTCAGATACATTACCTGGATTCATAGCCGTACGTATAACGTTATATTCTGTCAGAGTCACTGACACTGACATTGTGTCAGTATCTTATTTTTAACATATTTGGTTTTAAATTTGCTTATAAACTTACTAGTTGACTTATTTTTGAATTTTGAATGCTTTTCCTGTAATATATATTTTTATAATAATAAAATAACAGTAGTATCTTACGTACCCTCATAAAAACTAAGCAAACGACACTACTGAATTTGTCATGATGGGCGGAGCAAAAATCTGAATTCATACAATTCGTAGACAACCTTGATCGGACATCTTTCAAAAATTTTACTGTACATATTTTCTGAGTAGAAACATTTAGCACGCAAACAAATAAATAATACAGAGAATAAATGAAATGCTAAAATCTGATATGGCCAACACAATACCTCCCACCATTTAATTTTTGTTAATTTAAATACATCATCATCATTACCGAAATCTGCGTACAAAGCACACCCAACCATGGGTAATATGTCGTGATGATATATTTATTTATTTTTTATTTAAATATGTACATACCTACATATTTACTAATACTAATGCTGGAAACTATATTAAGTTCCTCTCCATATAACTATTGTTCTGTTTACAATTTTCATTTTAAAACGTTACTACTATTAATTTGAAATGATTATTTTATTGACAGTGACATTTATCTGTCAGTTACATACATTTGAGCTGAACTGTGTAACCATGGAGTTGTGTTTAAAGCATAGGTTCCGGGATTTAATATTTATATTATTTTATAATGTTATCTATAAATAATATAGAAAAAGTATTAATGCAAACCTGTAGAAAATTTAATAATTTTTATAATAACGTAAATAGCAAAAAATAACATTTAAAGTTATTTTTTGAAGAAAAAATTAATTGAGCTTCAAGTAAAGTGCCATTTCCGGTTATCCGATTTACACCAAAAATCTAATGGCTGCTTTCCGTAATAGAATAAGGTAGAATTAAATGGTTTAAAATTTTTCTGAATGATACAGTATATGAGTTAGAGCGCCCAGAGGATCTACACTTATACCCATACACACACCCACAGATATTATCGTGAAAATGTTAAAACCGAATTGTAGGGCCCTTACACGTAGTCATTTACCAAAATCACGATACGTGTTTTTTTGCACGATCCCTATACCTCCCTTTCTAAGGGTAGTGGGAGGTAAAAATAGAAATACTGCATAGACAAAATCG
The DNA here is from genome assembly GCA_951394225.1 of Harpalus rufipes. Classification (NCBI taxonomy): domain Eukaryota; kingdom Metazoa; phylum Arthropoda; class Insecta; order Coleoptera; family Carabidae; genus Harpalus; species Harpalus rufipes. Next base: position 22,756,956 of record OX596283.1, read on the forward strand.
ATTTGCTTTATAGAAAAAATCTGATGTGGCCAGCACATTACCTTCCGTCATTTCTACGAACTTTGTATAAATTCCACACAGATTTTTTTTGCAAATGATTGTATAAGCACTTTCTTTTTAGCGGAGAAATTGAACTGATTTTATTTCGAACTAAACTACTAAAAAGAACAGTATGTTTTTTAAAATAAGAAGTAGAAAACAAAAACATATATAGCATTATATTTACTAAATAATAATCTGCTAAATTGGCTTGTGGCTATAATCCGTTGTATTACCTTATGTGTTTTGTTTTTGCCACATTAAATTATTTTACATTTTTATATTTCCAGTAAAATCATTTCGCAAAGATATGTAAATTTTATTTGACACTGACATCTGTCAATCATTAATATTTGAATATTCTGTTTCCATGGTGCAGCCTTTAGCAGTATAGGTTGCAAGATATTTCTTTATAATTCTTTATCTCTAAATTCATTGAATATGAAGAAAAAAATGTAATTAAATCAAATAGAAAATAGAATATTTTTTAATATTTTGAATGTTTTTACTGTAGGTAACATACATTTTTATAATAATAAAATAACAAAAATTGCTATATTTGATATAGCTATAACATATAAAAAAGAAATTGCAGTAGTTAATGAATGATTAGATTAATAGATGGCACTGTAGTTAAAAATAATATTATTCATTATTAAATTTATTTAAAACAATTTCAAATATATAGTAATATGTTGGTATTAGTAAATAAATAAGTTATTAAAAAAAATAAAAAAAAGTATGTAATAAAAAAAGTTTTCCAAATCAGCGGAATAGAAACCCGATATGTTTATCTTATTTTCGACTGGGAGTGTGGCGAATTCCTATAATCTAGCTACTTGGAGGTCGGGTTCAGAGGATGGTTTGAGGTCGGGAGTACTGCGGCTGGGTGGCCCACGTCGACTGGACGTCCGCATTAAGCCTGGCATCAATATGGTCGGTCTGGAGGAGTCCGGACCGATCAGGTTGGCTAAGGAGGGGCGCACCGGGCCAGGGGGGAAACCCAGCAGCCAAAAGTCCCCGTGTCAGGCAGTAGTGGGATAGCGTTCGGGAGTGGACGCCTAGTCGTAGCCCGATTAACATAACTAGACCTGGACCTTTTGCACTAATTTCGTATTTTTTTAAAATAAAATAATTTACAATTTTATTTTTCTGCTTAATTTTTAAGACATAATATTACTTTTTCCAATGAGTTATTTTGCTTTCAATTTAATTTTAAATGAAATAAAAAGTTCAAATTCTCATCACTGTAATTAGAACCATGGTCAAGTCATGACTAACTGGGAGAGTTCTGTGGGCCGGTGCTTTCAGTGTCAATCGGCTGAATGATTTGTAGCGAATAATGACATAAACAATTTGTACCTAATAAAAGAAATTAATAAAAACAAATGTTTAACAATAGATAATCAAGATCATCGTTCGCATTATAATTATCATATTTTTTTAGTTTCGGTTTAGCAATTTTCATTATTGTAATCAAATTTTCATAATTGTACATTTGCATTTTTTATTGTAATTTGTAATTATTTATTATATTGTAATAGAAAAATCTGATGTGACCAGCACAATACCTTCCGTTACAAATTCCATACATAAATTTTCTTGCAATAGATTCTATATTTCCAGTTATATTATTTCATACACAAAGTATGCAAATTGCACTTGACACTGACATTTTCTTCTTTTTTAGTTTTTCCCATTCGTTATGCCTAGGTCACACCTGTATGATTCTGTACGATGTACGAACTTGTTTTGTATGATGAAAAATAGAAGCGTTTCTATTTTCGTCGTACAGAATCATATGAAATATTTGCTACTAATTTCACGACTATGCATTTCAATACTAGTGGATCTCAATTCACTGTATTGTTTGACATTTGAGAATTTTAGGTTAATGTTTTTTTTAAATCTTGACTTTTCTTATCTTTATTTATAATCTGTTTAGTTTTTGTGTTGCTTTTTTGCATTAGTATTGTAGCTTTTATTATTAATTTTCTTTTCCTGTAGTAAACTGGTAATTTAGTAATATAATTTCCTTTATTTTATATCATATTTTGTTTTATTTAGCAATTCTTATTCCGTATTGTATATAATATTTCATATATTTATACTTATATCTACATTATATTTTTCTTCGGGATAATTAGTTTGTGAATGTGTTTATTTTGAATCAAGCAAATAGTCATTTTATAAACAATATTTGCATTGACGAACATGATATCGAGTAGTAGTTCCGACGAAACGTTCCTCCTTGGACGAAACCATAATTTTAATGTCTGCGTGTATGTTTATTAACAAAATAAAAAATCTGATGTGGACACCACATGACTTCCTTGTACGATTATTAAACTATATATATTTTTTTAATAATTAAATTACAAAATATTGACAGGCTTAAGCCAAGCCCGAGAAATATTTTGATACAGAACAAAAAATAATTCATTTACTACTATCATTATTAAATTAACATTAATCTAATCCGGTTCTTTCAAAAGAGAGTTTTGATTACAACAAAGAAATATTTGATTACAACAATGAATATGACTGATTTCACAATAAAAATATAATATTTATTATTGTACGAATCATAAAATTGCACGTATTTAACGTAATTTGACATGAGTTTTTTTTATTTTTTGTCCTAATCCATAGCAAGCTTTATTACAAAAACAAATAGTATATAATTTTTAAATTTACATATCTCGCTTATACAAAGGGCTAATTTAATAATACTTGATGTGCTAGACGCAGAAATTAATTCTCTGAAACTTTTATTTGAAGCATTTATTTCTAAAATCAAAATAAAATCATTTTATTCAAGAAAAACTGTTAACAACTTCAAGTAATGTACCACTTCCGGTTAACCTATTTTAACCAAAATCTATTATGTTATTTCGATTGACATAAAAGTCTTGTGTACCAAATTTGAAAAGTTTTGGATTATATTTTAAAACAGTTTTTCATTAAAATCTATTATAGGCTTCATGTAAAGTGCCACTTATGGAAATTGTGTAATAACCAGAAAGGGAGGTGCACAACTAGATGTTATAGGAGTCCTAAATACAAAATTTCAACTTTCTACGGCTTACCGTTTTTGAGTTATGCGAGATACGTACGTACGGACGTACGTACGTACATACGTACAGACGTCACGACTAAATTAGTCAAAATGGATTCAGGGATGATCAAAATGGATATTTCCGCTGAAATCTGAAAACCGAAATTTTTCGCGATTACAATACTTCCTTTACTTACGTACAAGGAAGTAAAAAGAAAAAGGTTTAAGAAGCGAAGATCTGTGTGGACCAAGAATGGGTTGAAAAAAAAATTATAAAACCAAGCGTCTCAAACATCCAAACAATAAACATGAATGAATGAACATAGGTTTAACAGTGTTCGAAAGCTTCGTCGTGAAATGAGTAATACATGGTATCATGTTGAATAATCTAAAGAAGATAACTTTTTCATATGGTTTTTGTCATACAAGTGTGACACCAGTGCCTATAGTTTTTCATCGTACATTTCGATTTTCATCGTACATCGTACAGAATCATACAGGTGTGACCTAGGCATTAGGGGTCGCTATATTTTATTTTCTTCTTTCACTTATTTCTGTTTTGCGTGTCAACCGGAAGTACCCTCATTTAAAGATTTTAACAGTTTTTCTTGAAAAAATCAGTTAAATGTTATTATAACTTAAAGAATATATTATTGTCTATACGATTTGATTGCATTTTATATTTGATATACAACAGATGTAGAGTTAAAGAAGAATAACGATAATAAATTTTATATAAATTTCATAATTCAGCCAGCTATGCTAACTTAACCATGGAATCTGCTAATATATTCAGGTAATTCAAATTTACAGATGTCAGTATCAATAAAATGTAAATCAATAAAAGAATAAGGGAAGTAACTCTAGTGTTAGAAGTTTCTAGATATAAGAGACGATTACATTGGTTTGTACATGTCATGAGGAGAGATGAATATAAATAGAAGGTGGAAGAAACATACGAAGAGCAAATATAAGATGAAAAGACTGTATTGTAGAAGACTTGAGAGAAAAGGAACTGAATGAGGTCGACACGGAAAACAAAAATGAGTGGAAGAAAATAAAAAATAGCGACCCCCTAACGAATGGGAAAAACTAAAGAAGAAGAAGAAGATGTCAGTGTCAAGTGCAATTTGCATAGTTCGTTTATGAAATAACTTTACTGGAAATATAGGATCTTTTGCAAGAAAATTTATGTATGGGGCGCGTGCAGTAACATGACTGACCCGTATCAAAATCACAGCAATTAATTATGTCCATAACTGACAAGTTATGGACATAATTTTTCAACCAAAATTTCATAATTTTCTTATTTCATGTGGTTTGTTTGTTATCAGGAGTATGGCATTCAGTTGCCGAGAAAGGGAATCACATAATACCAAAAATTTATAATCTTTTGCAAGAAAATTTATGTATGGAATTTGTACATAATACACAGGATTGACGGAAGGTATTGTGCTGGCCACATCAGATTATTTTAAATATATATCATCACGGCATATTACCCATTGCTGGGTGTGCCAATCTGCTGTTTTCACATACCAATAATAATGATATATTCGAACCATGCGGGCGTTTACTAGACTTCACCACAGGCACTTGCTGACGTGGATAGTCACCAACCACTGGGATATTTTTGTTCCATTTAAAATTCGGCATATTTCGGTCGATATCGTTAATTTAATTTGTTATTATACTTCTTATGGAAAATAAATCCCGTATTCTTTTAAAACTATTTCCACCATAATTATTTATAAAAAAGACACGTTCCTCATTCGAATATATATTAATTACATATTTAACTACAGAAAAAAAAATTAAAGATGTATAATCAAGGTCATTTACGAATTGATTGAATTAAGATTTTAGTTCAGTAGTGTCGTTTTCTTAGTTTTTATGAGGGTACATAAGATACTACTGTTATTTTATTATTATAAAAACATATGTTACAATAAAAGCATTCAAAAATAAATCAACTGGTAAGATAGTCAGATAGTCAGTGATACTGACAGAAAATAACGTTATTCGTACGGCTATGAATCAAGGTAATGTATCTGAATTAATATATAAGCATACGTTACAGCGAAAGTATTATCAAAAACGAGCATCATTTTAAAGTCGAATGTCTTAACTTAGTCGAAACAATATGAATTTTTGAAAGACAAATGTGTTATATCCATCTTTATCGCACACGCTTATAGCCTTTCCAAGGAGATAAATGTATGCCAATTTGTTAATTCGTTTTCTTAGTTTTTATGGGGGTACATAAGATACTACTGTTATTGTATTATTATAAAAATGTATGTTACGGTAAAAGCATTCAAAATTTAAGTCAACTGAAAATAGTAAATTTATATTCTAGGGACCCCAAAACGTGCTTATTCATTAAAAATTCATCATCGAATTTTTGACCAAAGACAATACCTTCTTTACCTAAAGGTGACGGAAGGTAATCAAATATAATTTTATTTTAATATTTAATTATTCATTTAATTTACTCGCGTCATTATCTAATAATCACGCCACTGCCGGTCCGCCAGTCTTATGTTTCTTGTCAACAAACTAGCCATCTTTTTATGTTATTGAAGTATCGTGCATATTTTAATAATGAAATATTGTTGTAAATGGTTGCAAATTAGCAACAATAGTAAGTTTAAACAATAGTTTAACTGTTTTAATAGTTATCTATGCTGATAATATGTTTTATTAATTATTATTGAATTACTTGTGTTTTAAAATAAATTATTTTTTTGTTCCAGAGTTCCAGTGAATGAAAAAATGTCTTGGAGGACCGATCCGTATTGGAGTTTTCTGTTTCAAGCAGTCGTCCTGGGATAACTGAGCCATGTAGCTGATTTTTCTTGCTGGTGGGTGAGTTGTGTTCATCAATGTGAGTCGTTATATTATGTGTCTCTCTTCTCTGTCGCTTTTTTGCTATTTTCTTTGAGCATAACACAAATGTAAATTCATTTTTCTCGTGAAAATATGATTTATGTTGTTGAATTTAATTCAAATAATTATATTTCCTTCTACATTTCTTTTCCAAGGCACATTGTGAATATTTATCTATGTGAATATACCGGGCGTCGTAACTCGTTACAATATCGTAAATAAATCGGTGAAACTTAGTTTTTTTTTAGAATTAGTTTAAATAAATATCCGTACGGTTTACAATGCAGGGTTCCAGCGAAGTTTCCAAGGAATGTAAAGGCTGGTTTAAGCTTTTGATCAATAGCAGGGCTTGTCTAAAGCTTTGTTTAAGGCTTTAAGGATTTTAAGGCCAATCTACAACCACAAGAAGGCAACAATAGTTAGAATTATTTTAATTAAAATCGCGATTATTTTTTTTGCTAATATTACATTAAAATTAAATTCATTTGCATTTTAAAGTTAGGGTAAAATATAAGTAAAATTTTGCCGATACTTTTTCGGGTTCGGGTCGGTTTCCGCGTTATTTAAGGACAGGGTAGCCTAGTTTTTATTTGGAGTGTCTACCCCATTATTTAATTTAATACTACACATGATTAGTTGTGAAATAAATGGCCAGAAATGTAAAATACTCGCGTTCAAAACTAAACCTAAAATTTGTTGTATTTTTTTTAAATAGATTTGTTTTTAAGTTTAGATTCAAAAGTATTCAATAGACTTACATTGTATAATTATTTAAAAACGTACACATATTGTAATATTTAAATTTATTTGAGTTTAATTCAATCAATTGTAGTAAATAATTAAAAAATGGACATTTCATTTAAAAACGAAACTACATACATATATAAATGATCTATAGCACCGACTGTAGATCTAAGTACATTAGGTTTTCGCGATTTCAGGTGAAGAAAACATCATGTGACGAAAACAGGTGAAAAACAGCCCCTCCCCCCTGCATGATTTTGATTTTTTTTCTGTTTTCCTTCTTAACTATCCAAGCAGCTCTTACTAGTATGCCCCTTTTAGATTAGAGTCAGTTTTCCAAGGGCGACTGGGACCCATTACTCTATTACTCAGTTGTTCCTTTCGCTGCTCCTCTCTGGGATAAGACAGTGGGGCCTATGGGAAGGTTGCTCTCCTCAAACTAGGGTCCGCCGGACTGAATAACTCCCTGTTCTGATTTCCAGTTTTTGTAATAAATAAATATATATCATCACAGCATGGTGAGTGATGACATATTCGTTCCATGCGGGCGCTTACGAGGCGTCGCCCCACGGACACTCATCGCTGGGATGGAGACTGCAGCAAAGAAGGCGCTCTTGTGCCATTGGAACAGATACACTAAATTATAATTAGATTCAATTAAATTTGCAGTTGAAGTTAAATGTACTTATTTATGTATGTATATTATGTATTTGTGGTTAGGGCGTGAGCAGTTTAAACGGGGCCTCCTGAGCTAACTTTTCTATTTCAGATGCCCAGCCGTTAGGCAGTTGGGCGAAAGCCCCTAGACACTTTACACAACTCGACACCGTCATGGAGTACACACTGTTAGACCCCCCCCCATTAATGTATATTTATTTATGTGTATTTAGTTTTAAGTTTTATCAGGAGGCCCACATCCTCATTTATTTATTTATGTGTTTTATATGTATGTATTTATGTGTATTTCTTAGCTAAAATATAGGTAGGATGTTTCAAAACAATAATAATAATAATAATAATAAAGTATCTAATTGCGATAAAATATAACTTAAACTGCATCGAAAAGGTCGAAAATTGCACTTACTTTTTCAGTTAAAATGTACCATAAATATTTCTTGTTGCACGCTTATGTATACGAAATGAAGTTATCTGCAATTATAAAATTATATCAGACGTCTTATAAATGACCTTGAATAGTCATCTTTCGTGAACTAAACTGTTCCATCCTCTTGGCATTTTTAATATTAAATTTTTTAAATTTGATCAACAATAATTTGAAAGAGTACAATGCAGGAAATTGTTAGACGTTATTATCCATTCCTTCATTTATTTCCTATATTGTACACATGTACAATGCAGAAAATGGTTAAAACATTATCCATTCTTTTATTATTATTATTAGCTTATGGCATTACATACACAATAAATATTATACACATGTACATATAACATTATTATTTATCATTAATAATTTTCATAAAGTCCAGGATAGGACTCAAGCAATTTATTTGAATTAATCTTTAATTAACAGTTAATATTTGAGGGTGAAATGGATCGGATTAATTACATGTACAGTGTACGATAACTCCAAACTAGATTCCCAAAAAATATTTACGTATTCCTTTTCCTTAAATCCATATGCAAACTTGATTAGATTCTAATTATAATTGGTCAACCGGAAGTACCTTCATTTTTCTTGAAAAAACTCCGTTAAATATTTTTTCACATTTAATGTTATTATAAATATTAAAGAATATTTTATTCTCTAAGTGAATTGATTACATTTCATACTTCATTTCATTGGATATAGAGTTAAAGAATTATAAAGGAATTAAATTTCATAAAGCAGCCATAGCTATGCAATAACCTTGGAAACAGCTACTATATTAAGAAAATTATAATTGAAAAATGTCAGAGTGAAGTGCAATTGACATAGTATGTTTGTGTTATAATTTTACTGGAGAATACTTCGACAGAAATTTTCTGTAAGGAATTTGTACAAAATACATAGAACTGACGGAAGGTAATGTGCTGGCCACATCATATTTTTTTTGAATGTGTTAATACAGTAAAATGATATTGTGTAATGCTCCAGAGATGAAATTTTCTTCTTGAAATCAACTATTATAACTTTGAAACTGTGCTTCAGAGGACATAATCGTGTCACATGTCAGTTTAAATTATTGTTTAATTTTTTTAAATGAAGGTACACAAACAATCCTTAAAGTAGCTTTAATCAATTTCACAATATGAATAATGCATGGCCGCCTGGGAATCTTATTAATTTAAAACTTTATATATTTATCAAAAAAAATTGGTATGAGGATACGAAAATATATCATTCATTCAAAATTTAAATATCTAATGTGGCCAACACATGACCTCTTGCTATTTTCATTTTATGTTACATAAATAAATAAATATATCGTCACGGCATATTATCCATTGCTGGGTGTGCCAATCTACTTTGTACGAATATATCGGGAAATGATGAAATATTTGTACCGTGCGTGGACGCTTACCAGGTGTCACCTCACGGGCACTCATTGCTGTCATGGAAGGTGCATCATGAGTCAATTTTGTGCCATTAAAATTCGGGTCATAATTAACGAATTTAACATTTCTTGTACACACAAATAATTCAAATTGTATCTATTCTTTCGTTCTATGAGAAATTTTCTCCTACTCTTCTAATATATTCAAAATTCTTTATATTCATTGACGGTATTAGCGGTATTTCTTAAGGATATATGTAATATTAATATACCTATAATTTTAAATATTTAATTAGTAATACAATAAGAAATTTTAAATGTCCTTCCCAGAAAAAGGTTTCTGTAATGTTAATAAAACTGTTGATTTTTGACACTGACATTTTGCATTTATCTGTCAATTATAAACATTTCAATATCTCAACTGGTTTCCATGGATTTGTTTGGGAAGCGAGATTTATTACAACAGATTATTCTATATTATTATATCTCTAAATCTATAGAAGATATAATATTTTTTTAAATGTATCAGATTGAGAATTAAAAAGATCTTTATTATTGTATTAACATAAATTTTCAAAAAATAATATTTAGAACAGAGAAACGTATTCTCTATTCGATTTAATTATATTTTTTTCTTAATATTCAATGAATTTAGAGATAAAAATTATAAAGAAATATCTTGCACTGAGTCAGTATATTATTTTTTACATATTTGGTTTTACTTTTGCTAATAAACTTACCAGTTGATTTAGTTTTGAATTTTGAATGCTTTTACTGTAGGTAACATTCATTTTTATAATAATAAAATAAAAGTATCTCACATTTAGTGGCATTTAATATAAGGCAGTATTTCAAACCGGTTAATTTACCAGGCTTAATAACCGATTTGGCAACTATTAAACTGTCCTTAAACCGGTTTACAGACAAAAACTTTTACCCGGTATTTTATTCAATTTCCTGCCTGCCATAAAATTATAGATATTGTAAAATAGCTTATTATAACATATTAATATAAAACAAATTCATAATTTGTATCGTACATTACAAAAACATAAAAATAAATTCATTTTTCTTTCGTCTGAAATAAATACATTTTTACATATTTCAAATGAATATGTTGGTGAATCACGTGACCACCAACCAATCTATTTCGACCAATCCTAGCCTTCTTCCTCAAAGCATTGCAGTCTGGGAAAAGACGCTATGTAATGGCAATAAACAATGTTGCAGACACGTGCGAGATATAAAACTGATACAAAAGGAAAAACTGATGAAACCGTGCCAGAAATGTGATAATAATTGTTATTATGTCTTTATTATTATCATGATATAGTTTTTGAAGTCCTGTCGAACCTGAAATCAACATATTTCAAGCAAATTTTTTTATGAAACACGTGGTTTTGGTTGAACTGTTTTGTGCATGTTTGCAGAGTTTTGTTTTGAACGGTGAGTCTAAAATTAAAATTTTCTTATGCAATTTTATTGAACTGTGAATTGAATATGTCTACAAATATCCGTACAATATAATTTGTTTTAATAGGAGTAATTTCAATGAATATTCAATTTCAAGTTTTATATTAATACGAAATTGTGATTATTTTTATGAATTTGGTCAAATTTCAATCTATTTAATTGTGATCTAGTTGATGGCAGTTAGGGTTGAAGATAGGGATTTAATATATATAAATTTTATGTAATTTCCTAATCTCCTGTTCATTTTACGGGAAATACTATACAGTGCAAACTAATTCAGAATTAAAATTGTTTATACATTTTTTATTATTTTTTTGTTTATTAATAATTTTAAAAATAAATTATATTTTTGTTAATTAGTAGCAATAGCCAAGGCATTTGTTTTCTTGTTTCTAAATAAATAAATGACATTGCTGGATTGGCCAATCTGCTTTGTTTGTACATAGATATCAGTAATAATGATGATATAAGTATACTCATTGCTGACGTGGAGAGTGCACCACAGAGATAAAAACTGTTTAGTGCAAAGTTATTCAGAATTTAAAGTTACATACAAAACTGTTTTTACATTTTTTATTGTTTTTGATTTTTTTAAATAATTTTATGAATAAATTTCATAATTTCTGTTAGTAGCAATACCGCAATAGCTAAGACATTTGTTTTTTTTTTTGTTTTTAAATATATAAATATATGTCATCACGGCATAGTACCCATTGCTGGGTGTGCCAATCTACTTTGTACACATACCGATAATAATGATGATTATCGTACCATATACGGGCGTTTATTAGACTTGACTACAGGCACAGTCACCACAGGGACACTTTTGTTCCATTTAAAATTCGGCATAATTTTGGAGTCGGTCGGGATCGTTAAATTAATTTATTTTCATACTTTTTATGGAAAATAAATCCCGTATTCTTCTAAAACTATTTGCACCATAATTATTTATAATAAAGACACGTTCCTCATTCGAATAAACATTATGTAACTACAGGGAAAAAAATTGAAGATGTCTGATCAAGGTCATTTACGAATTGAATGAATTAAGATTTTAGCTCCGCCCATTTTGTTAAATTCATGAGGGTACATAAGATACTACTGTTATTTTATTAAAATAAAAATGTATGTTTCAGTAAAAGCATTCAAAATTCAAAACTAAGTCAACTGGTAAGTTTATTAGCAAATGTAAAACCAAATATATAAAAAATAAGATACTGACACAGTGTCAGTGACACTGACAGAAAATATCGTTATTCGTACGGCTATGAATCAAGGTAATATAACTGAATTAATAAATAAACTTACTTTACAGTTTACAGCGAAAGTATTGTCAACAACGAGAATCGTTTTAAAATAAAATGTCCTAACTCGGTCGAAACAATATGAATTTTTAAAAGACAAGCGTGTTATATCCATCCTTATAGCACATGCTTGGAATCTTTGCAAATAGGAGGGATAAATGTATGCCAATTTGTTAATTCATTCATGATATAGATGACCTTGATCGGACATCTTTAAAAAAAATTACTCTGTATATAAAAAATCTGATATGGCCAGCGCATTACCTTCCGTCATTTCTACGCATTTTGTATGAATTCCACAGATTTTTTTTGCAAATGATTGTTAGGCGCTTTCTTTTTAGGGGAGAAATGAACTGATTTTATTTCGTACTGACCTGAACTACTCCTAAAAAGAACAGTATGTTTTTTACAATAAGAAATAGAAAATAAAAACATATATAGCATTATATTTAATTTACAACATAATTATCTGCTGAATTGGCTTGTGGCCATAATCCGTTGTATTACCTTATGTGTTTTGTTTTTGCCACATTAAATTATTTTACATTTTTATTTCGCAAAGATATGTAAATTTTATTTGACACTGATATCAATCAATCAGTAATATTTAAATATTCTGTTTCCATGGTGCAGCCTTTAGCAGTATAGGTTGCAAGATATTTCTTTATAATTCCTTATCTCTAAATTCATTGATGAAAAATATAATTAAATCGAATAGAAAAAAGAATATTTTTTTTAATATTTATAACATAAAATGTCAAAAATGGTTACCTAAAGGTGACGGAAGGTAATAAAATAAAATTTTATTTTAAAATTTAATTATTCATTTAATACCGTCATTATCTAATAACCACGCCACTGTCGGTTCGCCAGTCTTATGTTTCGTCAACAAACACAACATCTTTGTTATGTTATTGAAGTTTTTTTTTTTTCTCTTCCTTGGCTTGTGTTATTAGGAGACATGCTTGCCATTTACTCCTGTTCTATACGTTTCTATTTTGTATAATTTTATATTTCTATTCCGCACTGTACAATGTAATTAAACAATGATAAGCAAAGTTGGGATTTCGGATTTGATGTAATAGTGTGAATATTTACCGGTAGTGTATGGTATGTTTTAATTATATCTAAGTGGAAGGTTCTTTGTGCCATAATATATTTGTTACAATTAAATACAAGATGGTTTATGTCTGCTGCTTGTCCACATTCACATTTGTCTGATTCTATGATTCCTAATTTGTGTAAGTGGGCGGGAGTTTTTGTGTGTGTGCATCTTATTCTAGCTAATGTTGTTATATATTTTCTTGTCATGCGTTTGTTGACCCAATTTTCTTTGGGGATTTTTGGGTTATACTCTAGAAATATTTTTCCCGTCGTTTCACTTTTTTGTATATACCATTGTTGCCACTCATTCATCATTTTCTCCTTGATGATATTTATTGCGTCAAATATTGTCAGGTGGATATTAATTTCTTGTCCGGTGAGGTGTCCTTCGTTGGCTGATTCATTTGCCTTCTCGTTCCCTCCCGGTACCCAAAGAAATTCTATATGGTTGTTTTGATCAGAAAGCTTTTTAGCAAGATTTTTAATTTTATATATAATGGGTAGGCTCTTCGTGTCTAATTTGTTGGTTAAGCTCTCTAAAACAGCTTTTGAGTCTGTAACTACGAGCATTTTTTTGTTATGGCATGTTACAAGGTTTTCTAACGAATGAAAGATTGCTAAAGCTTCGGTGTTGTATGAACTGATCAGGTGATTAATTCTATACATTGTGGTGGTGTTGCTGTATTCTTTGAATATGGCAAAGCTGCTAGAATTTTTATTGCGATGGACAGATCCATCTGTATAAATTATTTCGTCCCACTGTTTGTCGTTAATATATTCCATAAATTTGTTTTTCGTCATATAACCCGGTTCCGATTTATTAAATTGGTTACAATTAACATTAGTTTGGAACCAGTTAATTATTAGATCGTATTTAAATATAGGCATCACTTGAAATGTTTCTATGTTAATTGTGTTTAATTCCTGGTGGCTGTCAGATAATATCGGTTTGTTCCTTTTATTCCAGTAGTTAGAGTTAGAATAGTTTGTAATGTCCTTGATTTTATCTATTAGTAAAACATTATTGGATTGCATGTTTTTAAGGTAGAATTTATTGGAGATATATTTTCTTCGAATATGTAGTGGCGGTTCTCCAGCTTCAAAATTGAGAATTTGCGTTGGAGTGCTTTTCATGTGCCCCAAGCATATTCTTAATGCTGCATATTGAATGTTGTCTAGTTTTTTACCTCTCGCTAAGAGAGGTATTGCATTCATGCTAAAAATCGCATATCCAGATTTTATTGTATAAGCACGTTTTAAGGTCCCTACAATCCGATTTTAACATTTTTACGATGATGTCTGTGTGTGTGTGTGTGTGTGTGTGTGTGTGGATGTATGTGTGTGTGTGTGTATGTATGTAGGATGTTGGAAGGACGGTTACTCAAAAACTATAAGACTTTAAATTTGTTTAACTACGTATTTCCCAATCGGACATTCATGGGAAGATCTGAAAAGGTTTTGGTAACAATTGGACAACCGGAAGTAGAAGATTCTTGAAAAAAAATCTTCTAAATATTATTTTTTGAAAATTTTTCTTGATAATATTAAAGAAAAATAAATTCTCTTTCTGATAAATTTAAATATTTTTATATATATTCTATAGATTTAGAGATAAAAGGAATATAATATATAAAATAAACTGTTGTAATTAATTTTACAACCGAAAGGATGCCATGAAAAATAGTTGAAAATTTTAATTATTTGTGACAGATAAATGTCAGTGTCAGAAATAATGAGTAACGAAAGAAAAATTTACTTGGAGAATCCCTTAATTCTTGATCTGTCTCTATTATGGAGATGACAAGTCTAGGTTGAAGGACTTAAATTTGTTTCAAACATTATGGGACAATGTACACCAGCACTGTAGACTAGAGTAACTTTGAATTGCGAAAAAGCTATCAAATTCTTCTCAAGTAAGTTGTAAATATTGACAAAATTACACATCAATATAAGAATAATCGGAGTGCAATCTATCCGTCACTTTATTAAAGGGAATTAGTGTTATTTAGATATAACAAGTATGAAAAAATAAAATGTAAAAGAAGATATGTAAGAATAGATGCACAATCCAGATATATACATTTTAGACCGCCCAAAATTAATGTTTTTACTAGAAGAATATGAAGTTAGAGTAAACAAGGTTGTTCGAATTGAAAATTGCTGTTACCAGCCTAATATTTATATATGGTAAACTCTACTTTGTAATTTATTGTAACATAATTTATGGTAAAATATCTTTATGTTGAGACATGCTATTATTGAATAATAAATAAGTTTATACGTCATAGATTTATATGAATATATTATTTGTATTTATAAAAATATTCTTTGCTTTATGCATACAGCCAGGTAAAATATACGGCGAGAGGTTATGTGCTGGCCACATCAGATTTTTTAAGTTTGTATTGGATGCTGTACTTATCAGAGTGGCTGGATAGTCTAAGTGCGGCCGTATTAGAGCTTTATAGAGTAATAGTAATGTAGAGGGATGTGCTCCCCATTTGTAGCCAGCTACACATCGCATTAAATTAATTCCTTTATGACATTTGTTAGCCACTTCTCTGACTTCTTTTACCCATATAGATTTCGCATCAAACCAGACTCCAAGGAATTTCTTAGTGCTAACTACCTGAAGAGCTTTATTGTTAATTGTTATCCGTGGACTAACTGTAAGTCGATGCCGTGTGAAGATCACTATTTTACTTTTTTCCGTTGAGATCGAAAGTTGTAGGTCCTTCATTATTAATGTTAGTAAATGTAGTTGACGTTGTAGTCTTTTTTGTGCTTCTTTTAGTGTTCTTCCTTTGCTATAGATGGCAATGTCATCAGCGAATTGGAGAAGTTCTGTATTTTGATTTCGTATTTTCTGAAGCTCACTTGTATAAATGGTAAACATTAACGGACTTAGTATTGAACCTTGTGGGAGCCCTTTATTGGTATAATGTGGCCCTAGTAGTTCGTCTTCATACTTTATGTACACTGTTCGGTCTTGAAAATATTTTGTTATCCAATTACATATAGATTGTGGAATTCCAACGGAGGTAAGTTTATTGTAGAGTATATCGACATTAACATTGTCATAGGCCCTTTGGATATCCAAAAAGGCGCATATTATATATTTGTTAACACAATATGTTTTTTGAATATCGCTATTAAGGATATTTAGACTATCTTGGGTACTACGGTTTTTCCTGAAACCGTATTGAGTTATAGGTAATTTTTGATTGTGTTCGACGTACCATTCAATTCTGTCTTTTATGATTTTTGTTTTGTTCTGGCCATACAGGATAATAAAGAGATAGGCCTATAGGAGGAGGCTAAGTATGGTTCCTTACCTGGTTTTTGTATGGGGACACAAATTATTTTTTTCCATTCTTCTGGAATGAGATTTTCTGTCAATAGTTTGTTATAGATGTCGGTTAGTAGAGATATACCATTTTCCGGTAAGTATTGGATCATTTGGTAATTAATATTATCGATTCCTGTGCTCGTTTTTTTTGTTGTGGTTTAGGCTATGCTTCAATTCTTCCACAGTTATTTTATGTTCCATTGTTTCATTATGTATAACGTTTTGTACTTTCAAGATTTCTGTAGGAGTTTGGTTAGTTGGACACACAATGTTAGCAAATTGTTGTATCCAATCTGAGTTTTTGTTTTTGTTGCTAGACGTTTGTGTATTAGACCCATTTATTTTTTTAATTTCCTGCCATACTTCTTTACAGTTAGTTGTTGGTGCTAATTTTTCACAGTAGCTACGCCATTCTTCCCGTTTTCTCTTCTTGAGATATTTTCTTGTTTTAGCCTTTTGTTTTTTGTGAGATATATAATTATCAATAGTTGGGTTTTTATTGAATCTAGTTAGTGTTAGTCTATTCATAGCTATCATTTTGTTGCTATTCATATCCATCCATTTGGGTTTGCAGTTGATACCCGTTTTAATTTTTATAGTTTTGGTTGGTATAGTTTCCTCGGCTGCTTTATTAATAATATTTGTTAATAATTTGTAATTTTAGGTTGTTTGGTTTTCTTCAATTGCATTTTTGTGGAGTTTTATATCATGTTCAATTATTTGGGTATATCTACACCAGTTCGCATCTTTGTAGCTTTTCCGTTGGAAAGTTGTAGAGAATTGTTGATTACTGTCGATTGCAAATTTAATAAATACCGGGAAATGATAACTATGAAAATTATCTTTAATTACTGTCCACTTTTCTATGTATCCTGCTAGTACTGGTGAAGTGATTGTTAAGTCTAAGATACTTTCCCTCCAATTTAATCTTTTCGTTGTTGTAGGGTAGTCTTCATTTATAATACATAAGTTTTCCTGTTCTATGAATTCGTAAAGTTCTTTCCCTTCGTAGTTTTGAGGTATTCTAATATCCCATGCTTCATGGTGGCTATTGAGGTCGCCGGTTATAATTACTGTTCCTGTTACTTGTCTCAGAATTTTTACCCAATCTTCTTTAGTTGTTTTATGCCTAGGTTTTGCATAAATTGATGTTATTGAAGTATTGTGCATATTTTAATAGTGAAATATTGTTGTATATTGTTGCAAATTAGTAACAATGGTAAGTTTAAACAATAGTTTAACTGTTTTAATAGTTATCTATTGACAACTGACAAGCTGCGACATGACATCTGGTGGGAAAAATATGAACTTTCCGGTTTGGTACTATATTGTGGCTGTATGCTTGAGTTACATGTGGTTTGATCATTTGATGTGAATAAAAATGGGAAAAAGTCGTACAAATTGTTGTATATTCTGACGTCACTCTCAAGATCTGGTCGAGACACAGGCATTGGGTTTTATAATTTTCCGAAACATGGCCAAAATAAAATTAAAATTACGACAAGAGCAAGTGTTGAAATGGATATGGATCGACGAAAAGCATGGGAATATGCAATTCCTAGTGCAAAACAAATAACAAAACATATGAAAGTTTGTTCTCGTCATTTTAAATCGGATAATTACATATTTCGTGGTCTTTATCTAGCTTTACACGTGCATTCTGCACTAATAATTTTTAAATTTTCTCTAAATGTATTTTGATTTCATGTGGTTTTGCAGAAATTGCACTGGTTCGCAGACAAAGTGCAAATATTACCCACATTATACCGTCATTTTTTAATACTCCACATAATATTATGTGGTTAGCGTTTATAATTCGCTCACCTGCGATCATCAATTTCGATTGATTAAATACATATAAAATTATAAATACATTTTAACATATCTTCTATAATACATTTAGAAGTAGCTGTTACTTCCAGAAATCTAAAATGTTCTGTGGTACCAAACCCCATTTTAAGTGAAAAAAATTGCTTTTGTTGTTTGTTTTCATATGTCACAACACTGCGAGTACCAATTCAGAAGCAGCTGATCGGCCCGATGGTGCTGCCGCCATCGGACATGTCAGTTCTCAATACTGATAACATATTTTATTATTGAAATACTTGTATTTTAAAATAAAATAAAAATATAAATGCAGGCCTTTAGGTTCACATATGTAATTTACAATTATATATTTTTGGACGTTTCGGGTGTGTAAACCCACCCATCTTCAGCTGAATAATTAAAATAATTTCAATAAGTACAATTTTACAATAGGATAATTGTTAACTTACCAATACAGATCGTTAAATTTTTTTTTTACATTGTGTTATAATTATATTGCAACATAATTACAAGATGTAATTTCTAATATAACAAGGTTATAAAACCAAAACATTTTAAAAGTTACATTTTACGGCGACTGCCGAACAGGCAATGAAATTTAAATTTGCAAACAGTGCAAGTACAACATGTACAACCTGTACAGACAGACACAGGCTGGCCGAACGAAAAGTAACTAAAAGCAGGAAAAAAGTAAAACGCGGTAAATTCAAAAACAATTAAAGATATTTTTAAGATGAACTAAGTTTTGTTTGTAATCAGTTTGGTTATTAATACTTATAGATTTATTCATGTTTATATGGCAAGTTTCATATAAAAGTCTTGTATCTTTGTTGGGAACTTTTTCCAAAATTTTAAACTCTTTAAAATTGAATGTATGACCGGTTTGACAATGATGTCTGCACAAGGCGCTATGGTCTTCGTTTAAAGTATTGCAATGGTATTGGTGTTGATATAATCTTTTTTTAACAGGTTGAGAGGTCTCGCCGATATAACATTTATCACAATGACCACAGTTGATTTGGTAAATGACGTTCTTTTGATTTGAAGGTTCGATAATGTCTTATAAATTTGTCAATTAAGGCTGTAACAACACTGATCTTATATTTGAAATTAGTATTGGAGTTAAAGTGTAAATATCTACCAGAGGAAGTGAGTTTTTGATACCAATTTGCAATTATATTGTTATTATTCTTAATTAAAATGACATCTAGAAAATTTATACTATTATTAGATTCCATTTCAATAGTAAATTTAATACGGGGGTGAAAATTATTAAATTGTATCAGAATATTTATTAATATTAACAGTGGGGGCAATCAACAGACAATCATCAACGTATCTTTTATAATATAGGATATCCCATGTTTTATTTGTAACGATATTGTTTTCAAGTTTCTGTAAAATTATTTCAGCCAAGATGCTACTAATACTAGCTCCCATAGGGGAACCATCTAATTGACAGTAAACTTGGTTGTTGAAAGTAAAAACAGAAATAATAATAATAAAAATAAATTAACCTAGCTTGACAGATAAATCGTTAACATTTGTTAATTTTTGGGGTGATTTTCAACATTTTCATATCTAATTTCTGCCGTTACAAGACACAAAATTTATTTTGTTTATTGATTCAGATGCAGAATTTTATGCTCTAAAACTTTTATTTGAAGCTTTTTTACCTAAATAATTAAGGAAGCAGGAAATTATGAAAGTCCATACTACAATAACAAAATAGGTTCGCCACAGTTTTCAGAAAAAACGTTTTCCTTTTGTTAAATTTTTAAATCGAAGACGGCAGTGGCTTTAAAGTTTTTATATGATTGTCACCATCTAATTTTTAATATTTAATAAATTTAATTGGGTCCAAACTTCCTCACCAGGACACTAATTTCCAGAAAAATTGTTCACTACTTACTTTTATAATACAAAATATACATTTTATGTTCACAAGACTTGCATCAACATTTAATTCGTTAAAGTTTACCACCTATTGCTGGAACATAAATTTTTGTTAGCGAGCATTGTTATTACGCCGCAAAATGTTAGTACGAACATTCTACAACTGCTTAACAAATTAAATGAAAGCCGCAAATGCATAACTAAAGTAAGTCATTTCTCTTTCTATTTCAGATTGCATGAGGGCTTTAGAAACATGGAATTGGAGCAAAAGAGGGCTGAGCACCTGTAGGAGAAACAGGAAACAACGGAGTTACTGTATTGGGGCCCCAAAACTCAAAAATTCAAGCGTGTTGTCAGCATGTATAAGGTAAGAATCTTACTAGATTTCATACTATTTGCTTTACAATTTTGTGTATGTTTCATTTAACTTTTATTCTTTTTATCATTATTAAATGTTTTTATGTGGTTGGAACCGTAATGCAATAATACTTTATAATCCAAGGGTCGAAACTTGGAATAAAAATGAACTAGTTCAAATCTAGTTACTAGTCAATAAGGACTACCTGAAATAGTTTTATCTATATTGTGCGTGAAATATTTGCACTAGAATAACTAAACATTTGAAAAGTGGTGCACTTTCCACTTGTATAACCACCCGACGGACAGCAGGGGGTGCAAAATGAATTTCTCTGCATTTTTTTTTATCAAATGTGCTTTCGAAATATCAAATTGAAGCAAATTTCAAATACTTTTCATACCATGTAAAAACTGTTGGACAAAATATCGTATGATACATTCATATAAATCAAGTGTCTTGTGTAATGAAGATAAGTTTGCCGTATTAAATTTTAACCAACAGTTTTTGAAATGGTTTAAAGAACACCACAAACTAATAAGTATTATTTAATAGGCATACCTTTGGCTGGTCTGGGATGTCAAGAAACTTGGAGTACTTGGATGCAGCTTTCGATTTCAACACTGCAAATCTTCTAAAGCAGTTTTCTGAAGGATTGCTGAGCTCCAGATAAATCTTCAACGGCGTAGACGACCATCGATGGATGAACTGGTAGGAACTTTATTTTTTTATAAAATATTTTGTTCTCATACTCAACCGTGAGAACTTAGAGTCAAAGGATTATGACTATATGCCTAATTATTAACTTGTTCTCATATTCAGTATTCATATTTATTTTTTTATAAAATATTTTGTTTTCATACTCAACCAGGAAAACTTATAGTCAAAGGATTATGACTATATGCCTAAGTATTAACTTGTTCTCATATTCAACCATGAGAACTTAATCAATGAAATATTACTATTATACATGTCTAAATATTATCTTGTACTCAAATTCGATTTTGAGTACTACATTGAAAGAAATATAACTTTCATGAATGTCTGTATAATATTCAAACAATTTAAAATTGAAATGTCGACTGTTTATCATAAAATCAATATTTGGAAACATATGATTAGTATATATCTTTCAGGAATCGGACATTAAGAAGACTAAATTAATATAGTATAGGATTCTTTGCGTAAGAATAACATTGTGCACTGATTATAGAGCGAATTGAACTACTTATAAACGAAACATTATTGAACAATGCCATTCTTACGTGAAGAATAATATAGAATATAAGTTAGTTTTAAGTTCTTTGAAATGTATTTTCAGCTCTTAATTAAACTTTGAGCATACACGCGTTTTCTTTAAAAATAAAAATAAATTTATTAAATTTGAAGTGCATTCCCTTACGAAGATTCATCATAAAATCGTGCGTTTTGATTGCCCAGACGGCATCTAGGGAGAGTGAATGTGAAAAAAAAACATATGAATTGGTGTGTCGGGGTATGCTTGCTGTCGAATGATGAAAGAATCAGGAAGTAGGGGATGTGAGATTCGAAACTTGTTTGTAGGTTCGGGTTTCCTTATTTCTTATTATTAACATCACGGTTAGTGGGATGGTTAGGTAGGATTCGTGCGCGATTTCCATAATTGAGTGGACTGATATGTATAGCGTTCACAACGCCATGTGAAACCAATTGTTTATTCTGGTGGATCGCTTCACACTTACAGGAATGTTTCTAGGGACAGTTTAATTCTTTTGTACCAGTGCTGATCGTCATTCATACCGGTCGCTGCTCTAGATTGGACGCTTTAACCGCTAGACTCAAATGAGAAAAGTTTTAAACAAACCTGAATAATAACACAGGAAACTTTCTTATGGCGTTATGTGCTCTCCTCATCCGGAGGCAACGTAATCATCGTTTAATTTTAATGGCAACGAATAATTAAAGACAAAATGAAGTTTTACTTTGATTTAACTTTGTTTGAGCACATGGGTTGACCGCGTTCGGTGTTAGGTGTATCGGGAATGGCCGGGCGATGCCATCGGGAGTAGTTTTTTAGGTTGCATCCAAGCCGAGGAATAAACATAATTTCTTCCCTTGTCCTTAATTAGCTCGCGTTGTAGGCCGAAATCCATGTGGATCGCGAGGGGTCGGCAAAATCACCACGTAAACTATGTGAAAACCGCCCCCGGAGTTTTCACTTTTTGTCTTAGCTCGTATATCTCTCTCACTTCATCTTAGCTTAGCATAGTCTAAATATAAGATAGCTTGCGTAGACATAAGATAGCTTAGATATAAGATAGGCAAGGGTTGTTTTTGCTTTTTGAGAGAGAGAAAATTAACGTAACATACCATTTTTAGCTTTGCTTTTGTTTGAAAAATATATTAACGTAAGATAGGATTTTTTTCGCACTTCATAAACTTAATTTGGGGGGAACTACAATAGTTTAAATTAGATTATAAGGTAGTATTTTATACGGAATTGTATTTATTTAATAAATGGTATATATAGGGAGCGTGGGTAGCATGAAGGTGGTGTCTCTCTATATACATATATACCATTTATTTAATAAAGCGTTTCATTTATAGTTTTAAAATAGTTATAAGTTAAAAGAATTCCTTATCGCCGCAGTCGCCGAAATTGCAGTGCCGATTGGGAAGCGTCTCCATGGCTTCTTCTGCATAATGACTTGTTTAAAATGTATCTACAATAAAACAATCTTTTAATTCTGTTTATTTTAATTTAAACCCGTCACATTAGTTTTAAAGTTAGGTACTTTCAGTAAAAATTGTAATTATTATTAAGTATTTTGACGCGGTCAGGGCAAAGTTAGATTTTAAGTATTTGTTGTAAACGAAGCTTTATATTAATAAATATTATATATTTTGGTGAGTGGGTGGTTGAGGCGGTAACACCAAAAAAATATATAATATAATTAATATAAAGGTTTGCAAACGGTCTTAAACCGAATAAGAAATCTTGTACCTTTAACAATGGGAACAAGGAATCTTATTTGGGGATGCCACGTTTTAGTTTGTTAAATTAGTCCCTAAGTATTGTAAACGGATCTCTAATATATTATATATTTGGGCGGTTTTAGTCTAAAAGTATATAATATTACTTTAGAGTTTTGTATCAGTTATAAAACTAAAATGTTTGTTACCAAATAAAATTATTATGATTATTTTATTTGTTGTTAATTATTTTGCATCTTTATTCTGTAAATAAAAGTTAAATCTTCCAGTTAAACTTTTATTTGCAGAATAAAGATGCAAAATAATCAACAACATATAAAATAATCATAATAATGACAATTGTAACAAATGTTTTAGTTTTATAACTAAACCCTGTGTGACACTTTTATAAATTGTTAATAGATTTATTAACAAATTTAGTAGGAAATAATTATGAATAGAATTTTTAAATTCAAAATCTTTTACGATTCATTTGTTATATTTCTGTTCATAATTGTTACTAAATTTGTTAACAAATCTATGACTGTCAAACAGTTCTTTGTAATAATGCCAATAAACTTTAATTTTTATAAGATAAAATCTTCTAATTTTTTACAATACAAATATATTTTTATATTAAAAAATCTGATGTGGCCAGCACATAACCTCTCGCCGTATATTTTACCTAGCTGTATGCATAAAGCAAAGATTATTTTTATAAATACAAATAATATATTCATATAAATCTATGACGTATAAACTTCTTTATTATTCAATAATAGCATGTCTCAACATGAAGATATTTTACCACAAATTATGTTACAATAAATTACAAAGTAGAGTTTACCATATATAAATATTAGGCTGGTAACAGCAATTTTCAATTCGAACAACTTTGTTTACTTTCTCTTCATATTCTTCTAGTAAAAACATTAATTTTGGGCGGTCTAAAATGTATATATCTGGATTGTGCATCTATTCTTATATATCTTCTTTTATATTTTATTTTTTCATACTTGTTATATCTAAATAACCTTAATTCCCTTTAATAAAGTGACGGATAGATTGCACTCCGATTTTGTCAATATTTACAACTTACTTGAGAAGAATTTGATAGCTTTTTCGCAATTCAAAGTTACTCTAGTCTACAGTACTGGTGTACATTGTCCCATAATGTTTGAAACAAATTTAAGTCCTTCAACCTAGACTTGTCATCTCCATAATAGTCACAGATCAAGAACTAAGGGATTCTCCAAGTACATTTTTAATTCATTACTCATTATTTCTGACACTGACATTTATCTGTCAGTTACAAATAATTTAAATTATCAACTATTTTTCATGGCATTCTTTCGGCTGTCAAATTTATTACAACAGATTATTTTATATATTATACTTCTTTTATCTCTAAATCTATGGAATATATAATAAAATATTTAAATGTATCAGATAGAGAATTTAATTTTCTTTAATATTACCACGAAAAATTTTCAAAAAATAATATTTAGAAGATTTTTTTTCAAGAATCTTCTACTTCCGGTTGTCCAATTATTACCAAAACCTTTTCAGATCTTCCCATGAATGTCC
This sequence comes from Harpalus rufipes, assembly GCA_951394225.1. Taxonomy (NCBI): domain Eukaryota; kingdom Metazoa; phylum Arthropoda; class Insecta; order Coleoptera; family Carabidae; genus Harpalus; species Harpalus rufipes. The sequence continues at coordinate 22,782,028 of OX596283.1, forward strand.
GATTGGGAAATACGTTGTTAAACAAATTTTAAGTCTTATAGTTTTTGAGTAACCGTCCTTCCAACATCCCACACACACACATCCACACACACACACACACACACACACACACACACACACACAGACATCATCGTAAAAATGTTAAAATCGGATTGTAGGGACCTTAAAACGTGCTTATTCAATAAAATCTGGATATGCGATTTTTAGCAGGAATCCAATACCTCTCTTAGCGAGAGGTAAAAATGTAATTTATTATAATACAAATATATTTTTATATTAAAAAATTGATTTTTTTCCAAGTCCCTACACGTATGTAGTTTTTAAAACGGCCACCAGTTGGCAGCACCTGTCGATAATCCAACAGTAAAACCGACTAAAATATATTTTTTTGCGTACATACCTACGTACATACACAATTTTCAATAGCCTTTAGTGTTTCGACTAATTAAAAATGGGATGTTATGTTCATTTTAAATTAGGGCTTACAGGTAACATCCATGTATCTGCTTCTGCTACCTGCAAAATGTTTTTTTTAGATAAAGTGTTTTAATTTCTTATAATACAAATATATTTTTATATTAAACAACTGATTTTTTTTCTAAGTCCCTGTACGTATGTAGTTTTAAAAAGGTCACATTACAATTGTTTGTACATCAAAATAACTGAAATTGCCAAAATATAAAAACTCAATGATTTTTTGCAATTGTTTTTATTCGTTTTCATTACGTGGTGAATTATAACATCCATGTATCCGCTTCCCATTTTCAAACCCTTCCACCAGTGATTCCAAATTCACAATCGGCCTTAGTTAAATGTTTACTATAAGTATCTGCTGTCCCCTGACTGCCATTTTTGGAACTATTTAGAATCCTGTATGTACGTATGTATGAAGACAGACTTATTACTGGTTGCCTATACGTTAAGGCGTAATGATTTCCAATAGGTGCTGCCCTCTAGCGACCGTCTTAAAAATTATATACGTATAGGGATTTAAATTTCCCTTAAGTAGAAGAAATAAAAAAATAAACAAATTATATTTTAATTCATATTTTATTGTATAAAATATTGTACATTAGGGTAGTTTACATGAAATACAACAATGTAAGATATAAAAAACAATAAATACATATAAAATTTACACAAACTATTATTTAAAAATCCCTATTTTTAATTTTTCAGGACAAGGGTAAGTATATTCATATATAAAATACAAAGAAAAAGAAATCAATTTAAGCTATGAAAAAATGAAGTCAACAATGTATTACAAATATACAATAAAGATAATTAGTCAACAATGTATTACAAATAAACAATAAAGATAATTTAAACAAATACAAGTTTTTATTTAACAACCCCTCATTCATTTTACCACAACAAAGAGACAGGAAATTATGTGCAGTTGATTCTGCTTCATTGGGACGACAGGGAAGTATGAGAACTCTAATGTTGTAAAATTTGTTCAACTTTTTTAAAAACACAAGCTGTCAAATTTTAATTAGGCGATTTTTAAACCCTTTGCCCTTGAAACTTAAATATGTTGTTCTACGACCCCGACATTTCAAATGTTGCTAAGGGAACGCGAAATTTCAAGGAAATCGCTCAAATCCCAGCCGTTTCCGAGATACGAGCCCTTAAAGTTTTCCAAATGATCCTAGCTATAATTCGTCTATTTGAAGGGCTAAAGGGTTAGAAAATAGCGTAACTGGGGTATTTGAACATGCCCTTTCGATTAGCTTACGCAGAATTATTGAAAACCCTCCACTTACAACATTCTTAGCCCTAAAGTTCATGGCGAAGGGCATGCGCTAACTCCGTTATTAAAAGGGCTAGAAGGGCGGGATAAATTTTATTAGGCTAATTTCGACCCGTAGAACACGAATCTGTGGTCATTTTTTTCCTAAGGGCCGTTTTAAGCCCTTAGCTAAAATCTGACTTCAGATTCGTAATCTCCGGGTCGAAATTAGTGTAACAGAATTTGATTCGCCCTCCTAGTTTCGGAGTTACTCAATTTTTCTTATTTAAAGGTGAATCGAAATGTTTGAATTTTTGTAAAGAACAAAACTGTCAAATTTTAATTAGGCAATTTTTATACCATTGGCCCTACGCTCTTGAAATTTAAATATGTTATTCTACGACCCCGACATTCCGAGGGATGCTAGGGGAACGCGAAATTTCAAGGAAATCGATGAAATCTTAGCCGGTTCCGAGATACGGACCCTTAAAGTTTTCCGAAGGGTTTAACGCTTAAATTCGTTAATTAAAAGGGCTAAAAGGCCGGAAAATAGCGTATCGGAAGGATTTAAACCCCCGATTTCCATTGGCTTCCACAGATTTAACGAAAACCCTTTGATTTATAATATATTTGCCCTTCAAGTTTGTGGCGAAGGGCCTAGGCTAATTCCTGATCTAAAAGGGGTAGAAAGACCGGACAAGTATTATTAAACTTACTTGGATCTGCAAAATTGAAATCCGTGGTCGGATTTTTTCTAATGGCTCAAAAAATAAGCTCTTAGCCCTTTATAAAAGGGTGGACTCCTATCGGATGGCTATTTTCGTACATAGAGAACTTAATACTAAAGGATAGAATAGGAAAAATTATTAAATATTAGGATATTTTCCTGTCTCTTTTGCTAATACATAGGAAAGGTAAATAAAAAAAAACTCTTTTGTTTATTTATTCTCATAAAAATCATCTATTATCTTCGTCCAGGGTAGTAGTTACCGAATCCTATCGCTGGGTGTAGGTACGGCCCTTCGCGGAACCTGAAAACAAACATAAACATTGTTTATTTTGAGCGTCAAAGTATAAAAAACGTAATCAATTAACACTTAATTAGTGTTAGTTGTTATGTTATAATATTAATATTATATTTTTATAGGGAAGACTTCAGTTCCTTTCTGCCTTTGGTGAAGTGAACATGGGGTGCTTGTGAATAATCGTGTATTGCAATAGTGCAGTGTTGATAGGAACCGAAAAACTTAGTAGTTTTTATTATAATTATTCTCTTATTCAGTTTATAGTTCGCGTTATAAATAAGAGTATTAAATTTACGATGAAACTATACTTATTTATTCATTATCAGTGGATATTTTTAACTTTCTTTTATTAAGTGCTGTAATTGTTAATTTAATTGGTCCGAATGTAATGTACTGATTACTTGAAAGTGTATTCTAATCAGTGTAAATTGCCGAAGACAATACAGTTCAGTGATGAAGTAGTAGCGGACGATATGTTAAGAAAATTCGCCGATCATTGTCATTACAAGTAAGTACTAAAATTAAAAATATTGTTTGTAGCCGTTAAAAATCGTGTTTACTGAAATCTGTTTCAGCCGACTGAAATATCTGTAACTGTGTGTAATCATGTAATTTTAAGCGTCTGTAACTCGAGATTCGGTGATGTAAAAAAATCGTGTGGTATATTAAATGAAAGAAAATTTCATGCTAAATCCAAATTTTCACCGCCTGTTCTATCTCTAACCGTATAGGAGTGGTGCATAAAAATAAAAAATGAACCGAATTAAAAATTCACAAAACTCCGGTGAAAAACATGTAACTTTAAGTATCTGTAACTTGATATTCGATTATGTAAAAAATCGTGTGCGACTCATACATTCTAAAAATAAGTAAACCTTGTATAAAATAACTTCCTACATCCAAATGTGAGAAATACAAATGGCTATTTCTCTTTGTTTACGAGATATTAATTTCTAAACTTGCTATTTTCAAAGGAGATATACACGTCTTGAAACTAGCATTACTGAAAACTTTTTCAGCGATTCATGCATTGTAAAATTAAGTCTACATATAGTAAATAAATTCCTTATTATCATTTTGAAAAATATAAGTCGCTATATCTTTTAATTTTCGTGATATTTATTTTTAAAGTTACTATTTTCAATAAATATATACGTCTTGAAATAATCATTGCTGAAATAATTTCCAGCTAAGTATACATATAGAAAATTACTCCCTGGATTGCCATTAGAAGTAAGTACTAAATTTAAAAATCTTGTTCGTACCCATCAAAAATTGCGGTAGTTAAAATCTGTTTCAGCCGGCTGAAAAATCTAAATTATATGTCTACATATAGAGAATTTAATTTTACAGGGATCGTGTTTATCAAAACGAAGACTTAACGGCTAGCTCATGGACAAGATAACAAGAAATATCAACCACAGAGTAACTTACCATTGATGAGTGCTTCAGGTTACAATGTTGGGACTCCAAGTTCCGAAGTCTGCAACACCAGGATGTCGGCTTTTCACACGGCTGCATCTGAAAAGAACATACATAATTGATAAAATGGTATAATAAAAATATTTGTAGTATAATTGTAATTACTCTTATTTATTCTAAATTGAAGTGACGCTTGGTAAGCGCCCGCACGGCACAAATATTTCATCATTCCGATATATGTGTACAAAGCAGATTGGCACACCCAGCAATGGGTAATATGCCATGATGATATATTTGTTTATTATTTATTTATGTAAATTAAAATGGAAATGGCGAGAGGTCATGTGTTGGTCACATAAGATTTTTTCGTAACAATGTATAGAATTTTACAAAAATAACTTATTATTTATGCATTTAACTTAAATATTAGTCAATATTATCTCAACTGTTTCACAGCCTGCCTGATATCATGGCTTGATTTCGTTTTTTTTTTATTTCTTCAGTAAAAATGCACTTCAAGCATATCGTTGAATTTGTAATTTTACGTAGATTCTAAATATATAAAAATTTATAAAGTGTCCTATTTGAAATATGAAAGTTAATGTTATTTCCAGTTAAACCGGAAGCGCCACCATCCTGCCAAATACCATTATTTGTGAGCCCCTAAGCCTAGTTTACAAATACATCAAGAAAAATAAAAAATAAATATAAATAAAAAAGTTATTTTGAGTAGCCCGTTTCTCAGTGTCACCTGTACACCTAAGGTGTGCAACAAAAGGCGGAACTTATAGTTTAATAGGATTTTAAAAACGTGCGGAAATTGTCCCTCTTATACATTTTAGAGCAAAAGTACAAGAATGAAAAGTTGTTTAAAAATCAATTTTCATTTTTCCGCTTTTCCTTGAACACCTGTATATATTTTTTCATAATTGAATTTCTCAGTTTCTTTAATATTTAGATAATATTTTATTAATTATGAATAATTGATACATCTTTTAATGATTTGCAAATAAGATCATATTAAATAATGGCCATAGGACCATGGGCAACTAATTCATATTTCTAATTTTGGATTATTATATTGTTACAGAGTACTGTAACAGAGAGAAGAGTTGTGGACTTGGACGAACTGTATCAGGAGTCCTGAGCAAGTTGCATCTCATATGAATCCTGATTTTAGTGTTGGAAATGGTCGCATTATTGCAGAGCATCGCACCATTAAATAACCCCAACATGTTATGGTGCACATCGCGTTTGTATTTATATGATTATGTAAATAAATACATATTCACCTCACAAAATGTATATAAAGTGTATAATATAACTTATAACCATTATAACGTGCAAATCATATGTCATTATACAACATATATACATGTTCATTTTCATATTTGTATATTCTTAAAATCTTTTCAGAATATATTATATTTACGTTCACACACATATACCACATTCAAATTTATTTACATTACCTAGTACCTATACATATAAATCAGTCTGAAGCCAAATTTGAAAAGTACAGATTGCTGTTTCTTTTAGTTTACGAAATAGTATTTTTTAAAGTTGCTGTATTCAGTAGGCATATATAATATTTATATTAAAATAAACATAAAACAACTATGCTAGGTATTAAATGCATAATTCTAAAATAAACTAAGTTAAAATTAAAAGAAAAGTTGCTATCACTCTCAGTTTTTGAAATATTTAATATAAAGTTGCTCTATAGTTCTAGTTAATAGACTTATACCGTAACAAACATGATTGATTTCATTTTCCAGCGAATCAAATATTCTGAAATTATAATTATTCATACAGAAAGTAAACCCTTAAATTCAAATTTGTAAAGTACAACTACACATCTTGAAATAAAATTAATTTCCTGAAAATTTGGAAAACATAATGTACTATTTCACTTAGTGTTTGATATATTTAATATTAAATTTATTATACACGTGTCTTGAAATAAGCATTGTTGAAATTATTTCAGTGGTTCCAAAATTTTAAAATAATGTAAGTAATTTATTAGATTTGAAATAGAAATTGGAGTTAAAATTTAGTTGTATCCTAAATATATCTTTATTTACAACCCTTGTGTACTCAAATTTTTTCGCGCTTTTTCTACATTCATAAAATTCAAAACACCCTGAATAAATTACGTAATACATAACCAGCGATTATTATTTATAATAACTCATTATTATTTAATTATTGACTTGTATTTCTAGGGGAAAATTATCTAACACCCTGACTATTACATGGATTAATTTTTTCAGTTTGATTCTTGCAGTGTTAGTGTAAAGACGTGTGTATGGTGTGCTGTGAATACGAGGACGATTTCCTAGTGCTTGGAGAAGACATTAGGATACCTGCAGGACTTTGGAGTTAATCCATAATTTCATTTATTCAAAGTGAGTTTTTTTTTACTTTTATACTATTTTCGAGTTGTATTCTTTATTCGATATATTAACCATTAATTCCGAGGGATTATTCTAATATATATATATATATATATATATATATATATATATATATATATATATATATATATATATATATATAAGCTATATTTAAATGATTGCTCCTACTATATCGAAAATAGTTTGCATTAATTGATAATTATTTAATATTTCAACCATATACGATCTTGTAACATTTTATTCGCTAAATATCTATGCAGCACCGTATATAGTTTTATAGCATAGATAATATTAAAAAAAATGTTTTTTATGTTAAACGCCTGTCACGAATTCTCTTGTTCACCCTGTATTTAATCTAATATATGTCATTGTATGTCCTATATATATTTTACTACATATATTTTGTTTCATATGTACGTAATTATGAATGTGTACAATATTACGACAAATGGTAACATCATTTTTTAACTCCCGCTACCCTTGGTAAGGGAGGTATAGAGATCGTGCTAAAAATCGCATATCGAGATTTTGGTAAATGACCACGTTTTAAGGTCCCTAGAATCCATTTTTAACATTTTCACGATGATGTGTGTTTGTGTGTGTGTGTGTGTGTGTGTGTGTGTGTGTGTGTGTGTGTGTGTGTGTGTGTGTGTGTGTGTGTACACTTCATTATTAAAAATACTTTAATATCGTTCATATTCAATCTGTAATTAATTCATTGAAATATTTATACATTTTTTTCATTAATATTAAATATCTCTCACTTTCTTTCACATTAACATATTTTGTTAATAATAATTATTCAAACAATTCTTAATAATCTGCAAATCAAATCTTATTATTTCCTATAACCATTGCATCTCTTGTGTTTCTACCAATTTAAATTTGGGATAATCCTATGGTAATGACCTGCTATGAAGTGTACCTGGAAATCAATGCACGACATCCCTAACCAGCCTATACCTATACTAATTCATATTTGTTGCATTCCAATATATTTTCTATTGTTGCAAAAAGATAAGATGTACCTGTAATTAGACAGATGATGTTATAAAAGTACCACAGCGAATTGCAGTTCAGGAATCGGGATTTCAGCGTTGGAGATTGTCACATTGTTGCAGAGCATCACATTCCAAAACATCCCCAATATGGATTTTGTACACCTCTCGCCTCAAGTCGTTATTTATAAAATTTATTTAAAATAAATAAATAAAACTGCAACTCACACCTATAAAGTATATGATCTAACCATTGTAAAGTGAAAAATTATCTACTCTGCTAATAAAAACTATATTAACATATGCCTAAGATACGTACATACATATAAGCATATTTAAATAACAATAAAATCATGTCATTATAAAATATTTATTTTCATAATTATATTTAAACATCTGAAAGTGTATTACATTGTGTTCACATACATCAATATTACAAACACATACACATTACGTACTTATTATTGGAAGGGAACAAGTAACAATACAGTTAAGTCGAAGCATTACTGACATTTTTTTCAGCGATTCATGCATCCAAATTTGAAAAGTACAAATGGTTATTTCTCTTAGTTTACGAGATATTAATTTTTAAACTTGCAATTTTTAAAGAAGTACACGTCTTGAAACTAGCATTATCGAATACTTTTTCAGCGATTCATACATTCTAAAATTAAGTCTACATATAGTAAATTTCTTATCATTTTGAAAACTACAAGTCGTTATATCTTCTTTTAATTTTCGTGATATTCATTTTTAAAGCTGCTATTTTCAATAAGCATGTACACGTCTTGAAATAAACATTACTGAATTTTTTTCAGCAATTTAAAGCATTTGAAATTAAATATACATATAGAAAATTACTCCCAATATCCAAATTTAAAAAATAAATCTATTTTTCATAATTCTCATGTTATTCATTTTCAAAGTTACTATTTTCAGTTAACATGGAAATAAACATTAATGAAATAAATTTAAATTATTTAAACCTTTCGAAATTAAGTATACATACAGAAAATTGCTTCCTATATTCAAATTTGTAAAGTACAAGCACATATTTCTCTTAGTTTTCGTGATACTCATTTTCGAATCATATACTTCGTAAACATTACTGATTTTTTTTTCAGTGATTCAAACCTTTTGAAATTATGTATAAATATAGTAATTACCCTCTACCTCTACATCCAAATTTGGAAAATACAAATCGCTTTTTTCTTTTCGTTTTTAATATAGTCATTGTATTCATTTTATAAGTTCTATTTTTCAATGGATATTTATCTGTCTTGAAACAAGCATTACTGAAAATGTTTACAGCGATTCCAAACTGAAATTACGTTTACATATAGAAAATAATTCTATACATCCAAATAAGATTAGGATAATTCACTATCACTCTTAGTTCTTGAACTATTTAATTTTAAATTTACTATATACAATATAAGAATCATGTAGTAATGATATCTAAAACTTGAAAAATTCAGTATCTAGGAACTACATAAGTAATTGGGATAGGGACTTAGCTCTATTTTTCTGTACCATCATTTGCATCCCTTACATACATACGAGCACACACTTGTAGTCTAATCCTGTGAGAAACTTTGATCGTTCTAAATAAAATATAGTTAAAGAAAAGCCGATTTATTTATATTATGATATTTATTAATAACACATTTAACTCTCTTCATACACCATTCGCACTTTGCAAAATAGTCATTTGTGTATGTAGAACGGAAAATAACACTTTACGCTCATGACAAACATATACTTTTTTTCTACGTCCGTTGAAAGAGATAATAAAAACACTTTGGTTTCAAATCTTCTGTGAATATCATTTTTATTTATCACAATTAAAATTTACATTCTGCTTTGCACCAGAAAAACTAAAAGTTATTCTGTCAACTTCATTTTCATTTATCAATTTTCTGCTCTAAACTGACAGCTTGGGAAAGCTTACTTTCAAAATGGATGTAGAAAAAATTATATTGTTTCACTTTGAAAGAAAATCATTTCATCGTTAAAAAACATAGGTACATACACTGTCACACTATTTATCATTAATACACTCGTAACTTTATACACTTAGGATATTATTAATATACATATTTTCATCTTTGAAAAATTCGTATTTTCTCAGACATTTGTAAAAAATGACATACTTTTGTGTATTAAGAGCGCAAAGGTAGACGATTTCCTTGTCAGCTCTGGTTTTGTCGGCCCTTTTTTGGAATTACAAAGCCTTTTCCAGAGAATATTTTGGTAATTTCGGAATCAGTTTCTGCAGAGTTTTTCAGATAAGTATTATCTATTATTTTCATTAGAAATTAGGTTTGATTTATAAATTTTATATTTCACTATTTTTCAAAAAATATATTTTGTTTACAACGTAACTAGATTGGGATAATTAAATTCGTGTCTGATTGACAGATTGACAGTTTGACATAATATTATTAAAATATACAAATTATTAAACGAAATTGATTTACGTATTTAATTGTACGTATGTGAAGTAAAATTAAAAGGCTAACGTAAGCTCTTTCTTTCTATTTTTCTTTAAAGTCAAGGACGAACATTTCTATTATATGTAAATGAAGAATAAATGGAGAATTTATGATGAGTGTAAGTTGGGGATGTGGAATGTTAGAGGTATGAATGGGAAAGTGAATGAGTTGATGAATGCAATGCGAGTGTATAGTGTAGATATTTTGTGTGTAAGTGAGACAATGAGGAAAGGACGTAGTGAAGAAGAAGTTGATGGCATATTTTGTTTGTGGTCGGGAGTTCGAGAGAATTAACATGCAAAGCATGGTGTAGGTATACTTGTAAGCGAAAGAATGAAACCGTTTATACGAAGTTATGGTTGTATTTCTTCGCGAGTTTGTTGGATGAGATTCAGGGTAGGCTATATAAGAATCTTCATTGTGTCAGCTTATGGTCCATCAGAGTCTGAAAGTGACCTTGAAAAAGATCAGTTTTGGAATACGGTAAACAACGTAATTGATTCGTGTGATCCGGGTGAGAGAGTGATAGTGTGTGGTGATTTAAATGGATGGGGGTGTTAAACGAAGTATATCTGAGAATGTATTGGGACGTTTTGGTGATTGTCGAGTGAATGGCAATGGTGAGAGAATTGTTTCATTTTGTTTGGAGAGGAACCTCTTCATTTCGAATTCCATTTTTAAACATAAGTTAGCTCACATATACACCTGGGAGAATATGGTTCAGAATAAACGTAGTGTGATTGACTTCGTTATATATGATGAGCGATTGAGGAGTATGGTAGTAGATACGCGTGTGAAACGAGGCGCAGAATTGGGTACGAATGATCATTATTTGGTTGTATCGCGAATGCGATTGAATAAATTTTGGAGAATGAAGGTGAAAAGTTCCGGGAAAATGTTTCGTATAAAATCCTATGCTCTTTTGAATGAAGATGTAAGAATGCAATATGTTGAAAGGTTGAATGAATCCTTGCCCGAATGTGAGTCTAATTTTGATTGTAATATAAATGAAGTTTGGATGAAATTTAAGGATTCCCTCCTCAAATGTGCAAAAGAAGTTTGTGGTGAAAGCAGATTAGGCGCTTGTCCGAGAAATGCATGGTGGAATGATCAGGTGAAAGAAGCGATTGCTGAGAAAAAGAGGGCATATTTGAAGTTTTTAAATGTTAAGGATTCGCCTGGGCGTTTGCGTGAAGAATGTTTGTTAGAGTATAAAAGGAAGAATAAATGGGTGAAGCAAGTGGTGAGAGAAAGTAAAAAGCGATTTGATGACATGTTGAGTGAAAAATTGACATGATTTTACTACGAATAAACGACTGTTTTGGTTGAGTGTGAAGAGACTGCGGGGTGGAAGTGGTCGAGTTGTGAAAGCTGTGAGAAGTATGAATGGAGAGTTATTGTGGAATGAATCAGATGTGAGGAATAGATGGTGCGAGTATTTTAAAGGTTTGTATGGAGGTGAGATTGAGAGGGATGATGGTAACAAAACTGGTAGTGAAAATGATAATGAAGATGATTATGATATAGATGAAAGTGATCTATGTGATGCATTGGCGCGTGTAAGGAATGGTAAGGCTGCGGGTTTGGATGGGATTACAAATGAGATGTTAAAGTATGGAGGAGAGAAAGTTTTTGAATGGTTAATTTATTTATTTAGATTTTGTTTGAAACGTAGTGTGGTTCCTGAAGATTGGAAAAAAGCTGTTATTTGCCCATTATTCAAAGGCAAAGGCAGTTCGAGTGAATGTACGAATTTTCGCGCGATAAGTTTGTTGAGTGTAGTAGGGAAGCTTTTTGGTAAGGTTTTAATTCATCGATCAATTGTTTGCTCTTCGTATGATTGTTGAGAAGTCACTTGACAAGAACAAGAAGGTGTTCTGTGGCTTTCTCGATTTAAAGAAGGCGTATGACAGCGTTCTTCGAGATACTTTGTGGGATGTACTCAGAGAGTACGGTGTGAATGGAAACTGGTTGAGAGCGATTCGAGCGTTGTATGAGGGTAGTGAGGCTGCTGTGAGAATATATGGTAGGTTGAGTGATTGGTTTCGTATAAATGTTGGTGTGAAACAGGGCTGTGGTATGTCTCCGTGGTTGTTCAACTTGTATATGGATGTGTTATTGCGGAGAGCTATGAATGAAATGGATGGTGTACATATTGGTGAAAGTGTAGTGCCTGCGTTAGCGTATGCTGATGATGTAGTTGTTTTAGGAGAAAATGAAGAGCAACTCAGGAGAATGATAGAGAGAATACATGAAGTTGCAAGAAGTATGAATCTGATGTTGAATGTTGATAAATCCAAAGTGTTAGTATTTGAAAGAAGTAAATTGGTGACTGAGTGCAATGTGTTGGTGGATGGAGTGAAACTGGAGCAGGTAAATGAGTTTGTATATTTGGGTAGCATGATGTCGAGAGATGGTCGAATTGATCGAGAGATAGAAAGGAGAGTGAGTGCGGGATGTAAGGTAATGGGTGCTCTGGGTACGTTTGCACGAAATGTTAACGTATCAAGGGATGCTCGGTTGAGTGTATATAATGGAGTACTAGTGCCTGCTTTGATGTATGGAAGCGACTGCCGTGGAAATGAGGTATTTACGTGGTGTATGTGGGTATGTCAGACGGGATCGCGTGAGGAATAATTTGGTGTATGAAGAATGTATGGTTAGGAACAATGTGATTAAGAGAGTTGGTGTGAGTCAGTTGAGATGGTTTGGGCATGTGGAGAGAATGGCGAGTGAACGGCTTGTTAAGCGTATATATCTTGGTGAAGTTGAGGGTTTTCGATTGCGTGGCCGACCAGTGTGTAAGTGGATGGATGTGATTGGTAGGGTGCTTAAAGAGAGAGAGTTTCCAAGTGTGAAGAGAAGAAGAGCATGTATGAATGCGATTATGAGTGTAGCCGAGGCGAAAGAAGTCTGCTTAGATAGGAATGTGGGGCGAAGGATGATTGTTCTCTAACTTATATTGTGATCCGGATGCGGTATTTCGCTACCGAAAATCGGTCACTTTAATATGTTTAAGAGTAAGGATTTGTTGTATGATGTTGATGTTGTTCTTATTGTTATCGGGTTTGTGCGAACCCACTAAGTGGGACACGCGTAATTTTATGTATGTATGTATGTATGTAATAAAATAATATAGAAAAACGCATAAGTGTTCATATATCTTCATACTAAACTACTATACAATAATTTTATTGAATACAACCATTATAATAAATAAATGTATAATATAGTGTATATTATTATTTATTATTCTACAGACTTTACGCTGTGGGAAAACACTCATATATTTACATACTTAAAAAAAAAAACTATCTTTGATCTTACGAAAAAACGATAACACTTTTACTTACGCTGTTGTTTATAAGATAGTCAAATCATTTACAAAAATACATATATGTGTGTTTTTCTTCGTAATTGCATTGTTGATAATGTATTGTTGCACACAAATTAAAATTATATATGATATACTTTACATTAATATATTTTTATGATTGAATAAACCTACATATTGAATACACTCATCTAGTCAGGTACATCATATATAAATATCGCAAAACTGTATCACTGTAAATATGTTATCTAAACCTCGCAATAAAACATTCCTAATAAAAATTGGATTGCATATTCTTGTTAAAAATCTATCATTCCTTATGCATATATCTATGAGATACAGAATTTATGTATGGTAACATTTTCAAAGTCAAATTTGACGTAATTAGAGCACATATCATCATCGCTGTATTTGAAACTGCAAACGTCTTATACGAGTAATGTATCACAAATACACAAATCAAAAATTATTTAGTCATTGTTAAAATAATGTATGTATTTTCATGTATTATATATTGTAATATCATTATTATGTAACATATCTCTGACAAATAAATCCTTGTTATAAATAACAAACTATTTCATTCCAATACACCAATAAAAAATCGCAATCCAAAGATCTTGGTTCATATCCCGCTTGCTAGCAAGCATTTTGTAGGCCGCTAATCTGCAACGAGAACGGCGACCTACAAAATCCTGCAAACCAAAGATCCAAATTCGATTCCTGCCTACTAGCTACCTGCACCCAGCAACCAGCCGAGCATATTCACCCCTTCCTAGCTAGCAACCAGCAAAACCACCAGCCCGTCCTAGCGACGGATTCTGGCGGCCAGCTAGCTAGAAATCCAGCAAAAGCATTACGTAAGTTCACGAAGCAGAGCGCCCGATTCAACACCACCGCTCACGCCGAATGGCAGTAAATACATCAAACAGCTCTATATAAGGCTGAAATCTATGGTGGGAGAGCTAGGATTCATGAATCCACCACCAGGCGATTGAAGTTTGAATTTTATGGGAGAATGTCTTGCTATAGCCTTTCGATTCTACGAATTTTAAATTTTGATGATTAGATATCTTGCTATAGCCAGTAAATTTGAATTTAGTGGGTACATGTCTTGCTAGCCTTTCGATTCTACGAATTTTAAATTTTGATGATTAGATATCTTGCTATAGCCAGTAAATTTGAATTTTGTGGGCACAAGTCGTGCTATAGCCTTTCGAAGCTACGAATTTTAAAATTTGGTCTTGCTAGAGCCAGCAAATTTTATTTTTGTTGGGTATATGCCTTGGGATCGGCTGAAATCCGTCTGAGAGCTCAAAAATGCTCGTAGCGGCCGTAAGATGCTACTTTTTAGCCTCTATGGCTCTAAATTGTCGATTTTACACGATTTTTGAAATTTATCGACCAGAAGCCTTGCTGTAGGCTGTATATTGTCGATTATGTAATCGAGCTGCCGTGGATCGCTCGCTGTATATTCGGTGATTACGTAATCGTCTGCCATAGTTCGCTCGCTGCATACCGGCGATTATATAATCGAGCTGCTGTGGTTCGCTTGCCGCTGCTCTCGGCTTGATTTAGCTGGTAGCTGGAATTCAACTTGGATTTTTTGGTTCGCAAGATTGCTGGTTGTAAATCGTGAAGCTGCTGCTGATCTCAAATCTATGCTCTAGTTCTAGTTCGTATTTAGGTGAATTGTAGGTTGCCGGAAAAAAATTAATTTTGGGTATGGAAAAATTGGGATTTTGAATTGAAAAATTGTATTCATTTTGTTGTGTTTATTGGTCATTCACATAATACATTTTAAATCTAATATATACCGATATGAATTAGAACTTAGAAATAAAT
This sequence comes from Harpalus rufipes, assembly GCA_951394225.1. Classification (NCBI taxonomy): domain Eukaryota; kingdom Metazoa; phylum Arthropoda; class Insecta; order Coleoptera; family Carabidae; genus Harpalus; species Harpalus rufipes. The sequence continues at coordinate 22,797,296 of OX596283.1, forward strand.
AAAATGAAATATATATCATCAAATGTATTATTAAGTTATGTATTTTTCACATGGTTACATTATGTACGTATTATGATATTTTTTTCTAAGACTTATCGAGATGGAGATATTTTGGATGTTATTACAAGACACAAAAGTAGATTAATGTATATTATATTTTATAATGCAAATAGCTAGTGTGTCTATAAGTCTTAGAAAAATTATATCAGGTATCAAAATATTAAGTAGAGCAAGTATATTATGATACGGTTTGATTATAAATCAATTAATACAAGATATGAAAAATCACATTAAGTTCTAGTTTCTAATACAGTTAGCATATATGTACGTATTTTGTAAGCTGAGAACTAACGGAATTTGAGTAATTCATCTTGGAGAACAAGGATTTATTGTTAAATTTGGTTTAAATGTATGAATTTATTAATTGAATGTTTTAACAACTTGAAACTATGAAAATAAACGTTTAGTTAATATATGATAAATTCGCCAGCAACACATATGAATAAAAAATGTATTAATCAATAAATAGATCAATATATGAAATTAGATTTTTTTAAAATTATTTAGAATGAATCTTATTTATTAAATATTTATAATGAAAAGAGAAATCGTAATGCAGTTCTTTTGTAGTGTAATTATGAATAAACTATACTAATTTCTTCGCCAGGGTAAGGATTATCTTATACTTTAACCGAACATTAGGATTATGATTTTTTCTGAAGCGTTTGAATGTTGGAATATATGATGTATAATATTTGATATGTATTAGTAATTATACATTTTTTTCGTATATAAGTATCTCAGGCTATGTACTATCTATACATATATTATTTATATAGGTAGGTTAGGTATGTATATATTTTTCACACACATTGAAAAATATACAATATATATATATATATATATATATATATATATATATATATATATATATATATATATATATATATATATATATATACAAATAACAGTGTTAGGATTTTTAAAAACTTTACAGTGTTGAAATATGAAACCTATTGTACGGTATGAGTCTTTCCTGATGGCGTCAATATGAAATATCATCAAAAGTTTAAGATCAAAGAGTACACCTAAATCTCGTATTATGGAGTTTACTTCCAGAGGAACATTCTTAATATTATAATTAAAGCTGATTAAATTGCGATTTTTAGAAAATTCATAACATAACATTTAGATGAATTAAGATGTAAATAATTATGTTGACAATAAATATATAATTTAGTTAGATCAGTATGTAATGCAATACAGTCATTTATGTTTGTAATGGCTTTAAAAAAATTCAAATCATCCGCGTATAATAAAAATGGTAAATGATGAAATCATTGCGAAATATCATTTATAAATAAGTTAAATAATAAAGGGACGAGATGTGATCCTTGAGATACACCTGAAGGAGCAGATATTAAGTGAGATTTAAAACCATTACAATAAACTAATTGTGACCTATTGATTATATAGGATTCAATCCTTCTTATAGTTTCGTTCATGAAAGATGACAATTCAAGCTCATTTATTATCCGCATGGTATAATATTACTAGCAGATAACTTCACTGTATTTCGTATACATAGACGTGCACCCTGAAATATTTATGGATACATTTTAACTGAAAAAAATAAATGTAATTTAATTGAAAATTATGTTTCTTTTTAAAAATGCCTTTCTCAAAGATTTATGCTCTTCACCTATGTATTTGCAAAACCCAAAAATATAGACTTTACAAAAACCATGGAATAATAATTTGATTTAAATGTCAACGTCACAGGATAACTATTAGGACAGAGAGCAGTGCAGTAGATAGTAGATAACTAGATATCTGTAATTCTACGACCTACGTCATTATTATTTGTAATGTGTTAGAAAGTAATGTCACCATTTACGTATATCTGTCACACAACATAAACTATATAGACATACATACATCAAATAATCTTTCTCTTTTTAATATGAAATGTTGCTAAGCTACTACTGTATAAGTGCTATGTATTCTTTTCTCGAACAAGTGACCTTGAATAGTCATCTTTCGTGAACCAAAGTATAACCATGTATCATGTATTCCAATGACTTGAAGTTTGTAAATCAACGTAGGATGATGGACTCGATCAAATGCTTTGCAGAAATCTATATAAATTGTATCGATTCATAATTTGTTGTCCATGTTAGAGCTAATAAATTCAGAAAATGGAATAAGGTTTGTTAGTACAGATCTCTTACAACAAAAGCATTTTGTTCGAATATTATATTTTCTAAATTATATTTTAATTCTTTCACTACGAATGATGCAAATAATTTAGGAATAATAGAAAGAATCCTGGGAAAGATCTTGATTTCAAGGATTGATTAAAAATAATATATAGAGGCTTTACAAGGTATGAGTACATCAGGTTTTAATAAAAAAAGGAGGAATTTGATCGGGTCCACCACGCTTAGCTGTATCCAGGTGCAATAAAAATCCAAAATTTTATCATAAATAAGATAAATCAAACCTAAATTAACAGCTTCATGAGCACCACGGATTTGAAATAACCAGCAAACAAATTTGCAACATCAAAACCATTTTCAGCAACACGATCGCGATACTGAACATTGTTAGGAATATCACTGTTTTTAAGGTCAAAAATGATATTTAACAGCGTTTTCTTTTCAAGAAAAACTGCTAAAATCTTCAAATTAGGGTACTTCTGGTTTATAATAAGAATTATAATTTTTGGAATTGTAGTATTGGAGTTATCGAAGGAGAAATTTACAAATTGGTTAGATGGAACAGTGTATAGGCGTGGAACGAGAAATATTTATGGATACAATTTAACTGAAAAAAAAGTAATTTATTTGAAAATCATGTTTCTTTTAAATAATCCCAATCTCATAGATTTATACACTTCATCTATGTTTTTTGCAAAACATGAACTTGACATAAACCAAGGAATAATAATTCGATTTAAACGTCAACGTCACTGGGTAAACATTAACAGAGTTTAGTAGATAATTTGCTATTTGTAACTCTACGACATACGTCATTATAATTTGTAGTGTGTTAGAAAGTTATGTTATCATTTACCACTGTCACATAATATAGATTACATAGTCATACTTTAAATACTCTTTCTCTTTTTACCTCTCGCTAAAAATCGCATATCCAGATTTTAAATGAATAAGCACCTTTTAAGGTCCCTGCAATCCGATTTTAACATTTTTACGATGATGGCTGTGGGTGTGTGTGTATGTGTGTGGATGTATGCGTGTGGATGTATGTGTGCGTGTATGTGTGTGGATGTATGTGTATGTGTGTGGGATGTTGGAAGGACGATTACTCAAAAACTATAAGACTTTATATTTGTTTTACTACGTATTTCCCAATCGGACATTAATGTGAAGAACTGAAAAGGTTTTGGTAACAATTAGACAACCAGAAGTAGCAAATTCTTGAAAAATCTTCTATATATATTTTTTTAAATTTTTCTTCGTAATACTAAAGAAAAATAAAATCTCTATCTGACACATTTAATTTTTTTATTATATCTCGTATAGGTTTGGAGATATAGTATATAATAATAATAGAATAATAATAATAATGTTGTAATAAATCTCGTTGCCAAAAAAACAGTTGACATATTATATGTTTGTAATTGACAGATAAATGCAAAATGTCAGTGTCAAAAATCAGATATTTCTGGGCGGTACGAGTACATTTAATATATATTATTGTATTATTAATTAAATATGTATGTATTTAATTTATAGGTATGTTAATATTACATATATCCTTAAGAAATACCGCTAATGCCGTCAATGAATTTGAAGAATTTTGAACACATTAGAAGAGTAGCACAAAATTACTCATAGAACGAAAGAAGATATACAATTTCAATTATTTGTGTGTACAAGGAATGCTAAATTCGTGTCAGAATGACAGCTAGTAGTTATTTACATAGATAAATATTCTAAAATGTTGTTTATATGTCATTAATAGTATGGAATATACTTGGCGAGGAAAATAATCCACGTGTATTTGGAAAATCATAATGTTTTGAATGAAAACTTATGATACTTGACACCTATGTACATTATTACTAGCTGCAATTTTGACACGGGCACCCATATCTGATTGCCAAGGCCAAAAAGTCTCATAACTGTTTGCGCCGTATGCAACATAAAATGAAAATGGCGAGAGGTATTGTGCTGGCCACAACAGATTTTTTTTAACATGAAATGTTACTCAGCTACTGGTGTTTAAAGTGCTGTGTAATTATTCTTTCTTCGAACAAGTGACCTTGAATAGTCATCTTTCACGAAGCAAACTATACCCTGGTTATAGATTATATAGTGCACTGGCTTTGAGGTCAATGAATAGCTTATCATTAGCAAAGAATTATTCCTAATTTAAGTTGATATAAATAACGAGTGATGGCGGTTAGGGGTGAACATGGGGATTTAACATGAGATTTGCTTTATGAAAAATGTTTAAAAATATTGATCCAAAAAATATTTCGCAGTCTTTAATTATTAATACATGATAAAAATCATAACTAATTTAAATTATTCATAATTCCTAATAAAATTATCATTATCATTGCATATTGTTTTTAGTTTTTACCTCTCGCTAAGAGAGGTATTGGATTCATGCTAAAAATCGCATATCCAGATTTTATTGAATAAGCACGTTTTAAGGTCCCTACAATCCGATTTTAACATTTTTACGATGATGTCTGTGTGTGTGTGTGTGTGTGTAAGTGTGTATGTGTGTGTACTCGTATGTGTGTGTGTGTGTGTGTGTGTGTGTGTGTGTATGTGGGATGTTGGAAGGACGATTACTCAAAAACTATAAGACTTTAAATTTGTTTAACTACGTATTTCCCAATCGGACATTCATGGGAAGATCTGAAAAAGTTTTGGTAACAATTGGACAACCGGAAGTAGAAGATTCTTGAAAAAAAATCTTCTAAATATTATTTTTTGAAAATTTTTCGTGGTAATATTAAAGAAAATTTAATTCTCTATCTGATACATTTAAATATTTTATTATATATTCTATAGATTTAGAGATAAAAGAAATATAATATATAAAATAATCTGTTGTAATAAATCAGCCGAAAGAATGCCATGGAAAATAGTTGAAAATTTAAATTGTCAAAAAATGTCAGTGTCAGAAATCCGGAGACATTACTGAAGATTTTTTCTGGGAAGTACATACATTATATTATTTCTTATTGCATTAATAGTTTAATATTTAATATAATAGGTATATTACACATACCCTTCATATATGCTATTACTTCCGACAATGAATTGGAAACATCTCGAAAAATTAAAAGAGTAGGACAAAATTTCTTCATAGAATGAATTTAAATTAAAAAATCTAAATATATGGAATAGATATAAGTAGAATTTTTGGTGTAGAGTGTTACAAGAAATGTTAAATACATTAAGGTGCGAGCAGTCATGTGTCATGTATGTAGATGTCATATATCATAATTTCTCATTCTAAATTTAGTGATTTTCCAATTCCATGTGATTTATTTTCCAAGACAAGTCAATTCCACACTCCTGGTGACAAATTAACTACATGAATTTAGAAAATCTTGAAATTTGTAATGAAAAATTCTGACATTTATGTACATAATTACTAATTATCATTCTGAAACGGGCCTCCGCATCTGCTTGTCAAGACCAACAATGTAACATGACTGTTCGCGCCCTATACTTAACCAAAAAAAGGAAATGGCGAGAGGTATTGTGCTGGCCACAACAGATTTTTTAAAATATGTTATTGTTTTAATGTAGTACATAATAAAACCATATTTTAGCAACAATAGAAGAAAAACAAATAAATTTGAAACGAATTTATATAACATTTTTAGGTTTTAGTAAATATTGAAATAATTATTATAAAAATTTAGAATAAAAGAAGTTGTTACCCAACGATGATAAATAATATGAAAATAATAACTATTATGTAGGTACATATATACACTATGTCCTCGGACCGGAGTGAGTTTACAAGACGGAAAAAATCCTTATTTTTGATTTTACAAAAAAATGTTACAGGAAGAACTTTTTTTGCTTAAATTTAAAGAAACTAATCTGCAATTGAAACTACAATAACTCGGGGTGGCTAATAATAATAATAAAAAATTATTAGAATTTTTTTTTTAAACATTCAAACAAAATTCAAATATTAAAATATTCTATCAGCACTCAACCTTCGTCGCTACATAATTCAATCCTCCGAGGCAAGTATGTTTGAAGTTAGTCTGGATTTCATCAACGTTTAAGGTAGTTATATCGTGAAACCATTTTACCCAGAATTAATTGAAATTTTAAGTACTCGTACATCTCAACTGAAGTATGATCTACTTGCTCTCCAAGTTTTAAAACAATTGACCATGCGGTACCTGAGATATTTGCAATTAAATTTGGCCTTTTTAACACGTGACGAATAGGAAATGGCAAAATAAACACATTTTAAATTATAATTTTATATCCGTACCGAAATTTAATCGAAAAACTAGTATGTTATACAAAACTAATTAACGGACTTGTAAAAATTTGAAAATTATTTACCACCCAGATTTAATTTTATTGCCTCTAGAAAATTATAATCTGAAGATACGATAAATAGGTAGAATTATACTTGACAACCATGTACAAGCGTTCCAGATGGAGTATCAGTTAACAACGCCTGCTTTGGTATTAGCGAATAAGAGGTGATCTTTGGTTAAAGGAATTTCAGACGTACATTCGAAGAAAATATTTTTAAAATGGGTATTTTACGTGAAAAGCATGAAAAGTTTAAACAGTATAATACTACTTTTGTAATTTTAAGAAAGAAATATATTAATTTGTTTTGCAGTTTCCATTTGTAATTTAGAATTAGTATTATATCTCAAAATATCTTATTACTTTTATACCCGAATGTACCAATAAATGTCTAGGTGCGACGTTGCCACAGTTATTCTCAAACATTCATACTTTAGTGTGTGAATATTGAAATACGACACTTGTGTATGTGTTAGTGCGAGTGGTACAGTTTAAAAAAACTTTTCTACGGAAAAATAAAGAAAATTCATCTGTTACAATGTTTGATGTTAGCTTTTAAGTGGATGTGCAACCCCCAGTCCAATGCGGACAAAAAGATAGTTTCGAAAATATGCAATATTTTCTAAACTATATGTTCAAATGTAAATTTTTTTAAAATTATTGGTAAGTAAGAAAGAAATATATTAATTTGTTTTGCAGTTTCCATTTGTAATTTAGAATTAGTATTATATCTCAAAATATCTTATTACTTTTATACCCGAATGTACCAATAAATGTCTAGGTGCGACGTTGCCACAGTTATTCTCAAACATTCATACTTTAGTGTGTGAATATTGAAATACGACACTTGTGTATGTGTTAGTGCGAGTGGTACAGTTTAAAAAAACTTTTCTACGGAAAAATAAAGAAAATTCATCTGTTACAATGTTTGATGTTAGCTTTTAAGTGGATGTGCAACCCCCAGTCCAATGCGGACAAAAAGATAGTTTCGAAAATATGCAATATTTTCTAAACTATATGTTCAAATGTAATTTTTTTTAAAATTATTGGTAAGTAAAATGTTCATTATAGGGTTCTAAATTATTATTTTTGAAAATTTAATATTTTTTATATATTTTTTTACTTGTTGAAAATGACAGTATTTTGATGCAATTTTTTTGGTAATATAATCAAATTTTCAAATTCTAATAATTTGCGGCCCTAGATACACTCTTTATCTTTAAAATGGAGTATAATTTATTATAATTTATACAAAAATAGAGAAAAATCTATGCAATATATGACAGCGTTTTTCCTTATTTTTCTACAAGGAATTGCTCCACGAGCTAACAACCCTAGTGGTAGACTCTTGCACTAACATTTAGCTCCACCTTTATACAGTCTTAATTTAAATTTACTTTCAATATTATTAAGGAGTTCTATAACAAAATATCGATTCCAGAATATGCGTAACTGAAGTGTGGCGGTATGAGGGGAAATATACCACCAATGGTCTGATCTTATGTGCTTGTAGCGTAGACTCAGACAACTGTGCAACATTTCGTTGTGCATATTGAGAATTACGGTAATAAAAGGTGTCTCAATAAGAGCATCGGATTTAAATTTCGCGCCATTTTTTTTCTATTTGTTTGGTACGTGTGAAACATTGGCATTTGTAATCTGCAATTGTCCGAATAGTAAAGATGGAACGCTTTCAGAATAACGCATTGTTACTGTTAAAATGTAATTTGAATCCTTGACATATAGGCGTTTAACATGGGAAAACAGTTTTTTTTTGTAAATAGTGTCCGGCAGAAAATTAAGCCATGATATTGAACATAATAGTACATAAATAAATAAATAAATATATCATCACGGCTTATTACCCATTGCTGGGTGTGCCAATTTGCTTTTTTCACAGATTTCGGTTATGACGATGATAATGGTATATAACATCATGTATGTTATTTAATATTAATTACTTTGCTATTGCATACAAATTTGTAAATAAATGTTCAATTTTTTATTACGTAATATGAAATGATCATCAAATGCCTCTGTGGTCTACTGGAGCGAGTACTGGACTACTGATTATCATGGCTGCTTTTGAATTTGAAGATTGGGGTTCGATTCTCCATTAAAATAATAACCTACTTAAAATTATTATTTAAACAAAAATTGTTGAAATTTAAAAACCTCTCTTCTATTTCCAATGACAATCATTTAGATATAATAATAACATTGTAATAAAGAAAAATAATTGATTATAATAATAAAAACATTGATATATGTTACAAAAATCTGATCTGATCAGCACATTATCTCTCGCCAAGCAAATTTTATTTTTTTATTTTTTATTAAAAAAAAATTATATATATATATCGTAAAACATAATACCTACCTACACATATTCATTATATGTCAATTATTTTTTTATGAATACCAATAGAAAGTATAATGCTTTGTTGTTATCAATATTTTGATTATTGTAATCAATTATTGTCAATTATTTTCTCTATTTATTACAATGTTATTATTATTTCTAAATGATTGTAATATGAAATAGAAAATACATTTTTAATAGTTCAACAATTTTTGTGTATAAAAAATAATGTATAATTTGCAAGTTACAAGAATCATTTTTATATTTTTTTTATTTAGTAGATATTTACAAAATTTTGCAAAATAATTGTTACTACATAAAGTAAAATGATGAAACACAAACGACACAACACAAACGTAAACAACCGAAACAAAATTGCTTTGTTGAAGGTTAAAGGTAAAAACTACAGCGCCAGTTAGGCGCTACCTGGAGTGGGGGAAATGGTTTCACTTTTACAGCAACTTGCTCCCTCCTTATTTATTCTTGGCTCCATGTCACAAACCTTCAGGGCTGCCAGTTTGCGGGTAATTACGCGAAATAGGGTATTTTTATATGTGGTTGGGTAGCTCGTGAGACTCACGTTTTTGTTGGGTATTTTTAAGTACTTTAATTCATGATTTTTTTTCTACATAAATTTTATGTTTAATTTTTGCAACTACTAATAGACAAATATTATTCTGTCTGTGTTCCTTCTTAACATGTGCATTGGCAGCCCTGGGCTTGAGAATGATGAAAATTGTGACTAGTGTGAATGTGGCTCATAGTGTGTAATTTTATGAACGTTTGAGGAATTTGGCTGACGAGGCGGGTAAAATTTAAATTTTATATTGGCAGCTCTGCAAACCAAAACCATCAAATTGTAGCGCATTGTGTGTAAAGTTTTAGAGGTGTTTGACCTTAGAAGAAAATAATTGTTAGCCCCCCCCCCCAAGATACAATCCTGGGTGCGCCACTCGTTAAAATGATATTTTTAACCCTAAAAACAAACATTAAAAAGCCTACTTTTAATAGATTTGTAGAAAAAATACTTTTTTTTCACAAAACATTTTTAAATATATCTAAAAATAACAAAACATTAAACAAATAACATTTTTCTCTAAAGTACGTATAAGATATTAGACAACAGGACAGTACCTACGAACGACAGTTTTGCTCTAGGTAGATTAGACACAATGTAAAGTGTTAAATCTTGTATGATGGAAATGCTATTTATGGTAAAATGGATAACTTTTTCAACGGCCTGTACTCAAGGAGGAGTGGGTAAAGTTATACGTCACAATTTAAGCCCCGTCTTTCGTATTACCTCCCGCACACCCGACCCGTCCCGCAGAAATATTGGGTACCTTTGCACATCCTGTTAACTATTTTGATGCAATCTGTGTATATAATATAATGTTGAATAGAGAAGACTGGATGTTCCTCAAGGTTGGATGTTTTTGGAAAATTTACTTTCTTTAGCGTTCTTTGAGGAATGGATTCAAACAATTAGATTTTGGTAAATTAAAATGTTTTAATTATAATGACTTCTCCAATAAATTTTCAACTTCGATGTCCGCATCTGCCTGAATTGTATTTCATGAGCAAGGCAGCCCTACATTAATTTATAAAAACCATGTAACTAGCAAAGACCATTATACCACAGTATAAAAATACTTAACTTAAGTATTTTTATACTGTGATTATACCATAAGGCTGAAGATGGGTGAAATTGTTCCCCGAAACGTCCCACTAATAAATAAGATATTCAACAAAAATCTAATTGTTTGAATCCATTCCTCAAAGAACGTCAAAGAAAGTAAATTTTCCAAAAATATGTAATATAATGTTAAAAAATATAAGTTATTGCAAATATAAACTGCATTAGCTTAATTTTTTTTTGAACATAGAACAAGTTTTTGAATAGGTACACTCGAGTGACAACTACCTTAAGGCGAATACAATGCTTTCTACATTACACTACATACAAATATCCAATCGAGAAAATGAAGTTTTAAAACAGAACAAAAGTTTCAAATTATTGTATTGGAAAAACAGCTATATTTTTTACCGGAAAGCAAAATTTACACTATCAATTTAAAAATTATTTAACTGTCATTTGAAATTAGAACTTACATACAACTAATTCATCAATTTTTTATTTGTACCTATCATTGTGAATGTGAAAATAATGAAAATATGGAATTAACCAGACAGCATTTTTGAATCATGATTTACAGTTTTCAAGTTCCACAGTAACATGACAACTTTGATAGTTTCTAATGGCCATTTGCACCAACACCGAACAAATTGTTAATCCGAAACCCCCTTACATTTAGCAGTTCGGATTAAAGGGTCTCTACAGTATTTATGATTTTAGATATTTAACTCATCCACAAGTTATAAGAATAATAAGTTATAAAATGAACCTAACCACGTGTTAATAAAGTGTTTTTTATTTTACCAGGTGTGGGTATATAACTTGTTACTAAAGGCTGGTATAGTACAGTGACAGTCTGTTAAAAAAAACCTAACTCGACGTAGGCTTCCCTGTTCACAGCCTACTCCAAGTTGTTTTTTACCTTCCGTCACCTCTAGGTAAGGAAGGTATTCTTTGATCAAAAAATTCGGTGGTGAGTTTTCATTGAATAAGCACGTTTTAGGGTCTTTACAATACGATTTTACTATTTTTACGATGATGTCTGTATGTGTGTGTGTGTGTGTGTGTGTGTGTGTGTGTGTGTGCGTGTGTGTGTGCGTGTGTGTGTGTGCGTGTGTGTGTGTGCGTGTGTGTGTGTGCGTGTGTGTGTGTGCGTGTGTGTGTGTGTGTGTGCGTGTGTGTGTGCGTATGTGTGAGTGTGTGTATGTGTGTGGACCGCGGTTTCGTCAACGATATCTCCAATACTAGAATTCCAAAAATTACAATTCTTGCGTATTCCTCTTCCTTACAACCATATGCAGACTTGATTAGATTTTGGTTATAATTGGTCAACCGGAAGTACCCCCATTTGAAGATTTTAACAGTTTTTCTTGAAAAACTCAGTTAAATGTTATTATAACTTAAAGAATATATTATTGTCTATACAATTTGATTGCATTTTATATTTGATATTCAACAGATATAGAGTTAAAGAAGAATAAAGATAATTAATTTCATATAAATTTCATAATTCAGCCCGGTATGCTAATTTAACCATGGAAACTGCTAATATATTCAGGTAATTCAAATTGACAGATGTCAGTATCAATAAAATGTAAATCAATGAAAGAATAAGGGAAGTAACTCTAGTGTTAGAAGTTTCTTGATATAAGAGAGACGATGACATTGGTTTGAACATGTCATGAGGAGAGATGAATATATTAGTAGAAGGTGGAAGAAACATAGGAAGACCAAATATATAAGATAAAAAGACTGTATTGCAGAAGACTTGAGAGAAAAGGAACTGAATGAGGACGACACGCAAAACAAAAATGAGTGGAAGATGAAAATAAAAAATAGCGACCCCTAACAAATGGGAAAAACTAAAGAAGAAGATGTCAGTGTCAAGTGCAATTTGCATAGTTTGTTTATGAAATAACTTTACTGGAAATATAGGATCTTTTGCAAGAAAATTTATGTATAGGGCGCGTGCAGTGACCTGACTTTTCTGACTTTGGCAAGCAGATATGGGGACCCGTGTCAAAATGACAGCAATTAATTATGTCCATAACTGACAAGTGTTATAATTTTTCATTCAAAATTTCATAATTTTCTTATTTCATGTGGTTTGTTTGTTACCAGGAGTATGGAATTCAGTTGCCGAGAAAGGGAATCACATAATACGAAAAATTTAGAATCTTTTGCAAGAAAATTTATGTATGGAATTTGTACATAATACAGGATTGACGGAAGGTATTGTGCTGGCCATATCAGACTAACAGAGAACTATGGGAACGAACCAAGCAACGAACTATAGTACACGATATAACGAAAAGGAAATGGAACTGGATCGGACATACACTGAGAAAGGGAAGTGAAGACATAACCAGACAAGCTTTTAAATGGTCACCAATAGGGAAAAGAAGCAGAGGAAGGCCAACAGAAACGTGGAAAAGAAAAACAGAAGACGAGCTAAAGAAGATAGGCAAATCGTGGAGCGAACTACCCAGAATAGCAAGTAACAAAAATAAATGGAAAAGTTTCGTGGATGCCCTATGCTGAAAGGGAGTGAAAGGAACAATATGTATATATATATATATATATATATATATATATATATATATATATATATATATATATATATGTATATATATATATATATATATATATATATATATATCAGATTTTTTTTACTGTATTTTAACAATTAATTTATATATGTGTTTATTTTTCTCTGTTGAAATGAAATATATTTTGATTCTGAGGTGCAACTTATTATATTTACCTGTACTAACCAAACATTACATTCTAATATTGAAATTTATTGAAAGATCAATAATTTACCTTGCAAATATCAGTTGGACATTCTAGTTGTATGGCTCCATCCTTATTTGAATTTGTTCTAAACACATTACATCATAATTGAAACGTATGAATACTCTATTAAAAACGTAAATGTAAAGATGACACACTAAATTAACAACATACTTCTTCGGCCATTTAGCATCGTCTCATGCGTTCGCGTCTCGTGGCTCGTCACTTATGGCAGTGGCATGTTGGTGTGGCGTCATCTGATTGGTTGAATTCAAAATCTGTGATTTCGAAGCGGACAGCTATTTAAATTTAATAATTATTATTTTCGTAAAATCAGAAAATTTAATACGTTAAATCCATCATAAAGCAACCTTATGTATTATCATAGTTATCACATTTTTTTACGAAGTATATATAAGTATTAATATTCCAAAGTTTAATAATACATTCTTATCTTTAAGTATTTTTATATACGTATGCCATTACTTGTATATGACATATGAAGTATAAAATAATATCTTATTTGCTATATAGTGAATGTTTTTATTGTAAATATATATATATATATATATATATATATATATATATATATATATATATAATCTTTCTTCTTATACTCTTTCGGGTGTCGAAGTACTCTTCTTTCTGTTTTTATTCTTCTTTTATTAAATTATGCCAATCTTTTTTCCTTGTTGCAATCTCTCTCGCATCTTTTTTGCATATCTTCTTTTTCTTCAGTATTTCTTCTATTACCGTATCCCATTTTTTCTTCCGTCTTCCAATTTTTCTTTTTCCTGCTACTTTCGTTTGCCATACTTTCTTGACCTGTTTTTCATCGTTCATTCGTATCAAATGGCCCCACCATTGAAGTTGTTTGTTTTCCACTATTTTGTTTATTTCTGTTATTTCTAGTTCTCTTCTTATGTCTTCGTTTCTTTTCTTATCTAATTTCGTTATCCCTTTCACTCTTCTCTTTTATTGTAAATGTAAAATATAATTCTGAAATATATATTGTTATTACTAAACTGGGTAGAAATTTAAAAATATATGTTTCGAAGATGTGTCGTTCATGTCGTCCTCTTCCTCAGGAATTCGTAGAAAAACCGCCAATCTCGACACTGCATCTGCACAATAATATAATTAACTATTGTTTAATAAATTTAATCATTCAGAAAGAGAAAAATAGTCTATCATAAAGTATTTAAGAGTGGAGAAAAGAGAATTTTCCCCTTCTTTTTTAAAACGTTTTTAAAAAAGGTTTTAATTTAAGTTAATGGTTACGTGCCGGTTTTTGAAATATATAAACTTATCGGTTTTGGTTTCATATCACGTTTTTAGATTAAAAATACCAGCTAACTGGTATAAAAAATGTACATTTTACTTTAAGGGTAAAATAAACCATAAACGATTCACCATCATGTTACCACTCTAAGTTAAAAAAAAAATAGGCATTTAGATTTAACTTAAAATTATTAAATACAAAATTCAATTCTAAAACATAAATTTCAATATCTTAAGTTTTTAAATTATAATTGACTGTATTTCTGTATAGTCTATGTTTGATACATCCAATAATGGATACTACGCTCAACAATGAACAATGTAGAATAAAAATAATAAAATCTGAACTTACCACGAATAAATAATAAGTCAAAGTATTACTCTAGGTCCTGAAGGCATGTAGAAATCGTCTTCAAACATCAGGAAGTGGTCTATGATCTACGAAGCCAGGGCATAACACACACGTCCATTCGCTAGGATTATTGATAATGAAACTGACAAAATAATCTATGTAACAGTTAAACATTAGATAATGTAGTATTATTTGTATGGAATAATAAAAAAAAAATATGTAATATCGTATACATATAAAATTAGATAAATCTATTGTTAAATACACGCAGTAAATTTAAAAAAAAAATGTAAATAATAAAATTTGTTTAATAAGGCTGTTGTAAGAATTTTTGTTTGCCTAAGTATTAAATTAAAAAAAAACATTTATATTTGAAAATATCACGAAATATCCTTTAAATATTTTACAGTTAATTATTGCAGAGAAAGTCACTTAATCTGAAAAGAAAATACTTTTTAAATGTGAAACTGGTTCATTATGTACATAGTAGATTATTTCATATAGTAGTGAAAATATGTAATTCTGAATTAATATGTACTATATATTTTTGATATACCTACACCGTGTTTTATTGAATCATACATGCACACTATTTAAACAATGAATATTTCGGAATATTATAGTCTGCCTGTGTGTTTGGTTACACCCAATAGTACTATGTACTATGGCCATAATGTAGTATAAAGTAATAAAATATAATCTTACCATGAATAAATAAAATCTCCATGTATACTTCAGGTTGTGCAGCTGTCCAGAAGTCATCACAGAAAACCATACAGTCGTCTCCAAAATGAGGAAGATGTCCTAGAAACCACAGTACAGGAACACACCATAGAAACTCTAGGACTACAATAATGAAACTGACAAAATCAATCCATGTAATAGTTAGTTATTCGGTAACAATGTAATTAAAATTTAAAATAGACAATTAATAAATAAAATATGAAAGAAGTCACTGATCACATAACTTATAATATGAAGTAATTGATGTATACGTTACAGAACTTGTTCACTGTTGATTGATGATTTCTAAGTTGCTCCTATACACAATTCATTTTACTGTGCAACAATATTGTTCGATAATATTGATGCACACCCTATACCAGCGGTTCCCAAAGTGTGTTCCGAAGAATCTAATGTTTCCGTAGAAGCCACATAAGGGTCTCCTGAATAAAGACTCAATTTAGTAATAAAAAATTGTCAATAAACATGCTACATAAAAAAGTAATAGAGTAAAATAAAATTTTATTGTCTCATAAATACAACTTAGAGAATGATCTTAAGAAGTTGACAGAAAATACTGACAGCAAAACTACAAAAGCCGGTGCTGAAATAGTTTGCCCTTCGCAGATTCCACTTTTGAAACCCCGGTGTTACGTATTTAGCTGTCGAACAAAAAGTCTTGATTTAAAATTATTATTAAAAGAATGAAACAGTATTACTCGCCACATTAGTAAATAGTTTTCTAATGTTTATAATCATTTGGTACGTCTAAATATTTTCTTGGAGCACAATAAAAATTGTTATTTTCAAATTATTGTTTCTTTTCAATCCAAACATATTATGCAAAGAACTTATAATATAAGAAGCTGTTGGATTCACAATGGCCAATAAAAATGTAGAGAGGAGTTAGGGTTCCGCGAAACGCAAGGGTTTCATGACCGAAAAGTTTGGGAACCGCTGCCATATATTGTTCAATAAACTAAATTAAATTGTGTAGTACTTTAGTTAATTATTTAATCAAAGCTTCAAAAGCTAGTAATAAATCGCAAGTGACATGACAATACCTCCTATCTGCCATGTTCAGTGAAAATAAATTATTAACAATATCTTTTATTTTTAGCGAAAATGTGCTATTGGTATATGTGGAGTCTGTGTGCCTTTTTAATTTTAAATTGTAATTTAGAAGTATCCTGTAAATTTTAACTAAAATCACATAGTAGTTATTGTCAGGTTACTCGCGAAATATATTTCAAAAATGATCTGCAAACAAATTTTGATTGATTTTGTTCAATAAGAAGTATGAAATAAAATTATTAAACGTTTAGGAGGCGCTTAATATTTAAAAACCTGCGAAATATAAAAAAAATAAGATATAGGGATAACAAGAGTAAAATAATATATAATATTAAGTAATAATAAAATAGAATGAATTATTATACATATTTATTTCCCATCTTTTGGACCCTATACAATTTATAGCTAATAAGTACGTTGTCAGGTAATACAATCTTTGTATGGAATGCTTTATCTGAACAAGATAATAAAAGGGGCAAGATGGTGGGTGGGTAATACAATTTATCTGACTAGTATCAACAATACCAAGCCGTACTCACAAGCCAATAGCCTCGATCGTACGGCGCACGGTGATTCATTATACCCAGCGTCTGATTCAATTCAAATCTTCCTCTATGATTTTATTTTTGTTTCTTTACATATTTAAGTTGTACTTATACTGTTTACAACCAACACAATCATGGTTACACTGAACTAACGCCTACTGAATCGGGATCGATCGATCGATCAATATATCTTCTATTTTATACGATAACGATATGCATTTCATTTCCAGGTCTGTTACTTATTCAATCAAATCGAATCGAATCTGTCGTGGTACAGAGCGCTGTGTCTGTCTAAGGCTATTGTATTGTAGTTAGTTAGGTATGCGATCACGAGGGCAACATCTACTACACGTTACATGTTAGTTAGTTACTGTTAGCATTCCCTAGTATTAATGATATAGCTTTCCACCTCTCTGATGGAAAGGTGTAAATGCATTTCAATCTCGACTTTAACCTCTTCGTCTGGCTCTGGCTGCTCTCGTTAACACTCCACAAACAACTACAATATGATTTGGTTGCGTGACAATATACTGCAACCGGTACAAACTTAACTACAATCATTTGTTTAACGTTACCATATAAATTGTAGATAATCCAATTATTCTTAAGGATTATTTCTTATATTATATTTGTAAATTCATATTCCTTAAATATTATCAAACTTTCTTTACTTCATTAATTGCTAAATTTTAAGAATGTCACTTGACAGGGGCACAGATCATGATATGTTTAGAAAGTGGTGTTTGTTTATAACCTATGACCTAAAGCAGAGAAGGCGATTGTGGCTAGTTTTTTTACCATCGATACTTATCACATAAATCCTGCACTGCAACTGCGATTACTGGAGATGTTTAGCTCCTTCAATCATTGTCTCAATGCTCAATCCTTATACCTACTAGATATATATTTCTGATGCCCCCATGTCTACAATATAAAACAGCGAGCGCGATGAAGAAAGATATTTTATCGAATGTGGTTACTGAAGCGCAGGCGTTTAGATTGCGCGCGCTTTCCTAAGTGGGAATAATATACCGTTATATTCATTCAAATAAAGGGACTTGGGAGAAAAACATGGATGTCACAAATATGTCGAAATTTAGATATTTTTTATGCCACGTTGTGTAGCTCATCGAGTATTAACAATACTATCAAAATATGGTTTGGAATGTCCATTGCTTAAATGGTTGAAAATAATGAATGTAATATGAAATTATATAATAATTAGACATTTTTATAGGACGTTTTTGTAGAAATTTAAATGTAATTACTTGTGACTAAAATACTTATTACAAAAAACAGTTTTATGGCATCCTTTAGACACTTTCAAGTACATGTTGCTGTATGCAACTCATACGAGTATTTATAATATTTGGACTACGGTTGTTTTTGCCATAAGCTTATCAATTATAATTGCCCACAGACGGTGTATTTAATAAATATTGTCAAAAAATATTGTTTATTAATTCAATACCTTGGTGCTAAAAGGGCCAATGTTCGTTTTGCCAATTTCTGGAACACTGCAAAATTATTTTGAATTTTTACCTACCTAAAATAATGTTTCAAAATATTAGTTATCATGAATTAACAGTATAAAATTTCATCTCTTGTTTTTGGATTTTTTCGTAAAATTTATTGGTGAATTATAACTCAAATTCGGTAATTTTTGACATTGGCTGTTTTGGCATCACAAGGTAGAGTCAAAAAGTCGTTTTTCTCAAAACAAGCGGTGCGTGACATTCACGGTTTTCTCCTAAGATCTTTTGAATATTAAAAAGCCGTTTTCTGATAAGATTCAGACAACGTTTGAAAATCAAGGCATGGGCATTGGTGTAGCTCGTACCAATAAGGAAGGAAAATGCGCAGATACTAATATTAGTCCAGCTCGAAAAAGAATGGGTATTACAAAGTGGTTAGTCTTATGTTTTTGGTTCGCCAGAAATATATTTTTTGTCTCCTTTCATCGAGGTCGCTGGAACAACGGGCATCAGTAATATATGGCTCATCTTAACAAACATTGCCGGAACGACGAATTCCGGCTGCAGTGCTCAATACTAGCAAAACGTCCACAATGTTAAGAGCAATGTATTTTTCTTTTTTTTTTTTAATTTAAATACAGTAATTCTGCAGTATTAAACACAGTTACAAGAACGACATTCAAAGGTCGGATTGCATATAACAGGTATAATTATGTTAATATTTAATTATAATTATTTAAGCTGATATGTTTTTCTATAGTCCCCGAAAATGGCTGGCGGCCAGCCCGTTCACCCTGATCCGCACCCACCCTACCCACGCTCTATCATTGAGCTGCGTTATGTCTAACAGACATGAAATGGACGGAAACATTACAGACGTCCGCTCTGCCAGTCTCACTACACCGCATTTTAGCTTTTCTTTCATTCCATCATTTAACCGTCTGTCTTACACTCCTGCATTGATTCCTTTGCGAACATGTGATGGAATGAAACTGACAAAACGTCAATCTGTGAAAAAACAGCCGTCGGAATGAACTACAGCAGCAAAGTTTTGTTCAGATGTAACTAAGAACCTGCTTTCTTAGTAATTGACTATCTCAATAATTTTATTAATGAAGCAAATTGACTTTTCTGGACATGAAGTGTTGTTGTAATCGACATATTTGCTCGCTGGCGTTCATTTCGACTAGCTGCTGTTGCCAGAAAGATAAATCTGGCATTTACTTATATATGATTATAATATATATCACATAAACCTCACACAAAAAGCACTACAACACTATATTATAATGATTATAATCTAGTAATATGTTTTAATAATTACCTAATGAATTCATATACTTGCGAAGTTTAGCCACGCAAGTGTATAATTTCCTTTCTCGGGGTAAAAATTTATCAGATAAAATTTAACATTAAAAACAGTGGTAAAAAGCTGTTTCAATCAATAGACAGGAATAATATTTATTATCGAAAATAGCTAATATGTACCTGACAATTTTGCATAAGAAATAGAGCAGTCAAAAAAGACAATATGAAAAACCCCGAGAAACCATACGATATAACCAGACTTCGTAACTTTGGTTTAAAATACTTTCTACTTCTATATGACATGTAATTGTGATACACAGAGACAAAGATCGTCTTTATAACAACAGTACACTGCTAAGCAGCTATTTAAGATATATCTCTTGGATCTGCCGTGAGATGTCGTTGGGTTTGAAGTGTACCACAAGTAAGGTGCGCCGCCATACACAGCACTCTTGATAAGGTTTCATACAAAATATAAAATTGATAGAGTGACGAAAAGGATGGTGTAAGTTACATATTATAATTGATAGAGTGCTGTGTATGTACGCCGCGTATGATAATTTAGTTGCGCGTTCAACAATTGCTTTGAAAGTGTAACGATTTCATCTAAAATATAGTTAAGCACAAAGCTTGTTACTCTCAGTGTTGGAATCCTGCCGAAGCTGGCGCCGTTCTGTGGCAGAACAGGTAACTAACGTAAGGTGTCCTCCAAGGGAACAGCTACACAGGCATACGCTAGTATAGTGGGTAATCTGGTTCTCGTCATGTAACATGATATCATTAATATAAATATACAGTGTCACTGCCTACCCTAAAGAGAACTGTGCTGCCAATGGGCTTGCAGCAACGGATTGGAACAATAATCCGTTACGCCAAGCCACCTGGCCCCGTTCATTTGGTTTATTGCTATTAATAATTAAACATAGATAAAATGAAATATATTACTTATATATTACGTTTATACTTAATCATTAATGTAGTATATCTCTAAACAGAAAGCTCGACCCATGAATATTAACGGTAGGGAATCCCACCGTCAAACGATGACGTTTACAAATTGTAAATCTAAATCGGCTATAATTAATATTAATAATCTAGAACATAACGTTTAGGGCACCTTTGGTTTCAAGCTTATCCTGTATTATTTTTTCTTTCTCTTAAGAAATTAAGTCATTTTATATAAAGCGACTCTGTACTTCATGTAAATAGTAATATTATAAGAGTGTACCTGTACTTATCACGTAATGTAAGTACTGTCCAGCCTATCATCCAAACAGTACGACTACCAACAGTTAACAAAGAGATATTTATATGACATAAACACAAGCGATGAGACTTGACGAGGGCTCTTCGTCGCTCTGCTGCTGGGCGGGCGTGCGGCTCGTTCAGCAACAGGGACCGGCCGCGACCATGGCGCACCGTCAGGCACTCAGCTGCACGCACGAATTAAGATTGTCCATTTTCTTCTCCCTTTGATCCCTGTAAAACACCCACACAAACACCCCGTTAGTCAATCATATTAAAAGCTGGTTTATCCACGTTCCCATAAGGAATAAGTCATAATATTTTAGACATAGTGGTAAAGTCAGTTTATGCACATTTCATAAAACATAATTACAACCATTGATAGAAAATGTATAAAACAATGTCTTAATTAGATACAGTAATATTTTTTACTCAATTTATAATAATAGCATTTTGAAAAACCATCTTAAGACGTCTAATATATAGCGATCTGTTTTGAGATAAAACATAAGAAATAAAATTTGGTCATTATTTGTTATGGTTAGGTTTTGGATGTGAAACATGGACCTTGAGAAAAAAAGAATATGTATTTGGAAAGTTTTGAGACGTAGTTGGTTTCGAATCGCGGGAAAAAACAATGAAAGGGAATAAAATGAACACATAAGGATGATGACAAATCAAGAAATAAAATAAATAAATATATCTTCATGGCATGTTACTCATTGCTCAGTGTGCCAATCTGCTTTGTACACAGATATCGGTAATGATGAAATATTTGTACGGTGCGGACGCTTATAAATCAAGAACTGCCTATATATAATAACCAGGATAGAACAGAAGCAACTGGGCTGCTATTGACACGTAATGAAGATGGATTAGAAGAATTTAGCAAGAAAAATAGAAGATGGATGCATGAAAAAAAAAGAAGAAAATGGCAGAGAAAAGATAAAAAATTGGAAGAAATCAAAATATGGTAAAGGACAGAAAGAAATTGAATGAATGGATTAAAAATTAACCTTAAGGAAAAGAAGAAAAAGAGATGTGGTTGAGGCGGCGTTTGGATGGAAAGGGAGAAAGAAGGGCGTCAGGAATAAATAGGTGTTGAAAAGGATTAGAGAAAAAAGAAGAATTTTGAAAGAAATAAAAAAGGAAAGCCAACTAGATTGGTCATATTTTAAGCAGAGGCAGGCCGAATTAAGTGTGCTCTTCTTTGGTTTAGTGATGGTCTCTAGTACCTAACCATGCTTGCATCTTTTTCTTATTAATGCATTATTATATGTCTTTTTTATTTTGTTATTTTTGGAGAAGCTTCATTAGTTAAAGAAGAGTGCTGATTTTGGCCTACTATCATCAGAAAATTATAATTGAGGAAAGGAATTATAAAAGGTTGAGGAGGACAGACTGGCGTTGAGACAGCACTTCCGCTGAGATCTGTCCGAAGACAGGTTACATCAATGCTGATGGTTGTGTTATGTACATTATGATAAATTCCAAAACAGCATAAACGACTAAGGGCTTCTGTGTGCATTACATTGATATTGTGTTTTATTCCTTATGAAAAGTAACATAAACCAGCCTTAACACTGTCACCAACACAACACCAACTCAGGTGTCGACATTATATAGCTTGTGTGTGTTACCGCACTCAAAAAAGAGAAAATGACAAACGCACGCTTCGTGCCGTCACTCGAGGTGCACGCGTGAGTTTGTGTCTTGCGCCGGGGCCATCGTGAAATGGCTCAGTCAGAAACACACGTGACGTGAACTTATGGTTCAATGCAAAATAGATAGACAGATAGATAGAGAGTAGTCAAAAGTGAGTGAATGCAAGAACAACAACAATACATCAACAGTTACACAAGACATATCAACCTGTTTGTCCTTCGCGTTACCTTCACCAATCAAATCACTTCATTTGCAGGAGATTTATGAGAGCTCTACTCTAGCTTAAGTTAAGTAAGATTGAAATTCAGGCGCGGATCTAGGATTACCAATGGTTGCAGCTACCCCCTTTTCCAAAATGAAAATACATTTTTTTTATAATTTAATAAGAATTAAAGCACGGTTTTATACTTATTGTAAATTTAATTGAAACTACAAAGAAAATCCATAATCAGGTGGCCGCTACTATAAGGGATAATTTTAAATTTTAAAAAGAAAAAAAAATGTCCCAAGAAGCATTGTTTTAAAGCTAACAAAGTTTGAAAGATAAGGTTTAAATTTAGTCACTTATTAATTGTTTGGATGAAATTAATAAGTGTTCCAATTTTTATTAAAATATTTCGATAGCTGATTTTTCAATATTAATTTCTCACAATCTTATATAGTTAAGGGTCGTTTCAAATACCATAGATCAGTAGTATTCAAACTTTTAGTACTGTGATCCAACATTAGTGACCTTGGAATTCAGGGGGAAGGGGCAAAACATAGTTTCGTCCCTTTCATATTTTGTCAGGGGGCACCGCCCCTTTCCCCCCACCCATAGTTGGCGCCTAGATTAGGATCACAATATTAAATAAAAAGTTTGCCATGATAATAAAATACTAAACCTGGTTTTGCAAATTTAACGTGTTTAAAAAATTTAATCATCGTTGCTCGGCAACCCGTTACTAATGAAACCTTGTTACTAAACAACCGTTTTACAAACTTAAAACTGACAACTACACGTCAATTTAACGCACTATCGTAGATATAAATAATAATACTATATACATATAAAGATTTAGAGAACATAGTGACTTTAACGTCACTGCGGCATAGAAAGAAAGAATCGAAATACTTTTATCTTTCAAATTGCGATTACTAGCAAACATCAGTTTTGTCTTATACGAACTGTAGTGATGTGAACATTACTGTTTAGCAGTGAATTTCTAAATTTCGTTATCATTTATTCATATACAGAATTCATATGAAGTACATAATTTATAAAAAGCTCTGTAGACCTACCTAAAAGATTTTTTTAATATTAAGACATTAATTCAGTTCAGATTTAATGTAAACAGGGATGTTCGAAAAATAGCGGTCAAAATTTGGGGAATGTATCAGTCACATTAAGACCATAAATACTGTTTTGTTTAAATTCTAGGTCTACCCTTATGTGCAGTCTACGAATGTTTCATTTTCTCATTTACGACGAACTCCATTGGGATGTATTCTGTATCTTGCCGTGTTATTTTTAAAAATCTATTAAAATTTGAAATCAAAAGAAACAAATTTATTTCCTGTCATTTTAATTTTTTATTCATTGTTTTCTACTATTTGTGAAAATTTAAATAGGATGTTAAAATTAATATGATAATCAGCCCTATTTTGTAAGGGTGTTGTTATGTTTTACCAACGTTACTGTAGCAAATAATTAATAATAATTGCGAACACAGAATAAAACATGGAAATGACAGGCTTTACATTTGTTTATATTAGTTAAATTTTTTAGCAACGTTGCTAAGACAACAATTTCCTTACAAAATAGGGCTAAAGATATAGAACACATCCCATACAATTCCAATTTAATACAGCCACAATAAATTATGACAGTTGCTAAGGAAATATGATTAAACAGATTGATAATTTACAAAAAGAATACTTAATGGTCAGTTTGCGATTATAGTTAAAGCTTTAACTAAAGGTTAAAAATAAAAAGTGCGTATCGAAATTTTAACAGTAATTTTAACAGGTCATTTGACATTTCGTTTCGATACGATATTATTAGTTTAACCAAAAGTTAAAAATTAACTATAAGCGGTGTAACTGGCCAAAAATGCGATAATCCGAAACGGGTACAAATAATAAATTTTTATTTCTTGTCTTGGTATGATTGGTACATTCCCCAAATATTGCGTCCTAATTTTCGAACACCTTAAGAACGTTTTTATTCTTTTGGAGTGTAGAATCCCTTATAACAGCGGCCAGTTATTATTTGTTGATAGCAGGGCTCTCCTAGCTACGCGCCTGATGTATGTTTGTTAAATGTGTGTGGATCTGGTGATGATAATAAGGATCAAACAGCTCATAAGAAAGACCTACTATACTGACTACTCGTAATGTAATGTAATGATGAGAAAGCAAAGGTAAGTAAACCGACCTCTGCAGCCATTTTGCTTTTGGCGTATTCAATGCGTATGGCGCCGCGATCTGAGGAGAGCAGAAAAGTGCCTTGCAGGGCGGCCATGACCTGCGCAGCGTAACGCACGTCTTGGTACTCCATGAAGGCGACTGGGGATCCGCCCTTGCTGTGCATGCGGAGGCGGCAGAAGCCGGGGAAGCTGTGCAACACAAGAACACCACACAGTGCAGAGCTTAGTGTCCGGTGGCGTGACGCGGCGAGGAGGGGCGGGAGACAGCCATGTTTTACAGGGGCAGGGGCTAGGGCAACGGGGTACAAGGTACAAGTCATTGAAAACAAAAACTTCCTGGAATGAACCTGGAGGAGAGACCCTTATTCTAACATAGTTACGGAGATCGCTATTTTTTTAAAATTCAATACAAGTATATTTTTTTATTTAAAAGGATTCAACACTTGCTTCGATTTTAGGACTACAGTAGTCAGTGTTCCTTGGTCGTCATTAATCCAAGTACCAACTGCTTTCACATATAACATTAGGTATACAGTGATAGAAATCTGATTTTCAGTACCCCGCAAATAGCCCATTGTGTAAAGCCCGTTAAGATCTTTTGATATTACATTAGTTCAATGGACTTAGAATCCTGTAGATTTTTTTCCATTCAATATAATTTAGGCTCTAAAGTTTCAAGTTTTTTAAAATTGATATCTTTAAGACTGGTTTATCCATAGACTGTTAAGGCTTAAATGCAAGTAGGACCAACGACAATATTTTATAAGGAATGAGTGATTTTAAATCAACAAGAAATTTTCAGTAACTATCTCTCTGTTAAACTTGATATTTAACTTTTAATGTTGATTACAAATGTCACTAATTCAGTGATTTAAGTTGTCTATAGCACTAAAACCCTTCAAGATTTTACTGACACGTATTTATGTTATTATTTTTTGTTTTATAACGTGACATTCCTGTGTAGTTAGACTTAGCTAATTTAGCCAATGGGGTCCTCCACCATAACAAAAAATAATTAAATGTGCAGTTTATACTTAAAGTATTACTCAATAAATACTGATTAAGATAAAAAAAATCATTTTTTTAATAATTGACGTAACACTATTGCTATCTTTCTCACGCAGCCTATTGTTATAGAAACTGTGCATTATGTAGAATTCGATCACCAGGCAATATGACAGCCGGTACTGAAATGTTACAGTGACGTAATTTTTACGTCATGCGAGCGCCAGGCGATACGGCAGAGTACCGGCACAGATGCGAGAAAGATAGCAATTGGTGTCGCTAAAAACCAAATGTACTTAAACTAAAAACAATTATGACTTTTTGATACTGCGAATTGCTTAAAAATTAAACGAACTTCCAATAATAGTGGGGGACCCCATTACACAACAAAACTTATTTTAGACACAAATTAACAATGGTTGTTCTTGCATTAAACCACAGAAATAAATCTGATAGGTACGTGTTTTTATTTAGTATTTACCTTAAGGTCCGATTTTACCTTCTCTAGATATACCTACCTGATACTTTAACTAAAGGTTAAGAGCAAAATATTGCTTCAATATAATAATGTTATTTTAAAATTCGGATAATGGATCCCTCAAATATGGTACAGTCATCAGTCAACATTAGATAAATTTCAAGTATGTCTCATAATAGAGTATTTTGAAATACATAACTTCATTCTTCATTATTATTCGGTGCCTACTACTTTTGGCCAAAGCTGCAGAGTATACAAAAAAAATTCAAATATACATATTTTTTTAAATACTGTAAATAAAAATTTCTCCGCAATGATTTCCCTTATTTTTAGGGCTGAAATCCCCTTGCCAGTTCATTCCAGAATATTTCCGAGTCCAATGGGTAAGGGGCAGGGGCACTATGCTACTACGTGGTGTGGTGGTGTCTGTCCGTGGTCCATGCCATCGCACAGGGTCCGCGAGCGTTCTAACCAACTGAGGGTGGGGTATTGGGTGGACGCAGACCCCAAGGCTCCTGCCTTGGTCCGACTATGTATAGTAGTGCATTGGGTTACACATTCCGACATTCAGTGGTGCGTTAGATAATAATACAGAGATGACGTGATATGATGTTCCCTTAACCACATTAGTCACACAGATGTCATCATGCGCACATTGTTAATATTACGGGGACGGTGGACGGATACGATGGTACGAGATACTAGGACTTACAACTGATATACAGGCTATTCTACACACTATGCACACATAAATATTCATAATCGTAAGTTGTAATTAGCTTATTTTAAATCCACACCCACAACACATACTTGTATG
Organism: Harpalus rufipes; assembly: GCA_951394225.1. NCBI lineage: Eukaryota > Metazoa > Arthropoda > Insecta > Coleoptera > Carabidae > Harpalus > Harpalus rufipes. The sequence goes on from OX596283.1 coordinate 22,825,017, forward strand.
CAACATTGAGTAAAAAAATATGAGTATCAAAGATTTAGACGAATAAAATATACAGGTGTTTCAATAAGCTTACTCACTATTTGCAACTTTTTTATTTGAAGAGATACGAGTTTGGTTAAAAGAGCAAAATTATGCCATTTTGATTTATAAAATTGCTAATGTATCAATAAAAATCTATTTATATCAGCGGTTCTCAAAATATAGAACTTAACTTTTTATTTTAAATAGGAACATATTCTTAATTTAACTATATAATCGTTTTATATCCATGCATAACAATATATTTTTTTTTGAGAAAAATACATATTGTTTTATATTAATTTTCTTTAAATATATGTATAAAAAGAGTGCCAAGTATGGAGTAAGTAAGTAACGCTTTTTGCATTAGAATACCATGAATGGAATAAGTCAGTATTTTGTATGAGTTGACATTTAATAATAAGAAAAAAATCAAATGACGAAAAAAAATATTCACTAATTTCATTCATGGCATTTTAATTCCAGGTAAAAAAGTAATATGTATTCATTTAAATTAAATTAATATATAATTTCTTATAGATTTTTCTCAAAAAAAATCGTTAGGTGCTGATATGAAATGAGTACATCGTCACATTCAGAATTAAATTCTCTAGAGAATAAGGAAATAAAAAATATATGTTCCCATTTATAATCATATTTTGGGAAACACTGATACAAATTTCTTTTTGTTGATATCACCAATTTTGTAATTCAAAATGGCAAAATTTTGCTCATTGTCACAAACTCGTATGTCTTCAAATGAAGAAGTTACCAATGGTGAGAAAGCTTATTAAAACACTCTGTAAGTGATTGTTCCGCAGCTCGAAATTTTTTACCGAGTTGCACTGAAAAACGAGCCACTCAAAATAACTTATTTATAATTATTCTTCAATTCTCTTCATATATTTGTAAACTAAGCTAAGGGGCTCACAAATATGGTATTTGGCATAAAGTAAAATTACGTTTCCTATTTCAAATGGGACACCTATGTATTTTTATATATTTGGAATCTACGTAAAATTACGGAACCGATATCCTTGAAATGAATTTTTATTGAAGAAATAATTACAAAAAGACAAAAACGTAAGAGAAAATTATGAATAATTAACCTGGTATGCCATGAAGTATTTTATTGTATCTTTAGTAATACAGAAATTATTTGAGGTAGCTCGATTAGCTGTGATTAGGTGCAAAAATATCACCTGTCAGCTGTCTGTTACCAAATAAAAACTACAGAATTAAGTGATGTTAAACCATGTTTTGTTTTTTTTTACACGTGAAAATATTTATTATAGACAAAGTTTGGTTCCTCGAATTTAAATTATTTATTTAATGCATGTAAAAACGATCGGCTCTCAAGCGCCATCTACTATTTTCTAACATGAAATGAAGTATAGTACTGAAATTAAGAATCCGAAGATGACTTGGAAAAATATGCTATTTTTTGCTAAAATTTCCCTACAATTATGGTGGTATGTTTCAAAACTTATAATTACTGTCAACTTATACAGGTAATTCGTAATTAATTCCTATTCAACGTCTATTACGTGATTAGATAATTCATTATTTGTAATAAAAAAAATCATGTTGAGAGTGGGGCAGTAAAAAAATAATTAAATGGAAAATAAATAATTTTCCGAATTTTGGAAAAAAAATTGATTAAGAATCAGCATATCGACATGTATATACCCTCATTTTTTACCCTTTTTTTAAACAGCCTGTGTATACCAATCAAGACAAAATTCTAGCTAATAATTAAGAGCTTTAAATTTAAACACGAATCGTTTTTCAAAATTTACTCAACGATCATTTATGTCTCTTATTATATTTATTTACTCAACGTTTGTTCTCGATGAAAGATGGTTGTTTGGAGTGTGTATAGAATAGAGAAAGCATCTGTATATCATTTGGCGTTGTGTATAAGAGAAAAGGTTGACAGGATTCATGTGTGGGTGGATTTAGGTCCTCGTGAGACGAGATAAAGAGAGAGCATCAGAATCAGAGAGAAATAATTATAGAGGAAAGTGGTAGGTGTGGATATAGGGAACAGGGCAGCGGCAGTGCATGTGATAAATGAATCATTCCGCTGGGAAATTCTATTCGCGCACGGACTGAAACGAGCGAGCCATCTCTCATCCTAGTGTGTAACATAATCGCATCACAAGTTTCTAATGGACAAGTGAAGTCAGTGGCAGTGGCTAATGTCTATCCATCTATAGAACACGAGGACTCTGAATGATGTACGCACACAGACACGACTACGGTGCAAGGTATAGTAGGTAACAATCACTCGTACAACCTGGATGCCGTTGCTGTCTTACGACAGTAAGGGCTCAGGACAAGAGACCACAAGCGAATATATTTCACTCAACAGAGACACTAAGGACACTCAGTTCCAACTCGAGAGATATCAATAATTTATGTTATGTTAGAAAGAAGTGCAATAAAATATAGTAATGTGTATTCTGCGTAGCATCAGTTGATGAAGTTTTCTGTTTTTTCTTTGTCAAAATTTAAATACTGATTTTCATTGAATAAATAGGCACTACTTTAAGTATCGATTCTGCGTAATTTTATTCCATAAAAGGAATTGGTGTTGATCTTAATTTTGTATTGTACCGTTGAGGGTATTTACAGGAGTTACCTTACAGGCTCTAGAAGATTGCGGAGAGACAGATTAGTAGCCAGGTTCAAATTCTAGAGTGGCAGCTCAAATTTTAGAGTTTTTTTTACAGTAAAGATATTATAAAAACCGGTACTTAAAAAAACAGTAGGATTTTCTCTAAAATGGGCAACTTTTTCTTTCAGAGGCTACGAGCCTGCGGAGAGAGCACCTCAAGGATCACTTTTGTCAAATTTTAAAACTGGAAATTATTTTCATGGTTATCGGCGATCAGATTCAAACCAGGGCCATCAAAATTACAACAGATCACATAACGCACTTACAATTTTACATTTAACCAATAAAATAATTTAAATGAAGAAGGAAATGATGTTTAAAAATTTAATAAGAAAAAGCGTAGACTAATTTGGTTATTTTAAGATTTTTGCCGACATAATATGAAGTGACTTATTAGATTCTTGTGGGAAACCTCTCAATTTACTAATTAATGAGAATAAGCAAATCAAGTATGGACTTTTAAGAAGTGGAAGGAAAAAATGGCGAAGTGAAAATATGAACTATAATATTTCGGCCGGTTTACATTTTCAACAAATAAATTATAAAACCTACGCAAATGGTAAGAAATTACTACAAATTTATTTCGACTAGTTTAAAATATAGATTTTAAACTTACAAAAACAGAATATGTTATTCAAGTAGTCCGCCATTTAATATTGGGTTACATCTCTTTCATTTGTAATACCAGCTTCAATTGTATCCCTAAGCCCTGCAAATTTTTCTGTTAGTATTGTCCCATGTCTTGCAAGGTAGGGTTTACTGTGCGCACTGGATTTTTATCAAGTTGTTTTTCATAATGAGCCAAAAGTAAAGGGTCTCGGTAGAAGCTAAATATGGACTAGAAGATGACCCTTAAAATGCCGGTTGAACTATTATCACCCGTCATTTGGCATACAGTTTTTTAAGTTTTAAGTCTATATTTAAAGAAGCCACAAGAATTTCATAGAGATTTCTAACCATTTGTGTAGATTATATACTTTGTTGAAAATATAAACCGGCCGAAATATGAGTTTGGGATCGTATGTTTATAAATATGTTTATCCTTTAAAGGTTTAGAATCGATCCTTAAAGTAGTATAAAAAAAAGTATTTATTGTTACCCTCTAAGGTATTTAAAAGTATTAGAGGTTATAATATTAACAAAACGAGTTAGCCTCCTGCATAAAGGAAATTTATATGAAGTTGAAGTACTGAATGAACACAGTTTTCATTAAAAATTTAGTACCCAATATCTCTCAGTTGGAACCTACTAGTTATAATTTGATAAGGAGTGAGAAAACCGTTTGCGTGGTCCTGTATTTATATAATTGGTACTTACAAGAGGGCGGCGAGGTGCGGCGTGCACGGGGCTCTCGGTCAGACCACGTTGTGTCTGCGTGGCAGGCCGCTTCTCGCGAACCCAATCAGAAATCACAAAATTAACTACCTATAGCTTGCACCGCATCGCGCTGCTGTGTGCACTACTACCCTCCCAACATCTCTGTGGAATTCTACTCCCAATAGCAAGGCCGGCAATAACTATTTATGTATGTATGATGTGCAAAAAGGATTCAATTTGTTATTATTACATTGTGTACCTATTTGAAATGTATCGGCCCTGGTCATAAATTTTAAATAGCCTGACTATCTCCCGCAGTTATAAAGAGTTATATTAATTTATTATACAGGATGAACACGAGAATCCGTGACAAAGTTGTTCAAAATGGGTAAACAGTTGTTTCAAATATTATCTGTCCCATAAAACTTGATTCAGTTCTTTATAGGTACAGAGAGTTTGAAGAATAAAAATCCGGATATTTGGATGCCAAAATTTTCAAATTTACTCTTTTGGTGCCAAGTACACTTCATTTAAAGATATGGTCTATTATGCGATTATAAAAAAAAATGCATTAAAAAAAATCAAATTTTATACTCTAAAACTGTCTGTATAAATACAGCCCAATAAAGTTTTACGGGATGGATAATATTTGACCATTTTCCAATGTTAATCGCCTTTGTTAGAGGTTCTTGTGTTTATCCTGTATATGTTATTAGACAAACCGTAATCAGGATGTTCTAGTTTATACTAAGCTTAACAACAAAGATTCTGCTCTCCCTAGAATCTGTATACATTTTTTTTTAACTAATAGTGAAACAATCGATTAATTTACGAATCAATGATTTTTATAATAGAGAGTTTAGTGTGACGTTAAATTTTCAGTAAGAACTAGAAATCAATTCAATAAAATTAATATATTGTTAGGGTTTATTACCCAATGTTGGGTAAAAAAATATGTCGAGTGCCTCGATGTAGGGGATACTAATGTCCTCTTCAGGGAGTCTGTGAAAGTCTGCCAAATGCATCTTTCGAACTTCCATTTAGAGAACAGAGATGTCTCAACCTAGGAGGGGTGAAATAACGATCTACATTGTACTGTCGCGTTAACAGTACAGCGTATCTACGATAGAGGGAAACCGGAGTACCCGGAGAATAACCCAACTAATTCCAAATGGGGAATCGAACCCGAGACCTCAGTAATGCCGATCTAACTTTCTATTTCTATTATTGTGCCCATATAACTTGGACATCGTAATTCAGCAGAGATAAAAAAAATAAACATCGCCATTCAAGAGAGTAAAAAAAATATCCAAAAGAAGTGAGAACCACAGTCTAGTGTTACTTTCTACTTAAAAATATATATAAAAAACTATAAAATTTACATTTTTGGCTATGTTTAAGTGACCAATGTATTTTTCCTGAATAAACAATGCAACAGTAAAATGGCATCCTAATGAGGCAACTTTTGTCTGATTTAACAGAATTCGTATTCCTTATAATTCTCGAGAATGTTGGACATGTTATCCGAGTTATCCTGTTTCAAGAATTAAACTCATATCACAAGTAGGCACTGTTTGGTTTTTTTTATTTATATTAAGAATTCTTAAATGAAGAAATACATTATCGTGTTAAAGTAAGTTTCTTCTAGCTCTTACTGTCTGTAAATTTTAGGTTAATTTAATTTTTTTTTAGATCATATAGCTTACAAACTGGATGGCATAAGTACGGAACGCTTAGAATAGAAAGAGACAGAAAATTCGAAACGAAACGCGTACTGCACGAACTCAGAAATAATTGCACCAGGACAGCAACGAAATTTTTGTGCTTTCTCGTAGTTCATAGTTACTCTGTTCCAAAAAGTTGGTGAGTAATCAGAAATGAATCAAAATAGTTCATTAAAACACAAGTATCATAAGGCAATCTGTTAACGTACGAGTCCAAGTTTGGAAAACGAGCCGCTAGGCGAGTTTTACAATGGACGAGTGCGTCAACAGGCCTTATGATACATGTTTTTTATACTATTTTTTCTATTGAGGTAATTTTACGATTAAATTTATTTAAATTACGACGTCAAATTATGACTAGGTATTTTTTTGTTAGTTATGTTTATGTTGGTAACGCTTCTCGCTAACAATTGAAATTTCATATTTTGTCAACTAGTGATTAATTAGTGTATTGCAAGGTGTATTGTATTTATGATTCAAGGTCTGATTCTGGATGTGAAATTAATATTATATTTTCTTTCTAGTCCTATCACCTAAAGAAAGAATAAAAATCCATAATTAAAAGTAATATGTTGAAATATTATCAACAACTTACTATTTTGAGGTTACCTTTAATTATTCATCTGTCAGTTATGAAAGCATGACTACCAACTCTAGAACATGAAAGGCGCCAAAAATAGTACGCTTATAGATCTTCTAAACGTCGTGTTTGCAGTACAAAACAGTGCGTTTATAGAAAGATAAGAACACCTAAATAGAAAAAAATACTTTTTTTACTCAACTTTTTTCTTCTTTTCTTATTATTTTGCGGCATAAGAAACAAATACAATAAATTACTTTTATTCAGAGATGATTTCAAAAATAGTTTTTTCTTCGACTTTTTCCTTTATCTTTTATTATTTTGCAATAACGAATAAAATAAATTAATTTTATTCAAAACTAATTAGAAAATTTAAAAAAAATCTACTTTTTCCTTGTTCTATTATTTTGCATTATATTTGTCCCTATCTTGAAAATCTATTCTGACGTTTATGGTCTACCGCGGCGTCTGCGCATTTCACGTTTCGTTCCGAAAGTTGTTGTATCCTTATCTCTCTTATCTTTCTCACTTGATTCTAAGCATTGTAAAGCCGGCTTCCCACGGCCTGTGGCGCGTACACGCCACTACCTGGTTTTGCGCGCAACGGGCCATGGGAAGGGGCAGCGCGTGGCGCGTTCGCGCCGCCCGTCCGTTCCCATCATTTGTCGGTAAATGCTGCACGCGTCAAAAGAAACCCTCGGCGCGAGATGGCGCGGCGTGTGCAAGTATGCCCATGGCCTGTGCTTGCTTGTCCCTAAACGCGTTCTTTTCTTGCATTATAGCAGGGCAATATAGTTTCATCAGCGTTGTTGTACAGTGCATAATATATCGTACACGTTTATTATGGACAAACGATATTATTATTGAATTCCTGGATTTATTCCAAAATGAGCCAGCAATTTGGAACCCCAGACATGAGAAACATAAAGAACTAAATGGAATTCACGATGCGTGGGTTCGAATTAAGGAAAAAATGAGTGTAGATTTTCCTATGGAGGAAATTAAAAAAAAATCATTAATGTCGACATACAGAAAATTGCACGTTGAAAGTTGACATACACCAGCGTCTTTTCTGTTTGATTTTCTTTTGTTTTAAAATTTCGCCCGACAATAAAACACATGTAGCTGCACACACAGCAATCTTTCTCTGTTGTCTATTCATAATGAACTGCATTACTGCATAAGCGTCAAATTATCTTACAATCAAGATGGCGGGTGCCTCGGTTAGGCCCGTGCATGCTTGCGCGCGCTGCACGTACTACGCGCCAACGCGCCATGGGAATGATCGAGGCTTGTAGAAGCTCGTGGAGCGAAGCGCGTCTACTCAGGTAGTGGCGCGTCGCGCCATAGGCCGTGGGAAGCCGGCTTAAGGCATATGTTCTGTTATATCCAGTTCGTAAGCTATATCATCTAAATAAAAATTCTTTTGCGAAAGCAATCATTCCTACACTAATGTAGAGGAAATATTTATAGATCCAGGGAATGGAAGCTTTGTATTTTGTGTAGTTTAAACTAGAATATTCGGATTTTGAGTTTCTCCAATAACATACATTTTTAAGTACACTTTTTTGATCTAATGAATGAATGACTGTAAGATATAATAAAATAGCAAGATCAAAAGAGTGTAATTATAATTATAGAACAAAAGTGTCAAAAGTCGTAGTTCACTAACAAGTAAGATCCCACAACGAGTAAATAAATAAATAATAAAAAATGAGTAAAATTATCATCTTACCTGATAGGATCCACGTGCTTTGAACACTTGTGTTAGGTAATATTTCAATAATGAAAAGATTTATGCTGAGGTGGTGTGACCAACCTGCCAAAGATCTCCTTGAGCTCGTGCTCAGACACAAATTGGCCGAGGTTGGCGACGAATAGCGTGCTGCAAGGCGCGTTGCTCACCCCCATGCCCGGCTGGGACGATGAGGAGCCCACGGGCGACGCCAGAGCCGGACTTGGCAGGAAGTGCGGCAGCGATGCGTGGATGGAGGTGAGCGCTGTTGGATGTGGCAGAGACATCGGAGGCTACACGAATAATTGTTAGTCAATACGTATTATAAAGAGAACACATATAATTAATGTTTTTCGAATAACCAACAAAACTCCAAATACAGAAAATATATTTCTATTAATTATTTTTAAATATTCCTGCATATTTTAAATAAATAGATATAAATTCCATTGGTTTGTGATTTTTCTAAAACAAACATTTCCATATATTTAAGTGTAATAAATAACCAGTTAAACATGTGTGCCCAATTTAGATTGTACTTAATCTTTGTTCCTTATAGAATTTAAAGTTATAGATTTCCAAAATTATTAATTGATTCGTAGTCAAATATTAAAATCTTGATAGGATGTTTTAATGAACACGAGTCTGCAAATTAACTATATCAGATTTCTATTCTACTAAATTTGGTCAAAGAGGGAAAAAAACAATAGGAAATCAAAGTCTTCTTCGTTGGAATGTGTAAGCTGGATTCACCGGTTTCACTATGGACAACTTTTCGAAAATAGCAAAGTAGTAAATACCCAAAAAGAAACATAAAGAAATAAAATACAATAGATTTTATGTCAAACTGGTTTCAGTTGGTATTATTGAAGTGTGTGATCTGGTCATTCGCAGTTAAAATTTACGGTGGTAACGGCCTGTGAACTCCATCAAAAATAGAAATATTTCAAATAGCCACCGACGACGTTCGTACCGTATGATTTCAAACAATCACAGCACAGAACGATGTAAACGGTGAGCAATTTGGCGGTGATAACGGTACATGTGAATCCAGACTTATTTGTTAATTAAATTAAAAAGATCGTATAATTTGTTTTTTTACTCTTTAATAAAGTGACAAAAAAGAGTTAATATATTCTGAAGAAGTATACTTTCAAATATTGAAAATAGTTCATACATCTGAAATGGTTAATTTGTGGATCCATGTTGATTAAAATTTAAATAGAATAATTTTGAGAAAACACTAACTATAAAGAAATTAATTTTCTTCTAATGCTAGTAGTCTACAGTTTTGCTAGTTATTGAAACATTTTTTTTTTTTACTTTTATGAAACAGTTTCATACAATAAAAGTACATATGATGGAAAGTTACTTAAACTATAAATTATTTTGAAAGCTTATAAATCAATATTTTCGAATAGATAAATTTACACTAAATCGAAATATTAAAAAATTGTTGTTTCTAATACGATATTCAAATGTGCGAAAGTAGAGACTTATGTACCTATACAGAATTTTTCTGCTACAACTTTGAAACACTTTAAATAGGTATTTCAGATTGATTTAATTTAAAATTGAAGTACGTAATAGCGCAATCGACCGTTATCGTTTAAGCTACGGATAAGTAATATTTTTATAGGTAGTTAGGGTAAGTAGCACTCATAAAATGTCAGTTTGAAAACGATTTGAAAATTTCAATTTCCTCTTTATAATCGAGTTTATAATAGTATTGGAAAATTAGTTATTTTATGAGTGTTTAAATAGAATATAATTAATCTCTGTCTAATAAAGAGAGATAAAAAGTGAGAACGTTCGTCTACAAATACGTAAATTTATATTAAATTCGAAATGCCAAAGAATTAAAAAAATATATGAATTCAAATTTAATTTTACTTTTTATTGAAATAATCAAAAACAAATGATATATCAGATTACCGTCAAAATATTTCCTGAAACAAGATAGCACAAATGTCATGGCAAACTGATAATGTATTCATTAAAATTAGTAATAAATATACTTTCTCGCGATCGTCCAGAAAATGCTCTGTTTTTGATCACTTTTTAAACCGGAAAATTCTTCTAGCTCGGATAATTTTCAGAATCGCGAAGAAAATTTTGTACCCAACATAACCTGAAAGTGTGTTTACTGGGCTCACAAACTTCCAAAGCTCGCCTACGGCTTGCTCACCCAGTAAAGTATCACTTTTAGGTCTTGTTACGTAAATTACTATTTTTCAATCACCTGTATAGTTTCTGATTAGTGTTCATTTGATATTTACATATTTGTAAACTTCTCAGTGACATTGAGCAAACTGCAAGCTGTATAGTGCGAAGACTCTCATAATCAGCTGATATGAGAATCCCCTCTGACTATAATTTTGTGTCCACATCAAAAAGTGTTTTGTAAGCGGTGGAGTGATAGTAGTTGTAAGAGAGAGAGAGAGAAGTAGTGGAACACTAACGTGATGATGGACAGGGGCGCCAGCTTGATGCAGCTGCGAGTCCAGGGTTTTGTCTGCAGATAGTCAAAGATAGGAACGTACGGGGACCTGGGGGTGCAGCGCCGGGTGCACGAGCGTGGCGTGCTGCAACGCGGCGCCCGGCAGCTCTGCAGCCGTCGAATACGCCAATGGATGGTGCCACAGCTCTGGCCCGCCCGGGAAGAATGGGGTTCCCAAATCTATAAAAATAACACATAAATATTACTATATAACTATAAACACTAAGAAAACGTATGTATGTCATATAAATTGGTACCGGTTATCAACAATTTACACCAAGGATATTAGTAAACATACTACAGCAAAAAAAAGATGTGTCCACAAAGACAATTTTTGAGTGGGCCAGTCTCTGATAAATGGCGGAGAGGTTGATTCAGAGACTGAAATCTTGTGAAACGTGTCAAGTATGATTTGTACATATTATATTATTGCTGGCCAAGCTTACAGCGTTCTCGATAGATGGTTCGGCGTGTGGTTGGTTATCTCTGGAGTCATCGTATCTTTTTGGATGGTTTGTCATACGTCCACTCAACCCAGTCACTGCTTCCTACAGGCTGCAGTATACCACACTGACGAGCTCTAATAAGAGCGAAACGTGTCTGTGGTTCAGTGCTAGGATTCTGCCGTATCGCCTGGCGAATACGTGACGTCAATTTTACGTCATGCAATCGTCAGGCGATACGGAAGAGTACCAACATTGGTTGAGTGAACCAGTTTCTAATAAATGCCTGAGAGGTTGATTCAGAGACTATAATCTTGTTTTACGTGTCAAGTATGATTTTTAAATATTATATTAGATACATTATATGTAATAGTATCGAAAAGATAATGAAACAGATACACTTTTCTGAAAGGTCCTGGATTTATTTAGATATTTTAGATACGAGTATATACAGGCTGTTAAAAAAGGGTAATTTTTTTAAGGGCATATGGTACTGACTAAAATGAGTAAAAAAGCTTAGACGATGGTAAATAAGCTATATGACATCTGGTGGTATTTTGCGAAACTGTAGTTGACGGGATAAGTTATACACGTGACATTTTCTTGATTGTATAAACACAAGTGTTATCTATTATGTTTATAATATTTACGTTTACATATGTAATATCTCTTAATATTATACACTTATTGCATAAATACAATTAGTAAATGTCAAATTATCCCGTTAACATTAGTTCCACTTTGGCGCTGCGATCTTATTTCCCATCGCCTATAGGTCCGATCTTCAATAGTTTCCGAGACACAAAACAGTGAAAATGAGTTTTTACGGGGTTTACATCTGCTATCTCGAAAACTATAAGAGTTACGACTTCGATTAAATGAGACTTTTTTGTTTATCTTTCAGAGGTCATCATCTTATATGTGCTTTGTTTTTTTTTAATCAAATAATTGTATTAAGTTAAATGATGTGGCACACCCAGCAGTGGGTAATATGCCGTGATGAAATATTTATTTATTTATTTATTTTATTTATGTGGCGACCTTAGCCAATATATAATTTTCAAATAACTTCATAACTATTAGAAAATGACAAAAATGTTTCAATTAAAATTTTGTTTTTTGTAGTCTGTTTACTGACAGACAAAATTTTGTTTGATCACTATCTTTGTTAGTTGTTCTTCTTCGATTTTTAGTTTTTCTCGGAAACAGTTGAGATTAGATCTACGTTTTTTTATGCAATTTTTACTCATTTGGATCAGTACTATATATCCTCAAAAAATGTTACCCTTTTTTCTTAACCACCTGTATAAATTCTTGCAAAACTTTTATTTTTCTATGTATTAAGAAGTTAATAAAGAAAAAGCTTTATCAATTTAAACTCTAATTATACTCCGACCATCGATCAATTTCTTGTTTCAAACTCTACTATTTCTTGTACATCATACAACAATGTAAAATTTGCTGATATCATTATCATTTGCTAGATGACAAGCTTTATGCTTTATTAGAAGGCTTCAAATTCCATACCACTTGGTCAACATTTAACAATTAGTTCACTTTGGCACGCTTAGAATTTCAATTAATATAAAGACCTTTAATTATTAGTATAATCAATACCCGAGTCTGTGATTTCTTGTGCAACCAGAATTGCATTTAAGGCGGATAATTACGACGTTAAAGTTACACCATTTTCACTGGAGTGTCATTAGTCTTAGTGTTATGCTAGAATTATTGAGAATAAGACACATGATTCATATATTTTAGAATTTTGTTTTAAATATATTCAAAGTATTTACTTTCAAGAATAATACACTTCACCATTCTTTCCCTCCACCTCTTAAAAGCTTCCAACTTCCAGCCAATCCTCTTTTGGAAGATTAAAGATTTCTCTATCTTAATTTAACTCAGGATCATATCAGAAAAATAAACATTGATGGGCAATTATTAGTTAATTAGTAATTTTTATAGAACGTTTTTGTAGAAACGCTCAAACTTTAGAATACGAGTATAATAACTTGTGACTAAGATACTTTTTGGCATCTTTGAAAGTAGATGTCGCTGTATGTATCTTATGTTTACAATATTTGGACTATGATTGTTTTTGCCAAAAGCTCCTTAAATGGGCCCATAAACCATAATCAAAATACAACAAATTTATACAAAAATCGTAAAATACTTACTGATTAATAAGTAGTAAAGCTAAATAATTAAAAAAATAAACATTTATTATAAAGTTATAACGAATTAAACATTTTATGACGTCACAGATATCGATTTGATTTTATTGGCCAGAAATATGAAAGCTGACAATCGCCTATAAATCCACAGAGCACCGCCTATTGACAGTTTACATCACTAGGTGTCATTAGTGCCACTGTTATATTAACCTTTGCTTCATACTTACTCGTAAATTACCATAAAACTGAAAATATAATTTTATTTGCGTTTGTATTAAGTTTAATTAATTAAGACTTACATGTAAAATATTTTTATTTAACCAAAAAAATATATAATATCTGCTCTCATGAAACAACACTGTTTCAGTGCCACTGGACGAATACAGGTAATGCCACGAACTCATCGCAAAACTTTAAAAAATCATATCTTGCTTAATATATGGAATTTGTACATCTTCATAAAAGCATTAAAAATTGGTTTCTGGGCCCATTATAAATAATGATTCGAAAATGCTTTTTGGTTAGTTGTTAATTCCACATGATATTTAAAAAATTTCAAATGACAGACAAATAAATGTTTAAATTTTGCTTTCGAAGGCCTATCTGATTTTCTTACATATAAAATAATACATTATACTGGCACGAGAATACGAGAACCATTGAAATTGAATTCAAATCTGAATAACATAATCGTCCGATTCCAAACGACAACACTAATGTTCAAATAGAGTTGTAATATTTTTATGATTGCACTTTAAAAGAATTCTGCACGTTATATGCACTCTCTATTTCATGTGATGTGAGTAAAATGCAGGATAATCGAAAAGTCATTGTACACCTGCACACAAGCTCTTGAATTGTTTTTAGATTGTAGAAGCTGTCACGGATCTTGGAAATAAGAAAAAATGTGTACACAACAAATGGAGAACATTTACAGCATTTATTGTACGTGAGAATATACAGTTACCGTTGCTGTATACACACGAGAATTTTAGAGAAACTCAATATAAACAGCAGTATATAAATACTTATTTATTTTAAAAAGTGATTATTTTATTATACTGTATCTCAATATTTTGATTTAAAATAAATTAGAAACATCATATTCAAAGAAAATTAACAGAATAATAAATAAATAAATAAATGTCATCACGAATTATTACTCATTTCTGGGTATGCCAATCTGTTAAATTAACATTAGGTACTATATTCGCCGCCAAATAAGTATGGACTGATGCCCGTAGAGAGCTGTTACGGGCCCAGCGTAAAGTCAAACTAGCGGGCCCCTTAATGCTAGGATTAACTTCCAATTTCAGGGTAACATAAAAGTATAAATGAAATACCTGTAATAATATAGATTCTGCAATATAAAAAATAAAACAACGTATCAGTTGTCGGTTGCAACCCTAACAATGTAATTTTACCTATTTTTGTTAATTTATATTTTTATTTATAATAAATAATAGATTTTAGCAGTATAAAAATTTATATAACAGTGGTAGTACTGGGCTTCAACGAGCCCAGGCCCTGGGTCTACTACCCAGTCTGACCGCCCTCTCAATGGGCCTGCCCTTACCTTGTGTGTTGCCGCTTCTTCATAACATAGCATTTTCAATATTGCCCATGAATTGGCAACAGTGTAGAAATCTCCAGTCCATACTTATTTGACGGCAAGTATAATTCAGTTATATTCATTAAATAAAATGAGTTTATTTTTGTATTTCTGCACACGAGTATACGCTTATTTTAGAATTTATATTTATTAACTGATGAATATGAACAAATATATAGCATTAGCATTAGTAAACTTTGTTTGAAAGAGCTGTAAACATACATTTACAGAAGTAGAGAAACGTTTGCAAAAACTATTAAGTAGGGCAAAGTATAACAACTATAACATCTACATAATCTGAAACATTTACACAGATTTCAATATTTCATCGGTAGAGTGTAATGCTCCAAACAGGGATTTGTATGTACACAGAGTAAGGAGCGATACGATATTTGTTAGTATAACTAAACTACAAAGAGAAGCTAAGTGGTTAGAGATGAGAGAGACAGACATAGACAACGACAAGAGAAGTTAAGACAAAGGGATATAGCAGGGCGGGAGGGGAGGTACAATGTTCAAGAGGTTATGTGTGAGGGAGGACACGGCGCCTGGACGGCAGGACCTCCGTGAGGATAAAAAAGGGCACAAAAAGAGACAGACACGGGCAGCTCGTCACACAAGATATGTCACTTTTACTGGTGGTTCTTAGAGGAATTTACATATTTCGTTACCACAAAAATAATCTTAAAAAATCTGTTGTGGCCATCACAATACATCTCGCCCTGTACACACAAAAAATTCTCATTGCACCTAATCTTTATATTTACGTATTTTCTATAATTTTAAATTCATTCTATGAGCAAGTTTTCACCATTTCTTCTAAATGTTCGAGGTTTTTCCAATTCATTAACGGGATTGGCAGTATTACTGAAGGGTTCATGTAATATACTTATAATTTTAAATATATAATTAATAATACAATAAGAAATATTAAGTGTCGTTCCCAGAAAAAGCCTTTAGAACTATCTCTGAATTTTTGACACTGACATTAGTGACATTTATCTGTCAATTACAGATATTTTAATTTCTCAAGTAGTTACCATGGAGATGTTTGGGCTGTGAGTAGGCTGTGAGATTTACTACAACAGATTATTTTATAGATTATATATCTATATCTTTAAATCTATAGAAGGTATAACATTTTTTTTAAATGTGTCGGATAGAGAATTATGTTTTTTAATATTTGTAATAACATAAATTTTCGAAAAATAATATCTAGAAGATTTTTGTTAAAATACTACTACTTCCGGTTGTCAAATTTATTGTAACCAGAATCTAGTCAACTCTTCCCATTACTGTTAGATTGAAGAATCCGTAGTTACACAGGTATTTAGTCTTATAGAATTTGAGAAATCGTACCTACAACAACCTCACACACACACACACACACACAAACACACACACACATCCACACACACATAGACATCATCGTAAAAATGTTATTATTGGATCCTAGGGTCCTTAAAACGTGCTTATTCACTAAAATCTGGATATGCGATTTTTAGCATGATTCCAATACCTCTCTTAGCGAGAAGAAAAAGTTATGACCATAAAATAGCAACTTAATTTTTTTTATTATTATTTTCATTCCAAATAAGAAGGGGGAATTTTAGAAATTATAAATATTGTAGAACGGCTTATTATATGCGATACTGTGGACTTATCTAAATTAAATGTTTTCGAAATATCATTTAGTGAAATACTATTTTCATACGATCGAATTATTAATTTTCGAATATCACTGACTACAGTCTTATTACAATTTATGGTTTATAAATACTAATTCATATTTTTTAAACAATCAGCCGGTTTCACATTTTTAAAAGTATTTTAAATAAAATTTAAGCAATATTTTTTACAGTATGTAATAAAAAATTCATATCAGGTAGGCTGTGAAAACAGTTCAGACAATATCGCGTAATATTTAAATTAACTGTTTAAATAATAAGTTACTTTTGTAAGTTTATATATTTGATTATAGAAAAATGACCAATTTGTTATCACAGCTTACATGGCTTACCAAGTTAATTATTCATTACGTTTTTGTAATTTATTCCTTCAATAAAAATGCACATCAAGCATATCGGTGAATTACTAATTTTACGTAGATTAAATATGAAAGTTGTTACTTCCGGTTGAACCGGTTGCGCTATCATCATGCTAAATACCATGATTTGTGTGCCCCTAAGCCTAGTTCATATATATATACAGTGTGTTAATGCCTATGGCCAGCCATAGGCGTTTAACATGAGAAATCAGTTTTCTTGCGCAAAAGTTCCCAAATTATTTTAGACAAAAATACTTCAAATAAATGTTTTAGAGTTAGTAATAAGATTTTATTTTTGATATTTAATAACCGAGAAAATCTATTTTAAAGCTGTTTGAAGATTTCTGATTTATATCGATAGCCATGCAACTCAAACAAAATTTGTCCACCATTTTATAATCTGAAGCGTTTCTTCATGAGAAAACTGTTCCATACTTTCAAAGAAATATGTTATTGACCGAAAATCAGAAAACACAAACTTTTTTTGACAGTTAAGTACAATTGTTTGTAATTATGTTTGAGTTCCATGGCTGCCGCTATAAATCAGCTATCTCCAGAAAAATTTAAAATTGATTTTCTCGGTTATGAAACGTCAAAAATAAAATCTTATTACTAATTCGGGTGCAAAATTTAATTCTCTAAAACATTTATTTGAAGTATTTTTGTCTAAAATAATTTGGGAACTTTTGCGCAAGGAAAAACTGAATTCTCATGTTAAACGCCTATGGCCAGGTTTTTAAATAACACACTGTATATAAAGAAAATTAAAAAATAATTATAAATAAAAAAGTTATTTTGAGTGGCCCGTTTTTGTGTCACCAGTATAAACTGCATGAATGTAAGTTATTTAAAAGTACAATTAACTTGTATCAAGGAAATATTAATTTATTTCCCTTCTTACTTGAGAGTAATTGAAACAAATACTGCTATGTAATAAATAAAATAAAGAGTTACATACCTGATATACAGTTGTCCCAAAAATAGCGCCCTGAATTGGGATCTCGAGAAATACCTATAAGAGATACGAAATCGGTTAATTTAGACAAAATGTTCTTATTTTTATTAATAATTAACCCAGTATTATTTCACATTTTTAATTTATTCGCGAAAATTTAAAATTGAAAAATTTACATTGTCGCCTATATCTAGTGATCTACACTCTATTTCCGCGAGCTGATACTTACGTCGTCAATTTCTGTTGTAAGAATAACTAAACTTTTATCTATCATCTTTATCGTACACGCATGGCACAGATGGGACTTTTGTTCGCTATCTCATTATCGCACGTGTTACAGAGGGATATAGGCTATCTTCGGGCAACCATCGACGAAAAATGAAATAGACACGAAATTGTAACCGCACCGGATGTTATTTTCAAGTATTAGAATGATTTGAATATTAATGTCATTCATGTGGTGATTAAAATGATTATTTTAGCCATTATACTTATGTCGTAATTATTCAATTGATTTATTGTTGCCAAATAAATGCTTATACTTCGAAATTTGATTAATAATATAATTCATTCCAGTAAAATACTGTTAGTTTTGAAATATATGTCCACTTTCCGTCATCAATCCCCCTTCACTTCTCGCGATTTGAAACACATGCTTACGATTGATGACGTGCGTATCAACTAGGGGAAACAGGCTGCATGTATTCTTTCTTTAATGGTCTCTTAGTGGGGCAACTTTCGTCTAAGCTAATCGACTTCGTATCTCTTATAATTCTTGAGATCCCCCTTCAGGGTGCCTTTTACATTAAAATCATGTTGGCAACATTGTCTGTCAAAACAATTGAGTCCTTTTATTATTTCATTGCGTTTTTATGGGTCGATTCTGTTCACATCTGTGTCTTACAGATTTGTAAATCTGCAAAAACCTGATAAAAACGCATCTATTTTTGTTGATTAATATAAATTATACATAAGAGTGGCAGCTTTCGTTGCGATTTTGTTCATTATTTACAGATTTACAGATCTGTAAGATTTACAGATGTGAAAAAAATCGACTCATTAATTTTCATAATTTTTATCGGATAAAAGCAAACGTTCTACAAAAACCAAACATGTCCAGCTGTTTTATTTATATTTTTTAATAAATGAACAGTTTTGTAAAGAGATGTTTTTTGTGCCCTGATTTAAAAAAAAACACTATTATTTTCAGAACGCGTTAAAAAAAGAAAATAAGCCGAGAATTTTTCATTGGTGTGCCGAGCTGCAGAAAAGGAATACAGAAACACTTCGGGGTTGGAAATAATTGTAAAAGGGGTTGGCATTAGGCTTTCGGCCTGAGGGGTGAGTGGGTGTGTGTGTCTTGTGTAGAGGGTACTTACGTCCTGTGAGGGGGTGCATCAGAGTTGGGTGCGTATTGGCGGCGTTAGCGGCTTGCTGTTTGGGCTTGCTAACCTTCGTGTTACTTTTAGCAAACTCCAGCCGGATGGTCTGTGGCATGTCGGGGTCAAACCTGACGCCCTGCTGCAAAAAATTGCCCACAAAAAAGAAGTGATAGTGACTTCGAACAGCCGAATTTAACTCAAATTACAATAATACGATATTAGTTACAGGGGTGGATTAGGGGTGGTTCTACAATACAGTTTGTTACAAAAGAAAGGGAAGTACAAGTGGAAGACTATTTTACACGCTGCAGTGAGACACTCGGTGCGTGTCTGTGGTCATGCGTGCAGGGTTGGCAGGATGGGGTATAGGGAAAGGGGCTATTTTACACTAGACTTGGGGTTGACACCCACCTGCAGGTCTTGCTTGGCTGCCTCGGCTCCTGCGCGAGTGTGGAAAGTCACGAATCCCACCGGCTACAATAACAACCATTATTAATTATCACTGTTATCAATACTAAAATTGGACGCTCACTGATTTCGTGAATCAGATAAAATACAATCAGACATGTTTATCTTTCCCAAAGCTTTATGTACAGTGGCGTGCAAAAGTTTTGGGCCGAATAGATTTTCAAGTCACATCAGATATCGTAAAGGTGATACAAAAATGAAACAGTTATAGTAGGTTTGTTCCAGCCTGCCACTGCTGATAGTTTGTGACTGTCAAACAAAGATATACGTATTTCAAAACTACTAAAAAATCGGATCAACCTTTTTTGATTTGTGATTTTGAAGTCCGTATTTAATAGAATGTCATCATTCTTTTTGATACAATCACTGCAGAACACCGTCGAGGCATTGATTTAATTAAATTTGTAATGTGTGTAGTACATTTTGCTATTCATTTTCTAAATGGTTCCATAATTCATCCATGTTTTTCTTTTCCAACGCGTATTTTTGACTTCAGCGCTACCACAAATATTTTATTGGATTTAAATTTGGAGATTGAGGTGGTCAGACAAGAATTTGGACTTTTGTTGAGCTAAAAATAATTTAATACTACTATCAAAGTATGTTTAGGGTTGTTATCCTGTTAAAAAAACCTATCCCTGCGGCATATTTTTTCTGGCATAAGTATATGCTTTGCTAAAATATGTCTATACATTTAGAGAATCTATAGTACTCTTTATCTCGTCTAATATATCTATACCGTCATATGAACATGCACGACCTAAACTCACATTTCTTCAGCCATGTCTAATTCTAGGTATTTGGTATCTAGAATTGTATCTTGTATTTGTTGGTCGCCGAAAATACTACGTACCATCGTTTCCAAAAAAAAAAAAATTTTAATTCATCCGAAAATAGCACTTTTCACTAGTTGACTATATTCCAATGTGGATATGTTTTGCAAAATTTAGTCTCGCCTTTTTAAAGCTTGTACTTACTAAAAGTTTTTTTTTAACAATGAGATGTCGAATACGTCCTACTTCTTTAAGACGTCGAAACACGGTACTTCGGCTGATATTGGCAAGGTTTTCTATTAGAATTTCTTTTGAAATATCCACAGTAGTTTTCTTAGATCTGCTATAGAATTTAGTTTACTTATTTTATTCGCTTTGTTGGTTTACGGGGTCTATCGCACCTTGGCTTGTCAGCTAATGATTTGGCAACTTATATTTAGTAATAAATCTATTTACTGTGCTTTTATCGATCATTAGCAAGCCGGCTATCTCACGAGAGACACCTTACCTTGTAGAGAAAGGTTTATTACGCATTCTCGTAACTGAAAGTGGGTGTACTTCACCATTTCGTTAGACAATAACTTAAATTAATATTAAATTGAGAATTTTATGAGCAATATAAATAAATAAAGTAAATAAACGCTCAACAACTTGGCTCGGTATTTTTGAACACGGTCAATTTCGTTTTTGGTATAAACTAACTATATTAATTATAATGTAATTAACATTCCTAACAGTAGTTTAATTTGTAAAAGAATTACAAAATAATATATTCTTTTCTAAGAGATAAATTATGTTTGCACGTAACTGTATTTCGGCATAATTAATTCTATAAATTCATAACTGATACTGATTCAATGTCTGATCGTATTATACCCTAGCAAATCAGCGGGGCCAGTCTACTCTAATATCATCAGAATAAAACTTACTGATGCAGTTTTCCCATTCTTGCTGGTGACTTTTAGAAGGGATCCTTCATACCCCTGAAACAACCAAAACAAATCAGTTCAACTCTAACTTTCATCTATAAAAAGTTTATTACAATCCAAAAATATATTCACGCAATACGCTTCCGTAAATCCATTTCAATTTCGATTATTTTACAATGCAGGTACCTGGTACCCGAACACTGGGCATAAAAAAACAAACTAGAATGACTCGACGATCGTATTATATTTATTGTGATATTCCAAAGGCTAGAATTGAAAGACTTTCGTACCAGCTGAACGATGGGACGGACACCAAGCAATCCTATCAAACTTTTGCATCGATATCGCCAATAAAACAAATCACATACATGGAATGATAACATCACCGGTGATACAGATTCAAACGGACGAATTTTTGATGTTTACAAGGGTTCTTAAATGGTTTTCGACAGGCGACCGTAAATATACATAGGGAAAGTTTTGTCGTTTTGATGATAAGGGGAAAATGAAAGTGAATGATTTATTGTTATTACCTCATAGGCCCGAAACAGGAGATATAGTTCTCTTGGTTTTGCGTCCATTGGTAGACCACTCACGAAGAGTGTTCGAACCTGCAACAAAAAAAATACATTAAAATAAGGCAACATTACTACATTAGAATTGATTAGTCTGATAAAATGCTAACTTCAGTTTGCAAAATTTTTACAGGAGAAGCAAAAACAACTTTAGGGCCAATCTCACAATCTCCGGTTATAACTGTCAGTTAAATAAACGAATTAAACTGTCAAATGACAAATTTATCATTGCTGTCAATTATCCGATTTAGTCCCGGTTGTTCCAAGTTCAAATAAATTAAATGTTTACTATATTAGATAAATGTATTCTACCGTCTTAACCAGTGAATAAATTTTTTGGGTTGCTCCAATTTTATTTTCCCGATAGCTAACTGGCAGATATCTAACAGAAAGATTAAAATTGTATTAGAGTTAGTTTTGAAAAGTTGGTAACTTGGCTGTCTCAATTTTAATAGAGTTTAGTTATTTTTTTGCTTTTCTGCGTTTTAGTGCAGTTATAGTGTTCTGAATATTTAGAATAGGTGAATAATTTGGAAAAATGTGTGGTGAAAACAATAGAAATAGAGAAAATCAGTTAATTTTATCACTGCGGTACTACAGAATTAAATAATCTAATTAGTCGACAAATAAAAAAAAATATAATAAGACAGATTCTATCTCTTGGAAAGAAAAATACAACATTTGGGATCAATGAGAAAATGATTTTAATTTTAGTTGTAGCCAGTATCTACGAAACAAATAGAAAAACTTTGTATTATTCTGCATACGGTTGATTTATGAATACTTCCAAAATCACCTATAGATATTACCAAACACCCTGTTGAACAAAATCGTAAAGCTTCGTGTTTCCATTCGAGTCCACTCGGTACGATATTCTTTGGGTAAATCTCTTAACTGGTAGTTTGACTAGCTAAGTCAGCTATCTTGCCGTTAACGGAAATTTATCTTATTGGAAACTTTTAACTGGAAGTGGAACAACGCAAACTGAGAATATCAGTAAAATAAATTTTAACCGAATATTTAACTATAGATAGAACAACCGGCCCTTAATATTGTTTATTTATCTGGAAGTTAAAATTTTAACTGGTGGTTGTAACATTGGCTTTAAGGGCTCTGCATTTGAAGGAATTCAATAGTATTGTTTAATAATATTGTTCTCTTCACACAGTTCAATAAACTGAAATTAAATTGAACAATAAGTCAGTTAATTCTGTCACTACTCACAGACATTTTTTTTTTAATTCATACTTTATCCTATCAACATGTTTTCAATCAACGTCAAGATTTATAATTGCACAGCAGCAAATCGTCCTCGAAGTCACAGTATGTACACGAGGACACCATACTCACGTCCGTATGTTAAGACTACATCAATAAAACTGACAAAATTAAACTGTGTAATAGTTAGGAATTAGGTAATAATGTAATTACATTTTTAAAAAGACAAATTAATAAATAAAATAATAAGAAATTGATATACACGTGTTATATAACTTGTACATTGTTGATCAATAATTATTAATAAATAACCACAGCACCAAAATAGTTATTTATGTTAATATGAAAATATTGTAGCCAGATTGTAGCACGGGGGAACGTTTACAGCTCGGTCGTAGCGGAGACTTCAATTTTCCCGAGTGCTATAATCTTAATTACGTCCGTGGTACATACAACTTTTTATTTTATTTTGGTTCTCGAAATTCAAGGATTCAATAGGAATATTTGTATATTCGTTATCGTTGTGCTAGCGTTGTGATTTATTAAGTATGCTGTGGTTTTTACGTAATTTGTCGGTGTTGCTATGTTGTTTGTTATAAACAATTTTAATTTAGTGTCAAATGAAATTGAGAGATATCGATTATTCCAAAGAAATATCTAATGAATTTGAGGCTGCACAGAACAATTTAGTTCCACAGCAGTCAAAAGACGTTTAGCGAGTGGCCATGTTCAAAAAACGTGATTTATCGAATATGTTCTGTTGTCTCACATTATTTATCCATAAACCACGATTTTGATATATTTGAATAGCTGTTGCTTATAGGCCCTCGGGCAATAAAAGCCAAATTGCGCCCGCTTTTGAGGGTGATTAAACAACTATATGATTCCAAAATAAAATAAAAAAGTTTTATATGTTTCACACAAAAATCTCCTACGGCAAATTTTGTTTTACGGCCTACTTGATTTTCTTAATCTCAATCATTTTAATGTGACCCTTGTACCTATTACACATACGGAAACTTAATAGTACATTTCTCACAGATTTTCTTCTTTGAAATAAACCTGTAGGATAGATCTTACGAATGGCCTAGCGACAAAGACTGTGAACTTTCTCTGTATCTGGAGAGAATTTTAGGATTATTACTTGTACGTTGTATTTTTCACATCAGTCGACAATGTTGTTTCAAGTGGAAATGTGTAGAATGACGGACACATGAGAGAAAAGAGAATTTAGTGTATAACGAAGGCTCCGTGAAACGAACGGAGTTCACCTTGACAGGGTCCCGAACTTTCTAGCCCGGTTGATTTGAAAGGCTTTTGTGTATGACGGGCAACATGTTTTTGTTTTGCCTATACCGAGGACTTGCAACCAAATTGAAAAGCTCGCGCAGGGATAAGCACATAAAGGCGAAGATGGCGAACGCGTGCTACGTTACAGTGACTGTTTTCGGTAAATAGAAAATGGAATTGCTTTGTGAAACAGGCTAAATAAGTGATTATTATACAGGCTTTTTTATCCTATACAAACGCCTACAACTTTATTTTTACACTTTCTAAAGCTTCCCTATTGCCTCCTGAAGACTTACAAATTTGCTCAACTTTACTCAATCGAATTAAAGCATATCATGAAAGAGCATTTTATAACAAACAGAACGATGGAATTACATTACAGTATGTTCATTATTAAACATTCACAATTACCTTAAAGTAGATTAATGCGATACTTAGTTACTCTTTTTGAAGTTTCCTAACTGAATAATATAATACAATATGTATTATAAATGATATATGTACGAGAGCCGTCCAAAAATTAAAGATACATAGGCTACCAAAAATAGAAAAAATTCAAAAATCTTACATAGGAGGATGTAGATATACATCTTAACTTTTTTTACCTGTCGATAAGAGAGGTATTGGATTCATGCTAAAAATCTCATATCCAGATTTTAGTGAATAAGCACGTTTTAAGGTCCCTAGAATCCGATTATAACATTTTTACGATGATGTCTGTGTGTGTGGATGTATGTGTGTGTGTGTGTGTGTGTGTGTGTGTGTGTGTGTGTGTGTGTGTGTGTGTGTGTGTGTGTGTGTGTGTGGTTGTTGGAGGTACGATTTCTCAAATTCTATAAGACTAGAGACCTCAATCTAACAGTAATGGGAAGAGTTGAATAGGTTCTTGTAAGAATTGGATAACTGGAAATGGTAGTTTCTAAAAAAAAATTTCTAAATATTATTTTTTGAAAATTTGTTACTGCAAATAATAAAGATAATTAAATTCCCAATCTGACACATTTTTTTTTTATTATATCTCGTATAGGTTTGGAGATATAGTATATAATAATATAGAAAAATCTGTTGTAATAAATCTCGTTACCCAAAAAACAGTTGAGATATTTAAATGTTTGTAATTGTCAGATAAATGCAAAATGTCAGTGTCAAAAATTAACATTTTTACTAACATTACTGGAAGATTTTTCTGGGAGATACGAGCATATTTAATATATATTATTGTATTAATTAAATATGTATTTAAATTATAGGTATGTTAATATTACATATATCCTTAAGAAATACCGCTAATACCGTCAATGAATTATTAGAATAGTAGGACAAAATTTCACATAGAACGAAAGAAGAGATACAATTTCAATTATTGAATGACGGTTAGTAGTTTTTTACACAGATGTCACTACTGTCATATGTCATAATTTTTCGTTCAAAATTTCAAAATATTCTGATGTTTATTTGTCATCAATAGTATGGAATATATTTGTCGAGGAAAATAATACACATGGATTTGGAAAATCATGTTTTGAATGAAAACTTATGATACTTGACACCTATGTACATTATAACTAGATCTCATTCTGACACGGGCCCCCATATCTGATTGCCAAGACCAACAAAGTCACATAACTGCTCGCGCCCTATGCAACATAAAATGAAAATTACGAGAGGTATTGTGCTGGCCACAACAGATTTTTTCTATATAGTCCCCGATAATTCCATTCTCCTGTAGGCTGGGCATGAAATTTTTGATGCTAGTGTCGAACAAAGTTGCCGCTTGTTCCCTTATCCAATGTTTCACTCTCTCTTTTACCTTCTCTTTATCTTCAACCTTTTTTCTTGTCAGATTCTTATGTAAATGAAGTAAGATACGAAAATCAGATGGTTCCATATCGGGGTGTGCGCTGTGTGAGGCTGTGAGGATGTGTTTTTGTGAAGGAGTCACCCGCCGTGAGTCAACATTCCCTACCTTTGGTTTTGAATCGCTCTTTTCGAGGTTTCTTTAGGATTGTACAGTAGTGTTCCGCATTCATAGTAGACAGTAGATCCTTGCAGAAAACATATGATCCAGTGGATCTCGTATCTGGCGGAAGAGTGAAGGAGATGCTTCATCGCAAACGGCTGCTATTGCCAAACTGTTCGCCCTAGAAAGCTGCTGGACCACTCATTTTAAAGAGGAGTTCCTCTACATGACACTGGTGCCAACAAAATTTTTCTAGGCTACCAGTGACATTGTATCTTCAATTTTTCGACGGCCCTCGTAGAAAGTTTGTAAAAAATCTATGCAGCCTAAGTTTTTTTTTTGTTTGCCACATTGCCACTGATTTCAGGGCCGTATTTATAATACTGGTGGCCCCTCTTCTATAAAAGAAATTGCTGATATCCACAAGTCTGTATTCTATTTTTGAGTTATGCCCCTTAAAACTCATATACACCCACCTTTGGATATTTTTTTTTAAATCTACTTTTTATACTTTTATATACGTTTCAATGCCCTGAATTTTCAAACTACAAATTAATGTTTTTTCTAGTTCCTGAGATATTTGTGTTAAAACTTGGCTCAAAAAGTTCCATTCCGATTTTTAGATCAATATGATAACTGAAAATGGTCAAAAATCGGAATTTCAGTTTTTTTGACTTTGCCAATCGAATTAATAGGACAAATTTTATGAAAGATGATATCTTGAGAACCAACAGAGATATTAACCCGCGATTTCAAAATTAGCGCGAAATTTTTGGGAGAAAATGGATGGTACCAGTAGGTACAAGTAGGTACTACTTAGATTTTGAAGTCTATAAATCTTATTGGGATAAAGGATGAACATATTTATATACATTTTTCACTGAATATTTTCAATAAATTTCCAGGATATTATGTGACCCTTTGGGACTAAAATGGTTAATATATGTATAGTGAAGATTGCATTACACATTTAATATTACGATAATATATTTTCAGTAAAAAATATTTGGTAAATAGCTAATGAATTTTAAAATGTTGAATAAAGTTATTTTGTCTGACAAGAATTTATTCCCGAATAAAAAATACAGGTAGAAATATTCCAAGAAAAAATTACGTTTAACAGTGGAAGCCTTCAACCTTTTAAATAATTGCGAAACACATTTAAAAGCAATTTTAAAATTTACTAAATTTAATATCAACTCTCCTCTGGAACATGCGACATTCACATAAAAAGTGAGCCCGAGCAAACTTTACATTTTTCATCTTCTCTTTGAGTATCTCCTTTTGAAATTTTATCTCATTAAAAATGAAATACATCTCTGAAGATAAAAAGAATAAAATATTGAACGTGAGATAAAGTTGGCTGTGCGTAATTACTATCTGCAATAACATTAATAATGCACAGTGGCCCGATTTGGAGATCTCAGGATAGTTAGAAATCCCTTAGGATTGGTTGGCGTTTTCGGGGTATTATTCGAATGCCTGGCTGTCGCACTTCGATCAGTTGTCATATTACTAGGGAGTATCTGACAGAGAATATTACCTGTCTGTTATTCTCCCTGTTTCGTCGTCTCGGGGAAATTATTTGAGCTAAAGACACTTGTAACCGTTACCGTTCTGAGAGTAACGCACAGAATTATGGGTATTGTTAGTGGATGTGATACCTTGGTATTTAAGGGGCTTGATTAATAATTCAGTGGAGCGAGGGATACGGTAACATTAACTAAATTGATAGGTGCTTAGTTCCATCTCATGGGCTATTGTCAAAATAGGCTATAGTGCTAATGACACGCAAGGTTAAATCGCTACATATTAAATTAATATTTATTTTCATAAAACAAACTAATTCATTTAGCTTCATATTTCCTAAAAATGTAGCTGAAGTAAGCAGGAAGGGAGGAAAACAAGGAAAAACTTATTATTAGTTCCGATTTACTTTATTTTGTGCTTCCGTCCGGTATAACTTGTTTTTATTCACAACAGGTTAGTAATATGTGTGTTTCCAACCTACCATATAGTTGGGAAGTGATTTATTGTTTATTTTACTTTCCGGAAAAGTCTTTCCCGGCTAGCTAAATGCTACTTTCCAATAGCTAAAATGTCTTTGTCCTTTTGACAAGTCAAATTATAATAAAAAAGTCCATAATAAAAAGAACGCTTTATTTAACTTATTAGTTCATAAGAGTTTTACATACCACTAATATTTTTCTTACATTCTTAGTTGTATTAGGGAAATAATTTTAAGACTAATTTCCTTTTTCTTTTGCTTTATTATTTTTTATATTTGTATTCTTAGAACATTGTTATAAACATATAATCTTTTATAGCAAAAACATAATTTGTAAAAATGATAAAGAGATGCATTGTAAATTATTTAATATGTATTAACAACGGTTTGCCAATCACTTTGTATAAGGTATCACCTTAAGACAAATAAAGTTATTATTATTATTATTATTATTATTTAACAAATAAATTAATAAAATTATTATAAATGAGAAAAAGGGTAAACCTTTAAAACAGGTTATGATAACTCAATTGACAGAATCAATTATATTTTGTCGTGTTACCTAGCATGGAGGTAAGAATAGAAAGGAGGAATGCAACGTAGTGGGGATGGACGAACACCTCTGCTGGTTCAAAATTTTATAAAACTTCAATATTGAATAGGCTAATCATTTTTATTAAATTCACTATATGATGTGATTCTCTATAGATCCATGCTTTAACCAATGAATTGTTAATTTGAAAATATATTCGTATTAACAAGATTTTGCAAAATAATTATTACTTTATATTACTCACTTTCTGTAACCAAATTAAAAAAAATACTTTTACATCGATCGTATAAGCAAGAAAAAATAATCACAAATTTTCCTTAAAATAAACTTTTACACTTAAATCTCAATACTAAAGAACGAAAGTAAAGTTTACGTACTAGTTTCCATGGCGCTAAACAAATCTTTAATCACAACTTGACACCAGTTGAAACAAAAAATCTAATATAGAAATGATCGACAAAAAACCTTCAAATGGTTGGCTATCCATTTGTAATCTACTAAAATGTATGCGAAATGCGCAGATATTTATTAATAATTAGCAAGTATATTTGTGTTTGCAATAATGAGAATTTCGAATGATACTCATAAGCGATTTAATTTGTTGGGTATCGGTTTTTGCGCATGGGTAATTTCACGAATGTGTAAAGAGGAAAATTGTCAATTTTAGCGCTAAAATAATCCCAGTTGACTAGAAATTTAGTCCGATTCGCTGTACAGTTCTGGATTCATTATTAAATAGGAACTGAATTCATTATGAAATCCCACTTTACATTCGCCACATTT
The DNA here is from genome assembly GCA_951394225.1 of Harpalus rufipes. Lineage (NCBI taxonomy): Eukaryota > Metazoa > Arthropoda > Insecta > Coleoptera > Carabidae > Harpalus > Harpalus rufipes. The sequence continues at coordinate 22,854,744 of OX596283.1, forward strand.
GCTTGTTCATGCATATTAAAATGGTTAGCAACGTTTAACGTAATTACCAAACTCCAATCCAAGAAACACTTTTTCATCCATTATTCTCGAAATAAATATTTTAAGATTTAATCCCCGAGAAAGGTAAAATCTCTCCAAAGCGTCTAAAATATTAATTAGAAGTAGTTAAAGAACATACTACACTATCATAGAACAAAGTGCCGCATTTTCGAATGGCACATTAACAACATATGTATATTATTATGTGAACATTTGGTAACAACAAAAGTGCATTAAAATCTCTATGACGTCATCACCGCTGAGTACTACAAGCTACGAGAACGAAATAGGTATAGAATAGAAGTTGATGTTACAAATTCGAATAGTATTGTCCTGTAATGGTTTGGCCTTTAGGAAAATAATCCACCATCAATTTTTCCTTCGTCTTCCAAAAAACCGCAGCTATGACTTTGCCACTGGAAAGCACCATCATTGATCTTTTGGGAGGTGGTGAACCCTTATGTTTCAACTCTTTTGACTGTTGCTTTGATTCGATAATGGTGAATGCATGTCTTATCGGGAGTAACAAATCTTTCCATAAACATATCAAGATCAGCTTCAGAACGGAGCAGTTAGTCTGACGATGTTTAGAAACGAACACCTTTCTGATCAACTATCAGAAACCGGGGAACGTATCTCGCAATTTGTTTTGTCAATTTGTCTTAATGTTTTGAATCCGTTCATAGGCGATTCCCACAGCTTCTGTTCTTTTTCGAACTTTGATCCGGCGAACTGTTATGACGATATCCGGAATCAAATTAATGTTTTCTTCACTGGCAACAGTTGAAGCCTTCCATTGCGAAATTTATCTTCAATACATTTCCTCCCACGCTGCCCATTGTTTTATCACTGTGTATGAAGGACAAGATGGTTCCAAAGAACTTGCCGTGTCTTCATGAATTTGCTTCAGTGTTAAGCCCTTTTTGTGCAGATAACGTATGTCCCATAAGTTTTGACATAAATTTCTACATTTTTTTTTTGTAATAATAAATGCATTTATTTTAAGTTTTGTAATACTTAATAATTAACTGTTTCATAAGCAACAAAATTATGAACTTAAATTAAATAAAGATAGGCGTGTTCTTCCAAAAGGACACCTAGTAACTCGGAAATGATGGTTTTTATACTGACAATATTGCAGAGGTCCCTGATAAGGAAGGATAGGAAGCTTAAAATGATGACGAACTTCAACGCAGCATATACAGGAATTAGAAATGTCTGAGAAATCGATGTAAATGTCATCCAAAACCTAATGCTAGGTGTCCGCAGATAGTTGCGCCTTATGGAAGAACATGGTCCTCTTTATTTAATTTAACTTAATAATGTTGTTGCTTATGAAACACTGAGTTATTAAGTATCAAAAAACTATAAGTAAATGCATTTTTTACAAAATAAATTTGTGCCAAAACATATATGATATACGTTGTTTGATCACATAGCCTTACAAAAAATAATTGTACGACTTGTACTATCCTTATTGTGATAGGTTGCAAACTTTTAATCCACCCTCGTGTAAAACAGACAATATTAAATGCACTTACAGATTCCTCCAATCTAAAGTACAATCAATATCATCTCCAATAAATTTCCAATAAACTCCGCGAAATAAAAACTACTTATTGATCACTTGATCTTGTCTTATTAAAATTTCCGAATAAAAATCCCGTGGATGGGATTTTCGCGTCGCGCTGGGTATGTTGGCAGCATTGTTCGCTGAGGGCCCTTGTGCCGTCACCGGTGGCGGCAGCGTCAAGAGCCCTGTGGGGCAAGAGGCGAAGGTACAACAGCTTGGATGAAAGGATTCCGTGATACACGAAACTTGCTTATATTGGAATAGAGTCAGGTTCTTTGCGTAAACAAATACGAGGTCTCATTATATTCGCACTTGACTTTAGGTAGAACTTTACGTAGATTCAAATTCAACTGAAATGAAACTTACAAGTTGGGCTGTGAAGATAAAACTGGAAATTAATTTAAAAAAACTGCGTGGGAAGAAGTAATTAAGCAATTAACGCAAGAAATAAAAAGAGCTGAGTGAATTAAAGATATAAATGTGATTTTTTAAATGAATACCAACTTACACATTGTGGCTATAAAGATTTAGGACTGGTTTTCTGTAGCGCCAAATAACAGCGCTACCTTTGAATTGGAATCCAATCTATTTTTGACTAACCTTCATCAACATCAAGTTTTATGAATATTGGTTCAGCAGTACTTTTATTGTATGAGCATAGTTTGTTGACCTCTTAAATCTGTCTCGTCATGGACGCATCCGTCGAACAGCGATACGCAATCAAATTTTGTGTTCGTTTGTGCAATGGGCAAAATGAAAACAGATAACCCAAAGAATTATCGCCCCGTATCAAAGCAAAAACGCTGAAAACATCGAAGCAGTTCGTCAAATTTAAGAAAAACAAAAGTGGTGTGCGCACACGATATCGCATCAGCTTATAAAGCAACAATTTCTGTCCTCCAAACATGACACAGTTTTGCATCATCCACCGTATGCTTCTGATTTAGCCCCGGCTGACTATACTCATTTCCCAAACTAACATATAAGCTGAAAGAGAACCATTACGTCGATGTAACACACATTTCAACTACCGTGACGAATGTATTGGAACAGCATCCCAGTTTTAGTCTTCCAGGACGCCCTGAATGGTCTGGAGAACCGCATTAAACTCTGTGTGGATTTGAAGAATAAATTGTGTTTGATGATATAACAGCTTTTGTCGTATTTATAAGGGAAGTCCTAAAACTTTATAGCCATACTGTATATTTTATCCACATTGCGATGTCAGAAATATTAAGTAAAAACTTTTAGAAACACTACCCACTGCGTAAAGTTTTTCGGTAAGAAAATGACTACTTTATGTGACATGTACTCGTAGCATGCAAGTTTATACGTACATAAATATTTGATAAACTGGTACGATAAGACGCGGACTATAAGTGTTGTAAGTTAACGATAACTCTTTTTATCGGAGTAAACATTTTAGAGTTAGTTTTAATGTTGTCTCTTTAACTTTTACTATTTATATTAATGTGGCAGTTAAGTGAAGTCAATATCACACTGACAGTTTGAAGTTTAGTGCCCCTAATAGAAAGTCCTGCTCCTGCTAGAGCTTCAGCAGGAAGGAGGTTGTGATAAACAGAGGAGAAACACGATAACTATCAAGCGGCGGATGGCAGGACCGGCTCCAGGGTTGATAATTGTGTTGTCAATAACTGAAAAAATTTGGAATCAAGTACCCGTTCCAGGAGGGACTACCCGGGTAGGTGATGAAATGGATACCCTGACGGTATATAGTAGATAAATACGAAAGTCGCGCTAGACTTAATATGACTTAAAAACTGTCAGACGATAATTTAAGTCTTTAAAATATGTAACTAAATTTTAACTAATTTAATTTGATTATGAGAAAACTTAACTTCCCAATTTAATTTGAAATGACAGAAAATAGCTGTTTAAAATTAGAGAATATTTCGTTTAGCTTTGTCTACCTGTGCTGGGACGTATCGCCTGACGATCGCATGACTCAAACACTTTGGTAGTCTGTATATAGTACCAAAATGATAGAGTGTGTCATTTTTACGCCATGCGATCGTCAAGCGATACGACTGAGTCCTAGCACTGATTTTCTTATTCTCATTAAGTTAGTTTAGACGTTAGAGTACTTTACATTGGGTTAGGTTAGGTTGCGCAACACCTTTAAGAAATTAAGATAGGCAATTCATCTTATAGTTATGTGTAGGAACTATTGTTGTCTTCAAATTATTAGATTTTCAAGAAAATCGAATGTCGCATTTTGGCGTTTTTACTTGATGAATCGCTAAGACATGTTTGAATTGACTATTAACTTATGTTTGAATTAAACTTTGTTAGTTGTTCATAACAGTTTGCACTGTGTTTAAAAATGCCACGTAGACGCATTCGATAACATTTTGAACAATTATCTGAGTTTGAGCATAGGAGAATTGTAGGGTTGCACGAGACCGATTTCAGCTTCCGCCAAATTGGCCGTCATTTGAATAAAAACTCCAGCACATTTTTAAATGTATGGAGACAATGGAAAAAGCAATAGCAATTTTTTTAAATCGTTTACCTGGGGCCATAATTCAACCAGAATATTCCCGTTCTCACATTGCTGGTGAAGTACAGGCTTATTTTAATCACCTCAATATTGCATTATGCAAAATGTTTAATTTTTTAATCGTTTATTAAGCGTACCATAATAAACAAGTATGATAATATTACATTTAAATGTATGTGTGTAGCATTTTTATGGTAAGCAGTGTATATTTAAAAAAACTAACAAAGAAACGCCTGCAGCGACGCAGGAATAATCGCGAAAAAGAAGAAGAATAATTAAAAGAAAAATATAGCGTGTACATAACAAAACTGAAGGGATGAATAACAAAGCAATGGATATATTTGATCTATTTCGGGACAAAGAATTAGTTAGTTATACATTCAACTAACGGGCTACCCGGATAGTTCTAGAACTGGAATTGAATCTTCCCGGACCTGGTTTCCACCACAACAGGAAAGAACCCTAGAGAGACATTGAGGGCCGTGTTACATGTTTGGCTGAAATTAGCCGAGGCTGTTACGTGCCGCAAATATGCCATTACGTCCGATGACAACGAATTCGATTAACGGAATCCTCGCGGGCCAAGCCGAGCCTGTACTATCTCCCTGCCATGAAATACACGTGGTCATTCATATTTGATGCAGTGGCCTCTCAAGTCGAAGGAATGAATATTTTAGCAGGAGCAGTAGCTGGTAGCTCAGGCAGGAGCAGCCCAGCGCTGTGCTACATTGTACGTTGCCCTTCACTTAAATTGGCGAGGGGGTTGGGGGATTCTTCGTCACGGACGACATGACGTCGAGCGTCCGGCTATACACGGAACTCTACTCGCCCTCCGAGCATGGGCTTCAAGTTCACTCGCCTGAAAGCCGGAGATAATTAGTGGAAATTTACAATATTATTTTTCAATGTGATCAAGAGTTTTTATAATGCCCTTTGTACCAGGCGAAAATAGTTTACCTAGTCATTATAGAATTTTGTCAAATTCAGTAGTGTTGTTTACTTAGTTTTTTCAAAACCTGTATTAAAAGTTACCCATTAATAACAAAATTTCAACACAGTAGCTGGAACTTTTATTACATTATTGGTTTCCATGGTTACAGTAATACTTACCGTCCATGGTGGATGGTAAGTAAATATTACGTTAATTTTGAAACCTTTTTTTTTTCTGGTATTGCAAAAAATAGCTTACTAACCTCGAACTGTAAGTAGGGTTGTTGAAATATAGCCCAGTACAAAAAAAACCCAGTGGGTTTTTTTTGGGAGGATTTTTTTAAAAATCAATCGTAGGCAATGTTGAATATATAATATTGTAAGACAATAAGAGAATGGATTTTTAATAAACATAAATTATTTGTTTTGCTTATGTTTAAATAACCAATAAAAATAAAACATGAATTATATTAACATTTTAATAAACTTATACTAGATAAATAGTTTTCTGTATTTACATGTTCTCGTCTTAAATGTCTATAAATTTTTCAATTTTTTGTCTTTTCTGAGCCTAGTCTACATCTTAGTTTAGACCACACTAATCAAATTGTGGAAAAATCTTTTCATTTGATGCCGAACTGGCTGGACATGAATGAATTATTTATTATCATACAACAAAATCCTTCTGGTAAAGTTTTAAGTTTTACGGAAGAGAGCTGTTTAATAATATATTCTTTAACAAGAAATAATGCAAAAATATCATTATCTTCGATTTTAAATGCAAAAAAGTATTTTTTTCTCATATTATTATTTTTTCTTAATTCATGTCAACTGCTAATCACATTGGTTGGTAGCACGAGCACGGTTCTAACACCGGTGTTAATGAGAACCATGTCAACAACTTGCCACATATTTCAGGGTTGTTAACAAAATCAATGTTGCCAATAAACTGATTAAACTAAAACTATACTGACAACCATATTCAATAAATTTGATTTCATTGTTTTAAATTGTTTATCCTACAAACAAGTCAAGAAATAAATCATATTAAACTATTTTAAATAATGCTGCTAAATTTATTGAATATGGTTGTCAGTACATTTTCGGCTTAATCAGTATATTGGCAACACTGATTTTGTTGATAACCCTGAAGTGTGTGCCAAGTTGTTGACATGGTTTTAGTTAACACCGGTATTAGAATCACGCTCGTGCTACCAGTCATTAAGTATATTGTTGAACATAAAAACCCATAAACACAAAAAACCCAATAAAACCCTGGTGGGTTGGGCTTTTTATATAAAACCCGGGTTTTTCTCAACGTTTAGAAAATCTCGATCATACTGGTGCCGACTTTCCAAACTACATTCTCGATCTAAAAACTGTCACTTACAATTCATGGAGCGTAAAATATTATACTATTATATTATATTATTATAAAAATATTTTACAGTAAGAGAATTCAAAAACTAATCAACTGGTAAGTTTATTTATAAATGTGTAACCAATAATATGAAAAATAATATACTAACGGTGACAGTGACAAGGACATAAGATGACAGTGACAAGGACATAAGATAACACTTTATGCACGACTATGAATCAAGTTAATATATCAGAAATAGGAAATAATAATTGAACTTACGTTACAGCGCCAGTATTGTTTATAATGAGCATCGTTTTAAAATGTAATATCGTAATTAGTCGAAATAATAAGATTTTTCGAAAGACAAGCATATTATATTCAGTACCAAGTTTACAATAAAACGTTCGAAAATAATCGAATATACAATTGAGAGGACGAGATGAGTTTTCAGGTAACACATTGAGTCCGCAAACTGCATATTTCTATGAATTTCGAAGCTAGAGTTAGAGTTGTAAATGTTAAGACTATACAACGAATTTTTACAAAAAAATTACGAAATGTCAAAAATATTATTTATATCCATGAATGATAATTGCATAATATTCATTTGTTTGCGAACGAAATACGCCAAGAATTGTGTTTCGCAAAACGCAACTTAGCAACGTAAATAATCGATATTATACAACTAAGAAAAATTGAGCTATCTGATAGTTCTATTTTCCGATGAGTTGTATAATTATCCTGCCTAATCGCGCTACATGAGAGAGATAATTGTATGCCAACTTCTTATTTCGTTCAACAGACATCTTAAAAAAATAAACCGTAAATGCCAAAACAAAATTTTAAAAATTCTGGGGTGCATGACCCAATGCATTCAATTATTGGTTTTGTTTTAACCTTCTACATTCGTTAGAAAACTATCACTTTTCACTACTATTTATTTCTGTGGTTACTATAATTTGGTAAAAAAAACGGTAAAAATTATAATTCCAAATTTCGACTAAGACAAGAAACCAAGAGAAGGTACGTACTTATTAAAATTAATGAGCGGACAGCATAACTAATGCAGTAGTATGAAATATCGTTGCAGGTAAACAGAAACTAGTTATCTTCAAGTTAAATATTCAAGATGATACAAACTTGGCATGCCAATTTAGTATTCGGTAGGACTTGTACTGCACTAGATAATACTGAATACTAATACTGAAAGAGCAGCACTAGTCGCACAATTATTTTTTGTGAGGTTATGTGAACTGTCATTAGTGTCCCTGCGAAGTTTAACGTTAATCCGTTAATACATTATTTCATTTAAAAAAAATTGAATTAACATGTGCTATGACTGTTTAAAAACTGAAGAAACTTCACGAAGACAGGGCATATATTTTGTGTACATCTTAACCTTCATATACAATGGTAGCTGAAGTTAAACGCGGGATGGAAACCATTGAAGATGATCCAAGCAATGAAAGGCTTGCAACTGGTACCAGTAAAGAAAACATCAATTTGATTCACAATATGATTATAGCATATCGGGGAATCAAGGTTACAGAAAAAAACAGAGGTTGTGAACATAACCTATGTCCGGGTTCAAAACATTCTAAGTAATGAGTTAGGAATGACAAAACTTTCTGCGAGATGCATCCGTCAGCGTCCGAGACTGACGATTGAAACATTTGTTTTCAGAGGTCGTCTGACTTGCTGCTCCGTTATGAAGACATATTTATTTAATTCCGTTTTAAAAGGTTGAATTTTACCTAACTTTATAACGTTATGAAATGTCACTTTTTACATAATTGACACGAAATGAGTTTTGTGAAAACATTTACATAACTGAATTACGTAAAGAATATTACACAACTGACAATTAACAAACAAAATAAGAATATATCAATAATGATTCCTTTAATACCTATTTATGAATTATTGCTTCACACCCAATTTCTATACATTAGAAGGAATATCTATATCGGTTTCAGAACACATTCAGAACTCATTTTCAATGATACACGCATGCACTGACATAAGCATTAAATTAAAAAAATAAATTCATTTATTTTCACGGAAACGCTTTGGGTAAATTGAATTTGAAATATTTATAATAAAATGTCAAAAAAAAACCTAGAATTTTGTGTATTTTTTAATTATTTTAACGAAATTAGATAAAATTTTGTACATAATACGTGAAGAAAACGTGATATTGTTTGACGCACATAATTTTCAAAACTCGCTTCCCTCGTGTTGGTAAATATTATGTTCATTAAATAAGATCACTCTTTTCATAACTGATTATGTAAATAACTATTATAGTGTCCACCACCTTTCAAAAATGTCAATGCACGGGTGAATGTTTCAAGCTCGACGCGTAGCGGAAAGCTTTTAATTTCCCTAGATTCAGTCGGTAACTTATTTATCAAGCAGATTAATTTATTTGATATTTCTTCAATATGATTCAAATTCAGTTAAAATTTGAACGTTATCAAGTTAACATGCCTCGTCGGCGACAACAATGTCCATTTGAGCATGTGTGTGATTTTGAAAGGAGCCATATCGTGGGTATGCGCGAAAGCAGATTGTCACTGCGTGATATAGCGGGCCACTCGCAGTATAAGCACGTTTTCATGCATATGGTAACAGTGGGTACAGACAGGTATAGTGGTACAAAGAGACGGCAGACAGGATCTGAAGCCCGCCGGTAGACATCAGCGAGAGAGAGGACTACCATCTTGTTCGGCGAATGTTACAAGATCGTTGTTACAGTGCACCAACAGTAGTAATGGACAGTTGCAAGATACTCACTATCTGTACGACGTATTCGTCACCGTTTGGCAGAATTTGGGCTGTTATGGAACAATGAGTGGAATGAATTTATCTTTTCTGACGAATCGCGTTTTTGTTTGTACAAAAATGACGCTCCGTTACTTGAGAGACGACGCCGGGTGAAATATTGAATGTGGCCTGCTTTCGTATGCGTCATGCGGCGCCTACATAAGGAATTATGGTGTGGGGAACAATTTTTTACAACTGGAAATCTCGTCTTTAAACAGCCAGCGACACATTGACGAGATCCTAATACCGGAAGTGGCTTCACATATTCAACTCAAAAGACCCCATGTCGCGAGAAAAGTATTAACATTCTTCAACCAGCACATGATACCACCGTTCCGTGTCTCACATTTGTCGCCTATTGAAAATCTATGAGATGTCTTAGGAAGGACAGTGTGACGTATCCAGATGCCAATGCAAAATGTAGAAGGACTATGGACTGTAGCCGAAGAGGCATGGAACAAAATACTGCAAAATGTTATTCGCAACATTATTCAATCTTTAATCCAGGTCTCGACAAGTGAAAGCGGTGATAAAAGCGCGTGGTGGGCAATATTAAATTTATCATTTTCTGTATTTTTGATTTATGTGAAATTTTAATCATTTATTCGTCCAATAATAAACAACCCCTGTGCTGAATTTTGTCCGTTTATTCCTATTATTTTTTAGTGTTGCGATTTCAACGACCGCTAGTGTATATATTGTTGGTGTTACTATTATTTGTAGACAAAATATATATAAAAAAAATTATAGATTCAGTTGTAGGCATTAGGTGAAACATTATAACAAAAATAATTAAAGAAACACTTGATGTAAGTATCACAAATAGGTTTTGTTAAACTTTTAATCGATTTCGACTTCTTACGTCTTCTTCAGAAGATGTACAGGATTAAATTAAATACAAGAATTGTTACATGTTCTTAAATATTACATTAACACATCTGTCAACAATAACAAGATCAGATGAAAATTCTTCAATTAGGATTTGCCAGACATTTGAATGAATATAATTTAGTATCAAATATTGGATGAATTTGAGGCTGCATCGGCATAGGGAAGAAAGATGATTCCAAAGAAGTCAAAAAACGTATAGAGAAAGAATATGAAAAGCGGTGTACAAAAATGAATTTATTTGTGTTTGTCTGATATTTGTTTATAAGCAACTATTTTGATTTATTTGAATAGCTATTGCTTGGCAACTTTATATGTCTTTGGGCGAAAAATGCCAAATTGCGCCTGGTTTTGAGAACAAATAAACAAGTTTATTATTCAAAAATAAAATAAAAATGTGTCTAGTGCAGCGCTTTAGGCTGTGAACTTTCATATCATTTTTAAAATACTGAGGTTCGCTTACGGAATATTTTTATGTAAAAAATCTTGCAATCATGTAATTCAGTGTTAATAAAAATACTAATTCTACATTTTGAAAAGTTATTTGTTTTAAAATTAGCCAGTAAATAAATAACATCAATAATATTTAATGTTTTTAAACGAATAACATTTCAAAAACTTTTCTTCGACAACAAAAGCTATCGGTGAATATGATCCAAGATTGATAATTAGCATCGCTGAACAAATTTAAGTTAACAAGTTAATTTTTGCTGATGTAATTAAGAACTGTCATTAGGATTCTGATCAGGCTGGAGGAAAGGAATGGTATGCAGTGTAATTAAAATGACTTTATTCAATTGCTACCTCTGCGTTCCGTTCTTTCCGTTGCTCCACTCCCAACTGCCGTGATTTATGCGATAACTCCACCGTCTGTCAAAGCAAATGCGTCAGCTTTATTTGATTTAATATGAGATAGGGAATATTTTAATGCAGCAAAAAATGTGACGGCTGCTAGTATCTTCGTGAATCACGGAAATGTGTTTTAAATTCCGTACGTACAATGGTCGATAAAAAAATTTATCTGCGATTTAGAGCTATTTAAATGTTTAACATGTAAATTTACTCTGCGTTTTAATTCTCTTACAGTAATTAAACACAATTTTAAAAGCTTTTTTCTACGCGAAAGCTCAGGCGCTTTCAAATTGTATAGTTATCTCATCTTTCAATCGATTTTTCGTAAACAAAATGTTCTTTCTGTGCCCACTATTTCACATCTGCATTTTGAAAAAGGTGTACTTTCACAAAAAAAAATAGAAAAACTAAATTTAGAAGTTGTCTGTTTAGAAGTTTTAAGCAAATTTTTAAATTTATAAATTTACGAGACAATTTTCAGTAACAACACTAAGAAGTGGGATGTATGATTTAACGTACATATGTAACAAGAGCAAAAATTTAAACCTCTTGCATCAAAAGAGTTTTCTTTTTTTATTGAAACGTTGACATAAAGAGTTGTTCCTATAAACTAAGAAGATAAGAAATCTAATTTTAAAAACTGATAGGATCTCTTATTATCTTCAATGCGATGCAGTTTTTTAATACCTTGTCTCATTTATCTCTGGATGACTTTTCTGCTTAGAAATGCGTAATCAGTTGCGCCTAAGAAACATTTGGGGGATTATACGCTCTCTGTTTTCTATAAAATGTTGGCTGTTTAATGCTCTGCAGCATCTAGAGATTCACTCAAACTGCGTCGCAGTCTATTTGGTTCTATTATTTCTTTTTCGAAATTTTAAATCATTTGTGACCAAAGTTCTGCCAACACTCGTTTTTAAAATTCTAAATTGTCGAGTTAATTTGCGCGATGATGTTTTAACTTTGTCTTGAGCACTGTAAATGAGTCTTCTGATTCGATTTGGGGGCAAAAGTTCCACTACACCGTCCTCATATTCCCGTATAATTCGGTAAATAGCCGACTATTCAATATTTTGTTCCCCAAAAACGTTAACAATTTCACATTTCGTCTATCTGTACAACTATAGATTTGCGTATTTCAAGTTTGTATATCTTTCAAAACTTTTTCTGACAATTTTAAGATGGTATATTATAAAACAACTATTATGATTAGATCTTATTTAGGAATAAAATTTGGAGCGTAAAATTTTTCTCAAAATTTTTGCTACATACATTATGTCCATTATTTTCGTAAGCATTTAACACTATGCATTTCAGTTCAAAAACTATGTGTTCATTTATTCGAACAAAGCTGTACCTCAATCAAATATTTGTTTATAAATAAAGTACATATTTACAGTACGTATTATCATTTTATTTGATTAATTAATGAATTCAAATAACATTCGAATAAATTGCAACAATACTAATACATAAATATGCATTTATTTGCGTCATGTAGATACGTATATCTTCTTTAGAAAAACATCCATTCAAAAGATTCATTTTACAATATACGGTTTATCAAATTACTTATTGAAAAGTGTATATTACCAACAGCTCCTTTGGAACACATGACCCGATCGGCAATAAAAACAAGAGAAAACAATCAAATAAAAAGTGATGTAAGGAGAGAGGATGCGTGAGGATCGCAATAGCAATGAAAGAAATAATTCAACAGCATAAATAAGTTGCAGGGGAGGTTGTGCATTAATTTCCAAGTTCACGTTAAAAAGTTCACGATGCGTAGCATATCCGTTTCATCTCGTCCGTTTATAAATATTTAACATTTCCGGTAGGTTATGTTCATTTTATCGGGTGAATTTTTTCCCGCCGCAGGCCTTGTGTTTACTTTTCGTTCGTCTTTCGCAAATAAAGTTTGCCCCTTTACTATGGCTATTCGTTTGACACTTTAGTGTTTTGTTTGTAGGAATTTGCTTTGTTTGCTTTTTATTTCGTGTTTGTTGTCAGCTTGTGTCGGTGTTTGATATGTTTGTTTGAAACTGCATATGCTGTTTGAAATATGACGTTTTGTTTAAAAATTTATATGGGATACAAAGTTTCCTACTGCATTTATGTTATTTTTCGTTTATTTTTAGTTGTAAATATTGTTTTGGATATGTAATGTTATTTTAATATGCCAATGTAAATATATACAGTTAGATTTACTAATAAAATATACATACAATGGATTAAATTTGCATTTGAAATATCCGGGCTATGAATATTTTTCTTTTTCATATTATGCAAGCATTATTTTTATATCATGTACACTGAAAATAATTTTACTATTATTACGCTTGTTTCGGTTTACTTATTCGTAATATTTCAAGGTATATTAAATCTCTAAATGGCATTACCTTAATAAAATCACTATTGAAATTTCCGCCCATTTCTGGTTAAACTGTCTGTGAACTGTCAGTTATAAAAAAAACATCGCAATGAAAAATTGACACAGGTGTAATTTTTACTACATATAATATCGATCCTACATTTTTTGTTTTAAGTGACAGTTAAGTTAATAGACAATTTAACTAGAGATGAAAATACTTGACATCTCCGAGTGATAGTGATAGTGTCGTAGTCCTACTATGAACTAAAAACGGATACAATGATTAATATGCAAAAATATACCAAATTTTGAATTCAATTTATATTAAAATATATTTATTAACTTTGTGTAGGATCTAATTGTGGTAGATTTATTTAATTTTAATTCATTCATGCCCGGTTGCACCAACGTAACATGCAAGGGTGGGTCCGCATGGCCGCGCGCCCCCTACCAGAAAACGGTAAAAATATTTTTTTATTTAGTAGAATAAATTCAATGGGTAACATGCCATGATGATATATTTATTTACATAGTAAAGCATAAAGCGGTTCTATTGTAATGAGGAGTCCCAATATGAAAACAATTAAGAAGAAGGATTTTTCAAAAGGTACGTGAAATAAGCTTTGAATCTTGCCAAAGACTCATGAGGCAAGTCAGAACTAAACTTCTTCGTACAGAAGAAAATGGATGCCTAGCTCTATATTAAACATGAATGTTAAAGCTCAAGCTATGTTAATTGTTACAGTAATAAGCAGATTTAATATACTTTCTTTAAATTACAGTATCGTTCATTCAAAAAAATTCCGAAAACTTATGTAACATGTGTTAACTTAATCTCTAAACGTTCCTTAAAATGTCATTACATCGAAATGAAATGTCAAATAAATTATTATGAATTTCTGTCAAAGTTTCAATTGATAATTTTTTTAAATGGCGTTTAAACTTTAAGCCTTGTTGGTGTAACTGGGCACTATACACTGGGCAAATACATATTTACCAATGCCCGCAAATGTATTGAGTTTTTTTTTACATTTAATTATTGTTACAATTTTGAATGTATTATCAATAAATAATATATTCGCGTTCACTATTTTGTGATATGTAGTAAAGTTTATTCTTGTCAATTCATATTTTTAATATTCTACCATTATTAATTTAAAATAATGCAGAATAAATGTAATATAATCATTATTTTCAATGCTCGAAGCTAGATGAAATATAAATAAGCTAAGGTCACGAAGCTTCCTCTAGCGGTGTGTAGGGTAATAGAGAAGTTAAAGGAGTTACCCTCAGGTCTCAGGGCTCCGCTCGGCTTACAGAGCCCCAGCTACACCGCGGTGTTGTAACAAGGCTCCTTCGCTAATACGCTGACCCGCCTAATCAATTTCACTACGGTTTGTTTAATGTGTTTTGTTAAATCCTTCGTAATAATTTGTTTCTGTTTGCATTGGCCAATGAGAATGGAATGGTAATACGCGAATAAGGCTTGTAAGTAAAAGAGAACAATGCTTGTTTTAGATTGTTTTGCTTGGGTTACCATTTAGGTTAGATGATGCTTGTTTTACAGCATGAGTATTATTGAAGATGAACTTATGTTTAAATTATTAAATGACTACAAGGGAATTTGCATTTTTGATTCAATATATTCAATATTATAAGCATTTTGCCTTAAAAGCTTTCGTAATGGTATACAAATAAATGCAAATGAAATTTGTATGTGTGTCGCTTAAATTAAAGTTCAGTATCATATTATCGTCATATCACTAGCATTAAAAATAATGTAGATTATCTTATATACAAATAACTAATGATGGAAGGGATTCCAGCTGCGGAATCGGCGGTTGTTTCGTTAAAATCGGTTAATTTTTAATCTGAACCAGTTTCATTTTTGTTTCATTTATACTGGGAAAAAAATTATGAACCGAAATGCCGAATATTTGGCAAGTAGAATTTATAATGTCCAATAAAGACACTTGAATGTTATTTTTAATTTGTTTATCTGAGTGCAAATATCCGGAAATGCATTTGGAGTTTTTTGAAATCTTAAAATCTTAAAAGTTCTGTGACTTGACTTGACACTCTGGCCGAGCTGACTACCCCGTATAGTACTGAATCCTGGAGACGCCAGGCCTACAGCCTACCCAGTCTGAGGTATTTTGGACACATACACTAGCAGTCGGCTTTGTTCAGGGCACGGCGAGGACTAGAGAAGAGCACAAACACAAACATAAAATATAAAAAATTGTTTAACGTCAGGTAGACTCCCCAACATTTTAAATGGAAATCTATGTTGGGTGACTTTTTTAACGTGGGATTCTACCACATATATGTATTTGTATACTATGGTCAATACTCTTACTGCATATCAATTATTGTCCTTAAAAATGGATGCAAATTTAAAATATAGCTAGTTGAATTCCATATCCGGGATGATCTTCTTAATTTTAAAGTTGATGTTTGACATCTACTTGAAGCATGGTTTCCAGTTCTATTTCAGAATTGTTGTTCTTACATTTTTGCATTTTTGGTGTACTCCTCCTGTTTTGGATTATTGCTGATATCTTTGCGTGTTGTTGATGCTATTAAAATTAGATAGTAAACCTGAAAAGAAAATGAATATCCGAAAGCGAAAAAGTCCTTCAAAGGACTGTAGATAAAATGTACCTACAATATTAAATTTAATGTTTTCTTTAATGTAGTTCAATTTAATGCCGATCATTTCAGTCATCTTCTGTTCCTTTATTCTATTGTCCAATGTTATTTGCTAGAGTCTATCTAAATTCCTTATGTTCGCTAGGTCTTTAATAATTCCTTGATATATATTTTATTAATTATAAGATATTTTCACTTCATATTATTATATTTCACTAACATACTATTAATATAATGTCACTAATGAGCTCAATTAAACACGTCCTTCTCCTACCGTGGTTGGAAAAAGACTTCACAAAAGTCCTGTGAGAAAATAGAAATTAATGTTGCACATATTTCACTGTTTAGGTAGCTGGTTTCAGACGGTGTTTCAAATTGAATTAAGTTATTGTTCGCTATCAGCGATTGTCACAATTTCAGTTTAATTTCAAAAACCGTCACTGTTTGAAACTTATCATTTAGGCGCGATACTACAACCTCTAGTTTAAGTGACAGTTTATTAACCATTAGTTAAGAATTAAACTGAAGGGTAGAAGCGATACGAACAGTTTTAACTTCCAATTAGCTTTAACCAAAGATGTTAAGAATAATTTTGCAACATAACCATTAGTTAACACTGTCAGTTTAACTAGACGTAGTAGGAGCGGGCCTTATTAGTTGATTTTAACCAATGTTTTAGAAATAGTACGTCTCATAATAATTCCAAGTGAATTTAGTATAAAATAGGTGATAGTTTGAAGATAAGAAATAATCGTATAATACCGGTATTACTTTTTCTGCCATAAACACAGTATGACAAATTACCGTCAACGGTTAAAATGACATTTAGATTACTCGTGCATTCTAGTAAAAAGAGATCTAGCCACCGATTACAAAGTATTTTAACGGTGCTTTAAATAAATGAGTCCACGCACCACGACGTAAACTCCTTGTTCCGGTTTGGGGCGGTGTGTACCGGAAGCCGGTTCGCAGAACTCGCAAAGCGATTATAATACCTACCCTCTGCAGTATCCTATTCTGCGGATACGTGCACCCAAGCTGAGTTTACATGTATTTTTCATTTTTATTGCTGTATTTTGTTAACCTCTTGTGAATTTCAGGCGATAGGTAGAACGGAAGTCATGAAATGGGAAGCATTTTACTTCTTGCAAGGCTCTATCTGTTATACAGAGTATAGTAAAAATGGTTTAGTCTTACTGCTATCAAACACTCAGATATTTGTCTTCAGCGGTCCTTACTCCTTCGATTCAGGGACATTTATGAGAAATAAGTATGTTTTCTGTACTGGGTATTGTTGTGCATAATTTACTTTATATTGTTCCAAAATTTATTCCGCAAAGGGTACCCAAACTCGGTATTAAATTTGGTTTTTAAATAAATTTGTAACCTTTTATTCGGAATTTAATAGTATTTTACATATTTTGTGGGTTCATCTTTTACATTTTAAAAATTACAACATTTCTATAATAATGTTTTTTGACACTTAGCTCCCATTTGTCCTCAATGCTTTAAGTATTAGTTACGAGTTGTTCTATTCATACTGAATCTGAACAATCTGGCCATAAAACGAGAATTTGCTGGAATTCCGAGATTCGCTAATTCGGTTTTTCGACGATCCTTCCTATAACTAAAACCCAATTCTCAATGAGTGTAAAGGTACGGAGCGCGTAAGAAAAAAATACGCAGAAAATTACGCAATGACCGTAACACAAAATGTAAAAAATAATAATTTTTATTGGTAGTTCTGGTTCTGGATGACATTTTGATTTATTTTTTAAATGTAAAATTGTATTATTGCTATGCGCTGTTCTTATTTGATTACTATTAAGGATAATCATTTTGACAGACCATTGGCAGACAATGATCTTCCACATATCATGAAGTAGCATAATATTAAATATGTATAAGTCAAATTCATATTATCTTGTAATTAAAAATCGATCGAATTAGAAGTTTAAAACGGTAGACTTGTACAAATTTGTTTTAAACGTATCCGGCCCTGGTTATTTCTCAAGATGGACGCTGGATGACTTTACTTCACAGGTGCCTGTTTCGAGTTTAGAAGTGAAAATGACAGGTTTACACTCTGGTAAAACAAAAATGTCTAATTAAAGAGTTGTGGAATGCATGTTTAATGATTCACAGTAAAATGAAATGTTGAATACAGTAAAATGACACTTTGAATGGCAAATGACAGATGTCAATATGATATTTATGTGAAGCGCTTCAATTATATTTTGCCTCTTGCTATGCCATATAAAAACATGGTTAAATCGTTAATATTTGTCAGGCTACATTTACACGCATATTCTAAGGCTGCACACTTACTTCCTGTAACAATTTATTTCATAACTTTTTTCATAGTAAGTGATACTTAAATTTTAAGCGCCAGCGGTGGAACTGGGCAATGTAGATTAATATATAAAATGTTCAAAAATTGTGAAACTCTCCTATTGTAGTAATAAATATTAAATTATATAGCAGCAGCCTTACACATATTTTTATTGGATGGTGAGAACAGGTTAAATTGGCGTTATGTTATAGGTTGCAATTATTCTTGCCGTAACCGTATTTATGAAATCTGTTTGTCTTGGAATGTTGCATAAAGACAAAAACAAAACAACAATATTCACCCTCAATTTGTACTTTCATTTGCAGATGCGTATTAATTAATTCCATTTCAGTTGACATATTTATAAACGCAGGTTTCCAGTCTTTTCAAAGCCATCTACGAATACAATTCCTGTATCGCTACTCGTGTGCAGTGGCGTACATATCTCGTCGTAATGACTTTTTAAAAATACCATCACATCATGGAAGAGGGCACATCCGACATAACGTATAATAACGCTCGCACAAAGGCCTCGCACTGACATTTTCCATCACTCCATCCACTTGTGTCATGGGCGAAGGCACAGGGTAGTGAGCCCTGTATGATTGGGGCATGTTAACAACTCTCAAACTGATTAAAATTGAAGTGACGTCACTGCGTCGAGATTTATACGCCCGTACGCGTCAGGCGCCCGCATGACGGACGCCACTGAGACAGAATTGCGCGTGAAATATTAATTAATGATTGGTTTGACGGCCCGTGACATGGATACCAACTGACTGATTGTGACCGATATTGAAAAATCCCTGTTGTGAAATGTTGCCGTGATGCTCCGATGTTTTGCTTTTGTTATTCATGTTTTTTATTTATTTTGTAATTAATTAAATTGGATCATTGAGGACAATTGTTTTTTTTCGTGTTTCCATAAATATGATTCAAATGAATGAATTTACGCATAATATTTATTTCAATTGATTTTTATATTTATAATGTTTATTTATTCTAGCAGAAAATAAAAGAAAAAAACATAATATGATGAGTTACAAAAATATAACAATAAATATGTATTTGGATTATGAAATACGAGTATCGAATTTTAATTTGCATGCATTACGACTTTTGTATAACAAAATATTTAAATTATCAGAATAATAATTATTTATTGCGATTTTTTAATACGCATATTAAAAAAATAAAAATCTGTTGTGTCCAGCACAATACCTTCCGTCATTCTCGTGTATAATGTATAAATTCCATAATTTTTCTTACAAAAGATTCTAAATTTCCAGTACAACAACAAACTATTCAAATTGCATTTGACACTGGCATATTCTTCTTCTTTAGCTTTTCCCATTCGTTATGGGTCGTTATTTTTCCATGTCGTTGTCATTCAGTTCCTTTTCTCTCAAATCTTCCGCAATACAGTCCTTCCATCTTATCTTTGGTCTTCCTCTGTTTCTTTAACGTCCTATTACAAACTATTCATTCTTGTTCCAATATAATTCTTCATTTCTCCTCATGACATGTTCAAACCAATGTAATCGTTCTTCTTATATCTTTCTAAAAACTTGTAACACTAGAGTTATTTTCTTACCGTATCTTTCCGTGTATTCCCCAATATCTACTTCAACATCCTCATATCTGCCACATTAATTTATTTTTTATTGATACTGACATCTGTCAATTTGAATTATATGAATATATTACTAGTTCCCAAGTTTGGCATAGCTGGCTGAATTATAAAATTTAATTTCTTTAAAATTCTTTAACTCTGTATCTATTGAATATGAAGTATAAATTGTAATAAAATCGTATAGAGAATAATATATTCTTTAAGTTATAATATCGTTAAATGTCAATAAATCAAATTTAACTGTTAAATCTTCAAATGAGACTACTTCCGGTTGACCAATTATAACCAAAATCTAATCAGTTGTTCTTCTGGATGTAAACTTGAAGAATACGAAAAAATTATAATTTTTGGAATCGTGGTATTGAAGTTATGGAATCCGGAAGTTTTGTAACACACACACACACAGATACACGGACACACAGACACACAGACACACATACATACAGACATCATCGTAAAAATGGTAAAATCGTATTATATGGACCCTAAAACGTGCTTATTCAGTAAAAACTCATCAATGAATTTTTTGACCAAAGACAATACCTTCCTTACCTAAAGGTGACGGAAGGTAAAAAATGTATTTTATTATTAAATAATTGTAATTCAATATTATTTTTCTATTTCGCGTTCACAGAGTGAATTTTCTACAAATGTTTTTGTGGATTTTTTAAATTACCTGTCATTACTCATGGAAAATTACTGAAATTTGGTTTTTTATAGAAAAATATATCAAACTCTAACCTAACTTGTAAGTTACTAATGTCAAATTTTACAATAAATTAAATTTCAAATGTTTATTGAAACGGTCAGTGTTACCAACAATATTTTAATATTTCTTTCAATAATAATTTTGAAATAAAAGTAAATAAATTAATGTGAAATCGGAAAAATAGTATAAAAACACGTATTACATCGTCCATTTTAATAGTCGTATAGTTCATCCAGGGATCATGTTCCGAAGACTCGTTATCGTTTTATTATGGGTTCACAATAGCTAAAACCGCAATGCCAAAATATTTCGGTCCGTACAGTCGATCAGTTCAGTATTTGCAATGCTGGTATATATTTTACGCCCAGTATTCGACTGTAGACCAAGACTGCACTTTTCAGATTTTCTAAACCGATTACCAGGGCTGTATTTTCTAATATTTAAAATTTTAATGCGTTAATCTTTTGTACTTAGAATTTCCCTAATTTTCTTATAGCTTATTATAAGGACTATGAACTTGTCTCCAAAGGATTATAAAACCGTTATTTGTGGCTATGTAGGTATATAAATAGATGGTGAGTTTAATTATTTTCACTTGTCATTTGTACCTCCTAACTAGTGTACGAAGGCTGAAAGTGTTTTTTGTTTTGTTAAATTAAATTCAACAGTCAACAACGTTAGCAATGTTTCGCCCGTGGGAAGAAAACGAAGAATTAGAAAGTGCTAGTAAAAGTGTATTACCATCGCCTAATATATTTAAACCTTTTTTGCACGAACATGGACAAAAAATCGTGTTGAATGTTTACAATGGACTTTTGGAGGAATATGAAGAATCAGTTGCTCTTAAGAAAACTTGCCAACTAACAAAGGTATGTGATAAAACTGTTAAAAAAATTATCAGAATAGGTGGTCCGGTACCTAAAAGAGTTCGAAAAGATTCAGATAGATGATTTTACGAAACAATATATAGTACGAACAATACATAATTCTTATGCTAATAATATTGTTCACACATTATCATCTTTACATACAACGTTAAGAAAAGATATTTCTTTTGTACCTTCTCGATCATGCCTACATCAGTGTTTAAAGAAAATGGGTTTTGTTTACAAAAAATTAGATCAAAGACAAGCAGTACTAGAACAACCGCGAATAGTTGAGTTACGGCACAAATATTTAAATAAAATTAAATCGTACCGCGAAGCAGGGAAAAATATTGTCTATCTAGATGAAACATGGTATGACACGCATGATGTTGTTGAGAAAGGATGGGTTAATGATAAAGGTAAATGTTCGCTAAATGCACCTGTATCGAAGGGACAACGGATAATTATTTTACACGCTGGTGACGAGAACGGCTGGATTAAAAATGGACTTTTGTTATCAGCAAAAGATTTCAAAACATCTTTTGCAGACTATCATGAAAATATGTCGGCTGAACTCTTCGAACGTTGGTTTGAAAATAATTTACTTCTTAATATTGCACCAAATTCAGTAATAGTCATGGATAATGCCACCTACCATTCGTGACAAGAGAATAAAATTCCGACGACAGCAACAAGAAAGGCTGAAATAATAGATTTTTTAGTAAAGAAAAATATGCCAATACCAGAAAGGGCAACAAAAAATGATTTACTTAAAATTATAAAAGAGCAGAATTTTGATAAGTCTTACGTTATAGACAATATGGCACAACAGGCAGGGCATAAAATATTACGTTTACCACCTTATTATTGCATATTCAATCCGATTGAGTTAATTTGGAGCCAACTAAAAAACAATGTTAGATCAAAAAATGTATCACCACAATTAAATTCTAGTGTAGTTCAATTAGTCAGGGAAGAAGTTGAAAATATTGGCCAGCAACAATGGAGTAACTGTATTCAATATATCATAAAAGAAGAAAATAAATTTGTATCACTTTACAAAGACGTGAATCCATTAATTATATCTTTAAGGGATTCAGATATGTCCGATAACAATTCTGAAGACGAGGACGAGTGCACTATGTCCGAATAAATATTCATATATTTTTTTAAATGACATGTGGTTATAGGCCTCTTGGGGAAATCGCCACTATAAACAAAGATTAACGGTCCGCAATTAGTACCTCCTGGGTGGTCACGGAAATCTGATTATACAATATATTTTTTAAAACAGTTAAATATTAAACAATTTTTTTTACTGTTTTGAAAAGTAAAATGTGTGAAATGAAATATTTCAAACCCCTACTCAAATTTTTCATTACAGCCCTGGCACATGCCAGGCTATTGGGACCCTCTATTGTACTGCCGTAATAAAACGATAACGAGTCTTCGGAACATGATCCCTGGATGAACTATACTTTGCGTAACTCGCCTATGGGTCGATTACGCAAACTCATATTACAATAAGGATCATTATAATACTTGTCTTTCAATATAGTATTGTGCATCTTGATTTTACAGAGAATAACATTTTTAAACTTTTACATAGTTTGAATAAATTAAAGTGAGAGAGATGATTTATGGAGCCAAAATTGGACATACAGTTTAATTTTTTTAGATATCTGATAAAGGTCATATATACAGGGGTGGATCAAGAGTTTTCGGGGCCTAGGGCTTGAAGTACAAGATGGGCCTCATTTTTTGTTAGATTAAATATCTTTAAATTGGGGTTTACAATTAATTTTTAATAACATCAAAATTAGTGTTGAAATATATTTATTGATGAAATGATGTTGAATGACAAACATTATATTATATAAAAATTATAAAAAAGAAGAAATATAAACAAATATTTTTTTTATAAAATACAATAAATATATTATTCCGCCATTTACCCATAGCTGGGGGCTAGTTTTATTTTTTATTTGCATAGTCTTTTATATCGTCGCCGAATTTGAGCGATCTGGTAACATCGTTTTTTATTGATAATATGCATGTCTGCCAATCTGTCATTATTTCATAGTATTGCGATATTTGATTTTTATGTAGCTCATCCTGGAGAAATATCTTTCTGCCTCACAATTTGTAATTGGGAGAGTTAGGATTTTTTTTTAAATTATGTATAAATTCGGAAATGTATTTACTAACTGTTTTTCATATATTATTTTTAACATTTTGGCACAGTCTAGATATTGTACAGGTACCTCCGATAAGTTTGTAAAAAAGTATTAAAAATTTATGATAATTCAATTTTTGTGGGCCCTTTGACTCTTGGGGGCCCAGGGCTTAAGCCTTATTAGTCCCTATGTAGATCCGCCCCTGCATATGTATCATGAACGAATTAACAAATTGTCTTTCAAAAATTCATAATGTTTTGACCAAGTTACGACACACGTTTTAAAACGAAGCTCTTAGTTACTGTACCAAACGTAAGTCGATTTGTTATTAACTTGATTCAAAGCCGTGCGTATAGCGATATTTTCTGTCATTGTCACTCTGACATTGTGTCACTACCTTATTTTTCATTTCACATTTGATAATATATACTTATTTTTAAATTTTGAATGCTTTTACTGTAACAAATATTTTTATGATAACAAAATAACAGTTGTATCACTAGTATCTTATGTACCCTCATAAAAACAAAGTAAACGACACTACTGAATTTGATAAAAGCCTCTAAACGTTCTTATTTAATGTTTGATAAAGGTTATTTTATTTCCTAAATATCCTCCTTCGAATAAGAAAGAAAAATCATCATAGCTCCATAAAAAATCGCTCAATAACACTTCTTTTTGTAGTCCAAGAGTATTTTCTTGTCCTCCATCATTCTTGTGACCGGAAATAACCTAAAGTCGTATTTTGTCCAGCCGGACCAAAGTCTAGCAATCTAGCGACCTTGTCATCATTTCGCCAACGGTGTCTTGATGTTATGAAGCGATTGTCAAATGTCCTAGCGTCCGTTCTGTGATTGGTTTTCATCAGCAAGGCAGCGACTACAGCGCTAGACCTCTTGCGGAAATTTGGGGAATCATTGTTGTAGGTTATCGTGATGTCTTCCGTTCACTTGACGCAGGAAGTTGTATTTGTAGTGCTTTGTATAAAATAGTGGCAAAGAAAAGTAGATTGAGAAAGTAATTTTTCTTTTATTTGTATTCTTTTCAAATAAGCTACGTTTCCACAGTCACAGTTTTTGTTTTTTGACATAAGCATAAAAGTTTGTCATATGGGAACACGGCTGAGCGTTTCCAGCTTAGTCTTTGGACTGTTACGCATAAGCACAAAGTTTGCATGCTCCATACTTTCGACATAGTCTTTAGTCGTTGTTCGGTTGGAAAGAAATAAGGCTCTCTTTTCATGCGCAGTAAGTATGCGTAATGTAATAAAATCAATCACTGAATTATAGATCTGTCATTTCTAGTTTTATGTATTTCACATAATACGGACAGTAAAACAAAAATAATAAATAAATATATCATCAAGGCATATTACGTATTGTTGGGTGTGTCATTCTGCTTTGTAAACAGATATCGGTAATAAAATGATGATGACATATTCGTACCGTGCGGTCGTTTATCAGACGGCACCTCACAAGCATTCATTACTGGTGTGGAAAGTGCATTACAAAAAAAATCTGATGTGGCCAGCACATAACCTCTCGCCGTATATTTTACCTGGCTGTATGCATAAAGCAAAGATTATTTTTATAAATACAAATAATATATTCATATAAATCTATGACGTATAAACTTCTTTATTATTCAATAATAGCATGTCTCAACATGAAGATATTTTACCATAAATTATGTTACAATAAATTACAAAGTAGAGTTTACCATATATAAATATTAGGCTGGTAACAGCAATTTTCAATTCGAACAACTTTGTTTACTTTCTCTTCATATTCTTCTAGTAAAAACATTAATTTTGGGCGGTCTAAAATGTATATATCTGGATTGTGCATCTATTCTTATATATCTTCTTTTACATTTTATTTTTTCCTACTTGTTATATCTAAATAACCTTAATTCCCTTTAATAAAGTGACGGATAGATTGCACTCCGATTTTGTCAATATTTACAACTTACTTGAGAAGAATTTGATAGCTTTTTCGCAATTCAAAGTTACTCTAGTCTACAGTACTGGTGTACATTGTCCCATAATGTTTGAAACAAATTTAAGTCCTTCAATGTAGACTTGTCATCTCCATAATAGTCACAGATGAAGAACTAAGGGATTCTCCAAGTACATTTTTAATTCATTACTCATTATTTCTGACACTGACATTTATCTGTCAGTTACAAATAATTTAAATTATTAACTATTTTTCATGGCATTCTTTCGGCTGTCAAATTATTTTATATATTATACTTCTTTTATCTCTAAATCTATGGAATATATAATAAAATATTTAAATGTATCAGATAGAGAATTTAATTTTCTTTAATATTACCACGAAAAATTTTCAAAAAATAATATTTAGAAGATTTTTTTTCAAGAATCTTCTACTTCCGGTTGTCCAATTATTACCAAAACCTTTTCAGATCTTCCCATGAATGTCCGATTGGGAAATACGTTGTTAAACAAATTTTAAGTCTTATAGTTTTTGAGTAACCGTCCTTCCAACATCCCACACACATACACACATACACACACACTCACACACACACACACACACATCCACACACACACACACACACACACACACACACACACACACAGACATCATCGTAAAAATGTTAAAATCGGATTGTAGAGACCTTAAAACGTGCTTATTCAATAAAATCTGGATATGCGATTTTTAGCATGAATGCAATACCTCTCTTAGCGAGAGGTAATAGTAATGTTTAATTTTAAAAAAGTAGAAATATAAATCATATAAATTATGAGTGGTATACTTAAAAAATTGTGGTTCGTTTACCTCAACTTTTTACATAGTTTTCATACAGACTGATCAAAAATGGTTGAAGTGTGCCACTCCGTATTATTTTGATATTTGTCGCTTACTTAGTATGACAACATTACTATTTCCATGGGCGTACCGTTTCTAATTTTGAAAGTAAAAATAACCCTAAGAACCGTCTTCTTTACGTTCATCCGAACGAAAATATGCTTTAAGAAGGAATTTATTACGCTCTTCATTAAAAGCGATAATGATATTAATCCAATATCATGCACCTGTCATATATGGAATATAGTTTTGATGAATTATGGAAAATTGAAATATAATTTTGACATTATTTTGGAACAAAAAAAAACACTATTATTTTATATTTAGTTTAAGTTTAACTAATTATTTTAGTAATTATCAGAATATTTCATGAACAACTTATAAAATGCTGTAAACTATTTTATTATATTTTTTTGTGATTTATATGTGAAGAAACATACACTGCGACTATGCTTATGTTAAGAGCTGGAAATGGTCAAAATGTTCCGACAAAGACAGTAACAAAAGTTCATTAACAAACACTAAAAACAGTGTTTATGTTAAGAGGTGGAAACCTGGAAACCTAGCTTGCCACTAAATTTAAATTTGTATCATTTTCAACAGCTTCAACGAAACGGATATTTAAATTAAACACTTTTGTGTTATGGCGTAGCGTTTGTCCTATTTTACAATCTGATTAATCCGTAGTAAAAAGATGGTAAAAGTTAAACGAAACGTCGATTGTTTTTCAATTAAAGTGATGTCAAGGAAACGCGAGTAAATTCATTAAGTAATTACGTTGTTAATGCAAGATTTCCATGAAATTAAATACGACAAAAGAATTAACAAACCTTTTATTTTATCTGTTAAAATCTGGAACAGAAGAAGTTAAACATTTCAAGGAACAACAAGCCGCTAATAAAACTCTCATTATCATAAATAAATGAAACGTTTACAGACGTCGCCTTTGCCAAAAGACGCTCAAAACAGAAGCGGAGGAACCGAAACACGCTTTTATTCTTTGCTTTCGTTCACGGGACTCGTTATCTTCTTTGCTTCAATTAGCACGCGGGAAATATCGGAAGGAAACTCCCAAAAAAATTACTGCTTTTCTCACAAATTGTTACCAGATATACAGGGTGTTCAGGATATCGTGTACAACATGAGAATATTGAGAACAAAGTACCTGTATCTAATAACGTCTCATAAGTTTTGGCACAAAATTAAACAATTTTTTACCTCTCGCTAAAAGAGGTATTGGAATCATACGAAAAATCGCATATCCAGATTTTAGTGAATAAGCACGTTTTAAGGTCCCTTGAATCCTATAGTAACATTTTTACGATGATGTCTGTCTGTCTGTGTGTGTGTTTGTGTGTGTGTGTGTGTGTGTGTGTGTGTGTGTGTGTGTGTGTGTGTGTGTGTGTGTGTGATTGTTGGAGGTACGATATCTCAAATTCTATAAAATTAAAGACCTGTGTAACTACGGATTCCGCAATCTAACAGTAATGGTAAGAGTTGAATAGATTCTGGTAACAATTGGACAATCGGAAGTAGTATTATTTTTTGAATATTTATGTTATTACAAATATTAAAAAACAAAATTCTCCATCCGATACATTTAAAAAAATTATTATACCTTCTACAGATTTAAAGATATAGATAAATAATCTATAAATAATCTGTTGTAGTATATCTCACATCCTGCTCACAGCCCAAACATCTCCATAGTAACTACTTGAGAAATTAAAATGTCTGTAATTGACAGATAAATGCACTAATGTTAGTGTCAAAAATTCAGAGATAGTACTGAAGGCTTTTTCTGGGAACGATATGTAAAATTTCTTATTGTATTATTAATTATATATTTAAAATTATAGCTATATTACATGAAACCTTCAGAAATAACGCCAATCCAGTTAATGAATTGGAAAAACCTCGAATATTTAGAAGATATGGAGAAAGCTTGCTCATAGAATTAATTTAAAATTATAAAAAATACGTAAATATGAAGACTAGGTGTACTTAGAATTTTTTGTGTGTACAAGAAATGTTAAATACAATACCACAATGGACAGCGCGCGAGAGGTATTGCGATGGTGACAACATATTTTTTTTGTAATAAAAATTGCATTTACTTAAGGTTTTGTAATGCCTAATAATTAAAAATTTCATACGCAACAAAATTAAATAAAGATGAGCGAGTTCTTTCATAGGGAAATGATAGTTTTTATATTAACAATATTGCAGAGGTCCCTAAGAATGTCAGATATGAACAAAAAGCCCAATTCGCAGATACGGTGTTGGTGTTTTATTTCTACAAAATTGGTTAATTTTATTCAAGAAGAACACGCTGGGGATAATTTTATCTTCTGGCTAAAACTTGCGTCCTATCACTATGCAACATAAATTCAAAATTGGCTACCAGACCAAAACGTACCATTTGTTCCGCGAAACAACAATTCCTCTAACCTTTCCCAGGTTCGTCTTATAGAAGGTATTTCGGCTCTTTTATGTCGAAAAGTTTACGATGAATATTTGGAAGCCCAAAATGCGGACGAACTTCAACCCAGAATTCAACAGGAATTCAGGAATGACCGAGAAATCGATGTAATTGTCGCTCAAAACCCAATGCTAGGTGTCCATAGAAAGTTGCGCCTTCTGAAAGAACACGCCCATCTTTATTTAAGTTCAAAATCTTGTAGCTTATGACACAGTTAATTATTACGTATTACAAAACTTTAAGTAAATGCATTTTTATTACAAAAAAAAGGTTGAAATTTGTGCCAAAACTTATGAGACATACGTTAGAAACGGAATGGTTACCTTAGACAAAAGGACATTAGGAGGACAATTTGTAGTGTATTGTTTGTCCGGAAAAAATGCGTAGGTCACTTAGATATAGGCGAAAATGTAAATTTTGCAGTTCAATAAAGTGGCTTGTACTTTTTTAATTTTGTGTCACTGGGAGAATCACATAAGTAAATAAGTGATGATAGAATTCTAAGTAGATGTCTCGTATAAATACATATATGGTTCACTATGTTATTTATTTTCAATCACGACGAAACAAAAGCGTAAACGTAACATATTTATAACACACACAACATTTGTATAAAGCAGCATTGTCCAAATGCAAACATAGTGAACAAAGAGTAGAACATAACCGAAAAGATTTGTACTGCGCATTCATACAACACATTAGAATAACCGGTGCGGAAATGCCAATTAAAAACTCTTTATACCCGAAGGACCCAAGTAAAACAGTTACATTAAACAGAGCCATTGTCACTGGTCTGGGACAATTCCACCTACAACCTGGGACAATATTATGCAGAACAAAACGTAACAAATCAACCAGGCCAACTTGATCTCATAAAGGCGTTTAATAACGGTAAAGCAAACAATTTTCCCGCTCTTTTTAAAAGTGTTTCTAACAAGTCCCGCGAGGAGAACGAACCCTCACGAACCCTCCCGAATATTCCCGAAGTGAAGTTTAATATTTGGCAATCGCTGATTTAATTTGTCATTCGTATTAATATCTCTTGAGTTTCGGCAGGTAATAATGACTCAACTGCCGTTCAAGTTTATTTTGTCAAGTTTCGAGGCGTGTTCTTTACTTCCAGTATCAAGTTTTATTAAAGTTTAAAGCGCAATGTAAACTTTTAATAAGTTATATCAGAGCGTTGTTAACGTCTTTAATTGAATAGTAGTTGTTTACTTTTCAAACTTTAGATTGATAGGATATGTCAGTCTTTTTAACAAACAGTAAATATAAATTTACTGGAAAAATTTGTTTCAAACCAAATTAAATAACAAACAATAAAATAAACTAACAGGCATAATAGTCGGATATACTGGTATATATCCAATTTTAAATGATTATAATTCAAGCAAAATGTCATTTCATGATATGTATTGTTTTAATTAATAGTTTATATGTTATTAATACCAATGTTACCATTAATCATTTTCCGAATAACATGATTATGAAAATATAACAATATATTACGGGTGTGTTAAATTGTCATTCATTTCAATAACTTTATTATACTCATGAAAGAACTTATCAAAAAATATTGTCGCTATTCCTAAACCTATTTTCAATATTGTTAGATAGTATTTAGGTGAGTACAGTACGTAAAACAAAATATACATATACAGGCTAATTCATCACTCTATTATTTTTTAATAAATAAATATATCATCACGGCATATTACCCATTACTGGGTGTGCCAATCTGATTTGTACGCAGATATCGGTAATGATGAAATATTTGTACCGTGCGGGCGCTTACCAGGCGTCATCTCAGGGGCACATACTGCTGGCGTGGACAGTGTTCCACAGAGGTCAATTTTGTGCCATTAATATTCAAAGTAATTTTTGGCGTCGGTCGGGATCGAACCTGGGTCCCCAGATTCGCGACCAAACACTCAGGCACACGTACACGAGACCCATTATTTTAAATATTATGGAAAAAAATTCAATCGTTGAGAGACATCATCGTAAAAATGTTAAAATTGGATTATAAGGACCTTAAAACGTGCTTATTCATTAAAATCTAGATATGCGATTTTTAGCATGAATTCAATACCTTAGCGAGAGGTAAAAAATGATATGTACAATGAAACACTCATTACTTTAATAATTAAACTTGCAAACTCAAATAAAACATATTGATTACATTAATAAAATTTGTTGCTAATAATAAATCATATAGTTAATAAAATTAAATAATCTAAAAATGATTGATTCATAGTTATAATATTATAGGTATGTACGTACATAATATAACACAGAAAATAGTTGAATATGCTAATATAAATAATCTTTTAGAAGTTGTGCCTTTTTTTTCCTAATTTTTATATCAGTATAAAAATATCTTTCGACGAAATATCAAATTTATATGTAACATAAAATAATTTTCAACGTATTTTTTTTCAAATTCCTTTGGACTATTTTAAACATAAATTTAAAACTTACAAAAACAGTGGACCAAAAGACGGGTGATACTAGTTCGATCGGCATTTAAAGGGTCACCTTCCAGTTCAGATTTATCTTCAACCGAGTTTCTATACTTTTGACACAATAAGAAAAAGTTTATAAAAATTCAGTGTGTACAATAAAATCTACTTTGCAAGCATGGACAATACTCTAACAAAAGAATGTGCAGGGACAGGGCTTGTTGGATACAAACGTAATACAACTAAAACTCTTATTACAAACAAAGGCAATATAACCTAATATTAAACGGCGGAATACTTGAATAATATATTCAGTGTTTGTAAGTTTTGATCTATATTTTAAACTAGCCGAAATAAATTTGTAGAAATTATTTTAATAATTTGTTTGTTGAAAATGTAAACCTGTCAAATTATGAGCCTGGCGTCGTATGTTATAAGAAAAATGTAACACATTTTAATGTAAACGTAATTTCATGAAATTCCTGTAAAATTTCCTTATTACATAGGTGTAGTAAAATTTTGATATCCTTGTAATAATTAAAAACCAACAAGCGCTAATCGTGTGCTCAAATTATTAAAAGGATTAAAACTTAATAAAAACAAAAAAAGTATTAAATTAAAAATATTAATTAATCTGATGTTTTCCTTCCTTTTGCTGAGACGGTATATTTTTAATAATCTCGTCATCTTTTTGTGGTTATATTTTTTTGTTAGGATGATTTTTTTAATTAATACCCGTATTTTATACTTTAATTATATTTCCCTGTAATACTAACCTTTAACATTTAAACCATTTAAACATCCTTTTATGTAGGAAACAAATAGATTATTTAACTCAAATTTTCATTTTAAGGAGGTAAGAGTATTAAAATTAAATTACAATCTATTACACAGAATGTTCCCGAGATAAAAATTAAATAATCTGTATAAATATATTCACGTTCACACTCCCTAACCCTTGTTTTGAACGAACAGGTACAGTCGCGAACAACCCACCTTTCACCCTCGCTATGCGTGTAACCGTTTACCCAACGTGTCCTTAAACTCTTGTGCTCATGTTACACAAAACACGGCATGTGATCCTGATGTAAACTTGTACACTTGTCCTGTGTTGAGCGTGTTGATCCTGAACGTACGGGAACGCGAAATAGAAAGGACGATGAATTATTTGAGCCTGTAGATTACTGGATTCGATATTTACAGATAGAAGCTCGAAAAATAAGGGTGTCGTTTATAATTCTATAAGAACCAAAATAGTCTCCACCTTTTCAAATATCTCTACACAGGGTTGCTAAAGAAATATTTCAATTATAGCCAAAATTCTTTTTGGTGAGTTTTTAATGAATAAGCACGTTTTAGGGTCCCTAGTATACTATTTTACTATTTTTACGATATGTGTGTGCGTGCGTGTATGTGTGACGAAATTTTCTCCGAAGATAACTCCAACAATACAATTCTAAAAATTATAATTCGAATTCCTCTTTGTTAAATCCATATGAAGAGCTGATTAATATCATTTTTTGTCATTTTGTTATAAATATTAAAGACTATATTATTCTCTATACGGTTTAATTACATTTTTTTATTCATATTCAATATACAGTATGTTCACTCGGAGTAGGCTATAAACAGAGAAACGTATGTCTTAATTTAAAAGTATTTAATTAAATGTCAGTTTGACAGGAGATATTATCAAAATGTTATCTAAAGAAATCAAATCTTTTCTTCTTGAATCATAGTTTAGAAATTAGAAAACGGCGAATGGCAATATTCTGTTTCCTTCTTTATTATCTTTTTTTCCATGAAATTACAGTTCAAGATTAATTTTGACAACTTAACTTTTGAATTAAATAATGATCAGACATACGTTTCTCTGTTCATAGCCTACTACGATTTAGAATTTTTTTTGAGCACACTGTATATATTAGAATTAAAAAATTATAAAGATATTAAATTTCATAAATCTCTCAGCTATGTTAACCATGGAAACTGGTAATATATTCAGATAATTGAAATTGACAGTGGCGTGTCATTGAAAAGAAAATGAATGTGGCAGACATTCGGATGCTGTGATAGATGTTGGGGAAGACACGGAAAGATAGGATAAGGAATGGGAGTGTAAAGAAAATGGCTCGATTGATAGAAGTTTTTAGAAAGATATAAGCGAGACAATTACATTGGTTTGAACATGTCATGGGGAGAGATGAAGAATATATTGGAAGAAGAATGAGTAGCTGAGTAATAGAAGGTAAAAGAAACAGGGTAAGACCAAAGAAAAGATGGAAGGACTGTATTGCGGAAGAATTGAGAGAAAAGGAACTAAATGAGGACGACACGCAAAATAGAAATGAGTGGAAGAAGAAAATCAAGAATAGCGACTCCTAATGAATGGGAAAAACTAAAGAAGAAGATGTCAGTGTCAAGTGCAATTTACATACCTAGGTTATAAAATAATTTTACTGGGAATATAGAAACTTTTGCAAGAAAATTTATGTATGGAATTTGTACATAATACACAGGATTGACGGAAGGTATTGTGCTGGCCACAACAGATCTTTTTTACCTCTCGCTAAGAGAGGTATTGGATTCATGCTAAAAATCGCATATCCAGATTTTACTGAATAAGCACGATTTAAGGTCCATAGAATCCGATTTTAACATTTTTACAATGATGTGTGTGTGTGTGTGTGTGTGTGTGTGTGTGTGTGTGGATGTGTGTGTGTGAGGTTGTTGGAGACACGATTTCTCAAATTCTATAATAATAAAGACCTTTTTGACTACGGATTTCTCAATCTAACATTCATGGGAAGAGTTGAATAGGTTTTGGTACCAATTGGAAAACCGGAAGTAGTAGTATCTTAAAAAAAAAATCTAAATATTTTTTTTTGAATTTTTTTATTATTAGCATTAAAGAACATAAAATTCTCTATTCGATACATTTTAAAATTTTATTATATCTCCTATAGGTTTGGAGATATAGTATATAATAATATAAAATAATTTGTAATAAATTTCAGAGCCTAAACAACTCTATAGTAACCATCAGATGTTTGTAAATGACAGAAAAATGTCATTGCCAAAAACCAACAGTAGTTCAAAAACCTGTTTGGGCGATATTGGCAGCTCAATTCTAAAACTTGGCCTTAAGTCTATTTTAACTAAACACATGACAGTGGATAAGAACCGATTCAGAATTTGCCATAGTACGAATATGGTTTTATATAGATAAAATAAAAATAAAAATAAATATTTCATCACGGCATATTACCCATTGCTGGGTGTGCCAATCTGCTTTGTACACAGATATCGGTAATGATGGAATATTTGTACCGTGCGGGCGCTTACCAGGCGTCACCTCACGGGCACTCATAGCTGGCGTGGAGAGTGCACCACAGGGGTTAATAGATTTTAGCTGAAAATAAATCTTAGATATTCTTTTTGGGCAACATAGTAGTAAAACGTCAAAATACGCTTTTACGTTAAATGAAGAAGTTTAACTGACATTATTGAAGATTTTTTCTGAGATATTGGTAAGTTTACTATTTCTTGTTGTATAACAATAATAACAATTAAATATTGAAAATTATAGCTGAAATCCAGTCAAGAAATTGGAAGAAATTGGAACATTTAGAAGTATAAGAGAAAACTTCCTCAAAAAATAAATTTTAAATTATAAAAATAATCT
Source organism: Harpalus rufipes (assembly GCA_951394225.1). Taxonomy (NCBI): domain Eukaryota; kingdom Metazoa; phylum Arthropoda; class Insecta; order Coleoptera; family Carabidae; genus Harpalus; species Harpalus rufipes. Next base: position 22,889,939 of record OX596283.1, read on the forward strand.
AAACATATAGAAAAGACATGAGAAATTTATAAAGCGCGAGCAGTCATATGACTTTGTTGGACTTGACAAGCAAATATAGGGGCCCGAGTTAGAATGACAGCTGGTAATTATATACATATATGTCAAATGTCAATTTTCCATCCAAAATTTCGTGATATTCCAATTCCATGTGGTTTATTTTCCTCGACAAGTAAATTCCACATTCCTGGTGACAAATTAACCACGTGAAAAATTACTACATTTGACATTTATGTAAATAATTACTAACTGTCATTTTGACAAGGGCCTCCATATCTGCTTGTCTAGGTCAAGTATGACAAACTAACTACGTGAATTTAGAAAATCTTGGAATTTTTGATGAAAAATTCCGACATTTGACATCTATATACAAAATTACTAATTGTCATTTTGACAGAACCCCCATATATGCTTGTCAAGGCCAACAATGTCACATGAATGCTCGCGCCCTATACTTATGTAACCAAAAACGGAAGTGGCGAGAGGTATTGTGCTGGCCACAACAGATTTTTACTTTAAAAGTTCGTTAACAAATAGCACTACATTTTTGCTAGGCTAGCGCTATCCAAGCTGAACGCGTGCATTGCCTAAAATACTTTCGACTATTGAAGGCTGTCCTTGCTATTTCACATTAATCGAATTATGTGTCTCTTATCTAAATTTAATTTAACCATGGATTTCAGTTCGGTTAATTATAAAACGCACGCGTTCTTTTATTGGACAGTTGTTATTGTTAAACAAATATCTACTGAAGTGTAACTTTTAAAATAGTAAACGTGTTTTTGTGGTAGGTACTTTTCAATTTTAGTATCTTTCCTGAATATTTAAAAACAATTTAGCGGATGATAAAATCAATGTCTCACTTTGCATGATCCAATAACGCTATGGGTAGGTTAGGTTGGAAAGGGTGCATGAAGGCACTAGTAGCGTAGCGTGTGTAGCTCGCGATGAAGACATGGGGTCGGGGTCGGAGATGCTTCACGCGCTGATAGTACGCGCGATGGCGCATGTGACTCAATTATGCTAACGCATATTTCTCAATCTTTCCCCATGCGCGGAAGGATTTTCTAACCGCTGACGGTGAGGTAGGTATCATAGGCGGAGGAGGTGATAATATATGAGAGAAAATAAGAGGTAATAAACAGTGATTTAAAGAAAAGTTTACAAAACAGGAAATATATTTTTATCAATAAAATAAGCCATAAAGAATTAATATATCCCGAGAGTGGAACGGACATGAAAACCCTTTAAGACCACGAAAAAGATGAGCAGAGAGCTAGTGGTCATGATGAAACTGCAGATTCTACACTCTAAATGTATAAATTTGTCTTATACAAGAAAAGAAAGTACTGGATTTCACAAATGAAGGGCCAGGGCATATTACCCGTTGTTGGGTGTGCCAATCTGCTTTGTACATAGATTTCGGTACTGATTTGTACCGTGCGGGCGTTTACCCTGCGTCACCTCACGTGCACCCATTGATGGCGTGGAGAGTGCACCACAGGAATCAATTTTGCGCCATTTAAAATTCAAAATATTTGGCGTCGATCGGGATCAATCCCGGTTCCCCAGATTCGCAATCAAATATTCAGGCACGCGGACATGAGATCCCAAAACTGAGAATCGTAATTTCTTAACATTATTATAACCACTGGTAGGTAAATTTTCCACTTATGTCAAACCTAATAAAATTTTACCAGTCTGACTACCAAATCTACTTGGCAAAAATGATAAAGGTCCATGAACTCATATTTTTGAAATTCGAAGTTATGCTAGTTTTAGTAAGAAAAACAATTTAGCTACAAAAACATAATCTTTTATTAAAATTTAAGAACATTTGACTAAAAAGAACTGGTTATTTAAATAAAAATTAGATATAGAGTATTGATACAAGGTAAGTTTGAACTTCATTGCTGAATTTCGAAAGATTTTGAATTCTCATACAAGTTGTTTTGCAATCGGTTTTAAAACGTTGATAGAACGTTTCAAATGTTTACAGGAACAATCTTCACCAGTTTCATGACTTTGCAGTTTGAGCTACATCAGTCTCTCGTCCATTTTTTTTGCGTCGTTTGGTGGTTTTATTAATTCTACTCATATTTAATAAGTAGATATTATCAGATAGCCAGAGTTGCCGCTCTTAACTTACTGAACAGAAATCATCCGACCAAGCTATTGCTTGTACATATCAATATACGAGTGAACATTCATCATTTTATACCCTGACGCTTGGACCCGTATCCTTTTTAGCCCCTGTATTTATAGTTTGTATTTCTAAGGCCCGTATCTTAGGAAAGCCCCACCTCCAATCTATTACTAGGACATATAATCTCATTTAGCTAGAAAATGGATATTCATCCTTCTCCCCCTCTGGCTCTTCAAATATAAAAAAATATATGTGTCGTAGGCAGAATGAAAATCAGTCTTTTCATAATACGCCTTGGTTTCTTTTAAAATGACTAGGTCAATTGTAAAAGAAATATTTGGACATTTTTGCATAAGGTAACGCACAATATGAATTTATAAGATCTTAAAAAAATTGATTAAAAAAGCTGTAGACTCTCGGTGAAACATTTTGAATAAGGTTTGAAAAAACACTCTTTGAAGTTTCTTAAATTGAATTTTTATTCTTGATTGCAGTTTCGGTTATTTAGCCATCATCAGAAGAAATACATATAATTACAAGATTGAGTCCGACTTATAACTCAAAAATGAATGGTAGGAGGGGTTTTCTTTACTTGGAAAGACCAGAGACTAGAATTTATGAAACTTCAGCCAGTGTTTTTTTCGTCGATGAAGAAGATACGAGTGTATAACGAAACGTCGGTTTTGTAAGAATAAATTATGTATGACAGATTAACACCTAATCTATACCACAGTCAATAATAGCTTGGAGAAATACAAATTTATGAGAGTGTACTTGTGTCATTCCAATTCAGTGTTTTTATAAAAATGAAAAAAATAAAATAAAACGGGCTGTGGTTAAATTAATACATTTAAAAGGCCGAGTTGGACGCTTTACGGGGACTCGGTCCCATCATTTGCTACCGAGAAAAGATGGGCAGCTGAATTTGAACGTGGTCGTACCAACTCGGTTTATGATAAGCGCTCAGAATGGCCAACAAATGCGACCACCACGATAGCATCGAAAAAGTTCACCAACTGATACTGCATGACCGTCGAATCATAGCAGAGGCTTTAGGCATATCGAAGTAACGTGTTTGTAATATATTATAAAGAATTGAGCATGAACGTTAGAAATATGACTGGGCGTCACTTTAGAGAAAAAATGCAATCGAATGAACATTTCCAAGGCTCTGTTGGAGCGATTTAAGTGAAACAAGCTGGATTTTTTGCATCAATTTTTAACTTTTGCTGAATTTTGCAGGGCCGGTCCATGCGGGTGGGCAGGTTGTGCCCCGCACTAAGGCGCTTGACCACGACGTGCGCCATCCTATCACAGTAATGTGACAGAAGTGAATAATATATATATATATATATATATATATATATATATATATATATATATATATATATATATATATATATATAATTTCTTTGCACTATTCTACCAAACGTATATTTTTCTAGCCTTGTTATATTGAAATAATAATTGCGTAGATGATTACAACAAAGAGTATATCTTGATTATTTGATTATAGCTCATGAAATTGATCACAAAAATTAAACCGGTAATGAATCCAATATTTAAATACTAGCATTTTGCAAAGAATCAAATTCTTATGAATTACAATAGACCTTTTCAATTTAAAGAGATAGAAGATATGGGCAATGGAATCTGCGCATAGTAAGCCAACAGCTAACGGGAGTCATGGTTACTCGCTTGTCAAGAGATCCATTGCTTCTGTTTTTTTAAAATTCAGACGTATATATAAGACAAGTCTTTAACAACTTTAAAAAACTTCTCCAAAGAAGTTACAAAAGCTTTTATTGAAGCTAAAATGTCTGCAAGAGACAGGTATTTTAGTGACTAAAATATTTTTGAGATTTCGTTGGACAGCCCAGATGGCAATTGCAGGCGCCATTTTACTTACTATATGCAGAGATAGAAAGAGATAATTTTATTTTTCTTCTCTGTCGATATTGAATTTCTCTGATTTATATTAAAATTTAGTAGAAAGTAAAAGAAATAGCCTGCCGAACGGATAATTTTCTGGCATTGTTATTTGTAATAATATTATAATATTTAAATTGCACTTTGTACAGTTTTTATTATTATTGTTATTTGTTATGTTACAAACTATTATTGTAAAATTGTTGATTACAACAAACGATTTTGATTACAACCTAATAATATTGATTATAAGAATGAATCTAACAAAGGTAATTTCATCAATATTGTAAATTTAGAATTTTTGAAGAATCATAATTGTAGTTTAAACTTTAAAGCGTATGTTAATTTGCAAATTATACAGTATGAGGCCGCTGAAATATGTAATTCTGCACAAAGAAGCCTTTTACCCACAGAGCTGCACTGCATATTTGGATCCACTACTACACTTCTGGGACGAAGAAACTATCAAAACATCAGATTGCGAAGGGTAAATCTGCTCTAAATAAGTTTATTTTTCAGAGCAAGACATTAACTATTTTTTGAATTGGTTAAAGATGTTGGATGGATCTTCATTTGATGCTATTACCATCCGTATAGGTAATCTAATTTTTAGAATGATATAAACCCAGCAGTTCTTCCACTTTATATAAAATACGCAAGCTTCACATACTATACGTCTCCTCCATCTATGTCTTTTCTGATTTAAAACGAGCGGCACACACACGCGATGCACATTGCCTGCTTTAATAAATGTAACCCTCGTCTCTATCAACCTGACTTCAATATCTTCCCTTGGAAGACAGCGGGGCTGGTGTCCCTCTTTCCCTTCTCCTTCACTACGCCACTGCCACGCAGGGATGTTTCAATCAGGCGCCGAACACGCTCTATTTATCGCGAGTGATTGCCATATCAAATATTTTCCTTCGTTCAAATATAAAACGGTGCACTGCGGGCTTAGCTAAATGCGAATTTTGACGTTGGTAGAAGTGAGATTAATTTAGGGATATTGTTTATTGGATGGCTCTCTGGGTGGTACTACTGAGGTGGCGGTAAATTTGAATTGTGCGAACGAAGGGAGTTAGTAGAGAAAGGTAATTGATTAAGGATGTTAACGATGATATATTCGAGTATTAATTAAACAATACATACATCTTGTGGCGTACGTTGTGCCTTTAATACTAAGTATTAAATATCATTGTAATACTTCTCCGCTTAAACACTTATTAATATTTTTATCTACGTATTTTGTTTGATTACGTGCGTCCGTACTTCAACATTACATAACATAAGGGTAGAAAATAAAGATTATTTTAGTAAACATCTAGGAATTATTTTCTACCCTTATTAACAATTCAGTCAACTATATATATATATATATATATATATATATATATATATATATATATATATATATATATATATATATATATATATATATATATATATTGATTCCGCTAATTTAACTTTGTCTCTGAATGGTTGAAACGGCAGGCAAGTTTATACACTCAAAACATATTTCTCCGTCGCAACTTGTCATTTTCTAGCGGTAATCGGAAAAAGAATAATAATAAAAAAATATATTAAATAAAGTAAAGGTTCAGTAGCCTATACGTACGTATAATTATACATGTATGCATATAATTTATATATAACTATTATCAAGAACGAGAAATAGACAAAATAGAAGTGATGACATGAAAGATCTTCAAAAGGAAGCAAGGAAATAACATGAAGTTTCAATAATCTGTGTTCATTGCAGCAGTTAAATATTGTCTTTTAGGCTAATTTTAGAATAATTAGATGTATTTTATATTTATTTGCTTCATTTAAAAGGTAATTAATTAATATTGAATCTTTGTGTCATGTCAATGAGTGATTTCTTCCAAACTGTAGACTGGGATTAGAACCACCGAAAATTGTATTTTCATTTATAAATATTAAAAATAATGTACTGCGGTTATATAAAATGATATATAAACCAAATACAAAAAGTACCTATTCAATTTTATTTGTTTCCTTACATAAAAATGTTTAGTTATTATGTACTACGGTTCCTAGTTCCCAGATTATGAGGACATTTCGACAATTAGTGGATTTGCACGTTTAATCGATTTATACTACAAATAATCTGTACGTATAAATACAATTCTAAATATATTTTTCTGGTAAATTTGGATCAATAATGTAGAAATAATGGAATTGTAAACTATCGGTAAATCTGATTAGCAATATGAACTTTAAATAATCTGTGTTAATTACAACAATTAAATGCGTAAGAATACAATCACCAATTCAGGCAATAATAAGCATTGATACGGAAAAGTATTAACATTTATCGAAATTTTAATTTTATTTCAAAAATTATCATTAAATAATCACTATATTTGAATTTGGCGCGGAATTTTGTAACTAAATTCATTGTTTATTATTGTGTAAATTAAGCTTCTGGTTACTGTTTTCTCTCGTGGAATATAGTATAGCTCATAAATCTCACATTGGAAAACTCGGCTGATTTCTGTGCGTCAGGTTATTGTTGTTATGTTTAGAGAAATATACAAGCTAAGTAAGTTGTTCAACAACGGTCCCGTGTTTGGATATTCTATCATTTCCAGGACTAAACCACGCCTCATCGGGATTTTCCTTTTTTTTAAACAATCCCATGTTCAGGATTATAGCCACGCCCTTTACAAAAATATTTCTAATTCAACTTTTTCTTGATGCATTCTATTAACTTTCTCATGTCTTCGTCCACCCACTCAATCACTGTTAGAGGTAAGTTACTCCCCAAATACCTTGCGTTTGTGCGTGGGATTAGTGGGTTTCTTGAAGGTCGCCGCAAGCGTCTAACCGTCAGCAAGAGTCCCGGACTGACGCCGTGTCGGTTGTTAGTGATCAGTTTGAAATTAGGGCCAAGCAGTGGCGTACCGCTACCTACATCATCCCTAATCATTGCCTATTTGTGCTGCGACCAGGGGATGTGTTGATGGACTTAATTTATAGGGTAGATAAATAAACTATATTATACAGGGTATATCACAACTCCGAGTACATACTTTAAGGGCATTAATACTAATCAAAATGAGTAAAAAAGCCTAAATAACATGCGTCCGACCTTCAATGGGTTCCAAGATATAAGGCAGTGGAAAATGAGTTTTTGCGGGGCTTATCTGTTATTTCAAAAACTATAAGACTTATGACTTCGATTAAATGTAATGCTCGGAATACCGGTAGATCGAAAATACTACCCGCTCACCCGTATTTCAGTGAATATGGATCGGAGTCGATTTTCCACTCATAAGACTCGTAAGACCCGCAAGACCCATGAGAACCGAAAGACCCATACGAACCGTATTCCGCCTCCACCCTGCGGAAGAGTCGAGGTAAGCGTTATCCAGTTTAGGCACTTTATGAAACAGCCATAAACATCAATTATACTGGAATATTCTATTAAAATAAATGTTACGTCACACATAACGTTCTTACGGGTCATACGATTCTTATGGATCAGACGGTTCTTATGGGTCTTACGGACCTTATGGGTGAAGAATTGACTCCCACCCGTATTCCATTTAGTTCGAATGGGTGGGTTTTTTTCCCTTTTAAGTAAATACCCAGTTCTATGTTCTAACCCTAATTAAATGAGACTTTTTGTTTATTTTTTAGGGTACATCTTAGATAAGCTTTTTTTCAAAGAAAAAAAAAACAACTAAAATTAAATAATTGTACTTGTAGTTACATTTTTGTAACTTTTATATTTGCCGCACCCTGTCACCCTGCGGTGTTGCCAATTCTTTATAAATTAGCATTTTCAACATTGCCCATGAATTGCCAACAGTATAGATCTCTAACCCATACTTATTTGACGGCAAATATACAAATTGAGAAAAAAAATCATTTAAAATTTTATTGTTTTTTTTTATAGTTACTGTTCAATCACTATCTTTGTCAATTTTTCTTCGATTATAATACAAAATGTGGTTGTGGTACAGCCATAAATGTAATTTTGTTAATCACAATAAGAAATATAAATAAATATATTATCACGGCATATTACCCATTGCTGGGTGTTCCAATCTGCTTTGTACATAGAATTTAGTAATGATGACATATTTGTATCCTGCGGGCGTTTAGCAGGCGTCACCTCACGGGTACTCACTGTTGGCGCGGAGATTGCATCACAGTCAATTTTGTGCCATTTAAAATTCGAAAAATATTTGGCGTCGGTCGGGATCGAATGATGATTCGTACCGTGCCATCTTTGTAATATTTAATATTCGGATATTGTATATTTTTACAGATAAAGTTTGGTTTCATGAATTTAAATAACTGCTATTTTCTACAAAGTTTTTATTATGGATTTTGAAATGGCAATGCGTGTACAAGCATTACAACCCGGAGAATCGTCCCTTTTTTGTTTATCTTTATGTTTTATTGAGTTACTTATAGTTTTTTGCATATATCGTGTTTTGTACAATTATAAATCGATATTATTTAAAAATTAATTGTTATTTAAAAAAATTGGCTTTCTGTGTTTTTAAGTAAAACGGTATAAGACTTAAGTTTACATGACTTTTTTTTTATTCAAAATCACCTCATGAATAATCTGTTTAGAGTTTATTACACTCGTTGTTCTGAAAGCAATAACTTCATTATTTCTACTTTCTCGTAAACAACGAAGAAGTGGGTGAATTTTAATCCACCCCGCTACACAACCCGAAAGAAAGTTGTAAGAAACACAATATTCTCTGTCGGGAGTTCGGTGTTTTCTGTCCTCGGCGCAATAAGCCGGGTTAGTAGACGACGTCGCTCTTTTTCCCCTGTCCTGGAAGCCCGCAGTCTGGCTTTAAAGTCCGGAGTCGGGTTCCAACTTCCAGAACAGAACGCCTGTCATTCCACGCAAAAAACTCAGCCACGTCGCACACACACACACACTTGTTATTCGCCTGCGAAAAGACTCAGCTACAGAGCAATTCCTTCTTTGAATTGCTTGTAGACGAGCTTGTAGACTTACAGGAATTGCGCCGCGAGTGATCATTTATTGTAAATACTATATCACGTACTTATTTGGGGTGGAATAACATTTATCTTTCTTGATTGTTATAACATAACAAATGTTTCGGCACAAATATAAAACTTTTTTCATAACAAAATTACTAACTCTTGTCAATATTATTACGGTAAGTAACCAATAATAATTACTGCATAAACACAAAATAAAATATAAAAATGACATGTTTCACATTTGTTTCTATTGGTTACAATATTTAGCAACGTTGTTAAGACTTGGTAAGTTTCTTACATAATTGGAGTGAATATGAATAATACTACGTATTTAATAGGTGTCGAAATTTCGGATGAAAATATGACAAAATGAGAACTAAGCAGTTTTGCAGATGTTAAAATTTTAGAGGAATTTCAATTTAAGTTGTTGATAAATCGCGAATCGGCAAAAATCATGTAATACATAACATGAAGGAGAATTTAAATTCAAATTTTCAAACCGCGTTATCATGTTTTTAACCGGGTCAAATATCTTTCATAAATTGTTATTCTATTCAGGTTAACTATTTTTAACATAACTCTTTGAAAACTCTTTTTTCTACTTTTTATCCAAAATGGCGGCTCGCGCCTTCTTTCCCCAAGGTCGAAAACTTGAATTTTTCATCAGAGTCCCGATCTAAACAACATATATTAATCATTTCTACCCCATCTTTTGCATAGAAAAAGACCTCTACTGACTGGGCTATAAGTAAATTTATCTTTTCAACTGTTCTTTATTTTGTGTTTTCCAATTATTATTGTATGTTTTCCTGCTTAGTAGTGCTCAAAAAATCCAATTTTCCGAATTAGTAAGAATTATTGTCATCATCCAGTATAATGACTTTAATGCAAATTTAAAATTATAAATATTTGTTTTTCACAAAATATATGTATTTAAATGTTTCTGATTAAATATTACAACACTATAGCAAGTTCTGAAGAAAATGTGGTAGTTCGCAGTTCGCACTTTGTGAAGTCTGTATGAGTTTATTTCGAGCAAATAAATGATTACATGGCACAATTTCTGACCGAAATAATCCAAACAAATTATTCAAGTGAACTTTTAATCTCACTTGAGTCGTATATAAAATTATGTACAACTACAGAAACAAGCTCTATTTTCTTATTCATTTTAACAAGTTAAACTTCTTCCATAACCTCAAATTTAAACGTCAAAATCATATACAGATCTGGCGCGTTCGTAAAAGCTTCGATAATCGGATGGATCTGATATATCTGTGATGTCATCGAACAGATCTGTCGGATAGCTCTGACTGACTTTACGAAAATGCCTAACAATTGCAAACATTGAATAAAACATGAAAATTACAGGCTTTAAATTTTTTGTTTTTATTGTGTTCTAATTGTAGCACTGTTAAGATTTAACAACTGTCTAACAGAATCGGACTGATTGTATGTGACCTTATTGTTAAAAATTAACATATACATGAAAGAATAATAAAAATGCATTAATTTCTTTTTAGTAGTGATTCAATAAGCAATGATGAAACAAGTATATTTTCAATGTTTATCTAGCAAGTAGCATTCCAATGGCAAACTCTTGCAAAATAATAATTCCAATATGAGATATTGAGTACTATTCAGAGAAACAATAACAAATTTTCATTCGCTGGGACTAATAGGTTAATAATTTACAAATTATTGCATAATCGTGATATTTTGTGAGATTAATTCGGGAACTACAATAATATGCATATCAATTGAGCTGATAGTATCTATACGGCCGAACCCTGTTAACACCGGGCTTACATATCCAACAAAAGTGTTCAGTGTTCATTCGCCCAGTGACATACACCTACCATTGTTGTACAATTTATCCATAAAGAACACACAATTTATTACCTAACACTCAATTTGGGGGTTATTAATTGACGATCATTTTTAAAGGGGAAATATGATTCAGCTAATAAAATGACAGGGGTAAACTGGACAGTTCAAATTCGAATCTGTTCAATACTTCCAATAGGGGGTTACAGCTCAATAGAATTAAGAGAAATTAGTAAAAAATAGTGAAAGCTATGTTTAATAATGAATATTAATAAAGAATAAAATGATATGATTGAAATAGATCGGAAAAAGGGGATTTTTGTTATGGCGACTTGTCACGAATATTAATTCAATACATATTATTTTGATTGGCGACCGAAAGACCGCCTATAAATATCTAACGAATACAGTAGTAGGAGGAGGGTACTATTAATGGAAGTAAAGAAATTCAAATAACGGAAGCGTGGCTATCAGTCCAGCAGTACAATTTCCAAATAGTTTTTATTTGAATGTAACTGTCTTGCATTTTGCAATTATAAAGTATGTAGACTTATACAGTGTTATAATATTCATTTATTTTTTATAAATATAATTTAGAAATAACATATATTTCGAGAACATTTAGGTACAAGAAGAAAACAGTTTGATATGAAAACTTAGATTCGTGACGTCACATCTATTTTTTCAAACTTTGGGGGACTATAACTCGCTTAAAAGGATTTTTTCACCGGATTTTCACCAACAGTCGTAGTTTTATTTATACTTTCATATGAAATTATAAAAAAATCCGTTGTTGACAGCATAATACCTTCCGTCATTTCTATGTATTTTATATAAATTTCACACAGAAAGTTTTTCGAATTATCAGTAAAATTAATTTACATACATATTGTGTAAATTGTGCTTGACACTGGCATCTGTCAATTAGTAATATTGAAACTGTTTCCATGGTCACGCAGCAAAGATTATCAGATTTTGAAAATTAATTTCTTTATTAAATTTTATCTCTAAATATATTGAATACGACGAAAATAATGTAATCAAATCGGATAGAGAATGAAATATTCTTTAATATTTACAATAACATTAAATGTCAAAAATGACATTTATTTTTTTTTATAAGAAAAACAGTTAAAAGCTTCAAATTAAGGTACTTCCAGATATTTAATTGTAACCAAAATCTAATCAAGTCTTCATAAGAATGAGGAATACGAAAAAATTGGAATGTTCGGAATTGTAGTATACCTATTGGAGCACACATATACAGACATCATCGTAAAAATAATAAATTCGTATTCTAGGGATCCCAAAACGTGCTTATTAATTAAAAACTTACCACCGAATTTGTTGACCAAAGACAATACCTTCTTTATCTAAAGGTGACGAAAGGTAAGAAAGGTAGAATCCCCCATTATTAATCTGGGAGTCAAGTCTAATTAATTTGCATACAGTTTACAGACTGTGTCAAGTAATGACTAACCTAAAATACAAATACATAGCGCTACAAAGAAAAAAATATTACCTTTTTTTGAAAAATGGAAAATAAAGCAAAGCTGCATTTAATTATTGTTTCATTTGAAATTTATTTAGTTTTGTTACTATATTTCCACAATCGAGAAGGAAAATTTCGTTTTTATAAAAAATATCTTAATAATACAAGAATGACATCTACAAAGGTTCAGGTAAAGAATTTTTATTAAACATTCCTGAAAAGACGCAACTTCTGTAATAATCCATCACATGCTAAACTTTTCTTGTCATACAAAAGCAGTTTCATTAAAATTACCCAAGTAAAGATACAAAAAAATCTCCATACCCTGAGTATATTGGTACCCTAACCATTCCCAAGATCAAAAACTTGAATTTTACATCGGAGTCTCGACCTAAACAACATATTAAATTAGAACTACCCCACCTTTTGTTAGATTTTTGGTCTCCATTGACTGGACTACATTATTTTCGAGCTATAATTTTCTATATTTTCTAAGGAGGGTTAAGCCACCAAGCACCAAGAATGTTTTGATGCAAAATGTAAAAAAATATCTGAATTAAATACCGTGTAATATAAGTAAAAGCAGGTAAATCAGAACAGGAGACGTGACGAATGACGAATTGGTTAGCGGTATTGTAAACAAGCGGTGTTCAGAGCTAAGATAATTGGTTATCGTTACCGCGGGTGAATAAATCACGTGCCAGGCGAACTGCTCCGGAGGCCGAGGAATCATTACTACGCGCATAACATGATCGAGGTATCCGGGATATTCGATCCTGGAGGTCCAAGCGAGACGTCGAGATGTTTGCACAGACAGAGACGGATTAGAGAATGTTTACCTACTCATGTCGTTATTATCCACAACTAACATAGTAAATACTGATTCCGTGCTTGAAGTTTATGGTTACAAAGAAGAAAAATAAATAAAATAAAAATAAATATTTCATCACGGCATATTACCCATTGCTGGGTGTGCCAATCTGCTTCATACACAGATATCGGTAATGATGGAATATTTGTACCGTGCGGGCGCTTACCAGGCGTCACCTCACGGGCACTCAATGCTGGCGTGGAGAGTGCGCCACAGGGGTCAATTTTGTGCCATTAAAATTCGATGTAAAGAAGAAAAATATGTTTTAAAACTGCTATTTTGGCAAACTTCAACATATTTTTTAAATATACTTAGCGTGAACGTTAAAATTCCAGATAACGTGAACGTTATTCTGTACAAAATATGTTTTCAGATACCGTATAGGCGATGTGCACATTTTGAGCGTCAGTGCCTTTAACGGCTACTTTGGTACGTTGGGTACCGAATCAATTTTGACATTTCGAGAAAGTGATACAATTTACAACTTTATTTTGAGTTTTTGCAATTGTACGATAAGAATCTTTTACAATGAGAAAATATTTAAATCTAAAAGAATTTTTATGTTAGTAAAAGATATATGTTGAAAGGATTTATTCTTCATATAATCTAGGAAATTTATAAAATTTGATACTTCAACCGGTAATTTTGTAATAATTATTACATGCCCCACTGCATCACAATAATATTTGATATTCTGTTGTTCACATTCATTGCAAATATTTTATAAAATTGCAAAAATATTCTGATATACGGAAAACATATTACGTTATACATATATATTACGTTATCAAAACGACCCAAGGATATCATTTCATGGAGACCGCCTATATGATATTTTACGTTATTTTATCTATCTAATTAAAACGTTGCAGCTGTATTTTTCTAAAAGTTAGGTTAAGTCTGCTTTAACGTCAAATACCTACATAGTAGATTTCGACGGACGCTATTTTTGGACAAATGAGGTTAAACATTATACACTTATTGCTAACGTATAGAGTGCACCATACAGATCTATTTTGTGCCATTTAAAATTCGAAAAAATTATGGCGTCCGTCGGAATCGAATCCGGAATCATTTTCTAATTTGACATTTTTTTTATGTACTCGTATATAACAGTTTTAATTTTCTTAAATAGCAATAACAATTTTTTATATAGCATTTGTTAATTTCCTATATAGCATTTCAATCGTATCTATATGAAATATGTAGGTAATATACACTGTATTATTAATGTATTTCTGTATTTGTAAACTGCCTATACTAGCACTTATGTGTTAAATTACAATACATTAAAATGCAACCTGACCTGCCCTTCGCAGTTAATATCCACAGACCCAGTGAAATCAATGATATCAGATTTCCACATAATTACCTGAAACAAAGAAAATTTATTAGCATGAAATATATCACAGCACAGATTCTATTATAGGTACTTTTTCTACTAGTTTTTTCTCTATTATTCAGTAGAGAAAAATTATTATCATCCAAGATTTTGACAGTAAAAAACAGAGTCCATTACAGGAAAAGGACATCGAAAAAATGATTTATCACCACGATAACAACATACATCACACAAATCACAACCTACTAAACCATTTAGAGTCTTTCAGACCCTGATAAACTAAATCACCCAATTTTTTTTACATCAAAACAATCTGTAAAAGTCTATGGCTACCTGTTGTCAATATGCTTTTTCATCAACAAAAGAATGGGGTCCTCCACCGTAGTAACAAATTAGAACATGGATCTTTTATATTAAAACTAAAACTTCAAAATGTGTGACTAGGACTATCAAAATTTTAAAAAAAATCTGATGTGGCCAGCACATTCCGTCAGTTCTAAGTATTTTGTACAAACTCCACATAGAACGTTTTTTGTAAAATATTCTATATTTCCAGTACATTACCTTCCGCCAGTTCTATGTATTTTGTATAAATTCCATACAGAAAGTTTCTAGCAACGGATCCTCCAGTAAAATTATAACACAAACATACTGTGTTAATTGCACTTAACACTGACAAAGATGTCAGTGTCAATTATAATTTTCTTTATATAGTAGTTTTTTCATGGTTATAGCAGAGCTGGCTGCTTTATGAAATTTAATTCTTTTATTAATTATATTAATTTCTTTTATAATATATCCATTGAATATGAAGGATAAAATGTAATCAATTTGTATAGAGAATAAAATATTCGTTATTATTTACAATAACATTAAATGTGGAAAAAATATGTTTAAGAGCGTTTTTAAAGAAAAACTGTTAAAATCTTCAAAGGAGGGTACTTCCGGTTGACCAATTATAACCAAAATCTAATCAATGCGTAAAAATTGTAATTTTTGGAATTCTAGGATTGCAGTTATTGCGGCCGAAATTAGAGTCACACACACACGCACACACGCACGCACACACACACACACACACACACACACACACATACATACATACAGACATCATTGTAAAAATAGTAAAATCGTATTGTAGGGATCCTACAACGCGTTGATTCATTGAAAACTCGCCACCGAATTTTTTAACAAAGACAATACCTTCCGTACCAAAAGGTGAAGGAAGGTAAGATTTAAAATATTTCAGTTTTTAATACTGTTAACATCTGTCACACAATTAGGATAAGGACATCTGAAATTATATTTTTTATAAGCACATATATTAAATATTAAACACCCAAATTAAACATATACCTATTAGAAAAATTATAAAGTGAAATAAATTTTGAGTTCAAACTTTCACTTTATTATAAAATCTGTTCAATGATATAACTAATTATAAATTTTAAAAAATTATAAAAAAATGTAGGTATATTAAAAAATAAGTTACACAAAGCAACCTATTCTAGCACGAGTTAGAAATTTGGACACGAATCGCTGAGGTGAGTAGGCGAATGATCGAAATAGTGACAATTTCCATTAAAGGATATTTTTGGTAGAATAGTTAGGTTGATGACAGTGATTCTTTTGTCCTTTGCTTAGATATTTTGTTTATTTAATAAACAAAATGTCACCAAAAATCGGTTAAGAATGAAACTCTTTCTACGTCCGAAACATTTTAATATAATATTTATCTTTGTTTTTACCTTCCGTCCCCTCTAGGTAAGGAAGGTATTGTCTTTGGTTAAAAAATTCAATGGTAAGTTTTCATTGAATAAGCACGTTTTAGGGTCTTTACAATACGATTTTACTATTTTTACGATGATGTCTGTATGTGTGTGTGGACGTGTGTGCGTTTGTGTGTGTGTGTGTGTGTGTGTTCCTGTGTGTGTGACCGTGGTTTCGGCCGCAATATCTCCAATACTAGAATTCCAAAAATTACAATTCTTGCGTATTCCTCTTCCTTACAACCATTAGATTTTGGTTATAATTGATCAACCGGAAGTATCCTCATTTGAAGATTTTAACAATTTATCTTGAAAAACTCAGTTAAATATTATTATAACTTTAAGAATATATTATTCTCTATACGATTTGATTGCATTTTATATTTCATATTCAACAGATATATAGTTAAAGAATTATAAAGGTAATAAATTTCATAAATCAGCCAGCTATGCTAACTTAACCATGGAAACTGCTAATATATTCAGGTAATTCAAATTGACAGAAGATGTCAGTATCAATAAAATGTAAATGACTGAAAGAATAAGGGAAGTAACTCTAGTGTTAGAAGTTTCTAGATATAAGAGAGACGATTACATTGGTTTGAACATGTCATGAGGATGAATATATTGGAAGAAAAATGAATAGTTTAGTAAAAAAAGGTGGAAGAAACATAGGAAGACCAAATATAAGATAGAAGGACTGTATTTTGGAAGACTTGAGAGAAAAGGAACTGAATGAGGACGACACGCAAAACAAAAATGAGTGGAAGAAGAAAATAAAAATAGCGATCCCTAACAAATGGGTAAAACTAAAGAAGAAAAAGATGTCAGTGTCAAGTGCAATTTGCATAGTTTGTTTTTACTGGAAATATAAGATCTTTTGCAAGAAAATTTATGTATAGGGCGCGTGCAGTGATGTGACTTTGCTGACTTTGGCAAGCAGATATGGGGATCCGTGTCAAAATGACAGCAATTAATTATGCCCATAACTGACAAGTATCATAATTTTTCATTCAAAATTTTATGATTTTCTTATTTCATCTGGTTTGTTTGTTATCAGGGGTATGGAATTCAGTTGACGAGAAAGGGAATCATAAAATACCAAAAATTTAGAATCGTTTGCAAGAAAATTTATCTATGGAATTTGTACATAATATACAAGATTGACGGAAGGTATTGTGCTGGCCACATCAGATTTTTTATTTCATCGCCTATACCCAGTTGTCTGATGCAAAAGCCGCCACTTCAAGAGGGGTGCACCACCCTGGGTGCGCCACTGAATCGATTCCTAATTTTTACTACTATGAAGCTTTTCGTAAGTTAATCGTTGATTTGAGCATTTAAATTAAAATACAGTTTATACACAAATTTTGATACCTTCTATCTATGTTAAGAGAACAAGCATTCATCTTCTAACACATTGCACCAATAAATTCCTTCTGGCAAATCAACGCGCCATCACGATTCTCGATTTATAAAAAGAAATTAGCGCAATCTCGTCGACAAAGAGCGATCGAATGATGAGCCGAGTTTGTCAGGGTACACGTGACAAGAATGAGGAATCTTTTTAAGTACGCAAAGTATTTCCCGGTTTTATTTATCGCACGTTCGTGTGTTCAGCGACGTCGCAGCGTCTCGGTGTCACCAGCGTCGCGGCGCATCTTGCACAAATGTTGTTTGTATTAGATGTGCCACTAGGTTAAAATGGCGATAAAATGGCAACAAGCATGCTAATAGGGCATTTGAATGTTTCCACGTACTCGTATATATTAAAGTTTCTCAACGAGATTAGCTACTATATAAAGCAAAAAAGAAAGATTTTGAGATGGGTTTTCTGTAAAGATTACAAGAGTGGATAGAAAAGTTTGCGACATAATACCTACAGAGAGAGAATCACTAGACGCACAATTATTTTTTATGAGGTTATATGAAATGATGTTAGCGTTTCGTTAATTTGTGGCTTCATTGTAATTTTTTGAATTATCATGCGCATTTACTTGCAGTGTGCAATGATCAAATATTTGCCTAACCAGGGATTAACACTGAATCAATTGATGAAGATATGGCAAATACTTTGGAAACAGCTTGTCCTTCATTTATAAAGGTAAAAAAGTGGGCTGTTGAATTTAAAAGTGGAAGGAAAAGCATTCAAGATAATCCTCGCAGTGGAAGGCCTGACAGGGAAGAAAACATGAATTCAATTCATGATATGGTCATGGGATAACAGCGAATCCAGGTTCGAGAAATGACAGAAGCTGTGGGTATCTCCTACGAACGAATAAGAAATGACGAAAATATCTGTGACGCGAGTCTCTCGGTGTGACAAGTGACAAGACGAGGAAAGTGTAATAATAAAAAAACTTTTTATAACCTTTTCTAAATTATCGTTTCAGGAACAATATTTCAACTTTGATATCTTTGTTAGTCAAAATTCTGTTTAGAAATAATTATCATTCTTCTATTAACTATCTGTTTAGTCTAGATGTCACTGGTTTTGACATTTAGATTATTGACAATTAAGCCTGTAAGTTATTGCAAGCATATGTGCAGGGTTCATATTTTGTTATAGATGCGATATGATACCCTGCGCCTTCCCTCAGATATCCTCTCACGAAGAAGCTAACGTTTAGTTTTTAAGTAGTCTGTAGAGTTTCGCAGGTCAAGAAGACATGTAGTCGGTATTAGTTGCTAAAGTGGAAGACATGTAGTCTCGTGTTTTATTTTGAGGGCATACTAGACGCTAGTACGCAGTGTTACAATGTAATAATTTAGTTCATTTGTCTAGTTATGCGAAAGTGTTCTTGATCAATCAAGTCGTGGTCGTCAAATCATCGACCACCAGTTGAATAAAGTGTCATCGTTGGTAAAGCAGTAAGTCTGTCTGCCCCAACCCCCTAGTGTAACACCGGCTTTTGACGGGTGATGCAAAATGTACTAGTTTTCAGATGTCGTCCGACTTACTCCTCCGTTATGAAACTGGTCTTGATATGTTTATGGAAAGGTTTGCTATAACCGATGAGATATGGATTCACCACTATCAGTTTTAATCAAAGCAACAGTCGAAACAGCGGAGGCGTAGAGGTTCACCATCTCCCAAAAAGTCAATGTACACATTAATTCAAAAAATTCCATTTGTCATAAATTAGCAATTTTTTTTAACTTGATAATAGTACAATTGGTGTGCATATTTTTCTAGACTTTGCATTAAATTTACTTAATTTATTTTTGACAAAGTTCCACATACCAACTTTTATAACTACCAAGATTTAGGCAGGTGAAAGACGCAACGACATAACAAAGCAGACACACAAAGAAAATAATTGCATTTCCAGGTGCATTGAAGCAATTACATCTACCTGCGTTACTGTGTACGTGTATCCGTGTGTGTTCCGTGTCTGCTCCGAGTGAGGACGGAACTCATAAATCGTGCGTCGCGCACATAAAAAGATGGTAACATCTTCGGATGAATTTCTGCACGTATTAGAGCGGAATGCCAGAACTGAACGCCAGACGGAAAGCAATAAAACACA
This sequence comes from Harpalus rufipes, assembly GCA_951394225.1. NCBI lineage: Eukaryota > Metazoa > Arthropoda > Insecta > Coleoptera > Carabidae > Harpalus > Harpalus rufipes. The sequence goes on from OX596283.1 coordinate 22,909,864, forward strand.
TGTTGTGTCCGAGACTTTTTCATTACTTGTTCCGCGCGACTAGCTGCACTTCCCCATCCAAGACAATGTACCCCACTGTGACTGCCGTGAATACTAATCATATTTCCAACATGAATCGCTCTCCTAAGTGCTTCCATTTTTACGTCAATTCTTAGCTTTATTAGATTTCAATTTACTTGAGTTCAGATCTGCGGTGGTGGTTGGAAATTCTGTATCAAAGTTTCTTGTAATACGCTTCGTTATATGATAATCTTTAATTGTTTTTATAGAAAAAAAGATTTTAATATGTATTTTACGATGAAGAATGTATGTGTGTATGCATGTATTACGATGTAAAATATATACTGTGAGTGCACTGAAAAACAGTTTCCAATGGGGTGTTGCACAATTATTACCTTCCGTCACCTCTAGGTAAGGAAGGTATTGTCTTTGGTCAAAAAATTCGGTGGTGAGTTTTTATTGAATAAGCACGTTTTAGGGTCTTTACAATACAATTTTACTATTTTTACGATGATGTCTATATGTGTGTGTGTGTGTTCGTGTGTGTGTATGTGTGTGTATGTGTGTGTGTATGTGTGTGTGTGTGTGACCGCGTTTTCGGGCACGATATCTTAGAATTCCAAAAATTACAATTCTTGCGTATTCCTCTTCCTTACAACGATATGCAGACCTGTTTAGATTTTGGTTATAATTGGTCAACCGGAAGTACCCTCATTTGAAGATTTTTCTTGAAAAAATCAGTTAAATGTTATTATAACTTAAAGAATATATTATTGTCTATACGATTTGATTGCATTTTATATTTGATATTCAACAGATATAGAGTTAAAGAAGAATAACGATAATAAATTTTATATAAATTTCATAATTCAGCCAGCTATACTAACTTAACCATGGAAACTGCTAATATATTCAGGTAATTCAAATTGACAGATGTCAGTATCAATAAAATGAAATCAATGAAAGAATAAGGGAAGTAACTCTAGTGTTAGAAGTTTCTAGATATAAGAGAGACGATTACATATTGGTTTGAACATGTAATGAGGAGAGATGAATATATTAATAGAAGGTGGAAGAAACATAGGAAGACCAAATATAAGATGAAAAGACTGCATTGTAGAAGACTTGAGAGAAAAGGAACTGAATGAGGACGACACGCAAAACAAAAATGAGTGGAAGAAGAAAATAAAAAATAGCGACCCCCTAACGAATGGGAAAAACTAAAGAAGATGTCAGTGTCAAGTACAATTTGCAAAGTATGTTAATGAAATAACTTTACTGGAAATATAGGATCTTTTGCAAGAAAATTTATGTATAGGGCGCGTGCAGTAACATGACTTTGACCCTTGTCAAAATGACAGCAATTAATTATGTCCATAACTGACAAGTGTTATAATTTTTCAATCAAAATTACATAATTTTCTTATTTCATGTGGTTTGTTTGTTATCAGGAGTATGGAATTCAGTTGCCGAGAAAGGGAATCACATAATACCAAAAATTTATAATCTTTTGCAAGAAAATTTATGTATGGAATTTGTACATAATACACAGGATTGACGGAAGGTATTGTGCTGGCCACATCAGATTTTTTTTTGCTTTAACCGAAAGAATAAGAAAAACATATTTTACTCATATTTTTTTATTTTCTTTCATATTACACTTTATTCATGATAAAATTGTCTAAGAAAATACAATATTTAAATTGCCGCCTTTTCTATCTCCTGGTGACGTAAGAAAACTACTCACCAATGAGGGAATGGCTTACATTTGCCGCCGACAGAATTTAAACGGTTGTGACAGATGTCAATTATATACTAGCTACTAGTTCTATCCATATTACTAATTTCATATGTTGTAAAGACTCAAACATGGTTTTAGAAAAGTGTTTTGTACTAGTGTGTCCAAATAGAAGTAATAATAGTACAAAAAATAGTTTTAGTACCTAGTGTCTTAAAACGAAGAATGAAATCGTTATCTCAAGTATACATAAAACCATTTGCAAAATCATTGTTTCATTCTGTGAAGATCATTTTGCTGTAAGCATATTATATATTTTTATAATTAAATAAGAAATATTTTTTATTTTTTATCGTTCCGTCATTGGCTAGTATTTCTTGGACGTGACGTCCAAGTGTGACAGGCAATCTAATTGGGCGCCAATTCAAACATAGTATACTTTTAAATTGCTACTATGTTCATATCATATTTACTAATATAGAAGGTACTCATTGGAATTTCAGAATAAAAAAAATATGTTAAAATTTTTGCAACACCTCATTGTTTATGAATTATGGTTGCCTAAATGGGTGATATCACTAAACTTTCTTTTGTCGGCCGTACTGTAATTACTAAATTTTTAAAATGAAGTAAAGTTTATCAGGTGTTTTGTGAACTTGGTGGGTCACTCGTTGATTTTTTGTTATCAATCTTTTGTGTAATATATTGATACAGTTTCCTTATCTCCCCGATTTCTTAATGTTTTCCAAATGAACGCTGGGTGTAACTTAGTGCATGAGACTTGGCAAGTTTTCATAAGGTATCGATGGATTGACTAGAAAAATGTGAATCCGCCAAAAATTCATCTTGTGAAAAAATTGGAGATGACTCCTTGCGTATTATTGAGAGAATAAATGTGGTTCTATAATTATCTAATAAGGTTCATTAAATGGGCAAGATTTTATATGAAATAAATAGATTCAAATTAGTTTATGATGTACTGCAATTTCCAACAAATAAACGTAATTGAATAATCTTTCTTAAATCGATATTAGTGGAGAATTTGAAATTAGGGTTCCTGGGAATTCGTTTCGAATCCCATTTTATAATGCCCTAATACTTTGACAAGGGGATAGTTTCATATCAATCACATGCAAATTATAGTTGAGAAGGGTATTAGCTGTGAGATTCATACCACATGGGACATCATAGTTTAGCAAATTTATTTCCTCTGAGAATTTTGTATAAGAGATGGTTTGTTAGCCTATAGGGAACTCCTTCTCTGGTGATGCTCTCTGAAAATGTAAAAGACGTATAGGTTTTCGTTTCGTTTTGTAATTTAACTTGTCACAGATTTGAGAAGTGTCTTGCTCTTTAATTTCCTCTGTCGTCAAGAGTTCGTATCTGTAATTAAAATATATAATACTTTCTTTTCTGCTTACGTATCTAATCTGCTGCTGTCTGATTTCAGCGTGCGTACTTCAAATGTTTTTCTTTTTGTTTATTTCTCTGGCCTCCTGCGATTGCATGCTCGATGAAGAGAGAATTTCTATGTTAAAGATATGTTTCGCCAGAGATGAATTCCTGCGAAAAACGGAACTAAAAGAAGAGTTCTCGTTATTTTATTCATATTTTCAACAAGCAAGCATAATGAACTAGTGCACGTTTTACTCGGCGCAATCGATATTATGTAGGAGTGCTTGTTTTCTACTTACTCACTGAACTAGAATGATTTCTGAACTGCATTTTAGAACAAATTGATTTCCTGACGACTTTGTATTAGAAAAAAATGGATTTGACCAGCACATTACCTCCTGTCAATTTCATATTAATATCTTATATAAAATCTAAAATTTACTTATAAAGTTTCTTGCAACACATTATATGTATATAGGTACTGACCTTTAGTAATATTTAACATCTTAACCATTTCTATTGTTATCCAAAAATTGGAATCGAAAAAGTCGCCAAATTTTCCTAACAATACTAGTGGTAGGTATGTTTCTACACTGAAAATAATTATCAAATTAAATAGTTACCGGTACCGAGTCCAATGTACTGCAAACAGTTCTTATATTTCTATCAAATTTATTTTTTGTTTTGGTATTATGATGTTCATTTATATTTCAAAGGAAAATAAAACGCTCCATATGCAATTATTTTGAAATTAGTTATAATAAATCATTTCAATTTTAAAATAAATAAAATTACGCAAAAGTTATCGACCAAAACGTGCTTTTGTTTGCTATGGAACTATTAATGTCAATTTGATTAATGGAAAAATAATTGAAAACATGTTTTAAAACAATATAACAAGCGATACGTGGAAAATAGCCTATATATTGAAAGAATTGTTTGTTTAGTGGTATTTTATATCTCTGCGATAAATTTTTTATATCAATATTTGCTTTAAAACTTTTATTCTAGATACCAATTTTTTCAATGATTTTTTTTTCTTATGCATTTTAATGGTACTATATCTTTACCAAATGTTTCCACTCCTGTGTGCCTATTATTATATTATCTTCGTCAACAACAATTAAGGAAAAACAAGGGTTATAGAAAAACTGTCTCATTTCCAACTATCACCATTTCCAAGCCGCATTGGATCACCACCGTGGGAGGGTAGATCTTAGAGCGAATAAATAAATAGTAACATCAGGTTTTCTAACGATTTGTATTAAATGTATGCCGGGTGGCGCTCTAAATCCGTTACATAGGCATTTAGCATGGGAAATTAGAATAATTATTAACATTTGTAAAAGAAATAAAATAAATAAATATATCATCATAGCATATTACCCATTTCTGGGTGTGCCAACCTGCTTTGTATATGATGAAATATTTGTACCGTACGGACGTTTACCATGCGTCAACTCACGGGCACTCATTGTAAACGAAAGTTTGACAAAAGAGACGTGTAGCATGATGGTAACACTTTTGCTTCTTGTGTGAAAGGTCGTGGGTTCAAATCTAGAGAACTTCTTTCTTTTTTATGTTAAATTTTTAAATACATATCAATTTTAATATTACCAATTTTATCTGATTAAATAAATATAATGAAAAAAATAAATAAAGAAGTTCACTAGTTTAGAACCCATGACCTTTTACATAGCGTTACCATCCTGCTACGAACACTCCTTTATCGAATTTTCTTTTATAGATGATAATTAATATTTCAAATTTGCTATATTATTATTTATTTTTTTAAAATATTATTTATTAATTTTAAACAATTTATTATTGAAATGACGCAAAAGGTATCCACAAACATGTGTACACAGTTTTATAACAATCAGTTTTAATGGAAAACAAATATTCAAAATATTCTAATTTCCCATATTAAATGCCTATGTAACAGATTTCGAGCGACACCCGGTATGTATGGTACATTACAGTTTATTGCATTTTTATTTGAAGGTATTAGTATGTATGTATTATGCAAACGAGTCCGGAAGTAATAAACTAATTTGAAAATAGAAGCATTTAATTAAATTCAAACAGTTCGAAATTTATTGCGCGTTGCAACAAGAAAAGAATACACAGTGCATTCTGCCGTTAAAATTAGCTCATCCTTATTCAAAACATTACATAACCATAGTAATCCATAAAAACATTGCAGATTTTCCTAGCGATAGCGCTAACAACAGTATGCATAACCCACACATACACACGCGCAACAAAACAAAACAGAAAAAGAATAGCAGCATAAACATTACGACATCACGGTAAATATCTCGCGAAACAAGTGACATCAACATCACCATCAAGCGAGCATCAACCGGAAACGGGAAGCAGAACAATGCGCACGAAATTAGAAAGACAGTGACGGAATGACGTCGTACTCGAAAGTGCTCCATCTGCAAAATTAAATTCCGTCATTTTTCGCTGATCAATCATTCTCTAGATGGCTGCAAGGTAAATAAGATGGTTCTTATGGTAGTTAACTTTGTTATATTCTTTCGCTGTAGGTTTTAGCGAGTAATTTATATCCATTACGCCGGATCGCGATCGTGGATCGCAGCTCGATGTGGTGTGGTGATTCACCCACGTAAGATCCATTTTCGTTTTCGCGGTGTTTGTCGCTTAGAAGACGCCTTCTTGATTATCGGCTGGGGTATTCTGGCTTTTAGATATTAGACTATCAAATAACATCATGACCAAATTTTCCGACAGCGCTAAATGCAACAACTTCGTAAATATGAAACATTAAAACTTAAATCAATTTCAGACTTCCAAGAAAATGTACGCCTAATACAAACAAACTTAATTTCTTACATTGATATAGAACAGTGATTCTCAAAGTGGGCGATATCACCCCCTTCTGGGCGCTGGATAGATCCAGGGGGGTGATGGTGGCCACATTGTTAACAAGGTCGGCATTGAAAGGCAGTAAGTGAACAATGAAAGCTAAAAAAGGCATTAAGAAAACGCTAAAAATATTTGACCGACTAAAGTATTTTTCAATATTTTTTCTCTTGAATATAAAGTAATTTATTTCGAAACTAGATTTTAGGGATTACATATAACATATTATTTTCTAATATTCGAAGGATTAACGATAAAACTCTCCTTATTTACGAATACAGAGAATTCCAAATACATAGAATTAGTGGCCCGTATTCAGCATGCGTTCTTAACGACGTTCTTAGGGTGCTCTTAGCTAAGATCGGACTTACCGCTATGATCTTAAAAATTGTTCCTAAGCGATACTTGTTATGTTCAGTAAAGAAATATATATGGCAACAGTGCGCTTCTATTTTGACTTATGTTAAAAGTTCCGTACATAGTTGAATTTAAACAATTTTTAAAGATAATATATTATAGAAGTTAATTACATATAGGAAAAGTACGTTCCTTTCATAAAAATTTTTGATCACTTTTACTGTTAATATTTTTATAGGTTAGGTAATAAGAAAATAAGATAAGAAAATTTTTGTGACGAGAAGAAAATGATTATTGTGAAGTTTGGTTGTGAAAAATCTTCAATAATTAAATCTAAAAGATCTAAATCTAAACATACAAAAAATTTAATAGTGAACCGAAGAATATTAAAAAAAATATATTTCAAGCTTAAACATAATGCAACACTAACAGCGGTAATAATAAACAAGGGTTAAGTTCAGAATAGCTTCTTTTTAACACAGGAATAGCTATTCCTAGTTTATCACGAGCTTAACCCGCAAATGTATAATAATAAACATGGAATAAGGCTTAACTCTAGAATAAACTCTCCATAAACGTCATTTTAACACAGGGTTAAGAGATATTCTCGGAATAACTAATCTGGAAATAGGAAATTATTTATTATTACCGCTGATATGTTACAAAATTTGAAAAAATATACTGTATACATTACAAGGTTAAATAAATAAAAACGTTACAATTATTTATTATAATATCCTAGAACTTTAGAACTATTAAGACTTGTATAACGGCTAGTATATTATATTTATTTATTTTTGAATTCTATATCCTTAATATCTTCAAACGAATCTATTTTGTTTTGAAAATTACGATGCGGTAATTTATTTATTTGAAATATCTCTCTTACATCAATAACAATGTACACCAGTGCTGTAGACTAGAGTAACTTTGAATTGCGAAAAAGCTTTTGTACCGGACATTTTTTGTGGTTAAGTATGATGATAAAAACGGTAGGCATCGTTCCTAAATTTTAATCCTAAATAATTGCATCTTTAGGAGATAAGGAAGGATACTTAGCAATAAGCACAGACGCTGAATAGACAAAATTTATGACAGCATAGTTTAAGAAAGCGAACTTAAATTTGTACCCATGCTGAATACGGGCAACTGTCTCTGGTTTCATGAGTGCTGCACACAGTTGCTTATAAATAAAAAAAATATTTGATTTTCATCACATTCTTTAAGAAATATAACATCTCTGTCGGATAATACCGATTTATCTCTTTTTATCGATTTATCAATTCCTGTTTTTATTAACTATCAAAATTTATAGAAAGAAATTCATAATCTGATTTTACTGACAAATTTATAAATTTCAACTCTTAAAATAGATACCTATTTAAGAAGTGTCATAGGTATATTCTGTTCCAAATTGTCACAAATTGAGTAGAAACACATAACTCTCGTATTTTGTACAAATCTTACACGCAATATTTAGTAAGTGTGCTAAGATATTTCGTTGTAGTTTTATAGTACATGGGCGTGTCACAATTTTATGCCAATCCCTTGCGATTATATAAATAAACTATACGCATAATAACATTCATAGAATGTTGACATACGGATTATGCAAATTAGAGTAATTATCCTTAGGGGGGCACTGCAATAACATTTTTGGAACGGAGCGGCGGCGAGCCCAATAAGCTTGAGAATCACTGATATATAATATGATTCTTTAAAAATTAAGAGCCAAGATTTTTTCAATCTACTTTTCTCGGCTAAATGTTTTAAAACAATAAACGCACAAAACTCGGCCCGAGTATTCCAAGCATGACTTTTGTGCATAAAGTTATGTTACATGTGCAAAAATTGCAAAACTATTTTAATTTGAACAAACGAGGTAAGCAAATAAATATCAGTAAATTGACGGCAAAAAATATGTAAATTTAAATACATAGTACGGAAAATATTATTGACACATTAATCAATATAATGTTACGATCATATAGTCTGTATTATTAGTATAAAATTTATTCACTGAATTTGTTTCAAATGAAATTAAAATACAATTAAAATGATCTGTTTATTATTCAATTCTAAATAGTTTCATGTAAAATTTATTGCACATTTATTGAATAGAATCAAAATAAAATTAAAACTTTCAATCAAAATTAATTTATGTTATATTTAAATCACATAGATATGAAACATTATTTCAATAAATGTCAAACAATATTATACGTATCGAAAAAATATATAATAAATAATAAAACAGAATTTTTGAGATTAAAATGTTTACGAACCCAGGCTCGTAATAGATCGACCGGTTTCCATTTTCAACAAATTATAAAACTTACACAAATGGTGAATAATTTCTACTCTAAATATAGGAGGACCAAATGACGGGTGATAATAGTTCGACTGACATTTAAAGGGTTATCTTGTAATCCGTACCGAGACCCGAGACCCTTTACTTTTGGCACAATATGAAAACCTTCGTCAAAATCTAGTGAGCACAGTAACAAGTAACATTTGCCTTGCAAGACATATGGGACAATACTCTAACTTCTAACAGAAGAGGTTCCCAGGTTTGGTGTATGACAAAGCTCCGGTACATCGCTCCCTGATGGTTAAAAATTACATTATTAAGAACAATGCCACTACTCTGGAACACCTTTCCTATTTTCCTAACCTTGCACCAGCCGATTTTACCTGTTTCTTCGACTAAAAATGTATTTAAAAAACGTTTCGATAATCCGGCAGAGGTGACGGAAAATTCGACGAGGCAGCTGAAGGAACTTTCAGAATATTACATTGAGCAACTAGTGCGCAAAAACACCCATTGCCCACGAGGTGTGAGAGTTTCAGCACGAGACGAAGACGAAGGCTGGAATCACACAAGTGGGAAATATGTGTTTCTGCACGAGTGGCACACTATACTTTTTCTAAGACTACACTTTTTAATAAAGAACATTTTTTTTTATTTTCTTGAATTTTAAAATAATTACAATGATTACTTTTACTATAAATTGAAATATATACATAGATAAGTAATTACCAAATAATTTGTAATTTATAAGTCTAAAAATACATATATAAATATGAAATAATTTCTCACACTTTAACCCACGACTGTGGGAAATAAATAACTTTCGGGCATTGTAAAGCGTAGGAAAAGTGCAATTTTCTGTAGTGGTTATAGAAAAAGTGGTTTCTACGAGTGTTTCGAACAGCTGTACGAACGGTGGAAGAAGTGAGTAAATGCAATGTATTTTAAAGGAAATGAATGTAAAAATGATCCATTTTTTCAATAAAATAATATTGACCAATTCAGGGAACAGTATGACGCTACCTCGTATTCAATTTTTGTAAGTTTAAACTCTATATTTTGAACTAGTCGAAAGAAATTTCTCACCGTTTGTGTAGGTTTTATAATTTGTAACGTTCTTCGCGCAACGCGATTAGTTACATAACGCACCCTAGATGGTCTGGTGTGCAGCCGCTAACTTTTATACAGTGGAGACGGGCAGGGTTAAAACCGCATAAGGGTTAAAAAGGGATGAAGGGCGCCACGTAATTTTTATCCGTAAAATTACGAAACGGACGGTACCAAAACGATAAATAAAGATAAGTTACCTACCGTGGTTGTTGCCTGAAAACGATTTAGGACTGATAAATAAAAAAGGAAAATTTAATAAAACAGAATTTAATGAATGTAATATTTGTAAAAAATTTAAATAATAACGTAAGCAAGAATGTCAACTAGTAAATGTACAAAAATAAATATTGTTATACCCGGAGGCCTATAACCCAGTTTCGGGCGCAAGCATTACATCTACGCAGCGTGAAATTGATCAACTTCGTAGCGCGGGCAGGTACATGCCAGTTGCAGCGCACGCACGTTCCAGAGTTACAAGTCCCAACAATGGGCAACAATGCAATAAAATTATAAGTTCGAAAAATACAATTTTACATAAAGTAAAATTTACAACAATAATGCTTACAATGAGCTTAAAGCTCCAATTAACATTTACAATAATAAGAAATATTGAGATTTGCAAATGACTAAAAATGAATACACTAAATCAACGAATTATATAAGACAATAATACTTCAACAATGAAGCGCCAACTAATGTTTTACTATAGTCCTCGTAGACAACAATAAACTCTAAGTTCCTTCCTCGCAACACAAAAATAAACCAAAGAAAGAGGAAGAACGATCTTAAATAAAGGTACTTATCTATACGGCGTGTTTGGGGGAATTGTAGGCGATGAAGTAGGGCTATGATGACGGCGGAGGGACGGCCACTGGGCACCACGTAGAAGGTGTCCACAACAATGGTGACGCTGACGGCAGAGTCGCAAATCCTCCGAAGAGAGATGACTTCCAGAACTCGAAAAAGATGCTCGTGACACCACACGAAGCACCCACCAAAATACACAACACTGGAAAGTCATTCGAGCACCCCCGATGTCGTACAAATCCGCAACAATGGCGAAACCAAAAACTGGTCCAAAACAACAATCAGGTCCTCCACTCGCGTCAAAACTAAGTCACGCCGATCATCAACCACGTGCCAACGCACTCATAAAAAAACACATCTACCCCATAACAGAGCCTGTACCAGAATCCCGATGCTCAAAACTTTTTCCGGAACCAAGAAGTTTTTGCCGGATCAAGATGGCGCAAAAAAAACAACCACACAATAAAAAGAAGAAATACAATAAAAATAATTCACGCACGCCGCTGTCGCAATTCTACAACTAAAACTGTCAAACGAAGAAAACAAATAACATTGTAGGTCGCCAAAGAATAAACTATTGAAACAAACACGAAATACATTAGAAATAGGCCGAAAATAATCAGAAAAACGGATTTAGGTAAGTTATAGATTCGAAGTGAAACATATTTTACATAAATGACACTATAGGAACATTTGAAATATAATTACAATAAGAAGGCAGAGAGAATTTATTGGACGAAACACTATAAAAATATAAAGATACCCCATGGATCGACAAAACAATAATAAGAATACGACGAGGGAAACCAGATTTAGACGATAGGAAGGTACGTATATCTAGGGCAATAATATATTGGAGCAAAATGTTCTAGAGTCAATTTTAGACCGTAACAAATTTGTTTTTTGAAAACATAATCCGGCCACATTATACTAGTAGCCTAGGCTCGTGTATTCTATAAAAATACAATTCAAAAATAACCCTAGTAGATAAATCATCCTTTTATAGATTTCATCTCTCAATTGTAAACTAGAACTATCTACATATTCATCTCGAATGAGGTTGATAAAGGATTAGGCAATTCTAGTCCTGGCACATCATAGACGGCGCTGACAATCGCGTATTTTAATTAAATAAAAGCCCGTTCAATCGTATGAGCCATGCTCTCCCGATTGTCGTTTGTCGGCCATGGCATTCTCTGATCACGTGATATGTACACGGTTCGTTTTCACTGGATTTTTAAATAAAACTTTTTCTTTGAAGCGTCGCAAACTATACTCGATCTTGATGTCATCTCACCAGCAAGTTCTTTGTAAAGGAGAAAGTTTCTTTTGTGTTGAATCATCCGTCATGGCTTTAAGATTTTCTTTGTGCTCGCGCTGCAATTTACATTTCATTTCTGTCAAATTGTCTTTGAGTTGTATTAATTTCTTACAAGATCATAATGCAAAGAAAAATGCACTTTTGTCTGGAGAGATTCTATTATCATTGCTTTCTTAATTAATTTTAATTCTATCGAAGATGACAAGTGTTCATTGCACTTTTATTTAACTGTTTATTTACTAAGAAATTGACATTCGAGCTCAGGCTCCTAATAGTTCGGCCGACCGGCTAGCATTTTCAACAAATAAAATCTACACAAATGGTGAGAAATTTCTACAAATTTCTTTGGACTTGAGTTTTAAACTTACAAAACTGTGAGCCAAATGACGGGTGATAATATTTCGACCGGAATTTAAAGGATCATCTTCTAGTCTAGATTTATCTTCTACCCCGACCCAAGACCTTTACTTTTGGCAAATCTATCTTGCACGGTTTGTGGATACAATACATAATATAATTAAAGCAGTTATTACTAATAAAGGCGATACAACATATAACCCACAATATTAAATAGCAGAATACTTGAATAACATATTCAGCATTTGTAAGTTTAAAATCTACATTTTAAACTAGTCCAAATAAATTTGTAAAAATTTATCACCATTTGTGTAAGTTTTGTATTATAATTTTTTAGAATATTTAAATATATTAATTTCGAATATATAAATTTTTAGTTGCTTTTTATTGCTATCCCGTAATTATCAGCGGTAGCATATTTTTGAACGAATAATTTAAATAAGATTCAGAATTTCTTGATAACATTATTATGAATCATGAAACAGTGGGACCATTTTTTTTTTTCTAAACATATATAAATAAAATATAATTATACTTTTATCACTTGTCCACAGTAGCTCTCAGTTGTACTTTTTTAATTAAATAATAATAAACGTATTATGGCAAAATGTTTATAAAATATACCATATTGTTTGACTTTTAAATATGTACATACAGTGTCGGATTAAACAGCGTTTTTAAGTATTAACTTATTTACCTTATTGGTACACAATATATGTATAACATCTAATTATTGACCATAAATATATTTTTAAGATGTTTATTAACATAAGTATGACTATATTTTTCTTATTGTATAAAAATAAACATAATACTCGTATTTGCGACCTTGTATGTATGTGATGTATTAAACATTAAATTATTAATACTCAACAACAAGATATAATAAATGTTACAATGAAAACCATAATTCAATAGATATTTACAAATAAATTTATATCTTTAGAAGTGGCCTAGTTTATTGCTGATTGGTGAATGCGAAGACTCCCGTGTTGGTTTCTTGTAAAAGATTCGGACGGAGTTTAGAATAGAGTCCCGGTCCAGCTTTAAAATGCATTATTTTTAAAGTCTCTATTCTTTTATGTAATTATATATATTTCCAGTAAAATTATAACACAAACACACAATGTAAATTATTCCTTGACACTGAAATCTGTCAATGAGAATTATCTGAAATCTGAATACAGGATGTCCCATTTAAGGTACGAATGCATTGGGATCTTGAGAACTGTAAGAGCTACGAGGTTGATTAAATTAGACAAAAGTTGCCCCATTATTGAGCCATTTTAATGATGTTTCGTTTGTTCGGACAAAATGCATAGGTCACTAGATATATGGGCAAAAATGTAAATTTTTCAATTTTCGTTTTTTGCTTGTAACTTTTTTATGTGATTTCAAACTAAATTTTAACTTGCACTTTGAAATTAAAATATTTGATTTCATTGTTTTCCATAGCCTTCTTGAATAAAATATATGAAAAAGTTGTAAAATATCATTAATTTTGTAATTTCTTACATAATTTAAAAATTAAAGTACAAGTGCAAATGATAAGAGATATTTTTTTTGGGGACGCCTATGAATTCCACGTACAAAAATGCCTATAGAAAGTGCAAGTTAAAATTTAGTTTGAATTCACATAAAAAAGTTACAAGCAAAAAAAAACGAAAATGGAAAAATTTACATTTTTCCCATATCTAGTAACCTACGCATTTTTTCCGAACAAACGAAACACCACTAAAATGGCCCACTTAATGGGGCAACGTTTGTATAATTTAACCAACCTCGTAGCTCTTACGGTTCTCGAGATCACAACGCATTCGTACCTTAAATGAGATACCTGTAAAATAGAATAGTTGTTTATTGTTTCCATGGTTATAGCATAGCTGGCTGATTTATGAAATTTAATTTTTTAAATTATATTTTAAGTATAAAATGAAATCAAATCGTACAGAAAATAAAATAGTCTTTAATATTTTTTATAATAACACAGAATGTCAAAAAATGATATATAACTGCCTATTCTCAAGAAAAACTGTTAAAAGTTACAAATGAGGATAGTTCCAGTTGACCAATTATAACCAAAATCTAATCACCTTTTCGTTTGGAAATAAACTCAAGGAATACGAAAAAATTATAATTTTTGGAATTATGGTGTTGGAGTTATGCGATCCGAGATGATGGTCACATACCCACACGCACACACACACACACACACACACACACACACACACACACATATATACATATACACATATAGACATAATCGTAAAAATACCTTTAGGTAAAAAAAGCAACCTGGAATACAAAAGAAAGATGTACTGTTCCATTAGGGTAACGCTCCTGATCATACGTCAGCAATTGCGGTTATAGATTCATTGGTCATTTATTTCCGAAACTCAAAATATATCTGAGAAGGCAACAATTTTTGTTCATTGAAGAATTTGAAACAGTCGTAAGGGAGTATTTTGCAGACGGGGGCGAAGTATTTTACATGACAGGGGTCATGGCAATGCTGCATTAATGGACCAAATGCACAGACTTAAAAGGACAGTACGTTGAAGAATAATGTAAAAAAATATATATTAATAAACTTCCGCTGTGTTTGGCCCTGGCCGAGAATTTTTTATTCATATCGTAAATGAACTTGTTTGATCCTTGTGGAAAACCCCTCGAATAGAAGAACTCCCCGTTTCATAACTGGTATGATTTTACAACGTGCAGATGACGAAAACTATTTTAATAATCTCTTTACGACAATTTCATAATCAGCAGTTTATCTCTAACGCCAACTTCATCTCCAACTAGTTTCCATTCCAACAAAACAAAAATAACTTCATTAGGGTAAAGAAATCTCCAATTAGTCCTAACCAATTTTCATTGTAATATTCCGCAATCTTGAAATTAATTACCGCAACTGGCGTTATCTGTCACAACGTAGCTACATTCCGTTGCCAGTCTGTCTAGGAGCAGCAGACGTCAAATTAGCAACGTAGTCGACGGAAGCGACTGCGACAATAGACCGAGACAGGAAACAGCACACCCAGCGACAAGTGTTTTAGCGCACCTATGTTATGCATGTAATTCTGCGCGCATAACAAACGAGAATCGCGAGATGAGGATCAGCCGATGTGCATATGTCAGCGTAAATACATCTTTAATCAACCCGGGTAACTTACAGATGGGATGTTTTAGGTTAGGGATATCAGTGATATAGCGGCAAATACGAATTATCAACAGTTTGATGTACATAATCTGTATATCACCGAAAAATGCACACCTATGGCACGTATTCTCACCTTTCGAAGTAGCGTTAGTTCCAAAGTAGTGCTATTTCGATTTTTTAAATTTTATTTTATTTTATAAATAGAGAAGAATAGTTTTTATAATTTTGTAAATGAAGCCTATAATATTTGAAATAAGTGCTATTTAGTTTACAGTTTAACTTTATTTCTCTAATTTCTAATATTAAAGTTGACATTTGGCAAGTTGAAGTAGCGATTTTTCGGAAGTAGCGCTATTTCAAGAGGTGAGAGTACGGGCCGGTAACTGTAAGATCTTAGCGTTTTTATTGAATTCGAAATTTATTTTTTTAATACAGAAAGTACATGAACTAATCAAGAATATATTCTCCTCCGTTGTTTACGAATGCCTCCCAACGACCCGGCAGTTTTTCAATTCGACGTATGAAGAAATGCTCTCCCTTCTAGCTGCATCCGATGCCTTAACTCCTCTGTTTATTTTGAAATAAAAGAAAATGTCGGAAATGTTCGTTTTCTTTCTACTTGACACTCCATTTTCTATTGACAATATTTTGCACATTTTTTGCCATATTAGATCCAGATTAACGCGTTACATAATAAAAAATATCTGACGTGACCAACACAAACACAATACCTGCCGTCATTTAATTTTTATTAATTTAAATACATACCTATGGTGTCTCGTTGCCGCGTGCTTGATTTTCGTTTTAAAACGTTACTATTATTTATTTGAAATAAAGTATATTAAGTTCCTTTCCATATAACTATTGATTGTTCTATTTACAATTTTCGTTTTAAAACGTTACTATTATTATTTGAAATGATTATTTTTTTGACAGTGACATTTATCTGTCAGTTACATATATTTGAGCTGAACTGTGTAACCATGGAGTTGTTTAAAGCATAAGCTCCGAGATAAAAATTTTACATTACTCTATAAATTTATCCATAAAATATATAGAAAAGTATTCATGCAAACCTGTTGAAAATGTAATAATTTTAAATTTTTATAATAATAAATTGCGAAAAAATAACATTTAACGGTATTTAAGAAGAAAAACTACTTTGAGCTTCAAGTAAAGTACCATTTTCTGTTATCCGATTGATATCAAAATCGAATGGCACCCAGAAGATCCACACTCACACACATACACACATTCATCCCCCCCATCAAACATACTAAATTGCACTTGACACTGACACCTGTTAATCAGAATTATATTAATATAGAAGCTGTTTCTATGGTTATAGCATAGCTCGTTTATTTATAATATATAATTTCCTTATAATTTTTTACTCTATATATGAATTATTAAATGCAATCAAATCTTATAGAGAGCATAAAATATTCTTTAATATTTATAATATCATTAATACTGCATTTTTTCAAGAAAAACTTTTATCACATACAAACGCACATACACATATACACACGCACATACACATATACACACATATACACACGTACACACATACATAGACATTATCGTAAAAATAGTATATTCGTATTCTAGGGACACTAAAACGTGCTTATTTATTAAAAGCTCACCATTGAATTTTTTGAGCAGACAATACTTTCCTTACCTAGTTGACGGAAGGTAAAAAATCGTATGATCTATAGTTTCCATGAAGAACTTACCTAAATCGGATGACAATTCTTTATATATATCCTACGTAGGTGTATTTGGGTTCTAAAATGCTGTTATCCTTCCTAAGCTTCTTATGAATGATAATATTTTGCTAGTTATCCTATCATACTACAACGGTCTTTACCGTTTTCTATTTTCTCGTATATTTAAGAGTATGGCGTAGTAAACCGAGGCACAGCAAATGAAATGTAACATTTTAATTACATTTTCGTGTATGAGAGAGTTGTAAAATATTTTAAATGGAGTATGAGCTAACAGGAGTCGCGTTTTATACGAAAGAATAAAGACAAAACAAAGGTTGCACTTAACAGGTCGTGATATTTCAGCCAAGCAAATAACATTCCGAGAGAAACCGAACAATATGGGGAGAAGAATTGGTGGGTTGAAATCGTTGGCGATCATCCCCTTTAAGTTAAGACAGTTTTACACGAACATAAATTTATTAGCAAGCAAGATTAACAATGCAATGGATGACAAATAATAATAAAAAATCTGATTGTATGATCATGATCATACAATCCGTGAATAAAATATGAAAAACAGATGTCTATTCATAAATATGTAAATTAGTATTTACTATTTTTAGTAGGTATATAATTATACATTTAATTTTAGAAAACTGCAATTATATATTTCTTAAATGTAAATACGTACGTGCATTTAATTTACATATAGAAGAAGATCCGTGTTGTAATAATTAATTTACGAATACAACACAACAAACTTTCATTAACTTGTGGTTTGGAAAAAAGATAAAATAGAAAAAAAAACGATAATCTTTCTGATTAAAGATTGTAATAGAGCAGTGTTATTTCGGTTCAAATACTAGTGGAAGGGGGCGAATTTTTTTTGAAGTCCTGGGGAAGGAGAACGGGGTTCGGGGCGAATAATTTTTGAAGCCCTAGGGGCCTCGTAAGCGCGAAGATAAAAAGTTTGGGAAGCACTTTATACCCTAACCTAAACATTCATTTCAGCCTTTAAACAATTACTTCAAAGAATAGAGCAACAGAAAAAATATGACGTAGCCAACACATTACCTTAACTGTATAACCATGGACTTGTGTTTATTTTTAAAGCATAGGCTCCAGGATTTATAAAATAAATAATTTTATAAATTTATCTCTAAAATATATATCAATGGATACCTGTAGAAAATGTAATAATCTTTCATTTTTATAAATTACGGAAAAATGATTTTAAAGTATTTTTTCCGGTTATCCAATTGCTACAACAATCTAATGGTTTTTTTTTCTGTAGAATAGGAAAACAAGATTATCTGAATAATACTACCAATACTTCGTTCAACGAGAGAACGTACCAGGTTCGCGCAGGAAACTATAAAATTTGGGCGGAAAATGTCATACCAGAGTTGTATTGTTATTATTTTTACATTTATGTAATTAAAGTATTGTAAATATAATAGAAATGAGGAATATAATAATAGTAAGAATGAAATAATAATACAAATTTGGTTCGTGATCGAATACGTTCTCTCGTTGAACGAGATATACTTGCGTTGTGTGTTATTAAAATTGGTTTCTAGGGCTCTTACTGCCCAGATGCATTAACAAAACAACAAGGTTCAAATTTTAGACAACCCTTAAATAAAATATTCAAAGCACCGGTAGTTGACGTAGCACTAATGGTTCATAATTTGGTTAATCCCAAAACCATCACATTGTACAAAGATAGAGTTTCACTGAACAAGGATTTTTTTTATATCCGTCTTTCTGAATTGTTGTGTAAATCCTTAAGAAGATAAGTTTATAAATATGTTGTAGTAAATCATTTATAGTATTTTTTTTCAAATTTTGGATAATCGATTTAATAGTATGTGACATTATAAGATTATATAAAATATTAGTATGATTTAAGTCATGTTACAGCCTTATGGGGGTCAAATTCTGAAACACATTTTTGATATTTTTTATTAGTTGACACCCACTGGCAATAAGGGCATTTTTAAATAGTATTTTATGTATCTAGAACAAAAAGTGAATCTTTAAGGTATGAGCAAGTTGTACTTGTGAGTAACTTAAAGACACTTTTCGTCTGAGATACATACATAATTTTATGTCATACAGGTTTCTAGTTATTAAATTAGTAAAAGAAATATGCATCAATTTGTACCAGCATGAATTTTGTAAAAGTAGGCTAAGTCGCAATTGTCCGAAAATCTTAGCAAAATTTTGACAGATTGACAGATTGAAATTGAATTTTTCTGGTTTCGTTAACATTATTATTTGCTATAATGGATGAAAAATACATTCCTCGCTATATTTTTTGAATGAAGCTGCTGAGGTGAAGAACAATTTAATGCCGCTTAAAGAAAGGATTCAGTATGAAGTTAAGATTTTAAAGTCCTAGAACTTTAAAATGGTATTTTAAAGTTCTAAGACTATAATGTTTCACTTTTTGTATTATAAATCGCTCAAAAAACGTTGCTTTAGAAAACAGTATGACATAAAAATTGATATAGTATTTCCATTATTTGATTTCCCATAAATGGGATTACATGTATATCTTACCCAAATTTCTGTATATTTTATTTAAGTTAGAAGAGAAAGCAAAGAAACAAACAATTACGAAGATGCAAAATACGAATTACTGAATTACTGCCACAACCGCACGCATACAGCTATGATAACCAAATGAAATGTGAATTAGAAAATTCTGTAGTTTGGCCTCTAATGTGTGTCATCTACTAGAAGTAAGTTATTTCGGAATACATTAGATATGCGACATCTTTTACTACTGGGGCCTTTATGTGTCAACTAATAAAAATTTGAAAACTGACAAAGTCAACTACTTACTAATGCATTTTATTTTCTCATTTTGATAATTTTTTTTTATACGATAATTAATTTTAATTGTTATGTTTTTAGGCATATTACTTCCTAAGACAACAATGAATACTAATAATTGCTTGTATTTTTGCTAAATATTAAACGATGTTTCTAAATTCAAAACAATATTACACATTTTCATTTCTTAAAGTGTCAACTACCGATGCTTTTATCTTTTTAATTCATTTAATATTTCAATGTAATTCTTGTCAATTTAAGAAACGCTTCAAAATTTAAATAGTAAGCGGCTGTAAAACATGCTTTTTTACCAAATGCTCCATATGCTGTTTTTAGCACGATTTTTATATCTCTGTTAGCAAGGATAGCGGCAGATAAAAATACCAAACTACAGGTGTACAATAGTATATTGAAAGACAAGTATTACAATGATCCTTATTGTAATACGCGTACAGAATTACAAATAGACATTGTAATACATGTTTTTATACTATTTTTCGTATTTCACATCAATTTACTTTTATCTACGATAGTGCGTAAAATTGATGCTTAGATGTTAATTTTAAGTTTGTAAAATGGTTGTTTAGGAACAAGGTTTCATTAGTCACGAATTGCCGAGAAACGAGTAACTAAAATTTTTAAACACGCTAAATTTGTATAACCAGGGTGAATATTTTGTTATCATGGCGAACTTCTCATTTAATATTGTAATCCTAAATAATAAATAATAGTATATTGTGTTATTAGGAGTAAAAGTGAGACTTTGTGTGTCGAGCGTGGAAGTTTAAACGACGAGCGAAGCGAGTCGGATAAATGCACGCGACACAATATATTTTTTCTTCAAATGTAGATATTTAAAGAAAAATATATACTACTGACGTTATATTTTACGTAAATTACGTTTGCGATTTCAATTGCCCTGTAGCTATGGATTGGATACTTATTTGTTCACTTTTTGTTATAAACATTGAAATGAAAATTTTCACGTTTTAGCGTTTAAATAAAATCTGTGCAATTTTATATCCTCCTTGTGTGCAACAATATGGCGGAATTTGAAGGATTATAATGTACGCCCCCTGAAGTTGTTCGATTCGATGGAAATCTAACAGTGTGGCTGAAAGATATGTCCAGGAATCTCTGCAAAACAATATAATCTTTTCTTATCACTTTAATTCTAAGTATTCTTATGCTCATTACCGTCCCTGTCATTGTAATCTGTAAGTCTGCTATTCTTTAATAATGTTATTTCCTCAAAAGTAAACTCTGTTTATATTTCAATTCACAGGTTATATTTTTAAATTTGACAGCTATTGATCGTATTTAGTAACTTTATTCTTAGGTCACCTAGCGTGTTATAGTGACATTTAGGGCGATATTACAGGTTTCTTTTATTAAACTTATTTCTTATTCGTTAATCTGCATAGATTCTATGGATATTTATTTATTTTATTTCTACGCCGGCGGCGTAGAAATTGGCTATTTCTACTCCGGCGGGGTAGAAATTAAACTTCTACCTTGTGAATCAAGTCACAAAAGATGCTACTTTTATGACGTTTGAAGAAAAAAGTTTTTTTTTTTATATTTATTAGGTTTTTTCATTATATCGTAGATAAAATATTATACGATACACATACGTAAAGCAAAATTTTATGAAAGAAATATTAAACTATGACCATTTTCAGTTTCAATAAACATTTTATATATAATTTATTTGGACATTTGGCAACTGTTACTTACAAGGTAGGTTAGAGTTCAAATTTATATTTACGTTGTTATGAATCTACAAATAAATACTTTGAATTTTAATTTAAAAAGTGCTTTACTGTTTTATGTAAATATTTTACTACAAATATTTTCTTGTAATAATGTGGAATTTTGAAACACGGTGTTCCATAATCATTAGACGAAATTTAGGATAGATTTTCCTTAAGTTAAATTTGATCGAGCATGCAAGTTTGCAATGCTGCCAGTACACTAACACCAACATCCCCAAGTAAGTTCCTTGCACCTATTGCACCGACTTCAAGCAACCAAGCTTCTATCGCAAGTAATTGAAGCGTTCATAATTCACCGTTCGGTCGGTGTTTGCGACACTAGCGCCACTCCTGCGCCACGGGATTCATAATTAACATCTCCGACGCAATTTCACGTCATTACCGGTAAAACATGCTATGTGTATCACAAATATTTATTGGTCATTACGGGGATTCCGAAAGGGAACCATCTGCTTGCCAGATAGTCGAAATATCGAACCTGTTGGAGGAAGCAGGCGGAAATAAATGTTCTGGATTTGTTATTACGCGGTAAGAGGCTTATGTTGATGGTTTTTTAAAAGCACCAGGTTTTATTTGCCAAGCACGAATAACAACCTATTTACACGAGAAATTATATCGTATTATTCTCTGGGACATCTACCTACTGCAAAATGATTATATGCGTAAAAAAATTAGGTAGGTAATCCTATTTACCTAAATTGTTTTTTTCTACATGGAAAATAAAAATTATTGAAATTCTGTGTTAGAAAAGCAATTGAAATCAAGAAACCTGTTGTACGTTCACAATTTTCTGTCAAAGCCATTTGTGTTTAAAAAAAACCTTTCGATTCGTGTTATCATAATTTTGTAAACATGTTATCTTGACTACATATTTATTTATAGTATTGTTGTTATTTCGCTATCGAAACATCGTTATAATTATACAGCATGTCCATATTTGGAAGGCCACCATTGGGATCTCGCAAGTCGCAAACTGTAAGAGATACGACCTCGGTTACATGGGACATGTGGTGCGCCTTTTGGGGGCGGAAGCATCTTAGATGTGCTTTTTTTGGTGGAAAACTGAATTTGGTAATTTTTTTTTATCTTGAAATTACTTCTAAACTATCACTAATCAAATCACTTACCGATCAGGAGGCGGAGGCGGTAAGTAAATAACAACAACGATCAAAGCTTACTTTAAAAATGACAACAATTTTTTTTAATATCTAAAAATTATTTTCAAATCTTATTTTTTTAATTTTATGACGCACGATCGACGCGTTTGCGCAAAAAAACGTAATAAGCAATGCGATCAGTACGTTCTCTTTTACCGGTATCGCATGTATTGGAGTTCAAGACCGGTAGGAAGCACTTACTTCACAAATCTAAGATTTTAAAACAAATTTAAAATACTATACACGAATAGAAAGAGAGACAAGTAATTATTTCTTAAAGTAAAAATCAAATATGGGTTCCATACAAATAAAATGTAGATAAGTTTGTGTTATTTCTCGAAAATTTACCGATAAAAAAACTATTTCGTACGCCACTGGGTAGACAATAAAAATATCTAACTTTTCTATTTGAATTTTTTTTCTCGACTACTGATAGTATAGAAGTAATCGACCAAATTCGATTTTTCGCCATTATCTAGTAAGCATATGTACGATAGGCCCGCAAAAGCGCACACATGTACCATTTAACCGATTCGTATCTCGTATAGTTGGCGAGATACCAATGATGGCCGTCGAAATCCTGACACTTTGTATATTCAACTGTTTTTATTATTACATTTAGAACCGTGAACGATTCAATTAATTAAATACGAAGAAATATTTCGTGAAAAATTCATGGACTTCATTAGTTTTTTTCAGTGTATTTTCACTCAATTGTTACATAAATATTTAAATGTTTAAATTTCATTGTACTATATTTTTTTTCCTTTTCAATTTACTTGATCTTCTTTGTAGTAGGTATAAAAAATAAAAGAACAAATAAAAAGAAACAGAGAAGAATAAGATGATATTGTTCAGATGTTACACAATAGTTTTCCATTTCCACATAGTTCTTGAAGGAATGCTCTCTGCAGCTATATATTGAAATATTTACGAAGTACCAAACAATATCGAAATGCAGTGAAATTTTGATGATGTCTAGCAGAAAAATAACATGTCATCTTTGACGGAAACTAATCATAATTTTCCGGTCTCACCATCTTTTCAATAACCAATCTTCAAGCACAAAGATGGCACGCTACATAAAATTCTCCGACGAGAGAGTAGTCCACCTCTACATCGTTCCACAGCACACCGCGTTCTTTGAGGTTAACGCAGTGGATCAAAGGACTAAATTGGGGTCCGTGAAGTTGGCACGTCATTGGAAGCACAAATATTCTTTTTTATATTAGTAATTAGTGCTTCGTTAGTGCTCTTTTGTGCTTCAAAAAAATTTAAAATTAATTGAACGGTTCACGAAATAATTAACATTATATGATGACGTGCCAACTTCACACTTAGCACGTCATTAATAAAATTTCAAATTACTTATTACAACTTTTGTTAGTGCTTCGTTAGTGCTCTTTTATGCTTCAAAAATTTTTGAAATTAATTGAACGGTTCACGAAATAATTAACATTATATGATGACGTGCCAAGTTCACACTTAGCACGTCATTAATAAAATTTCAAATAACTTATAACATCTTTTGTTAGTGCTTCGTTAGTGCTCTTTTGTGCTTCAAAATTTTTTGAAATTAATTGAACGGTTTACGAAATAATTAACATTATATGATGACGTGCCAAGTTCACACTTAGCACGTCATTAATAAAATTTCAAATTACTTATTACATCTGTTGTTAGTGCTCCGTTAGTGCTCTTTTGTGCTTTAAATTTTTTTGAAATTCATAAAGCGGTTTATGAAATAATTAAGATTATTTGATGACGTGCCAAATTCATGGCATTAATAAAATATTATACTGTTTAACACATATTTTATTAGGGCTATGTTAGTGCTCTTTTGTTCTTTATAATTTTTTTAATTTCATAGAACAGTTCATTAAATATATATTTTTTTAATGGAAACAATATTTAACTTTTTACCTAAAAAAATCCACATACTTGTATTTTCCTGTTTTAAATTATATAAAGGCTGTTTAGTTACGAATTTGTTTTATTATATTAATACTAATTTAAAGATAAACTTAATTTCATGTTAACTATCAAAAAAAGAATTTCATTATTTACAAAAAAAACACATTCTAAATTATTTTAAAAAAATCCGAATATTCTTAAAAAAAATCTTTGTATTTGGCCTTTATGTTCTTAAATTTTTATACAGGGTGAGTCGGGGTGACGCCCCCCCACCTTTCTTTAACTTGTTTATTTTGAGTAATAGAAAAAAATACTCATACAGAAGTTTTATAATTTTAAATATACAATTTTATGGCAGATGTAGATATTATTTACAAAGTCAGGTTTACAAAATACGATTATCGACTTTTATTTACTAAATAGCAACCTATAATTATTTTACTAAAATATAAACCGCCATATCTTTCTCTTTTCAATAATGTATTAATTTTAATGAATATATTTGAAAAAATTCGAGAAAAATAAAATAATTGAGATATATAGGAAATAATTTTTATTCTAATATTATAGGTGGCTATGTGAAAATAAACAAAATATAACAATGCTAATACCAACAAAGTATACATTTGTTTGTTACTTATTTATTATTACTTACTTATTTATCTATTTATTTATTATTTATTTTCACATAGCCACCTACAATATTTGAATAAAAATTATTTCTCATATAACTCATTTATCTTATTTTACTCGAAATTTTTCAAATATATTAATAAAAACTATTCGGTCGTTAAAAAGACAAAAATTTAGTGGTTTATATTTTAGTAAAATAATTATAGGTTGCTATTTAAAAAATAAAAGTTGATAGTTGTATCTTGTAAACCTGACTTTATAAAAAATATCTATATTTTGCCGTCAAATATTATCTATAATTCAAATAATAAAACTTTTACATGAGCCATTTCTTTCTATTACTTATAATTAAAAAGTTAAAGGGGAGGCGTCGTCTCAGACTCATCCTGTATACATTTAAGAGAGCAACTGATTAAATTTTAGCTATGATCAACCGAAATTGGTACACTGGTTTGCAAAAAAATCGCGTACACCTATTTTTTGTTGTATTGAGTCGATCTTGATTTTTAACTTGTCAATGTCATTAGTGTCAATTAGAATGTTAAAATTAACCGAAATTCAAATACATACTTGGTTGTTCTTTAATTTTTCTTGAAAAAAATTAAATTTCAGAGTAGGTAAACAACAAATTTTTTTGTATGTCACTGCATACGGCTGAAATATATAACTTTTTTTTAAACTGGGTAGAGATACCGATGTTTTTACCTCCTGCCAATAGTAGAGATATAGGATCAAGTTAAAATTCACCGGTTTAGATTTTCAAGAATAAACAAGTTTCAAGGCCTGTGTAATCCGATTTTAACATTTTTACGATAATGTCTTTGTGTGTGTATTAATGGAATATACACTAGTTCATATATTATTTAAGAGAAATGGCTTCACCTGCGTATACCGTGTGTCTGTCTTAAAGGTGTACATAGGAAATTAACATGGGAAACCAGTTTTTTGCAATTCCCTGCTTGCCTAATTATTTAAACAAAAACGCGTCAAATAAAGGTTTTGGGGTATAAAATTCTGCATCTAAATCAAAAACAGAATTACTTTTACATGCTTTGTAGCGGCAGAAATTAAATATGAAAATTTCGAAAATTACGTTGAAAATAATATCGATAGCCATGGAATTGTACAAAAAATAAATAAATTCTTGACATTTTATCTGTCACAACGTATGTTCTGACAATATGATTTTGTCTCTGGTTTTATTGTTTGAAATTATTAAAAAATGAATATTTATACTAATAAAAAGTTTTTATTGATAAGTGTAGACCACTTCTGTAGTACTAGATATATTGGAAATGAGTTGGGAGTACATCACAGCATCATACAAAATATTTAAAAAAAAAACGTATTATTCTTATAAAATGCAGTGTCACAAAGAACTTGTCCCATATGATGAAGAAAGTAGAAGAGTGTTTTGCGTAGATATGCAGAACCCGGCTAATAATGATCAAAATTTGTTCCATTTCTTTCACGGACGAATGCACTTTCACTTTGAACAATGAACCAAATATCCAAAATACCCGTTGTTGTGCTATAGAAAATCCTAAAATTAATATTTGAACAAGGACACAATATCCTCGAAAAGTTAATATTTGGGCCGGAATTTTAGGTCACCACATAATTGGCCCTATTGAAATACGTGGCAATCTAAATACCGAAAATTATTTGGAGATGCTACAAAATGAAATTGGTCCTTCAATAGACGATGTTGTGCGCCCAGATCGAGAGGTCTGGTTCCAACAGGATGGATGTTCTGCACACTAGGAACTTTAGAGAATATTTGGATCTGGTATTTCCTGGGCGCTGGATTGGACGATGGGGTATTATTGACTGGCCTGCTAGATCTTCCAGATCTTGCTCCATGTGACTTTTTTTATGGGGTTACATAAAAAATCAAACTTATAAAAAAGGCACGAAAACATAAATGATCTAAGAGATTCCATATTTAATGAATGTCATCGTATAATGGTTCTGCATTTGAATATTTATTGTAACTATTATCTTTATAATTACTTGTTATCCGTTTACTAATTACTACAAAACTTTTCTTGCTTGAGCATATTTTGTTACGCAATATTGAATTTTTAATAAATTCATATATTAAACAAAACTGTATTTTTTAAATTTATTTATTAATCTAATATTTCTATTGTTGTTATAATTAACGATATTTGTCCAAATAGAAAAACGTCAAGCATTTATTTATTTTTTGTTCAATTCCATGGATGTCGATATTTTCAAAGTAATTTTCGACATTTTCATGTTTAATTTCTGCCGTTACAAAGCATGTAAAAGTAATTCTGTTTATTGATTTAGATGCAGAATTTTATGCCCTAAAACTGACGCGTTTTTGCTTAAAATATTTAGGGAAGCAGGGAATTGCAAAAAAAAAAATGATTTCCATGTTAATCTGCTACGTACACCTTTAAGATAGATACACGGTATATGAAGTGAAAATTAAAATAAATTGTTCCTTTACTAGAACTATCAACATTTTAAAAAATTCAACATTAGAGGAACATGGTTCTAAAATAAACCTGCGTTTTCAAAAAGTATTTTTGAGATCTATTAGTATTTGACTATATGATTTTATGACGAAAACAGCATTTCTCGTTTTCCCTATAAAATCAAAGTCATATACTAATAGATTTCTATAATACTGTTTTTAAAATGCAGGTTCATATTAGAAGTATGTTCGTCTAATGTTGAATTATTTAAAATGTTAACTATTCTAGTACATGAACAATTTATTTGAATTTTCGCTTCATATATAGTAGGCAGGGGTAGCCATTCCGCTTAACCATTTACTAATTTTTTGTATTCAAGTTTCCGTCATACCAGCGAGAAAGTGATTAGATTCTGTTTATAAGGTGTATTATCACAAATGAATTTTATGAAAAATAACATACAAACATCTTGATTAATGAAAAGATAATACTTGAAGTTATTTAAAAAAAATAGATTCCGTATAACATAATGTGGCACAAGGTCAGCCCATAACGCATGCATGACCTTCGTCAGAAAATAGTGGTTTAATATTTTTCATTAATTTTCATAAAATGCTATATTTTTTTTATTCATATACTCCATTTTCCAACCGGCAGTAGTCCTTCAAATATAAATCAAAACTTTTCAAATTTTGTAATAAAAGCTTTTATATCGATGATAACAAATATTTAATTTTAGCTGCTAGTTGTGAATTAGTGAACTGGTATTTGAAGCTCCTAATAGATTTTAATGAAAATACATTAAAATAAAATCCAAAACTTTCCAAATTACATGTTAATAACTTTTATACATATATATATTATATATATATATATATATATATATATATATATATATATATATATATATATATATATATATATATATATATATATACAGTACCGGCCAAAAATATATCACCTTTATGTTTTTTCAGTATAACTTTTATAAAAATAAATCAAATGCGCTCAAAATTTAACAGTATATATTTGATGTAGATTAGATCTTGTACATGATGTGTGATGAGTTTTTAAAAGAAATATCATGTGTTTCTAGCTATTTTTTGAATTTATTTATTTTTTCTCGCTTAATCTGCCGTTGTATCTGTAGTTGAAACCGCAAAATTTTGCGTTATTTATCATTTTGTAATATGGCGAAGACAAAAGGTGCTCTAAATTTAGACGAACGACAACAAAAAGTTATTATATAGGGCCGGAAACAAGGGCGGACGCATTAAGGAGCTCGCGCAACAGTTTCACATCGCCAGATCATCGGTGAATAAAATTCTTAAACATTGGAACCTCCAAGGAGGCTATGTTGAGAAGAAGAAAAGCGGCCGACCACGTTGCACTACTTCCCTTGTCGATCGCAACATCCTCCACGTATCCCACAGCGATCCACGACTTACAGCGCCCGACATTGCGAAGGAAATAGCGACTCCTGGTCAGTCTAATCCATGCATACGGACCATACGTCGTCGCCTACAAGCCGCAGGACTGAATGGACGGCAACCTGTGAAGAAGCCATTCATTTCTGCCAAAAATCGGAAGGCGCGAGTGGAGTGGGCTAAAGAGCATAAAAACTAGACACCTCAGCAATGGCCTAATGTCATCTGGAGCGATGAAAGTAAGTTTATGTTGTTGAAAGTGGTGGCATAAAATGGATTCGTCGCCCTAAAGGCAAACGTTTCAATCCAAAATATCAACTGCCGACTATGAAGCATTGTGGCGGTTCAGTCTTGGTGTGGGGTACTTTCTCAGCAAAAGGAATGGGTCCTCTTCACAGAAATCATGGTATCATGGATCGAAAAATGTACATAGACATCCTCAAAAATGTAATGCTTCCATATGGAAAGCGTCTTCATGGTCTTGGCTTCATCTACCAGCAGAATAATGATCCGAAGCATCGCGCGCGTGATTTGCAAGAATGGTTCCGACGCCATCGTCTGACTCTTATGAAATGGCCAAGTCAGTCGCCTGACTTAAATATTATTGAACCGTTGTGGGATGAGCTGGAAAGACATTTGGCCGGCAAACGAGCGGCAAGCGCAGCCAAGAAGTTCGCCCAACTTGAGGAGGAGTGGACGAAGATCCCTCAGCAGCAATCGACGCACTCATCGCGTCTATACCAAGACTCATATCCAAGCTGCGATCGACGTAAAAGGATTTGCAACAAAATATTAATTTTATTTAGTGTTAATTATTTACTAACTTTTATTAAATATTTCTTATTTTCAGATATTTGAATAAAATTATTTTTTCCGCGTTATTGTTACTATTATTTAGTGAAATTTTTTTTATTAAGTAAATTATACCTAATATCAAAATATATTATGAATTTATAGACATCAATTCTCTATAAGTCAAGTTATGTTGAAAAAACTTAAAGGTGATATACATTTGGCCGGTACTGTATATATATATATATATATATATATATATATATATATATATATATATATATATATATATATATATATATATATATATATATATATAGAGCAAAAGTACAAGAATGAAAAGTTGTTTAGAAGTCCTCATTTAATTTAATAGAATATCTCTAGCACTAGATATTTAGAAAAGAAGATATGACATTTTCGTCAAAAATCAGATAGCCATGGAAATAAAAAACAAATAAAACAAAATCTCATACTGACAGCAGTTCAGTGTTATTGATGTTAATTGTTGCAATCATTGTGTCTACACTGTTGTAATCAATAAATTCCATCACTGTTCGTCTGTGCATAATAAAATGGATTTGTTCAGTACCAAAGAAAAAAATTCGATTGTCAAATTACATTGCAGAGGAAATAGTTATGAAGAAATTCGTGCAATATTTCGTGTAATTGAGAGATTTAATAAAACAGAAAGTGTTTTAAAACCATGCAACTGTCAAAGGTCAATTGCAGATGAAGATGAAGAAAGACAAGCAAATCAAATTAATGTATTTGCAGCCATTAAAAATAATAAAAATTTAAGTTTGTGGCAAATAGAAAAAGACACTTCAATTCTATTTAGTACTGTAAGAAATTATTTAAAAGAAGAAAAATATAAATCTTTTAAATATGGCAAGCACCAGGAATTGAATGAAGAAGATAAGTTTCTGAGAGCAACATTTTGTGAATTAATGCTGGATAAAGCAAATGCAGATTTACATTTTATTGAAAATATTTGTTTTTTCGACGAAAGCACATTTACACTCAATAATGAGCCAAATATTCAAAATTTTAGATATTGGCGTAAAAATAATGAACATCTGTATGTTACGACTCATACACAATATCCCCGAAAAGTCAACGTTTGGACTGGAATTTTAAAAAACCATATTATTGGGCCATATTTAATTAACGGCACTTTAACTGGTCAGTCCTATTATGATCTGCTGATAAATGATATTGGACCGGTAATTGAAGAACTGGCCAATGATCGTGAAGTATGGTTGCAACAAGACGGCTGTCCAGCTCATAATACAAAAATTGTAAAAGAATATCTTAATGATGTATTTCCCGATACATGGATTGGTAGAAACGGACCAATTCACTGGCCCGCACGGTCTCCGGATCTAGCGCCAAATGATTTTTTTCTATAGGGACATCTAAAATCAAAAATTTACACTGATTACAAATATCTAGATTTAGAATCACTAAAAAACAGAATATCCCTGGAATGTACTAAAATATCGTGCTACCAACTAGCGAATGAGGAGTTCTTTTTATGATAGTTTAGGTTATTGTTTGGCGCAGAATAAAGAGCATTTAATTTAAATAAAAGTTCTCTGGTTTGCTGCTACTCTTTTCTTCCGATTTGTATGATTTATTTTATTATTAAATATTTGATAATTTCCCATTTTTAATATTCACCGAAATCTCAGTTGAGTTCAGTGTTATTGATGTTAATTGTTGTAATCATTGTGTCTATTATTATAATTCAGCATTAAATATTAAAGTATTATGATTTTAATTAATATTTTGTTTTATTTGTTTTTTATTTCCATGGCTATCTGAATTTTGATGAAAATGTCATATTTTATTTTCTAAATATCTAGTGCTACAGATATTCTATTGCATTACATGAGGAATTTTTAAAGTAAAAATTAATTCTAAACAACTTTTAATTCTTGTACTTTTGCTTTAAAATGTACAGGAGAGCCAATTTCCGCACATTTTTAAAATCCCATGTCAAAGTCCTATGTTCCACGTTTCGTTGCACACACTGTATATATATATATATATATATATATATATATATATATATATATATATATATATATATATATATATATATACAGCGTGTTTACGGTCTTTTTGTTTTATTTTTAATGGGTGATACTACAGGTCAAAGAAGGCGAAAAACATTAAAACACCTTGGTAAAATATTTATAATAAAAGAGAATTGAATATTTTAGTTTTAATTGTGTAAAAGGTGAACAATATACCAACGGTGTTCTAATACGGAATTAGTTGACATGATGCTCATTTATGGGGAAGTGCATCAAAATTCAGTTGCAGCAAGTCGTCCTTACAGAGAGCGATTTCCAAATAGGCAATGTCCTGTCATCATCAGTACACTAATTTAGTAATACGTGCTCGAGATAATGGTGATCTGCGAAATAATCAAGGGCGTGATGGAGGTCCTGGTCGGTTCCGACGAATTTTAGATGCGGATGTACAAATTTTAAACCTCGTTGACGAAAATCCTTCAACCAGTAAATTGCTCGGCGAACACTACGCGAGTATCAACTACATCCGTTTCATGTACAGCGAGTACAAGCTTTACAACCTCAAGATCACCCTCAGCGCGTACGGTTCTGTAGATGGTTTTTGCGCAAAAATGACGAAGTCCCTAATTTTTCGTTGAGTGTGTTGGCGACTGACGAAGCTACGTTTACTCGTAACGGCATAAACAATTGCCACAATACGCATATCTGGAGTTTCGAAAATCCGCATGTTGTTCGTCGTGGTCATTTTCAATACATATTTTCTGTGAACGTGTGGGCCGGATTAGTGAATTCACAGTTGATTGGCCACTTTGTGTTGCCAGAACGACTAAATGCTGATAATTATTTATTTTTCTCGCAAAATAATTTGCCAGAACTTTTAGACGATGTTCCCTTAAATGTGCGTCAAGAAATGTGTTTTCTCCACGAAGGTGCACCGGCAGTCGTCTCGTACGTCATCACTTAAACCATGCATTTGGAAATAAGTGGATTGGTCGGGGCGGTCCTGTTTCTTGGCCGCCGCGGTCACTTGACTTAACACCATTGGACTTTAATTGTAGGGGCATATGAAAAACATAGTATACACCACCGAAATTATCGACCCTGAAGACCTCCGTAATCGGGTGGAAGCAGCAGCGGCGGAAATTCGACAAGGCATGGGCCTTGCAACGTACGTTAATTTATGGATACGCCGAGCAAGACCTTTGCATACAGCAGCAGGGTGATAACTTTGAACATCTGTTATAAAAGCGCTTATCGTTATGTTTTAATTCCATAAAAATAAAAACTAAAAAAATTCATCTTTTATTATAAATATTTTACTAAGGTGTTTTAATTTTTTCGCCTTCTTTTGACCTGTAGTATCACCCATTAAAAAAAAAAGACCGTAAACACTATATATATATATATATATATTGTATATATATATATATATATATATATATATATATATATATATATATATATATATATATATATATATACAGACTGTTTCAGGACTAGTTTAACAAACTTTAACAGCTTATTCCTGAGGTCATTTTGAGTTGCCAGAATACAAGAGGTTGAAGTTCTATAAATAACACGAAATTTTCTAATTTTTGTTATCAATGTACTTTCGGAAAACAAGAGTTATTGAAAAGTCATACCTTATTTGTATTAATTAATTTTATTTATTAATATTAACGAATACGATTTGGACAACAAAACATACGATTCAAAATTTATATCAAATACATTAAATTATGTACATTTATTAATATTACAATGAATTTTACACTCTAAAGCGTTCTATTTACAGCAGAAATATTTCAAACTTTTAACACATTTTTGGTATCACTGGTTTACACTGAAATCATTTTTTACTATTTTTAGTTACCTACTTTTGAATTAAAACTACAGTTTAATGTCAAAATTTTACTTTAAACAACTTGTAATGAAAATTGTAAAAAATTCCGACGTTGTTGGACATTTCACCAAGATGTACTTTCTATTTAAAATTTCCTCAACTCAATAATAACTCTTGTATTCCGAAAGTACCTTGATTACAAAAATTAGAAATTTTTGTGTTATTTATAGAACTTCAACCTCTTGTATTTTGGTAACTAGAAGGAATAGGACCTATGTTATGACATTTTTGGCTCAAAATGACCTCAGGAATAAGCTGTTAAAGTTTGTTACACTAGTCCTGAAACATCCTATATATATATATATATATATATATATATATATATATATATATATATATATATATATATATATATATATATATTGAGCGTTGAGGACGAGCTTCAGGTATTTTGCACCTGCAGGAGAAACTCCATCTCGGCCGTATAAATCAATAAGCGTATCTGCAATAATAAGCCAGATAAATGGGTGTAACCACTTTTTCAAACACACTATATATATATATATATATATATATATATATATATATATATATATATATATATATATATATATATATAGTGTGTTTGAAAAAGTGGTTACACCCATTTATCTGACTTATTATTGCAGATACGCTTATTGATTATAGGACATAATTTATTCAATACAATATCTGCGATTATTTTATATGAAAAGTGTAATTCTGGAACTTCCGGTATAATCGGAAGTGATATCAATTTTTTAAATTTAAATACAACCTGTACTAGTTTTTTATAAATTTAGAATGTATTTTTTATTCTCTTGACGACCATACCAAATTTCTTAGTATTTACCATATTCATTTGTTAAAAATACTTATCATTAATGGATGTAATTTAATAACACACACACACGGACAGACATCGTAAAAATGTTATTATCGGATTATAGGGATCTTAAAACGTGCTTATTTACTAAAATCTGGATATGCGATTTTTAGAATGATTCCAATACCTCTCTTAACATTTATTTCAATCTATTTCTTGCATATATTAATAATATTGTTCAATATTTTGGGCTTTGCTACATAAGCACATTTTTAGTCATTCTTGTAATACTTTGTATTGTAAGTAAAAATATATTTATCCACAAGTATTATTTACTTGGTACAAGTATTAAACCAGCAATGCCAAATTTCTTGTTTTTCAGTGTAATCCAAGAACGGAAATTAGGCAATGCAATAATATAATAGATTCTACAGACGGAAAAGACGCTTTTACCGTCATTTTAGGTAAGGAAGATATTATCTTGGGTCAAAAAAATCGATGATGAGTTTTTAGAGAATAAGCACGTTTTAGGGTCTCTAGAATACGATTTTACCATTTTTACGATGATGTATGTGTGTGTATGTGTGTGTATGTGTATGTGTGTATGTGTATGTGTGTGTGTGTGTTTCTGTATGTGTGACGATTTTTTCATAGACAATAACTTCAACACTACAATTCTAAAAATTATAATTCTTTCGTATTCCTTTTCTTATTGGATTTTGGTTACAATTATTGGTCAACCTGAAGTACCCTCATTTGAAGATTTTAATAGTTTTGTTTTTTGGAAAAACACTTAAAATCGTTTTCTGACATTTAATGTTATTATAATATTGAAGAATATTCTAGAATCTACGAATTTTGTGCATTTTATACTTCATATAGTGAAAATGATTAGGCAGAAGACACACGTCATCAACCTGAGAAAAACCTTATAAAATGAAATATAACTTGTAGAAATTATTAGTTGTTATTATTTTTTTAACAAAGAAGAAAGAATATACTAGTATTAAAGAAACGTATATACGAGTATTAATGACTTTATCTCTAAGTCAATCCTTTTTCCTTTTACGGAATATAAAATTGTTTGACAAAACATGGTCATTCTCAATAGAGTCAACGTATGGTACGAAAATAAAAAATAATTTTATATTCCGTAAATGGAATAACGATTGACTTAGAAATAATTGTAAATATCATTAATATATACATTACTTAATACTAGAACTTTTTCTTCTTCTTATTTTAAAAATAAATAACACCTAATAATTTT
The DNA here is from genome assembly GCA_951394225.1 of Harpalus rufipes. Lineage (NCBI taxonomy): Eukaryota > Metazoa > Arthropoda > Insecta > Coleoptera > Carabidae > Harpalus > Harpalus rufipes. Next base: position 22,946,006 of record OX596283.1, read on the forward strand.
TATTTTTTTAAAGTTATATTTCATTTTATAAGGTTTTTTTCAGGTTGATGACGTGCGTCTTCTGCGTTATAATTTTCACTATATTCAATGGATATAGAGTTAATGAAATTAAATTTCATAAATCAACCAGTCATGCTATAACCATGGAAACAACTACTATATTAAGAAAATTCTAATTGACAGATGTTAGTGTCAATGAAAAGAAAATGAATGTGACAGAGAGATGAGTATGTTGAGATTGATGTTGGGGAAGGCACCGAAAGATAAGATAAAGAATGAGAGGATAAGAGAAATGGTTCGAGTGATAGAAGTTTCTAGAAAGATACAGGAGAGGCGATTATATTGGTTTGAACATGTCATGAGAAGAGATGAATAATATATTGGAAGAAGAATGAACAGCTTAGTAGTAAAAGGTAGAAGAAACAGAGGAAGAATAAAGAGAAGATGGAAGGACTGTATTGCGGAAGACTTGAGAGAAAAGGAATTGAATGAGTACGATAAGCAAAATAGAGAAATGAGTTGATGAAGAAAATCAAGAATAACGATCCCTGACGAATGCGAGAAACTAAAGAAGAAGAAGAAGATGTCAGGGCCAAATGCAATTTACATAGTTCGTTTATGAAATAATTTTACTGGAAATAGAATCTTTTGCAAGAAAATATATGTATGGAATTTGTACATAATACAAAGAATTAACGGAAAGTAATATGCTGGCCACATCAGATCTTTTTATTCAAATATCACTGCGATTTTGACTATGGTCTCTGTACCTTCCTTATTTTATTAATGACGTACTAAGTGTGAACTTAGCACGTCATCATATAATGTTAATTATTTCGTGAACCGTTCAATTAATTTCAAAAAATTTTGAAGCACAAAAGAGCACTAACGAAGCACTAACAAAAGATGTAATAAGTAATTTGAAATTTTATTAATGACGTGCTATGTGTGTAGTTGGCACGTCATCATATAATGTTAATTATTTCGTGAACCGTTCAATTAATTTCAAAAATTTTTGAAGCACAAAAGAGCACTAACGAAGCTATAACAAAAGATGTAATAAGTAATTTGAAATTTTATTAATGACGTGCTATGTGTGAAGTTGGCACGTCATCATATAATGTTATAATTATTTCGTGAACCGTTCAATTAATTTCAAAAATTTTTGAAGCACAAAAGAGCACTAACGAAGCACTAACAAAAGATGTAATAAGTAATTTGAAATTTTATTAATGACGTGCTATGTGTGAAGTTGGCACGTCATCATATAATGTTAATTATTTCGTGAACCGTTCAATTAATTTCAAAAATTTTTGAAGCACAAAAGAGCACTAACGAAGCACTAACAAACGAAGTAATAAGCAATTTGAAATTTTATTAATGACGTGCTAAGTGTGAACTTGGCACGTCATCATATAATGTTAATTATTTCGGAAACCGTTCAATTAATTTTAAATTTTTTTGAAGCACAAAAGAGCACTAACGAAGCACTAATTACTAATATAAAATAGAATATTTGTGCTTCCAATGACGTGCCAACTTCACGGACCCACTAAATTGTAGTCATGGCTGCACCGACCAATACCACCCAATCCAACGCCAATCAAACGAAACGGAGGAAGAGTTGTTGCGGTACGGGATAATCCAGGAATTGATAAAGGATAATTCCGAGAATAGTTGTGTATCGGGAACACATTGGCCGAATAATCTCGTAGATTTGCTCCTGCCGTGTCGCTACTCGCTATATTATAAATGTTAAGCTTCAAAGAGTCGCTTCAAAGCGCAGATTCGAGAATAATCTCCCCGTCATAAACTTTCGAGGGGATATAAAGTTTATCGCTACAGCGATGTTCTTCTCCCTCACTAGTGGCCAGAAAATTTAACCAAAAGAGAGGCAACAAAATTATAGAAACAGAAAAATTAAAAATCTGATGTGACCAACACAGTACCTCCCGCCATTTACCTAGGTATATAATTTTTATATTACTTTATAAATTTATCCATACAATATATAGAAAAAGAATTAAAGCAAACTTGTAGAAAATGGAATAATCTTTCATTTTTATAATAACAAATTGAGAAAAAATTACATTTAAAGGTATTTTTTGAAGAAAAACTATCTTGAGCTTCAAGTAAACTGCCATTTCCGGTTATCCGATTGCCACCAAAATCTGATCAGTTCTTTCCATATAAGAATAAAGTAGAAATACATGATTTAAAAACTTTCTGAATAATAGTATTTGAGTTAGAGCGTAAAGATGATCCACACACACACACACACGCACGCACGCACGCACGCACTCACGCGGACGCGCACGCGCACGCACACACACACACACACACACACACACACACACACACACACACACACGGACATCATCGTGAAAATGTTAAAAATGGATTCTAGAGACCTTAAAACGTGGTCATTTACCAAAACCTCGATATGCGATTTTTAGCACGATCCCTATACCTCCCTTACCAAGGGTAGCGGGAGATAAAAAGTATTTCAAAAACACCTCGGCTTACGTATTTTAACTATTCACTAACACGTTACTGGGTGATTTTCATACTGTTTTAGATAATAAAATTCTGAATTTTTTAGTACGATATTGTTTCAATTTGTGGCTGTAACTTAATAATCATGGTAAAAACAGATTATGCGATATTTCAAGTAATGAGCGTCGATTAATTGTCAAATATATAATTTTTAACATGTTATTTGGATTGTCACGTTCATTAAACACTAAATCAATTTTTATCACGTCTTCAAATTAACACTTTTTTGTGTTTTACTGTGATCTGATTATATACCATATTATACTAAGTCGACGCTATATTAAGTAAGACCTGAACGTATAATAATTTCCAACAGGGACCAGGAATGAATTGATGTTTAGTTTCGATTCAGCTCCGACAAAAATAATTCAGTTTCGGTTAATATCGTTAGCGCTTAAAAAAAAATCTGTTGTGGCCAGCACAATACCTCTCGCCATTTTCATTTTATGTAGCATAGGGGGCGAGCAGTTATGTGACTTTGTTGGTCATGGCAAGCAGATGTGGGGGCCCATGTTTTAATTCGAAACATTATGATTTTCCAAATCCATGTGGATTATTTTCCTCGACAAGTATATTCCATACTAATGGATGACAAATAAAGATCAGAACATTTTGAAATTTTGAATGAAAAATTATGACATATGACAATTGTGAGATCTATGTAAAAAGTACTAGCCGTCATTCTGACACGGATCCTCATCTGTTTGCCAAGGCCAACAAAGTCACATGTCTGCTCGCGCCATATAAGTACACACAAATAATTGAAATTGTTTCTCTTCTTTCGTTCTATAAGAAATTTTATCCTACTATTCTATTATGTTCAAAAAATTTCAAATTCATTGACGGTATTAGCGGTATTTCTTAAGGATATATGTAATATTAACATATCTGTAATTTAAATATATAATTAATTAATAATACAATAATATATATTAAATGTACTCTTACCTCCCAGAAAAATCTGACACTGACATTTTGCATTTACATGTCAATTACATAAATTTAAATATCGCAAATGTTTTTCGGGCAACGAGATTTATTACAACAGATTATTCTATATTGTTATATACTATATCTCCAAACCTATACGAGATATAATAAAAAAATTAAGTGTGTCAGATTGAAAATTTAATTATCTTTAATATTTGTAGTAACAAATTTTCAAAAAATAATATTTAGAATTTTTTTTTTAGAAACTACCAGTTCCGGTTGTCCAATTGTTACCAGAACCTATTCAACTCTTCCCATTATTGTTAGATTGAGGAATCCGTAGTCAAACAGGTCTTTAGTTTTATAGAATTTGAGAAATCGTGTCTCCAACAACCTCACACACACACACACATCCACACACACACACACACACACACACACACACACACACACACACACACACACACACAGACATCATTGTAAAAATGTTAAAATCGGATTCTATGGACCTTAAATCGTGCTTATTCAATAAAATCTGGATATGCGATTTTTAGCATGAATCCAATACCTGTCTTAACGAGAGGTAAAAATTCTTTTCAGCTCAAACGAAAAATAAATTTTATTCCAAACCAAACTCTTTAAAGTTATTTTTAAGAAATTTTATTTACTAATACAATAATAATTAATTAAAAATTTATTTATAAATAAATAAATTAAAATATAATTATTATATTTTACAAAAAAACATGTTCCAGAACATAAGGATTCAATAATTATTGTTCAAAAGTATATACAATGTGTTGTTTAAGTAAGCGTACAACGCGTAATCGATGGTAGAACTACTAACCACATAGATGTATGGCTTGATTTACATTAGCGGTACAATGACGGTACAATAACGGTATGATGACGGTACGATTCTTCTTGCTCCATTGTATTGTATGTAATGGACCCATTTACATCTACATTCTCGGTACGATGACAGTACGATGACGGTACGATGACGGCACATTGATATTTACTGATTTACATTAGCGATACGACCACGGTACAATATAGTTTTGTTTCTATTGAAAAAATACTGTATCATAGTGACTGCGTAGTATTAGCATGCAAAGGGGAGTGGAAGGTTGTGTTTGAAGAGAACGTGCACATCACGTTGATGTTCATACAAAAATCAGTTGAGTAGAAGTAAACATATGCTAGTACGTGATTGACATCTGACATGGTTTTGACTTTTGTCTTTTAGCTAAACCAAAATATAGTCAAAATGAGCTAGACACGAGAAATTATTGTATACATTATTGAACCAAAGTTCTCTGCTTATGACATAAACGTAAAATATACATCATAGATTATCACAGTAAATACAAAACAGTATTGTTTAGTAAATTCTTCTTCTTCGTCAAGAGTAAGGGCAATTATAGACAAGTCGGTATTTGATAAATTTTTAAACATTGCACGATATTATCTACTTTTAATAGAAATATGACATAAGCACCACAAACCGTCACGAATCTGGAGACCCGGGTTCGATCCCAACCGACGCCAAAAATTACTTCGAATTTTAATGGCACAAATTTGACCCCTGTGATGCTCTCTCCAAGCCAGCATTGAGTGCCCGTGAGGTGACGCCTGAAAGCGCCCGCACGGTACAAATATTTCATCATTACCGATATCTGTGTACCAAGTAGATTGGCACATCCAGCAATGGGTAATATGCCGTGATGATATATTTTTATTTTTTATTATATTATCATGGTATTTTATTATGTTCGTACCGTCGTGATACCGTCTATTGTAAATGCCTCTCGTAATTGACATACCGTCATTGTACCGTTATCGTACTGTCATTGTACCCCTAATGTAAATCAAGCCTAATCTTGCAATAATGTTTGGCAAATTTCTCCATTGTTCAAAATTTTGTAAAAAAATAATTAAAATCAATGTGTTCTCTGGAACAAATATAACATGTCACAATTGACATACAAGGTCATTGGCCTCGCAGCAGATAATAAGTATTTGAGACTTTCACAATGAAAAACTAAATGTTTATCATCAAGGTAATTGGCATTTTGATACTCAATAAACCGAATATAATTGTATGTAAAAAAGCGTTTCACATCTGTTTTGACAATGAACATTTTTTACAGAGAACACATTGATTTTTATTCTTTTACACAATTTTTATCTAGGGCGTAATTAGTCAGTTTTAAGGGGTTCCAGTTCTTATAGAAAGTACCCATGTAAAAGAAAATTATTGTTAGATTTACTATCTACGGGGTTCGGGATTAGTTCTACTATCGCTTATTTAAATAACACCCTGTATAATATATCTTCTAACATTTTTTTGGTAATATAACTCTACAAGGGGATAAAATACATTTTTAGGGCTGAAAATGCTCTCTCAACTGTGACTTGTGTAATTAGAATAGCAATTCATTGCTATCAAGTAAAATAAAAAAGTGTCTATATTAGGAGCAAAATAATGACATTATTAATCGGAATTTTTATTTCAGTTATATCGTTTTCGCTCCAGCAATATGATTAAGAATTTCGTTTCGTTTCTGTTTCTGTTCCGGATTTTTTTTTCGTTTATTTCGTTTATTGTTTTGATTTCTATTCCGTCCCGGGTCCCTGATTTTCAGTCCTCAAATCGCACCTCTAATTTACATACAAACCGCTGTATAAAAATTAAAGTACGAAAAGAGCCGAAATAACCCACAACCCAGTGAAGATGTTAACACGGCATCAAAGACAGGCAATAATTTGGACATCCAAAAATTCAGAAGCACCCATAAAAGCTTTATGGGATAGATAATATTAGAAATTATTTGTTTTTCCAATTTACACAAATCAGGTAACGTCCATTTCCACGACTTGATCCCCACATTATCAATCGTAAGCATATGGTTTAAATCGCCAGGGATGGAAGGGAATTGATGACGTCATGCTGTCGAGTGAAATCCGAAGTATCAAAAAATCAAAACTGACAACTGACATATAATATAATTTATTAAGTGTGAATATTATTATTCATCAAAATACGAAATGAATACGATATAAGTATAATGGATGAATTATACATCTTTTTATTGTCCAAAACGGTCCAAAAGCAATATGTTGCAATAATCGTCGGCAATCTTAGAAACACCGTCTTTGCAATAGCAAAACGTACAATATATTACCATGAATTAACAAATCTACGAAACACAAATTATGAACACAAAGTTTTTTTAAATTTTCTGTGTATAATCTTTCAATAAAATGCTATTATAGTGTATACATTTAAAAAAAATCTATTAGGAAGAATTTGTGTAATTCACGATTTTGTAATAAAATTGCAATTTTACTATATTAACTACAAATTTTTATAATAAATTTTGACATATTTTATTAATATTGATAATTTTATAACATATTTGAGTTTTACTTGAAATATTTTAAGAATAAAAAATATTCGGTTTTAAAGTTGTCGAAATCGTTGCAACCAGCACTGCATCCTACGGTTGTCAGATTTCACCTTAATCACTTGATCACATGACTGACATAATGACATGAATATTCAAAAATTCAAATATTTGAAAATGACATACAGTGTGTTCATAAAAAAGCTAACTCGGAGTAGGCTATGAACAGAGAAACGTATGTCTGATCATTATTCAATTAAAAAATCAAGTTGTCAAAATTGATCTTGAAATGTAATTTTAAGGAGAAAAAATAATAAAGACAGATACAGTATATTGCCATTCGCCGTTTTCTAATTTATTTCCATTTATAAATCAAAATCCAAAAAGAAAAGCTTTGATTTCTGGAAATAAAATGATTGACAATATCTCGTGTCAAAATGACATATAATTTAATACTTTTAAATTGATTAAGATACGTTTCTTAGTTCATGGCCTACTCTGAGTTAGGTTTTTTAAACACACTGTATATGCCATGTGTGGACGATGAAGATGCTAGATAAAAATTTAGTATTCTTGCTTTAGAATTGATGACACTCGGAGTGTACATATGATATTAAAATTATTTTTGAGCTATTAATCTTAAAACGTACTTATTTACTAAAATCTCTAAATGCGATTTTTAGAATGTTTCCTGTACCTCTCTTACGTACGGTAGCGAGAGGTAAAAATAAATAAATTCAATCTGACCTGTTCGACGTAGTTATTGTCCATAGAGTTACTGCTATTATATGTCCGTGTAATTACCTGGAACAAAAGACAAAAATTATTAGTAAAATATCTCACAAGATTAACAATATTTGTATTTGTTTATAATTCGCTTTAGTGTTCTACTAAAATGAAATATTAAATAGATATATTACGATTAATTTTAAGATTAAAAACTATACCTGGGCTAATATAAATCGGTAAGAGAACAAGAATTTATCTCTCTTCAAATCGCGAAAAATCCTAAATTCGTCGACACAAAGCACACAAAATAGAACTTTAGTATGCATTCCTTATTCCCTCCATTACAAACAACCCAACCTTCTTGTGTGATACTTCCTCAACAACTTTCGCCGTCCCCCTTTTACATCCACTCCCGCGTGGGTGTTTTTCCTGTCGTGCGTGTCCTAGCTTTGGCGTCAAGAGCTACTTGACGCGACATGGGGCCCTGCTAGTGGTCCGCTAAAGCCAGCAATGTTGCCACGTTCATTAGCAAGACCGGCTAACGACTGCGCGGTTGAAGATGTGCTCGGGAATAACAATGCCACCACACTAATTATTACCTAGCCTTTGGACAGGGACAGGACGATGGGCGGAAAGTTTTGGTTTGTGGGAAATTAGAAAGGGTTGTAAGGAAGGTTTAAAAGATGTGGACAGTGCTGAAGTTAGAGAAATGATAATGAAAATCTGAATGTATGGAAAGTAAGTGGCAGTAATGAAGGAAAGACAAGAAACACATTCCAATATACTCTCTTGTTCGCGTTCCGTCTTTGTTAGTCGGAACGATGATAGATTATAAATTTTATAATTTTAGAGATATCAACCAAATAGAAATAAATCTGATATGGCCAGCACATTAGCTTCCGACAGTTTTATGTTCTATGTATTTTGTACAAATTCCGCACAGAAAGTATTTTTGCAAAATATTCTATATTTTCAGTATATTATATCCCGGCAGTTAAGTATTGTGATCAAATTCCATACAGAAAGTTCCTAGGAAAGGATATACTGTCAATTACACTTGACACTGTGATGTAGACATCTTTCAATTCCATAGTTACTCGTATAGCATACCTCGGTGCTTTATGAAATTTAATTCTTTATCATTTTTTAACTATATCAATTGAATATGAAGTATAAAATGTAATCAATTCGCATAGACAATAAAATATTTTTTATTATTTATAATAGCGTTTTCAAGAAAATTGTTAAAACTCCTTCAAATGGGGGTACTTCCGAATGACCAATTACAACTAAAATCTAATAAAATCATGGAAGGAAGGAAGAGGAATATGTTAAAACTGCAATTATTGGAATTCTAATATAGGAGTTCTTGCGGCCGAAATTATAGTTACGCACACGTACACACACATACACACACAGACATCATCGTAAAAAAAAATCGTATTATACGAATCCTAAAACGTGCTTATTCATTGAAAATTCACCAACGAATTTTTTGACCAAAGACAATACTTTCCTTACCTGAAGGTGACTGAAGGTAAAAAAAAAAATGGAGCCAAGTTATTTAAATCTGGTGCTCTTTATTGGGACACCTTTAGTAGTGTAACGATTACTATTGCGTTCGGTTATAATTTCTATAGTAAATACTGGTTTCTACATAACATGATATGTGAAGATTGTACGTGAAACACACTGTGTGTTAATACTGGTAGTATAGATACGTATGAGAATCAGGTAAACAATCCTTGAGGTATCCGGGGTCGTATTTCGGCCATCCTTATCATATCACGGGCATTCCATCAGCCATTCCGCTGATTCCTACCTCATTCCGACTGCGCCATACATTCGTCCGGCATTGTTCTCCGCAGCGGGGGCAATTAGTTAGGTCAACAGCAATCACGAGTCTGACGGTGACACCCGCTCAGCAAGCAAACATCCTCCCTCGGCAAACATGCATTAACTATCGCATCGCTCACTAAAACTCTATGCTGAATCAATTACCAAGACTTTCAATGATCCAAGTCGACTGGTGAGTCGCGAGTCGCGACAAACGACTAACGACGCAGACGTTAATTAACGAATCCAGGGGGGGTCCTGCATGCGTATTGTTTCAGCACGCGCGCGGTAATGAATACTTCCTGCTGAGTTGAAGAATGGCGGATACCGGCCGTTTTTTGGTGAGGTGATCATTAGGTTCAAGATGAAATGCTGCACTGCACTACTCGTGAGAACGGAGACAATGAGTTGTTTAATTAGAGGGAATGCTCTAAGTGCTTCGGTTTTTTTCACTGCGCCATCATTGTTTAATGCAGAGTATACTTTCGACGGCGCAATCAAATATGATTTATCGTAGGTCGTAAAAGGCTCAGTATAATTAAAATATCTTAAAAACATAAAACCCGCATTTAATTTTTTCAACAACTTTGTATTCGGGACGAAATTAAAAAGATAACACGTTGTCTAAATTTGCGGTGATAGTACTTTTGTCTCTAAAGTCCTGAAAATATATAGTCCCGAACAAGGGATCATTTAAAAAAAATTAAATCCCGATGAGACATGCTTTATGCAATACCTCAACATTGTATTCTTCACGTAAGAATGATATTGCGTAATAATACAAGTAATTCGTTGCAGTTAAATTCGCTCTATAAACTGTGCTGACACCTACTAAGAAACTATGGCTGGTACCACAAGCCTTGTTTTAACTAAACGCTGTTTTAAGAAATGTCAAATTCAAACTTGAATATTTAATTTCACCCTTTCGTTTAAAGAACTTTTTTTTAAATATGTTTAAATACAAACTATGTTCTACTTTAAAATCATACTTTGATAAATTTGATATTATTATTATTAAATAATGAAAATTGACATTTCTTAAAACAGCGTTTTAGTTAAAACAAGGTGTGTAGTACCCTCGGTAGTACCAGACTATATTTTTCTGCATCAAGAAACGAACATGCAAAGAAGACCATTATTCTAGCCCTTTTCGATAGTTTTTTTTACCTTCCGTCACATTTAGGTAAGGAAGGTATTGTCTTTGGTCAAAATATTCAATGATGAGTTTTTAGTGAAAAAGTACGTTTTAGGATCCCTATAATACGATTTTACCATTTTTACGATGATGTCTGTATGTATGTGTGTGTGTGTGTGTATGTGTGTGTGTGTGTGTGTGTGTGTGTATGTGTGTGTGTGTGTGTGTGTGTGTGTGTATGTGTGCATGTGTGAAGAAAGTTTCAGATCGCATATCTTCAATACCTCGATTCCAATTATATTTTAAAATTATATTTTTTTCGTATTCCTCGAGTTTACATCCAAATTGAAATTTTTAGATTTTTACGTATTCCTCTTCCTTCTTTCCATGATTTGATTAGATTTTGGTTATCCACCAACACATTGCACTCAATCACCAAATGACAAACTCAAATACTAACACTTATAAGTTCTAAAATAAATTATTGTCAATTTATAAGGATTTAACTGTTGATAGTAGGTATGTATTACTATTTACTGTAATTACTGTTTACAATGTAGGTAACTACGATTTACAAACCAATACCATTATTCACATACAAATACATTTTCGAAATCAAATCCACATGTAATGGAAACTCAATTAAAATAATTAATTCAATACCTGTAATGGTAAATCTTGTGCGCTTCCCATTAAATTCAATTAAATGCAAACTTGAACTAAACAGCTGCTTAGCTGCATCTATCATTCACAATATCAGAATATTTTGGATGATAATAATCGTAGAAGGGTAAACAATTCTCTCATTATTATTTGAGTTATTGAATATTGCTTTCCAATTAAAACATTTTCTTGAAATGACAGTTACATAAATATTTATAATACCAATCAATCAATATTCCCTCGCAAGTCAAGTCAAGTTTTGTTTCCTGTAATTGAAACAACTGATCAATTAATCGTCTTCCGGAACCGAACAATGGGCGCTCCTGTGTCAGACGGAGGGAAAGGAAACTACTCCGACCTAGTTGTACGATACAGGAAAACGTCTAGATGCTAGCTCGAAGAGGACATTGCGAGTAATGAATGATAATGGAGCTGAAACTCTGATGTGTCGGAAGAAATGGTCAATTGGATTTTTAAGGTTTATTGGCTTCATGACAAATAGAAAACCAGTCAAGTGGAGTCGATAGCGAAATCTAAAACACTTTCGTTCGATAGATGGAGTTATTAAATATTTTAAATTGATATTTTATTACAAATCAATGAAGCGAAAGATTCTGGATAGTAAAATGAGTGCTATCACTTTCTTTAAATTTATGAAAGAGAAATTTATGAACTTGTTTCAAACATGAGCTTGAATTCAATTTATTTTAATATTACTACTACAGCTATTTATAATATTATAATAGCGAATGAAGCTTTGTGAATAAAATTTTGAAGGGCGTTAGTGCTAAAGACAATTTAAATGATTATTGGGGCAGAATATAATATTTCACAGAAGGTACTCTCGATATTATTAACACTAAAAGTTTCTTGTTGTTCTTGTATTAAGACTTAAGACACAGATATATGTGTGTATGTAAGTTAGGAATTGAAAGATTGAAGTCGATTAGAAGTTAAAATAATTGTCAATGAAATAGATAGAATTCCTGCCGCCTCACTGGTCGTGCGTGTTGAGGCGGCGGGTCTCAAATCGACTTTCACCGCTCGGACCTTGGCGTCGTGGGATCGATTCCCACCATGGATTTGGATGTTTGTATGTGTCCTTTCATCGTCTCATCTCCATCAACGCAATAATGTATACAACGCCAATGTAACAAAAATATATACCAAAACTTACTCATCTCCATTAAATTACATTGTAATAAGTTGTAGACTTGAAATCAGGGCATCGAACCCGCCAAAAACTGGGTTCAGTTCAGGTTCAGGTTAATTTGTTTTTTGAAAGATGGGTTTGTGTCCGCTTTTGGTGCAAGCATTAATAAAATTTGCGGTTTAGTTCCGGGTTCAGGTATTCGGTTCAGGTTCGGTGCGATTTAATGATAATTGAATTAATGTTTTTTGAATAACAAATCTATATTTAAAATGTGAACACGAATATAATTTTCACGATCAATCAACACAGGCAGGAATGCGGATGCCGAGCTGTATTATGATTACACTTACGTTTCAAAATGAAAATGAACCTGAACCGGAGCTGAACTATGAACCCGAAATTTAATACCCGGTTCGGTTTCGACTCGGGTTCAAGTGAAAAATATATCTAAGGTTCGGTTCTTAGGATGGGTTCACTAAAATGATACGGTTTGGTTCCGGTTTTGGTTCGGTTCAGGTTCGGGTCCGATGCCCCGCTTGAAATACAATAATAGTATATTATTTAACGAGCGTATTATGATGGTTATTATTCACGAGGATGATGTTAGAACACGAGCCGCAGGAGAATATAATAATTCATCCGAGTGAATAATAGTCATTATACGCGAGTAGAATACGATATTTTATATACACCTGCAATTTAAATCATATTAAACCCGGTGACACTGAAAAATGGTCCACTCAAAATAACTTTCTCACAATTATTCTCACAAATCATTGTATTTGGCATGATGGTAGCGCTTCCGGTTTAACCGGAAGTGACATTAAATTTCATATTTCAAATGAGATATCCTATATATTTTTATATATTTAGAATCTACGTGGAATTATGAAGTCAACGATATGCTTGAAGTTAAATTTTAATAAAGAAATAAATTACAAAAACAGAAGAGAAAATTATGAATAATTAATCTGGTAAGCCATGATACCAGGTAGGTTGTGAAAACAATTTGATCATTATTTTTTTTGTAACAAAATATAGAATATATGACTCATAATCCACGGGGCGTAATAAACGGTATTATATATCCGGTTACGTGCATAATCAATATATTACTAAACAGGTGTAGATAAAGAATATTATTACATTATTAGATAGAATTTTCATGCTCCACGTAGGATTTAGTAACAGGAACTAAATATACAAACATCTACTCCTCACATCAGTCTCATAAACCGCAGAGCAACCCCAGTTGCTTTTAGTTTCTTGGGCAAACTTCGCGAACTACGAGTACACCGTGCATCGAGGATTTCAAGCGCCCAATTATTCTGACTAGAGGAAGTCGGTTTACGAACGAAGCCACTCTCCGAACAGGTACAAAAGAAACGAAGAGTGAAGAGTTCAGAGGGCGTTGTTGATAAAAGGCGCTTAAAAACCTCACGGCAGCGCGAAGGCTCGAGGTGTAACTCCAATTACTCAAGTTTTAATTAATTGGGCACCGCGATCCGAGATTCGAGAGAGGAGATATTCGCGATGTTGTGAGCTTCGCTGAATAAACTCTGAAGGTGAAGTCAGGAAAAGAATTGAAAACTGATTTATTATAGTTTTTTTTTTAATTCAATTCGGGGTGTTTTTCACCAGCTTCAAATACTAGATAGGTAACAGCAGAAAACTTAATACGAGATAAAATTAAATAATCATCACGACATATTATCCATAGCTGGTTGTGCCAACCTGCTTTGAACACACACAGATATCTGTAATGATGATGACATATTCATACCGTGCGGGCGGTCACAAGGCGTCACCACACAAACATTCATTGCTGGCATTAAAAGTGCACCACAGGGGTCACTTTTGAGCCATTTAAATTCGAAATAAATTTTGGAGTCGGTCGGGATCGAACAACAGTCATGATGCTGCAGCCACCGTATTCCTATACATACCTCCCGTGACTTTCCTTTTTTCGAAGATTAAGGGGACATTGAAGAACATTTTGCTATCATAGAGGAGATAAAAGTAAAATCGCTGGAAGAGCTAAAGATTGTACTACAAAGTGCATTCCACAAGAGTGTCTTGCAGATTACAATCAACGTTGGTATAAGTGCATTATATCTAATGGGGATTACTTTAAAAGGAACAATAATTTGATCGTATTTTATATACATCTATAAGTAACTGTTTATCTGATAGTGAATTAAAAAAAAATTAAGTCACTCTCACAGAATTTTATCTCACGAAAATAACACTTTTACCACAGTCTTTATCATACTGATTAGCTATTTTCATTATTTGTCACGACACAATTGACAGAAAATAAAACTTTATAATTTATAAATAAACGATTTGGCGTCTATCAACGACGATTGTCATGTACAGCCTACCATCCGATTAGTTTTTACCTTCCGTTACCTTTAGATAAGGAAGGTATGGGTCTTTGGTCAAAAAATTCGATGGTGAGTTTCTAATGAATAAGCACGTTTTGGGGTCCCTAGAATACGAATTTACTATTTTTACGATGATGTCTGTATGTGTTTGCGTCTCTCTCTCCCTCTTCTCTCTCTCTCACTCTCTTTCTGTGTATGTATGTGTGTGTGTGTGTGTGTGTGTGTCTGTCTGTGTGTGTGTGTGACGAAAGTTTCAGATCGCATAACTCCAAATACCACGATTCCAAAAAAAATATTTTTTTCGTATTCCTCAAGTTTAGATCCATATGTAGACAGGAATAGATTTTGGTTATAATTGGTCCACCGGAAGTACCTACCATCATTTGCAACTTTTAGCAGTTTTTCTTGAAAAAATCAGTTAAATGACATTTATTGACATTTAATGTTAATAAATTTTCAAGAATATATTTATTCTCTATACGGCTGGATTGCATTTTATACTTCATATACAATAGATACCGATAGAGTTAAAGAATTATAAAGATATTAAATTTCATAAATCAGCCATCTATGCTAACCATGGAAACTGCTAATATATTCAGATAATTCAAATTGACAGTTGTCAGTATCAATGAAAAGAAAATGAATGTGGCAGAGATGAGGATGTTGAGATAGATGTTGGAGAAGACACGGAAAAATAGGGTAGGGAATTAAAGCATAAGGGAAATGGCTCCAGTGATATGTTTCTAGAAAGATACAAGAAAGACGATTACATTGGTTTGAACATGTCATGAGGAAAGATGAATAATATATTGGATGAAGAACGAATAGCTTAGTAATAGAAGGTAGAAGAAACAGAGGAAGACCAAAGATAATATGGAAGGACTGTATTGCGGAAGAGTTGGGAGAAAAGCAACCGAATGAGGACGACACGCAAAACAGAAATGAATGGAAGAAGAAAATAAAAATAGCGACCCCTACCGAATGGGAAAAGCTAAAGACGAAGAATGTCAGTGTCAAGTGCAATTTGCATAGTTTGTTTATGAAATAATTTTACTGGAAATATAGGATCTTTTGCAAGAATATTTATGTATGGAATTTGTACATAATACTCAGGATTTCGTCAAAATAAAATATTTACGGCCGAATTCACCATTCCTTGGGTTGATCTACAGACCAAGGCTGATTCTGAATTAATCCAATTCACCATTAAAAATGAAGCTAATATACTGATCAAATTCAATGATCAACAACTGATTCGTCATATTCCATGAGCCAAAGACTGATCAAATTTTAACATTTATAGCTTTTTCAGGATTCTTTGTCTAATGCTTCTTCTTTATCTTTATTTAAAACCATTTGGGTTTTATTATTTTCAAATATACATTTATATGTTTAATTTTCAGCAAAGGGCGCGAACAGTCATGCGAAGTTGTTGGCCTTGACAAGCAGATTGGGGGCCCCGTGTCAAAATGACTAGTAATTATGTACATAGATGTCAAATGTCAGAATTTTTCATTCACAATTTCTAGATTTTTTAAGTTCACGTGGTTAATTTGTCGCCAGGAGTGTCGAATTTCCTTGAAGAGAAAAATAAACCACATTGAATTGGACAATCACGAAATTTAGAATGAAAATTTTTGATATTTAACATCTATGTACATAAATACTAGTTATCATTCTAACACGGGCCCCCATATCTGCTTGTCAAGGCCAACAAACTCATATGCCTGCTCGCGCCCTATATTTAATAACACTCCTTTATTGGGATCAGTATACTTTGTACCTATATCAAAATAAAAATATATTATTATAATAGAAAAATTATAAAATATATTTTATAAATAAATTAATAACATATTAATACTCTTTTTAACGGAAAGTACAATTACCACGAATAAAATTACATGACAGTTACATTAACTGTCAAAAACCAAAATAAAACTGTAAATTTGTTTACCATGATTCCTTGATTCAGAAATCAAGTTGGTGAATTAGAACCAGATTAGAACATACGTTGGTGTACCATAGATCACCTTGATTCCTTAATCAGCTGATTATTAATCAACGGATAAATGGTGAATTTGGTTTTTATTATTATTTCGTCAAAATTGAATAAAATATTGTATAAACCACGTAAGTTAAGAATGTTTTATTCACTCAAAGAATTTAACAATATCTTAACTCACTTGGTGTATAAATATCTATTAAATATGAAACTGTTGTTAAATAAGATATGTTACAAACTCTTTTAATACAGAAAATTTATTAAAATTATATATTATGTTGTATCCCACACAGATCGTTTCCTTAAGAATTTCCCTCTTGATAATGGTTTATCCTGGTGGATTTCCTGCATGTAATAGAAGCAGGAGTATGGCTTCAATCCTGCAGCAAACGCTGGGACTTGCAGGATTTCAGGACGAGAGAGAGAGAGACTGGTGTAATTGATGGCACGGAATCTAATTGAAACTAGCAGGTACTTTATTACTAGTTGATAACGCGCGGGCTATGACGATGCTGGGCTGTTTATACACCTGTGTGGCAGCGGCACCATAGCTAGGGGATTGAATTTACGTTGATTAATATGCGAGGTAGAGGTGTAATCAAAATAATATAGTTTGCGCCCCGACTAGCTAGTGTTGTCATATAAGGTATTTGGATTAATGATAGATATGATTTTTACCTCCCCCAGCGAAGGTAAAAGATGTATAGAGATCATAATTTTCATGTGGAAGATTGCGTTTTTGATGTATATTTTGTTGAATTCAAAATGTCAGTTTTCGTTTTAAAATGTCAC
Source organism: Harpalus rufipes (assembly GCA_951394225.1). NCBI lineage: Eukaryota > Metazoa > Arthropoda > Insecta > Coleoptera > Carabidae > Harpalus > Harpalus rufipes. The sequence goes on from OX596283.1 coordinate 22,963,605, forward strand.
TGAAAAATGTAGTCAATATTAGCCAAAGTTACGAAATTATTGAACATTATTGAATGATACACTGTTTATGATAAAATCATGAATTATATACTACAGAGCATCACAACAACGGCCAGTTTCATAATGCGCGTTTCTCTTTAAACTTTGATCTAAAAGTGAAAATTTTGTTTCATAAACAAATTTTAAATTAAAGTTATCGGATAAAGGTACTTCAAAATAAAGTAATGTCAGAGGTACTTTATATGAATAAAAGTTTACTTTAAAACAATGTTGACAGTGCAAAATAAAGTAAAATAAAATCATTTCGAATTCATCTTCCCAAATTCAGATGATGATCGTGATAAAAAACCAAATAATATCCATTACGTGTGATTCATTTTGATAAGTGGAATGATGATGAATTTTACAACAGATTTAGCTTAAATAAACATTCAGGTTTTTTAACGAAATAGAAAATTAAATTTTCTCCCACACTGTTTCCATAATAGTATATTATTCAATGAACATGTAATGTATGCTATTAATTATTCGAATGAGTAATAGCCATTACATGCGAATAGAATACTATACTGTATCCATAATTGTCAAATAATAACATATCAATGACATATTTGTATTGAAAAATAGGTACAATTTTTCCACTGACAGATGCATTTTTTTTTGTTTACAATGACAAATCTAGGTATCGTTGTTGTAACAAAATTATGAAGTGATTTGACATTTAAAAGAAAATCTTAAAACCGACTATTTAGATACAGTTTAAGCTTAAGAAGAAAATAAAAGTATGAAAAGTGACAAAACTAGTGTATTTTTGGCTTTTTATGTGGAAAGAATTACTTACTAAATGTAATTTTGTTTATACTGTTTGAAAGGTAGGATTTGAATTTAACATAACGATTGAATAATATTATTCCATCGAACTGTCAACATAATTCAATTAGCAACAGTAACTAAGGTCATTAATTGATAAAAATCAGTTGAATTAGGGGTATATTAATTGACAGTTGTGGATAATTGTATTCACCTTATCTTGTGTAGAAAATGAAGTAGTTTTCTTTGACTTCAAAATGTGTTTATGTATATCAATTGTACAAATGTAAAATGTATATTTCTCGTCTAATATGAAATTTGTACTTCTTTTTCTTTCATCAGGCACATTTTTCAATATAATGTCAAGACTGTACATATTAAAATCTAACCTACAAACATAAAAAATGATAAACAGTGCTACCACTAAATAAAAATAATTAGTTCTAAAACACTTGTTTTTACTTTAGAACTACTATACGTAAAGTTTATTAAAATTTTATTATGAAACAGTCAATTTAAAGTATTCTTAAAGCTACTTTAAAATATAATTTTACTTTAATAAAGTTTACTTTACCGAAATATTATGAAACTGATGTATAAAAAAGATATCGTATCGTGAACATATCCTCTAATGTAAATGTATATTATTATTATTTTTTTATTATGTAAATGTATCTTATCGTTATCGTTTCGTTAATGTAAATCAACATGATTCCGAGTTAATATGGTTTCTTTAGATGTCTCAATTGGAGAAAATTTGTGTACCTATCATTAAATATATATATATATATATATATATATATATATATATATATATATATATATATATATATATTTATTTCATCACATTATACTGTTTTAATATTATATGCTGTAACTTTGAATATTTGTTTATTGTATATTGTATTTTGTATTTTTATTGTATTTCTTGCCATATGATAAATAAATAAATAACTATTCCGAGTTAATATAAAATACATATGAAAGACAGAAATACATGTTATAAATTAACATTTCTAACCTCAACTTAGTGAAGTGCTTACTCATATGTAGATATTCGTAAATTTGTAATGTTACAATGTACCTAACAAAAGAACTAACCTTAATTATGTAGTAAATGCCATGGAAAACAACACTAACACAATAATTTTAAAACCACAATCACAAAATCATACATATGAAACCTCGTGCTAACGTCAAAATCACTCCTAGTATTGCCTGCTGTAATCGCAATCAATTCAGAAGCAGATAGACTACCTATAATAACTATACGGAATTATTTAGGCAATATTTTAAGTACTTATTGAATTAAAATAGTTATATTTCAATAATATTTCCTCTATAATGTCATTACGATTTCACAAATATTTAAGAATCTTTACGATTTGTATACGTACACCGAAACGTCACTTTTGTACGAATAAATGATGTATGATTGATATTACGACTATTTGTTAACAACTTTATTATTTAAAGTTTACGTTTTTACTGTTTTATCAAAGTCTGGATCTTGTTATGTGAACCACTTTTTTCTCTTCTCAGTACCGTAAATTTCAACCCGAAATAATATATTGTAGATGTTCGCTGATATAAAAATAAACAGATAGACGTGATATGTGTATATATCATATTTAGTCCTTCTGGATTTTTTGAAGCAATGCATCACAATTATATGTGGTTTAAAAGAAAATGGAAAATTCATCGTTTCCACTTTCATGAACATGTCCCAATTTCATCCCCATTTTCCTTCAATTTCTCACAAACGAGTTCTTGGCAAGAACAATTGAAGACCAGGCCATAAAACACAAAAGTAAGACATAAATCGTTCGCTATCAAAAAGGAGCATAATTTAATCGAGGTAATTAATATGAATACGGATCATTTAGCCCGGGAGCTAATGGAATAATCTAATTCATGACGAGCCATTACTTACACCCAATTTATTTTACTACATAGCCTTCATATGATTCAAATGCCTTCGGTGCGGACCAAGTAATTGACTTCACTTTTATTAGATCCTCGATCCAAATTTAATTTCTACAAATTCAGCGACTTAAACTCGATAATCTGACGTGATGTATGTCTCGCTTGTCAGCATCAACAAGAAGAAGTTATACGATATTTATTATCGGGTAATACGCGTCATGAAAAGGAATACTTAGAAATGTGAGCGGAATTCTTACCAATGAAATTAACCCAATGTTCGCGAAATATGAATCGGTGTTTCTCATTGAATATTTCAAATAAGCTTATTTCCCTCATTCCTTTATTTATTGTAATGTGATAATGCTTGTTAAATGATTTGTATTTTTTATGATTATAATTTGTACGAGGGTCATTTCATAATTATTGCACACAATTACTTGTTTATTTTTATTACTCTATCTCTTTACAATCCTTCAATATAGACACCCTGCTTTTCAATGACCGAGTGCCACCGTATGGAAAGTTTTACTATTCCATTCGGACGCATGTCCGGTCTATAGGGAGCATGAGGTAACATTCCCAACCATATTCCCGCAATTTTTCAGTTACAACATTCCCGATGTGGGGGCAAGCATTGTCATGGAGAATGAGTGGCCCAACTTCGAGCAACAGAGTTCGAGTTTTGTGCAATTTTATGCGCAGTTTTTGCACGAAGGCCCGATGATAAACTGCTTTGACACTTGTTTCACATGGTACTCTGTCTGTCATGATGATTTCATTGTAATCATAAGCAATAATCATCATTTGTTTGACTTTTGATTGAGCTCTTCGAATATTTTCCGCCAATCAACAGCTATAATCTTCTTAGTTACATGTCTATTACAGCGATAATAAAAAATTATCACCTTATTTGTAATAGTTACTAAGGGATTTGTTTTCCTTTATTTACAATATTGACAGTTAATTTTGAGTATAAAAATGAGTAATAACAATAACTCAAACTCCGATATATGAAATAAAAATCGTAAGTACCATGTTTTAATACAATATGTATAAGTTAGGTTAGTTGGACACACAATGTATTACAAAAATTCATTATATTCTCTCATTAAATATAAGCTCGTAATATGATTAATAATCAAAGGTATTGCTCGTGAAACCGAGAATATCATCGATGATAATCATATCACTTGTTATATTACGTATGACAATATTATAGAGGTCCCTAATAATGTCAGATATAAACAAAAAGCCAATTTCGTGGATAAAGGTGTGCTATTTCCACAAGGGGTGTATCCAGGTTTTATGTAGGCGAGGGGGGTGAAGTCCTAGATAGTCAAAGGTACATCGATAATTGTCTAACAAAATTTGTTAATTTTATTGAAGAAGAACACACTGGGGACGTTTTGATCTTTTAGCCTGGTTTTACGTCCTGTCACTATGCAAGACAAATTAAAAAATTTGTTCCGCGAAATGACAATCCCCTAACGTTCCCCAGGCTCGTCCTATAGAAGATTTTTGGGCTCTTTTACGATGAAGGATGGGAAGCTCAAAATGAGGACGAACTTCAACAAAGAATATACAGAAATCAGGAATGTTCGAGAAATTGATGTATATGTCGTCCAAAACTTAATGTCTGAAGAAAGTTGCGTCTTGTGGAAGAACACGGTCCTCTTTCATTATTTTGTTGCTTATGAAACGGTTAATTATTAAGTATTACGAGTACAAAAGTAAAATGCATTTTGTATTACAAAAAAATTGCTGAAATTTGTAATGTTCTTTTCAGTAACATCTCTGCTTTTTGGGGCTGAACAGAAATCCATTTTCGTTCAAATTCTTCATACCATTGATAAATTGTAACCAAAAAAGGCGCTTGTTCATTTGAAACTAAATCCAAATTTTCTTTGCATTAATAATAATAAATCATGATTCAAAAATGCTCTCTGGTTAATTTAATATTTTCATTCACAATGATTCTTTCAACAATTGATTAACTAAGTTTTAACTAACTGAACTTTCGCAATTTAATGATAGTTTATATTTTGTATTTGAAAGCTTTGATTTTTTAAAATATCTCTTAGATTTTCTACCGAAAGTATCTGTGTAAATTTTTGTCAAAATTTGGAAGCACATAAATATATTATCAAAGTCCTTGTTAATGTGATCCTGTCCCACAAACTTTGAAGGACGAAGATAATTAAAGCAGAAAAAGACGTAAAAATTAAATCGACAAGTTTCGCAAACATAGCTAAACTGTGACTTGAAATTAGGAAAGTTTTTTCCCGGAACAAAATCGTGTATATTTCCGTCGCCTGGAAGTCAAACTACGTAAGTCGTTCAAGTGTTTGTTATCAGTTTCGAGGGGGATGGAGTGAATTTAAAGTAAAGTCACACAAACTCTCCTCCCGCCCTTCAGGCCAATATAGCATGCACTCTGCAACAGACATACAGACCCCCTCCGGAAAATGTAAACAGAGAATTTAATTAGTTTATACTGCTCATTATTACAAACTTGCATATTCTCTCTTTCTTCATTGTTTTCGCAGCTTCGCAATGTAAACAGAAATAAATAAATACCTTTATCTTTATGTAAATTATGACACAAGAAATTATATAAAGTGCTTGTTAAAGTTTATATGCCACTTTTGAGGTACTTCTAGAATTCTAGATTTGCCTATATCACTTTTACTTATGGTTAAATTGAAAACACCTAAAATAGTCTATCGTTCAAGTTACTTTTGAAACAAATGTAAATTTTGATGTGAATAAATTTTTCCATTACGTTAAAAATTGCTTTTTTATATGAGGATCAAGCTACAAGTAGATTCATTGAGAATAAAACACATGGTTCATATTTTTTAGAATTTATTTTAAATATGTTCAAAGTAATTCCCTTCAACAATAATAAACTTTATCATTCTTTCCTTCCACTTCTTAAAAGCTCTCAGGCAATCTTCTTTTAAAATGCTTTCAAAATAATATATAATGAATTGCACTATTGCAGCATCAATCTCTTCTTCAGGCAAAAGACATAAAATTCACGTATGTGCCACTTAGTTGGTTAGTATAAACCCGAAAGTAATAATAATAAGAGCTCAGCTAACTCACTTCACTGTCTTAAAAATATTCTTACTTACCGTACTTCTTCAAACAGCAAATATTCCTCACTCCTTATAGGTTAAAGTGACCGATTTTCGATAGAGAAATACCGCATCCAGATCACAATAATAGAGACTTTTCACATAACGCCAAAATAGATAGCGTGAACGTTAAAATTTCAGATAACGTGAATGTTATTCCGTACATCAAAAATATATTTTCATTTGTTTTGTTGTTTAACTAAAACGATGCACCAATTTCCTCTAATAGTTATTATGTCTGCTTTAACCTGAAATTTAAAATAGTTTTCGACGGACGCTATTTCTGGACAAATAAGGTTAGACTAGGGCTGCCAAAAGTATTCGGTTAACCCATAATGTAACGTGTGTCCCATAAGTTTTGCCATAAATTTCTACATTTTTTTTTTGTAAATTTAATTAATGCGGCAGAACACGGCTCTCTTTATTTAATATAAGTTACTTATGAAACAGGTATTACAAAACTTTTAATAAATGCATTTTTTATCGAAATTTTTGAATTGAAATATTTATGGCCGATTGCACAAACATAACTTAAATTTCAAGCGTTACTTAAATGGACAATATTGCATCGAAATGAAATGTCAAATGAATTATTGTATATTGATGTTAAAATTTCGATTTGCATTTATTTGTTTAAGGATCGCTTAAAATTTAAGTCTTATTGGTTGTGCATTAACTATATATTTTATGTTTGCCGTTTCTTGCTCCTAAATCCCGATTTTTTGTATTTCACATTGTAAAAATACCGATTTGGTAAAATAATCTGGCAACGCTGCTTTCTGTCCTTGAACAATGAATATTTAGAAATTGAACTTGTATTCATTAAATGAATACATCTACATATATTTAAATTCAGCTAGATAAAGTTGTTTAGCTTGTAGAATGAAGTAAAGCTACAAAATCTAAAAACAATTTCAATTATCGCACGTTGGTGGACAATAAATTCGAGTGTAAGAACCTTGCGCGTCGTTTGAGAATATTCATAGCCATTGGCCGCGTCTAAAAGACATTAGAAGACGGCGTTCGCGCCAAGAAGATAATACTCAGGTGCTAGAAACCGAAGGCAAAGCAGAAGCGACGCCGCTGGCTACGGCCCAAACGGCAAGACCACAATAAAACGATACAAGCCGTCTGCGATATTTTACATCCAGCGATTTAATAAAATATAGAGGCGGTGAATGTACGTAACCGACATTATGGGAAAGAATAGAGCTCTACAGGAATTCAATATTACCTGCTGCTGGTATTTGAAATTTTAGTTTCGGTCTCAGATCAGCGCAGCCAACTTACAGCATACGTGAGTGTCACATGTCACATGAGTCGAAACCACAGCACTCTGCTGGATGTTGGATACGTCAAGTAACGGATATGTTGGCAACACTGACTTCATCCTTCATCTCGTCTTCTATACATCAGGCTGCTGTTTATTTTATATCCACCTTTTAGCTCAGCAAAATTTACTGCACTAACTAAATTTCATAAAATCAAGACTTGCATGTACTGAGGAGATCTAATAATGGTAATCATGAGTCTTGTGTTTTGATCTGCTTCACTAATAACTTCAAAGACATGCAAATATTATCATAATTCGCTTAAAAACTTTGTCATTTACAACCAATCTCAATATATTGTAATTTTGAGTACCTACATGATTAAATATTAAAAATAAACTTTCAGTATTAAAAATACGGGAACCTTTCTTCGAAACTTGATACACTGCACTATTAATGTTGATTTAAAATGTTACTAATTTTATAATTTCATTTGTTTCTATAGCACTAAAGCCCTTCAAGTTTTACTGATATGTCTACCTTGGTTATTATTGCAAATAGATCTAAAATAACAATAACAAAAATTTAAATACAAATACAGTAAAGCATTTGTCTGCAAAGTTTAAATTTTTAAGACAGAAAGAAGCACATGAAAAATCCTCCTACACAACTGCAGAAATAATTTACTTTTTCCAGTGCAGACGGCTTCTTTCAGGGGGCTTGATTTTAATGTGCCCCCAAATGCTCATATAAATAATACATGGGAAAAACATTTATTGTGGCCATCACAATACCTCTCGCCCTTTCCATTGTGGGATATATAAGTATTGTATTTAACATGTCTTGTACACACAAAAAATTATAAATGCATCTAATCTTTATATTTAGATATTTTCTATAATTTTAAATTCATTCTATGAGAAAGTTTTCTCATACTCTTCTAAATGTTCGAGGTTCTTTCAATTCATTAACGGGGTTGGCGGTATTTCTGATGGGTAATATACCTATAATTTTAAATATATAATTAATAATACACTAAGAAATATTAAATATCGTTCCCAGAAAAATCCTTCAGTACTATTTCTGAATTTTTGACAATGAAGTGACATTTATCTGTCAATTACAGAAATATTAATTTCTCAACTGGTTTGAGCTGTGAGATTTACTACAACAGATTATTTTATAGATTATATTTTTATCTATAGAAGATATAGGGCCAGTTGCATAAAACATTGTTAGCTGATCATGTATTTAACTACACATTGTAACCATGGATACGTATCAAAAATACATTGGAAAAGAAGCCTTGTCAAAGTTAACAACGTGATTAAAGTTAACAATGCTTTATGCAACTGGGCAATAATGTATCGGATAGAGATATTTTTTTTAATATTTGTTTAACATAAATTTTCAAAAAATAATATTTCGAAGAATTTTGTTAAAATATTACTACTTCCGGTTGTCCAATTGTTACCAGAACCTATCCAACTCTTCTCACTACTGTTAGATTGAGGAATCCGTAGTTACACAGGTCTTGTCTTTAGCCTTATATAATTTGCGAAATCGTACCCCCAACATCCACATATACACACATCCACACACACACACACACTCACATCCACACACACATCCACCCACACACACATATACACAACAAAATGTTATAATCGGATTCTAGGGACCTTATAAGCACTATTACTGAAACCTGGATTGCGATTTTTAGCATGTATCCAAAACCTCTCTTAGCAAGAGGTAAAAATTGTATCAACAGGTTTGGAATCAGAGTAATGTCACGTGATCAAAAATCAATAATAACGATCATGCGCAGTTGAACACATTGAAATTTTAAAGACAGGCATGATCTGTTGTTATTAGTGTGAAAGGTGTGAAGTTTAATGATCTAAAAATGTACAGTAGATTATATTGAAATTTTATAGAATTTTTCAGCGGTATTTGAATATAGCAATAAAATATAAGTTGCATCACTGATATTTAATAATTATTTTCACGTTACTTGTAGTACCACTATGTATTTCACCATTACTGAATATGTAAGTGGTCCATAACCATAAAATTTATTTATTATTATTTTCAGCTTAGACAAATTTATTGCACACTCTATGCACTCGCTGCAATGTGCACTACACTGATTTTGTGTACAGTGCGCACCGATCACAAGCGGAAAAAAGTTTGTAATTCAGTTTAAATTCATACAAAAATTTGATTAAGTTTTATAGTTATGTTCATTGTTACAGATTTATGGGTCGATGTTAATAAAATAACACAAATTGTTAAACAGTTTAAAGAAGAGTTCTACTGTAGGTATACATAAAAAATCTAAACTATTACATTTGAATAATAATGAAATAAACACGATACTGCTTTATCATAATAGATTCTAAAACTTTCTGTTAAAAACTCGAACAAGGTTATTCAAAAAGTGATATAAATGTAACGTTTTTTTTTTATTTGGCGCTCATATTTGCACTGCAACTTATAAAATTTCTACAATAGTCGGTGCAATAAAATATGCACTCAGTGCGAGCTGGTAGTGAAATTAGTGTGATTTCATAATAAGCAGAAAACATAATACCGAAAAAGTTCGCACTAAATTGGTAAGTGGAAAACGCTATAATTAGTACGGTTAGGTAATACATAAATTCGACGCAGGAACTTTGCGGCTTCAACAACATCCATTTTCTTTACACACAGAACGCAGAAATCATGCCTAAAACTGAACATAAATGCTAGGGAGCACTAAATAAATGGTAAATGTCAACAGTAGGGTTTGTTTATATTTTTACTTCCCTGTTTTTATTTTTTCAATAACATAGCAACAAACATAGGTAACTTAGATTGAAACAAAATAATAACAGTGTTTTATAAATATATATCCGCTTAATTCGCCAGTATCACGAAAAATATAATAAGCAACATGGAATGTACACATATCTTAACATCTTCGAAAAGTACTATAGGCCTCGGCTTTAAATAATTATAATTCGACAAATCTCACAAATATATTCTTACACGTATATAATCTCTCAAAGAAACCACCATATTACCCCACATGCTTGTAAACAACCCCTATGCAGCATTCCTGCATTGCGTCAACAGACGTGGTCGACAACCTGGCTCCTGCTACCTACTCCTGCTGTAACGGTACTCGGCAGCGGCGAACTCGCCTTGTAATGAAGATATTATCATAACCCAGCCCGTAACGCAATGTAACGTAATGCACTGGTGCACCACCTCCATAACACCATCTTGCACTTGTTCAACAGGTTCATTAAAATTGTACGCTTTGTAATTCCTGATTCTATTGACAACAACGGAATGGTAATTTGTTTTGATTTCATTACGGATTGAGAGTATTGATATTGAGATGCTGGTTATTTGATGGTGTTCGCATCGATAATATCAAATAGAACGTAAGCAAATACAAAACTTTCAATGAAAATGAAAATGAAATCAAGCGATTTAAAGAAAGCGTTTGGACTGGATACACTAAACAATTTCAGGAATTATGTAGAAGGATTTGAGGAGTGCTGCTTTCTGTCTTAAAAAAATAACTTTGTAGACAAGTGCATTATTGTATTTGTATTTAAATTTCTGTTATTATTTATTATAAATGAATGATTTGAATAATACATCGTTTAGGACGTATTTTATAAAATTAAAAATAAATAACAATTTCAATGCTTCAAATGAAATAACCACATATTATTAGATGTTTTCATTTTTACATACAAATGAAAATAAATACACTTAAACAACAAAAATAGAACTCCGCATACATGATAAAATTAAGTGAAATTTATGAGCACTACACTTTAACAACACGAGTTCAGAATGTTCTGAAACTATTCGTATGTTAGAAATTTTAATATTCTTTTGTAGAGTGTATCCAATCCAATCTAGAAGCATCCTTGTAGTAGTAAAATTAATTTCCTCAACAAGACTCACATATTCTTGTGTGGAGCATTATTCACATGCCTGTGTAACTCGAGCATGTATCTTCTATTGTGAAGTCCCAGTTCCCAGTCGTGTCCTATACACATCTAGGGAGTCTGGGGGATGAAAGCTTTCCCACAGCAAGGAAATGGGCGCCGCAGTGAATTATTTACCACGAGGAATAAGGTTTTTCTCAAATTTGTTAAATGTATCTATCTGAAAATGTGTTGCTCTACTATCCAACAAACACAAATTACTATACAAACATAGACAAATTTAAGAAAATGTGACTACAATAATAAATATGACAGTCTTGATAGAATTATTGAGAATATGAAAATAAGGTACTGCGGGGACTTAAAAAAAACAGTTATTTATCTGTGATTTGAAATTAAGAAAGAAAAGTTAAATTTTATTTATACAAAAGTGAGTCATCTGGTGCTCTCTTCACGAAAATTGAAAGCCTGTGATGTCTAGTAAGCGCTCCGAATGGTACAAATACATACGGGTGTTTTTTTTCCAAGTTGTACATATGATATTAACATGGGAAATCAGTGCAGACTGTAGTCCCCGTTTTGACAATGGTCCTGGCATGTATCAAAAGATTTCTGCACAAATGACACCAAATATATATGATTGTCAATTATGTAATATTTTAATCCCATGAATTAATATTAAATTATTCAATTTCGTATTAATAGCAATAGCCATGGTATTTGAACAAAAAGATAAACACACGTATGACCAAAATTCGTTACAACCTATAACTTGTGGAAATTTTATTATGTTATAATGTTATGGGGTTCTGTGGCCGTGTGCTTGAGTGTCTAGTCGCGAATCTGGGGAACCGGGTTCGATCTTGGCCGCCACCAAAAAAGATATATTTCGAATTTTAAATGGTACAAAAGTGACCTCTGTGGTACACTCCCGCGCCAGCAAAGAGTACCCGTACAAATATGTCATCATTACCGAAATCTGTGTACAAAGCACACCCAGCAATGGTTAATATGCCGTGATGATAATATTTATTTATATTTATTTATAATTTAATTTTTGTTAAACATATTCTAATCTGGTATAAAACATTAAAGAAAGTAACACAAAAAATCATTGCTAACAAATTCTGACGGATATAATGTTAAAAATTTGTTTATATTTTTATTCCATGCTATGGCTATTGCTATTAATGCGAAATTGAATAAATTTAATAATTTATTTATGGGATTAAAATAGTACATAATTTACATGTGTTTGGTGTCATTTGATGCAGAACTTTTACCATCCATCACCTTTAGGTAAGGAAGGTATTGTTTCTGGTCAAAAAAATCGATAGAGTTTCTAATGACGTTTTGGGGTCTCTAGAATACGAATTTACTATTTTTACGCTGATGTCTGTATGTATATGTGTGTGTGTGCGTGCGTGTATGTGTGCGTGTGTGTATGTGACGATCGTTTCGTATCGCATAACTGCAATACCACGATTCCAAAAATAATGAGCCATGCTCATAACCTTTTACTACATATTAGTAGCACTACTAATAATTGCAACTACTCACTATTAAATTATTTGCGACTATAGAGTAAAACTAATACAAATATAAGTTAGTAGTACCTAATAAAAGAGAATTTTAGTAGTGATAATTAGTAGCAACAAAAAACAATTTTAAGTACTATTACCTGTAAACCAGAATACTGTCGTGATAATTAAAAATTATTTAAAAAGATGTAAAGATGGGTGGAGTATAAAAATATACAGATTTTCAAAAGAGACTGTAAGAAAAATAAATTGATGTAATCAGAAATTATATAAAACCAATATCTAGAAACAGTGGTAGTATATATGCAAAACTACAAGTTTGTATTACTCTACGTAGCTACTGCTGCTCTTAATTCGCTCTACTTTTGAGTAATACCGATTTCTTCTACTTGCCATTTTCAGTAGCGGATTAACGATTTTGCCGCATGTAGTCTGATAATACTTTTCCGCCTAAATCCAACAACGATTATAATCAATTTATTTTTATGTAATTACTATTATTGCAATCAAATTTCCTTATTATAATCTTTTTTTTTTGTGTGATTGGTAATTTTCTTTGTTGAAATCACATTCTCATTATTGTAATCAAACATTTCTTTGTTACAATTAAAAAACTTTTAAATGTTCTTTTAAAATCTTACCATCTTGACTTTTGTTTTGTTCACTATTATTTCTAAATTTTCTTCAATTAAATTTAATAAAAATATTTTTTCGTCTTGTGTCCAATTTTCCCTATGTTCCGTTTATTTGTTATTTTTTTAAATAATCTTATTTTTCATATTCAATTAGTACAACACTTCACTATTTCACCGTTTCACCGCTCTCACAACTGTCAAATCTGTGGTTATTTTACAGGTTATGTGTACTCTATTCTACATTTATTCTAGTAGCACTCTAACCTGTATTAAGAGTTCTTTCATTTCATACTAACATGTTTATTTCTCTATATATCTATCCCTCTCGTTCAATGCTTTCATTAAGCTAGTTATATCGTGAAACCATTATATCAGAATTCATTGAAATTTTAAGTATATCTCAACTGAAGTATAATCTACTTGCTCTGCAAGTTTTAAACAATTGACCACGCGGTACCTGAGATATTTGGCCTTTTTAACACGTGAAGAATAGGAAATGGCAAAATAAACACAACATTTTAAATTATAAATTTTATATCCATAATGGCATTTAATCGAAAAACTAGTATGTTATAGTAAACTAATTAACGGATTTCATGTAAAAATTAGAAAATTATTTACCACCCAGATTTAATTTTATTGCCTCTAGAAAATTATAATCTGAAGATACAATAAATAGGTAGAATTATACTTGACAATCATGTACAAGCGTTTCAGATGAAGTATCAGTTAACACTCGCGAATAAGAGATGATCTTCGGTTAAAGGAATTTCAGACGTACATTCGAAAGAAATATTTTTTAAATTGGTATTTTACGTGAAAAGCATGAAAACTTTATACCACTGGACAGTATAATACTACTTTTGTAATTTTAAGAAAGAAATATATTAATTTGTTTTGCAGTTTCCATTTGTAGTTTAGAATTAGTATTATATCATAAAATATCTTATTACTTTTATACCCGAATGTACCAATAAATGTCTAGGTGCGACGATGCTACAGTTATTCTTCAACATTGAAATACGACACTTGTGTATGTGTTAGTGCGAGTGGTACAGTTAAAAAAAAAACTTTTCTACGGAAAAATAAAGAAAATTCATCTGTTACAGTGTTTGATATTAGCTTTTAACTATTTTGATGCATTCTGTGTATATAATATAATGTTAGAAAATATAAGTTATTGCAAATATGAATGCATTAGCTTAATTTTTATTTTCAACATAGAATAAGTTTTTCAATAAGTACACTCGAGTGACAACTACCTTAAAAGTACAGGGTTGCCACATATAATTTACAACTAGTTAAAATAAGTTAGTAGTGAACTTATGAGCACCAGCATTACTAGTATTATACTAACCTATTTTAGTAAGTAACTTTTAGTTGTAAAATTTAGTAAAAAGTTATGAGCTTGGCTGAATATATTTGTTTTTTCGCATTCCTTGAGTTTAGATGCATATGCAGACGTGATTAGATTTTGGTTATAATTGTTCAATCGTAAGTATCTTCATTTGCAACTTTTAACAATATTTCGTGAAGAAACGCAGTTAAATATCATTTATTGACATTTAATGTTACTATAAATTTTATAAAATGTATTATTCTCTATACGAATTCATTGGATTTTATACTGTATATTCAATGAATATAGAGTTAAAAATTATAAAGAAATTAAATTGCATAAAGCAGCCAACTATGCTATGATCATGGAAACGCTACTATATATTAAGAAAATTCTGATTGATAGATGACGGTGTCCAATGCAATTGACCCTGTATGTTTTTGTTATAATTTTACTGAAAATATAGAATCTTTCTATACGGAATTTGTACAAAATGCAGACCTGGCGGAAGGTAATATACTGGAAATAAATATTTTTTTGCAAGAAACTTTATGTGTAGAATTTGTACAAAATATATAGAACTGGCGGAAGGTAATGTGCTGGCCCCATTAGATTTCTTTATCTTTCTATTCATATCACTATCATTGTCGTCAGTCAAAACAGTCTGCTAAAAACTGATTTCCTTATGTACAGCTTGGAAAAAAAGTCCGGTATATCGTCATCTGCGAATAAAAGCAAATTGACTCTTGCTTTTCGCGTATTTCTGATTTGTATATTTTTTTCTATGATCCATAAAAACAATAGGCTTTTCGCTTTTATAAATATGATGATATAAGTATAAGCTTCTAACAACTACGTATATATAAAATTTGAAAATGCTTGTCGACCATCGACCAAAAACCTTCCAATGCAGTCGCACTCCGAGAATATATTCCTTGGCGAAAGCATACGAATTGGTTTCCCGTAGGACGCAATCTACAATGGTCTACAAGAGATATATCGATTTCACTACAAATCCTCGCTTCGTGAATGCAGCGTCGGAGTCGGGGAGATGCTCCTGTTTCGCCTCCCGACGCCTGGCCAGGCCCGCCGTCCTAATAGCTTAACAAAGACCGCCCATATTACACGTGTCTTGTTTCCGTAATCTCGGATGCCGAAAGCGAACACAAGGAAATGGCAAGAGAAGAGTAGTACAAGGTTTTCGGGTCACGAGGTACGTTTTGTTCATCACGGAGTTTCAAAGGTTTACTACCCGGGTTTTTACGGGGTGACTATCAACATAGAGTCAATTATTGTAACCTAAATCTACAAAGAATAATAAGTTGCATTTCTTATAGTTCTTGTAGTGATATATAATATATTTTTTCCATGACATTAAAAGTCAATTTCTATTTAAAAAAATAAATAAACACTTGATAAGTTTCAAAAAAATAGAGTTTTATTTACTATACGTATTTCAGTCATCAGTAACAGAAGAATGAGATTGTATTAAAATTGAAAGAGCAGTTAAATTTTTTCCTGAAAAATGTGAACATAATTCCCTAGAGAAATATTTATTATTATGACAAATAATTATTGCTTTGTTATACAATTCTCTGGATTTTGGGGACAACAAGTTCAAAACTGCCGCGTCGGCAGCATCAATTATTTTCTGCGTTTCTTCAGAATTGAACAAAGAGGATCCCGAATTAAATGATAATTATTGCCAGATAATAGCTCAAATTATTCTAATTGTACATACATATTGTACGAGCTAC
This sequence comes from Harpalus rufipes, assembly GCA_951394225.1. Lineage (NCBI taxonomy): Eukaryota > Metazoa > Arthropoda > Insecta > Coleoptera > Carabidae > Harpalus > Harpalus rufipes. Next base: position 22,979,974 of record OX596283.1, read on the forward strand.
TTCAAATAATTTCTATATTATTAAAGATACTATAAAATACTATAAGACAATCTTGTAGAAAACTTCGGCCGAATTCATAATCCCTTACTTACTCATGAGTTGATCCACAGATCAACGCCGATTCTGAATCAATCCAATTAACCATTAAAAATCAAGCTAATCTATTAATCAAAATCAATGATCAACTGATTGGACGTATTCTATGAATCACGGACTGATTATATCTTTGAATCCTGATTTTGACATTTATAGCTGTGAGGATTCTGGTTGTTGTCTTCTTTATCTTTATTTAAAATTTATTATTATTTTCAAATATACTTTCCCTTTTCACTATATTTAAACACACTCCTTTATTGGAATCAGTGTAATTCCTACCTATATCAAAATAAAATATAATATGTGACGATGGTCACTAGATTTGAATTTAATTTTCGTGTTTAGCGTTGTAGTCTTGTAGTTAGCAAGATAGTTTTTTGCAAAAAGTTTAGTTATTCAAATCGAAGTTCAAATCCCACAAGTAAAAATTTAGTTTTTGCATTTTTATTACTTTGTATTATGATGATCACGCATACAATGTAATTGTTTGATTATATTTTATGTCGTTTGTTGTAAAATGTATTGTTGTTGCACTGTTCCTAAATTTGTTTTATATAAATGACAGATTCCGCCTGGTCGAGTGGTTAGCATGCTCGACCGGCGCGCTAGGGATCGTAAGTTTGATCCCATATGAGGTTGTATTTTTATAATTTTTATTTAATACAGCGAGTATTTGCAGGATGACTAGAATCAAGTTTAAACCTTTTTATGTATTTTTAACGGTTTTTCGGGGTGTAAATACGGGTCCATGCGACAGTTTTAGAAGAGAGAGTGTGTGCTCTTTCAAGGGAGCGTTAGCTCTGCATCGAGCCAAGACGGTGTGTGCCGTTTACTGCGAATCTGGTGAGTGTCGGGCGAGCAAGTTGGTTATGACCTTGGCTGCCTCTGACTCAGAGCTGTTGGTGTGTGCCAACACGAAAATTCGACTTTTCTTAAGAAAACTTTTTTTTACTGCTGATTTAATTAATATTTCATTAAAAATATGGTTATTAAAAATACATTCAATATTAGTTGTATAAGATATTATTCTTAATAATTAAATTAAATAGCATTTTTTAAAGAAAATAATTGAGTAATAGTAGTAAATATTTCCAGTGGTCCAGTGGTACCAAAAATGTTAGTTTCATGAAAACTACCCTTAAACATGCGAATTTTTTAAAAAATCTTTGTTTCATAATCTATACATGTCATACTACTTACCCTTACATTTATGACATTAAGCTCAAAACCACCCTGTATATATATATATATACAGGATGTATCAAGATAATGGAACAGTACCATTTATTCGTGAATATGAAAAGTTACACAAAGAAGTGATTAAGATATTTTGTAAAGCTTAGAGGGGGACACATTTTGACATAACTATTATTATTTTAGAGCTAATGGTACACAACTTATGGATCAATGTTATATTTTTTTAAATGGCTGCATATATTTTTTATTAACTCATTAAATAGAGAATTTTCTTCTGAATTCAACGATATAATAATATCACACCCTTATATTGCGAAAAAATTGATAAAAATTAATTCAAAGTTAGTATTTTAATTTTTTTTAAGTAAGCTAAGTAAACATTCAACTATTAAAACGAAAGAAAATTATCTGTCATTTTTGTATGTCATTGTTACATATTATATTTTCCAAACTTCGTTATTTTTTTTATTTCGCGTAATTACTATTAATGCCCGGTTGCAGAAACGTTCATCAACGCCTTGTTCGGTTAGCGATTCATAAAATCGAACAAATGCAACGCGATTTTTTTACAGCAATGATTTAAATGTCATAAGATCCATCCGAATGATTCAAATTTGTGCGTTTTGATGAACCGCTAACCGAACAAGGCGTGGATGAACGTTTCTGCAACCGGGTATTAGTCTTGAGTAATTAGGATAACTTTCTGCAACTAAATTGCATGCTAGGAATACATTTTGATGGGTCTTGCATCAATAAATACAATCAGTATTTGTTGAATCTGCTGCCATTATTAAATTAATTATTACAAAAGCAACGTAATTATAATAATGGATAACAATGAAATACGAAAATGACAGATAATATTCTTTTGTTATAATGATTAAATGTTTGCACAACCTACTTAAAAAAATTAAAATAGAAATGAAATACTAACTTTGAATTAATTTTTATCAAGTTTTTCGCAATGTAAGGGTATGATATTATTATATCGTTGAATTCAGAAGAAAATTCTCTATGAGTTAATAAAAAATATATAGTGCCATTTAAAAAAATGTAACACTGATCCATAAGTTGAGTACCACTGGATTTAATATAATAATAGGTTATGTCAAAATGTGTTCCCCTTTATGCCTTACAAAATATTATAATCACTTTTTTGTGTAACTTTTCATATACATGAATAAAAGGCACTGTTCCATTATCTTGATACACCATATATATATATATATATATATATATATATATATATATATATATATATATATATATATATATATATATATATATATATATATATATATATATATATATATATATTTGCCTATTCGAGGGAGTATTTTTTTTCTGATTTCAACCTTTTATATCTCTACATAATAAAAAAAATCTGATGTGGCCAGCACATAACCTCTCGCCGTATATTTTACCTGGCTGTATGCATAAAGCAAAGAACATTTTTATAAATACAAATAATATATTCATATAAATCTATGACGTATAAACTTCTTTATTATTCAATAATAGCATGTCTCAACATAAAGATATTTTACCATAAATTATGTTACAATAAATTACAAAGTAGAGTTTACCATATATAAATATTAGGCTGGTAACAGCAATTTTCAATTCGAACAACCTTGTTTACTTTCTCTTCATATTCTTCTAGTAAAAACATTAATTTTGGGGGGTCTAAAATGTATATATCTGGATTGTGCATCTATTCTTACATATCTTCTTTTACATTTTATTTTTTCATACATGTTATATCTAAATAACACTAATTCCCTTTAATAAAGTGACGGATAGATTGCACTTCGATTATTGTTATATCGATGTGTAATTTTGTCAATATTTACAACTTACTTGAGAAGAATTTGATAGCTTTTTCGCAATTCAAAGTTACTCTAGTCTACAGCGCTGGTGTACATTGTCCCATAATGTTTGAAACAAATTTAAGTCCTTCAACCTAGACTTGTCATCTCCATAATAGTCACAGATCAAGAATTAAGGGATTCTCCAAGTACATTTTTCTTTCATTACTCATTATTTCTGACACTGACATTTATCTGTCAGTTACAAATAATTTAAATTTTCAATTATTTTTCATGGCATCCTTTCGGTTGTAAAATTAATTACAACAGATTATTTTATATATTATATTCCTTTTATCTCTAAATCTATAGAATATATATAAAAATATTTAAATGTATCAGAAAGAGAAATTATTTTTCTTTAATATTATCAAGAAAAATTTTCAAAAAATAATATTTAGAAGATTTTTTTTCAAGAATCTTCTACTTCCGGTTGTCCAATTGTTACCAAAACCTTTTCAGATCTTCCCATGAATGTCCGATTGGGAAATACGTAGTTAAAAAAATTTAAAGTCTTATAGTTTTTGAGTAATTGTCCTTCCAACATCCCACACACACACACACATACACACACACATCCACACACACACACACACACACACACAGACATCATCGTAAAAATGTTAAAATCGGATTGTAGGGACCTTAAAACGTGCTTATTCAATAAAATCTGGATATGCGATTTTTAGCATGAATGCAATACCTCTCTTAGCGAGAGGTAATTATTTAAATTTCAAATGAATATTTCTCAATATTTTTATTAAAGATATAAAATTATTATATGGATGAATTCAGAAAAAAATATTCTATCAAATGGACCAAAATATATATATCATCTCATTTAAAAAAAAAAAAACTGTACTGTAACTTGAGAACCGCTGGTTTAAAAAATATTTTCTTCTGTAATCGAATGTCCCCCTTGGTCTTATGCAAGATTGTCTTATAGTGTTTTCTTGTATCTTTAATAACATAAAAATAATTTGAGGTACTCGTTTAGCTGTTACGCCCTATATACATATTATCATATGTGCCTACATGTGTCAGACATATTGAGAATAAACTAGATTACTTACAACTAATAAAATACATACTTGAAATGTTACTTTCAACTACTCTCATTGAAATACGTTTTCAAATATTTCAATATATTTCTGCTTGTATTGAAATAGCATGTAATGCAAAAAGGAAATGTAAATATACACTGTTCAATATTTCATATACCGTATGTACATGTACAATATGATTTAACAACATTGCAATGTAGTTATCAAATAAAATGTACTCGTTATTACATATATTATATGTAAATATAAAAATATTACGATATTATGAATAAACCAGTTGCGTAAATAAAAATTGTACAATTATTAAATTATTTACTTGTTAAGAGTTTAAAAGGTCTTTTTCGTGGAAATGTTTTCCATTTTAAATATGGATTGAATTATTTCGTAATATAAATGCAAAATTAATAACGTAAATATTATATTGATAGACGTATTCGATTTTAGTTTGAACAATTGTTTGAAAATATGTATTTCATTTCTGCAATTTTAAAAATCCCCATGTAATGTGGTTACGCCAAAACTAAAAAATACGATTATATTGAAAAGTTTTGTTTTGTTTTACTGCAAATAAATATAAAATGTGTAAATACTACCATGAATTCTATCCACATTGTCGTGGCAAAAGTTTGAGAAAAATATTACGCTAATCTATATATGAGCTTAAACCTATAATATTTCGGCCGGTTTACATTTTCAACAAAAACAAACAAATTATAAAACCTACGCAAATGGTGCAAATTTCTACATATTTCTTTCGACTAGAAAATATAAATTTCTAACTTACAAATACTAAATATGTTATTCAAGTATTCCGCCATTTAATATTGGGTTACATCTACCAGGTTTATTAATTCCAGGGACCTGAACCGAAACGTTTTTATGGTTCATGTTCGGTTCAGGTTCAAGAAATAAATGTCAGTTCAGATTCAGTTTCGGTTCAAGAAAAAGAAAATTATAACGGTTCATCGGTTTTGGGTTCTAGATCGAATTTTGGTTCAGCACACAAGCACAAAAAAGTAATATTTATTATTTTCAAAATCATATTAATAATTTAATTTGAATTCACAATTTTTAATTATATTTAGCAGATCTGAACCGAATCTAAATTTAAAACGATTTAAATCCGGTTCAGGTTTATTGACCTTGACAAATAAAGGTTTGGTTCGGGTTCAGGTTCACAAAAAAATTGGGTTAATTCGAGTTTTCGGTTCAGGTTCGGGTTCAGCTTGAGGCCCCCGATTAATTATATCAGGCATTTGATCCCTAAACACTGAAAATTTTTCTGAGTATTGTCCCATATGTCTTGCAAGGTAGGTTTTACTGTACGAATTGGATTTTTCATTGTACAAAAGTAAAGGGTCCCGGTTGAAGCTAAGTCCTGGACTAGAAGATGACCCTTAAAATGCCGGTTTTACTATTATCATCCGTCATTTGGCCCACAGTTCTTTTTTTGAATTTAAGGCTATATTTAAAGTGGATGAAAGAATTTTGCACAAATTGTTTAGATTTTATAATTTGTTGAATATGTAAACGGGCGGAAATATTATGAGTTTGGGCTCATATAGGTTAGTTGGACAGATAACCAAAATGTGAAATTGTTAACGTATTTGGGGATCCTAATATTGGACAAAAGGTTATTTACCGAACTATACGGGAATGTGAAAAAGGTGTAGTATGTATTACTTTAGCAAAAAAGTGGGCCCATATATCGAATCAGCAGACTCATTCAATGTGCGCTCAAGACAAAGTTAGAACGTCGCGCAAATCAACTCGACAATTAAGAATTTTAAAGACTGGTCAGAAATGATTTAAAGTTTCGAAAATGAAATAATGTAACCAAATAGACATCGGCCCAGCTTGAGGCAATCTCCAGATGCTGCAGAGCATTAAGGAGTCAACATTTTATAGAAAACAAAGAGACAGAGACCGAGAGATTATATTCCCTCTGATTGAAGATTTTTGAATATTTCCTAGCAGAAAAGTATATAAGGCTAGGAATACCAAACGAACAACAGTTACAGATTTAACATCGATTAGAGATAAATTAGACAAGGTATTAAAAAACTATGTTGCATTGAAGATAATGGTCCCCTATCAGTTTTGTACAACTAGATTATTTATCTCCTTAGTTTATAGGAACAACCCCTTATGTCAATGTTTCAATAAAAAAAAATCTATTTGATGCAAAGGTCTAACTTTTTCTCAAATCTTTTGGTACATACGTTACAACGATGATGAATAAGTATTAGGGACCAATTTTTTCGATATTAAATAAGATTGCGTTTTCCGTGGTCTATTATGTATTCTGCATCTATAAAAAACCATTGACTGCAGTATTTTCCGCATGAATGACATTCCTTGTGACATAATGCGTTACTGTCAGAGGCTTGCATCTATTTACATGAAGTCGCATGAATATATCGCTACATTCATTCATAAGCTCGAATGAGTCGCGCTGCGATACCTGAATGGTTCAATGCTCGGCGAATCGACGGTTATATGAGATCGTTAGAATCGACGGTTGCTTCCTACAATAAAGTGTCTCATTCTCAAGACGTTGTTAAGCGATGTATATTCAAAGAAATTGCAGTAGTGCATGTATTTATTGTGATAAAAGCGTTGTTTTGTAAATGTAAATACGAGATCCGTCCTAAAATTAAAGATATGTTCAAAGATATTGGTTGCCTGAGGAAATTTTGTTTCCAAAAGTTGGCACCAATGTCATGTAGAGGGACTCCTCTTTCAAACGAGTGGTCCAGCAGCTCGAACAGTTTGGCAGTAGCATCCTTTTGCGATGGAGCATCTTCAATCTTCCGCCAGATGCGAAATCCGCTGGATCATTTTCTGCATGAGTCTATTGTGAATGCGGATCACTACTATAGAATCCTAAAGAAACGTCGAAGGGCGATTTAAAACCGAAGGCAGGGAATGTTGACTCGCGGCGTGTGTCTGCTTCACATAACACATCGTCAGGTAAATGCCAAAGGCAAGAATGTGTATTTTACTACTTTTGAGATTAATATTTAGACGATTATAAAAAATCGGTTTATGAACTGTTACGTATATAGTTATATAAAATTAATTGGCCACATTCGTACATCACAGTAATTTAATTTTATAGTATTATTCCAAAATAACATTTGTGTTTATGGTATAATTAAATTTTAGAACAATATATATTCCTGATTAGGTTTTATAATTTTTAAGGTTCAACTGGATTATAACATGTTAGTGCCTTTGGTAGACAAAAATTTACTAACCAAGCAACATACTCGTGTATTAAACTTAAAATCGCTAAATTTGCACATTCGTGCCTTTGGCATACAACTGAAGACATGTCCTCACAGCCTCAAACAGCGCGAATCACCAAAGCTTTACTGGGCGATTTTGGATGGGATAATGTGGACCATCCACCACTCAGTCCCGATCTGGTACCGTCTGATTTTCATCTCTTACTTTATTTACATAAGAATATAGCAGGAAAACAATTTAGACGAAGATAAGGTAAAAGAGGACGTAGAACGTTTGTTTGAAAAATTAATAATTAACAAATATCTCTTTCAATATGATATTTAGAAACACCTAGAACAACCCTACTAACTCTAGTAGATTATCTAACTACTTCAGTATTCTAGGATATCAACCCCCAAGTTGAGCGAATAATCAGTGCGATCAAATGATGAATTAAGTTTAAAAAAATCTGTTGTGGCCAGCACAATACTTTCCGTCAATCCTGTGTATAATGTATAAATTCCATACATAATTATTATTGGAAAAGATTCTAAATTTCCAGTAAAATTATTTCATAAACAAACTATTCAAATTGCACTTGACACTGACATCTTCTTCCTCTTTAGCTTTTCCCATTCGTTAGGAGTCGATATTTTTGCATGTAGTTCTCATTCGGTTCTTTTTCTCTCAAGTCTTCCGCAATACAGTCCTTCCATCTTATCTTTGGTCTTTCTCTGCTTCTTCAACCTCCCATTATTAAACTACTCATTCTTGTTCAAATATAATTCTTCATTTCTCCTCATGACATGTTCAAACCAATGTAATCATCTTTCTTGTATCTTTCTAGAAAATTGTAACACTAGAGTTATTTTCTTACCGTAGCTTTCCATGTTTCCCCAACATCTACTTCAACATCCTCATCTCTGCCACATTAATTTACTTTTTACTCATACTGACATCTGTCAATTTGAATTATATGAATATATTAGCAGTTTTCATGTTTAGCATAGCTGGCTGATTTTTAAAATACTTCCGGTTCACCAATTATAACAAAAATCTAATCACTTGTTCTTCTGGATGTAAACTTGAGGAATACGAAAAAAATATAATTTTTGGAATCGTGGTATTGAAGTTATGGGATCCGGAACTTTTGTCACACACACACAGACACACAGACACACACACACATACATACATACAGACATCATCATAAAAATGGTAAAATCGTATTATAGGGACCCTAAAACATGCTTATTCAGTAAAAACTCATCACTGAATTTTTTGACCAAAGACAATACCTTCCTTACCTAAAGGTGACGGAAGGTAAAAAATGATGTAGCCAGTACATTACCTCGTTGAATTCCGTGTATTATGTACAAAATCAATACATAAATTTTCTTGCAAAAGATTCTATATTTCCAGTAAAATTATTTCATAAAAAAACTGCACTTGACACTCTGACATCTCTTCTTCTTCTTTAGCTTTTCCCATTCGTTAGGGGCGCTATTCTTGATTTTCTTCTTCCACTCATTTCTGATTTACGTGTCGTTCTCATTCAGTTCCTTTTCTCTCAAGTGTTCCACAATACAGTCCTTCCATCTTTTCTTTGGTCTTCCTGTGTTTCTTCTGCCTTCTATTACTAAGCTGTTTATTCTTCTTCCAATATATTCTTCATCTCTCCTCATGACATGTTCAAACCAATGTAATCGTCTCTCTTGTATGTTTCTAGAAACTTCTATCACTCGAACCATTTCTCTTATCCTCTCATTCCTTATCCGATCTTTCCGCCTCTTTCTCAACATACATCTCAACATCCTCATCTCTCTGCCATATTCATTTTTATTTCATTGACGTTGACATGTGTCAATTAGAATTATCTTAATATAGTAGTTGTTTCCATAATTATAGCATAGCTGGCTGATTTATGAAATTTATTTTTTTTATAAGTTTTTAACTCTATATCCATTGAATATTAAGTATAAAATGAAATCAAATCGTATAGAAATGAAATATTCTTTAATATTTATAACATAAAATGTCAAAAAATGATATTTAACTATGTTTTTTCAAGAAACACTTCCGGTTGACCAATTATAACAAAAATCACCTCTTAAACCTGTAAACTCAAGGAATACGAAAAAAATATAATTTTTGGAATTATGGTATTGGAGTTATGCACACGCAGCACACACACGCGCACACGCACATATATACAGACATAATCATAAAAATAATAAAATCGCATTCTACAGGTCCTAAAACGTACTCATTCATTAAAAACACACCACCGAATTTTTTGACCAAAGACAATACCTTCATTACCTAAAGGTGACGGATGGTAAGAAAAATTATATGTTTAAAGAAATTTTTCTTTGCAAGTTATGAACGCTCGGTACTCGGTACTTTCTGAGATATACATCTTTCTTGCAATAATCTGAGGTTCTCCCAGAATCGACATGAAATATTTTAATTCATCCCGGAATCTCTGGAATGGTAAGAATGTTGGATTATGTTTGCAGAGAAAATACGAATTTAATTTAAAGAAACTGTGAGGTAGTCTTCTGGCTCAATAACTCTCAACTTGCAGGTTTTTCCATGAATAATACATTATCCAGAAGTTCAATACACGATATATAAGTAATCAATTTCGACTTTAAAAACTTTCTTCCAAGTAGATTATTTTGACATCTTTCTGGAATTATTTAGATATTAAGTGGGGCGATCGAGAATGTTTGGATACTTTGAAACTGTCAGAAATAAGACTCTCACTAAAAACTGACGCTGAAACTGCTCTAAAAGGATTATAAAGTTTGCAACGATAAATTACGTATTTACCATTGAACCTAACTTTGATGCAACGTTGCATCTTCACTCTAGATACTGATATCATCAGGAGTATAACTCTGTTTTTTATTTGTATTCAGAGCCTACTTCATCAAGCAGTAGTAGCAGTATGGCATCAAGAAAATAAAGAAAAACATACAAAACTTAAGCTATAATAATTGAAGCACATACACATTCAAAGGTATTTACATGCCATTTTAATGATTTAAATTTAATTAGTAAAAAATATGTTGTGGCTAGCACAATACCTGTAGCCGTTTCCATTTTAAATTATAGATGTATTATAATTAACATTTCTCGTACAAACAAAATATTCTAATTCTATTCATTTTTTATACTTAGATATTTTTTATAATTTTAAACTTATTCTATGACCTAGTTTTCTTTTATTCTTTCTAAATGTTCGATATTCTTCCAATTCACTGACGTGATTGGCGGTATTTCTGAAGGGTAATTCGGTAATTATGTAATATACCTATATTTTTAAATATTTAATTAATAATTATAATAAGAAAAAGCCTTCACTAATGTCGCCCAATTTTTGACACTGATATTTATCTGTCATTTACAAACATTTTAATTTCTCAACTGGTTACCATGGAGTTCTGTCGGCTGTAAGATTACAACAGATTATTTTATATTATACTTCTATTTATAAAAGATATAATAAATATTCTAAATGTGTCGGATAGAGAATTTAATGTTCAATTTTTGTAATAATATAAATTTTCCAAAAATAATACATAGAAATTTTTAATTAAACAGGTTTTAAGTTTTTTGAGGAATCATCGTTCCAACACACACACACACACACACACACACACACACACACCCACACACACACACACACACACACACACATATATCGCAAAAATGTTAAAATCGGATTCTAGGGATCTTAAAACGTTCTTATTCACTAAAATCTGGTTCTGCGATTTTTAGCATGAATTCAATACCTCTCTTAGCGAGAAGTAATAACTGTTTTGTATGAAACAACGATACCAGGCCCCGATTTTGTAACTTGAAATTCTACTAATTTTCAAACTCTGCTGGATTTGAGATTTCCTACTAGATTTTCTCAGAATAGATTTCAACTGGTTTGGAGCAGTAGAATTCGTAGGTATCATTAAATTTCAGTGTTGTCAAATTTGAAAGCTGACGGATGTGTATGTGCTTTTTACGAAATTTTGTACGATGTTTGGAAAACTGAATATGGTAATGATGATGTATTTATATGTACAAATATATGATTGTTTGTAGAAATCTGTAAGATCTTCCCCTGAAGAAGGTACAAGTGTGTATCGAAACTGAAGCATTGGTTTTGTAAATATAATGCGGTATGACAGATTTCGAGTAATCTATACCAGAAATTTTCTGAAGTAAAAGTAGTGTGTGTACACACACCGGCAAAATTGAGTGAACGCCAAAAAAAGAGCTATGAATTTAAAAATGTTTGAACACACTCTGTTTTTTATATTTGTGTTGGCAATTCTACATCTACAATAAATAACAAATGACGATATAACACCAAAATATAGCCATCTACTAAAGATTGATTATCATTTATCAAGCTCTTAAATTTTGCTCGGTCTTTAGTTTTATTAAATATGGATGTTCAATTCGTGTTCACTATACAGGTTGTTATGTAAGTGTACAACACTTAACCCATGGTAGAACTGACCCCATAGATAGTAAATCTGGCAATAATTTTTGTTTAACATGCTTTCTACAAGAACTGGAGCCCTTTAAAATTGACCAATCACGTCATAGGTAGTTGAAAATTTTGTAAAATAGTAAAAATCAATGTATATAGATCAAGGGTTAACATTTATTATTTGTAGTAGATGTAGAATTACCAACACAAATATGAAAGACAGAGCGTACATACTTTTTGAAATACATAGCTATTTTGGCGTTCCCCAAATTTTGCCGGTGTTTGTAGATAAAAAAATGTACGATATAAGTACTTTTGATTAACGGAAGGTATTGTGCTGTCCACATTCGATATTTGAAACCTGCATTGTTTCTGTCAATAAATAAAATAAATACCATTCAATCTATCGTTCCATACATATATTTGCAACGTACTTTTCGTTAATCTATTGCAATACTGATAATTCATTTTCTACACAATTTATACTACAATATTTTGTTCGTCGGTATTACTCAAATAAATGAAAAATATATAAACGTAAAATCAATAAAACTTAGTCGTATATACCTAACAATGCAGAATATATCTCTGCTGTACTGTACAAATTCCTCGAATAAAAGAACACTGAAAACTGCAGAGCTTTGCAATCAGCAACTCACATCATCAATATTCCAACAAGTGTTTAATCTGCGTTCGCGAAAGAAATATCATTTTTAAATGCTTGCTATACATGATAAACGGTTCGAAGCGTCGAGTTATCGCAACCACAACCGTTTCATAAATCACCGGGATAATTTCGTTTCTGGATTGAAATTCCGATCTGGGTAAGCATAAACCTTAATCATTACAGAGGATGCCCGCGGAGAAGAAAAAACTACCAGATTGTTAAAATATTACGCATGTCGCTTGGTTGGCGTTTGAAATATGCGAAATTGTTTTATAGTTATTCAGTTTTTTAGTGGTTTTATTGGTCATGAAGTATTCTGTGAGATTACTCTACGCTGACAGGTACATATGTGATTTAAATGGTTTAATGTATACTCATTGTTTAATTATTGTGCTGTCAAGACATAGCTATCTAGACGTATTTACAGTAGAGAACAAATTACTGTTATTTAAAAATATAAATAGTATATAAGATGGTAAAAAGGATAATAAATTTAGGGTATATACATTTCCATGTGCTGATTCTCACTCAAAATTCAGAAAGTTATATCTTATCTTTCATTGAATTATTTTTTTGTGTGCCACTGCCACCATGAAATTTTTAATAAAAATAATGAATTATCTAAATACGTAACAGACATTTAATAGGACATAAATTAATTATTTACTAAAAAATAATTAAACAAAACATAAGAAATAATTTACGGTATTTTGGAAATATTCTTTTTGGTTGAGTATCAGCACATCGATATCTATATATTATACAGCCTGTATAATCAGAGCAGGGTACAGTAATGTGAATAAAATCTATCCAAGCAGCTGTTCTGTGTCGCTGGCCGCGCCACCTGACGAATTTCTTGTTAAGTAACGTTGGTAGGATTTCTTACGTGTAGAATGGAATTTAATATAATTAACGAATCGTTTTGTCAGTTGCAATGAGAGCACACATGCAAAAAAAAATCAGGTGGCAGCACTATTTCTTCTACTCATTTTTATAAGTTAATAGTGTAGACACTGTTATGAAAATTGTTGCATTCTTCATACTACGCTCACACTTTGAATAAAGTTTGCATACGTTTGCACATTATGACAGTTGTGTTTAGGTTAGGAATAAAAATGTCAGAAATTATACAATTAAACATTTTACATTCAATAGCATATTTCATAGATATTTTTCAGCATTGTTATCAATGTCACACAGATTGGATCTATTTTGAATCGAAATATTATGTTCCTAAGTTATTTATTGAACTAAACTTTTATTTTAGAAAATAACTTTAAAACCGTGTTATTTGCTTGAGAAATATGTATTCAGATTTTTTATGAAATTCAATTGTACTTACGACATTCGACGAACCGATGCTATCCATTTTTGTCGCCTTTCCTGTTCCCAAACATAATAAGGGAAGGAGTAAAAATGAATCTTATTATCCCTTTTATATTTAGATTTGCACTCTACGACACAACAATTTTGACCGCTTTTTACCCCAGTTTTCGTGCTTATATATAAGCGTGCGTACGAAATGGCATTTGAACTTTTATCAATGCTAGTGTTAAAAAAATCCGCGACGTTCCGTACTTGGTTAGGGTACCTCTATACACAGGATAGGACCATGGGCCTAGATCGCCGCCATTTGCGGGCCAATGTCAAACGTACTGAGTATTCATTTCCTTATTTATTTGTAAGAAATATGATATTATATTATAAAGGAATATTAAATAATCACACTATGAATTTATAAAGGTAATAAAAAAATATTTATTTAACAGATACACAATTATTATTATGATATAGATTTAAAGGTTATGTAGGGTAAAGGATATAGGTTGTTATTATCACATCTAATTTAATAACTGTAGTTATTATTTATATTATAAGTATATATTCTTAACTTACCTTTTAAAAACTTAAATGTTTGTGCTTAAGATTGGTAATTTTTATTTGTTTTCAATATTGTCAGTAATCGTAGTCAGTATCTCAAGAAAATGCACAAGTAAATAAAATAAACATAGTACTTACACTTTAAATATATATTAAAACTATATCTAAATATGTTTTTCATTACAATAAAACAAATAGCCACAAAAATACATAATAATTTGCGCAACAACACATGTGACAGTGGCCGGCAAATGGCGAACGAAACGCGAGCCACGTCATGGCTATACCCTGGATATAGAGGTTCCCTTCTATACTTGGTTAGCCTATTGACAAGCTATTATAAATAAAATCATGTTACTAAATTCTTTCAACCATTTAACAACAAATGACGAATATCAAAATACTACCATTTATTGGAAGAAGCCGGGGTAATTTTTAAAGTGACATTTCACTTCTTACCACTCGATGCAGCAGTGTAACCACTCCCAAGAATGGATATTGATCAATACAGTATGACTTTTACCTCAAGTTTTGTGAATATGAATTCTACAGGCTTAGGACACTAGGGTTTGTTTGAAAAATCTCGAACATAACTAAAAAATGATTACTTATAATTGCCCAAGTTGTACGGACGTAAGTTTTGTGCATTAGATTATAAATGTTAGGGTTAGTTGCAACCGAATAATGTCCACATAATGACGAAAATAGTCAATGATAATTAATGATCTTTAATATTTTGGCATAAATAATTAATTTCCTATAGATCCATAATTTTTATTGCATAAGATATACAGTACAAAAGTTAATTATTTCATATAGCATTTTCTAATTTGTCACTTGTTAATTTCTTATACTTATGTATCATTTTATTCGCATCCTTTCCAGTATTGTATATGAATCATTTTTTCTTTTACAGTAAGACCGCGTTAATCCGGCACTATATGATTCGGTACACTTGATAGTCCGACACTTGCCATCATCATCAGGTGTTACTCGTATTACATTTCGAACGGGAGACGCTGATTCAGACTGAACTGATAATAATTTTATAACTAAACATAATTTACATGCAATTATTAAATGATATTATGTTCAAACCTCTTCCTCTTGGCACTCTGACATTGGGACGTAGAATGTAAACCGGAACAGAATTCAATTCTTACCTGTAACAAAAGAAAAAAAATCTTTAATACATTTGTTCAATATTAAATATTTTAGCTTTGAATAAATTTAAACTTTTAATGTAACAATAACAATGATTTAAAATTTTCGAACTCGACTGACGTCAACTATGAAAATCATTTTGAAAACCACAAAAAATACTTCCGTTGACTCTCTACTCGTAACTAGTGTTTCATCAAGACAAGAAATCTTGTCTTGATTATCATTTCTTGTCTTGTCTTGATTTTCAAGACAAGAAAATAAAAATTTCTTGTCTTGTTCATTTCTTGGCGACTTACTTCTTGTCTTGTTTCAAGATTTCTTGATATTTCTTGATTCTTGACGTTTTAGGGGAATCCCCTTTCTCTATCGCTTTATCCAATCCGAACGCTGAAGTGTAGCGTTGGCGTCTGCCATTGGCTCTTTTTAAATGTTACTATGATTTCGTCGCGTCGCGAAGGGCGGACCCCGGGGTGTTCGGGGGGCAACCTAATTAATTAACAGTCTAATTGCCAGATTGTCAATATATTGTTATACTGTTTTTTTTAATAAAGGCAACAGACATTGAATAACTTTTTTACCTCTCGCTAAGAGAGGTATTGGATTCATGCTAAAAATCGCATATCCAGATTTTATTGAATAAGCACGTTTTAAGGTCCCAACAATCCGATTTTAACATTTTTACGATGATGTCTGTGTGTGTGTGTGTGTGTGTGTGTGTGTGTGTGTGTGTGTGTGTGTGTGTGTGTGTGTGTGTATGTGGATGTGTGTGTGTGGGATGTTGGAAGGACGGTTACTCAAAAACTATAAGACTTAAAATTTGTTTAACAACGTATTTCCCAATCGGACATTCATGGGAAGATCTGAAAAGGTTTTGGTAACAATTGGACAACCGGAAGTAGAAGATTCTTGAAAAAAAATCTTCTAAATATTATTTTTTGAAAATTTTTCTTGATAATATTAAAGAAAAATAAATTCTCTTTCTGATACATTTAAATATTTTTATACATATTTTATAGATTTAGAGATAAAAGGAATATAATATATAAAATAATGTTGTAATTAATTTTACAACCGAAAGGATGCCATGAAAAATAGTTGCAAATTTAAATTATTTGTAACTGACAGATAAATGTCAGTGTCAGAAATAATGAGTAATGAAAGAAAAATGTATTTGGAGAATCCCTTAATTCTTGATCTGTGACTATTATGGAGATGACAAGTCTAGGTTGAAGGACTTAA
Organism: Harpalus rufipes; assembly: GCA_951394225.1. Classification (NCBI taxonomy): domain Eukaryota; kingdom Metazoa; phylum Arthropoda; class Insecta; order Coleoptera; family Carabidae; genus Harpalus; species Harpalus rufipes. Next base: position 22,996,879 of record OX596283.1, read on the forward strand.
ATTTGTTTCAAACATTATGGGACAATGTACACCAGTACTGTAGACTAGAGTAACTTTGAATTGCGAAAAAGCTATCAAATTCTTCTCAAGTAAGTTGTAAATATTGACAAAATTACACATCGATATAAGAATAATCGGAGTGCAATCTATCCGTCACTTTATTAAAGGGAATTAAGGTTATTTAGATATAACATGTATGAAAAAATAAAATGTAAAAGAAGATATATAAGAATAGATGCACAATCCAGATATATACATTTTAGACCGCCCAAAATTAATGTTTTTACTAGAAGAATATGAAGAGAAAGTAAACAAAGTTGTTCGAATTGAAAATTGCTGTTACCAGCCTAATATTTATATATGGTAAACTCTACTTTGTAATTTATTGTAACATAATTTATGGTAAATATCTTTATGTTGAGACATGCTATTATTGAATAATAAAGAAGTTTATACGTCATAGATTTATATGAATATATTATTTGTATTTATAAAAATATTCTTTGCTTTATGCATACAGCCAGGTAAAATATACGGCGAGAGGTTATGTGCTGGCCACATCAGATTTTTATTTTATATGATGCATTACGAGTACACAAACCAAATTTACATGTACCTATATAGTATGTAGTATTATTAAACAAAAATAGTTTCTAATATTTTTAAACTTTAACTTTACGTTGATGTATATGTACAAAAAAATCATAATAGTATATAAACAAAAGATATCTATATAAAAGTGTTTTTATATAGAAATTTGATTCCATTCACGAGATATTGGGATATTTCCGAAGATATTTCACTACTTAATTGTAAATATTAGTTCTATTATTTATTTTCTAACATATAAACTGTACGCGCATACGAATAAAATAAGGTCCGCATTCTTATTTACATATTCCAATAGAGCGATAAGGAAGTGGCTGTTTTTAGAGCAAAAAATCAAAAAAGTTGAATTACGCAGGAAATGGATGATCATATGAGTAAAATGTTTCTATTATTTTATATATAAAATTGTTTGCTTAATTCAATAGTTAAATAAAAAATATAGCATAATATTATTTTATATAAAGTAAGTTACGGATTAATTCCAGTTAGACACTGTTTTGAAAGTATATATTTTAGTTGAAACGGACATATCGGAAAACTCTTAGATATCAAATTTTGTAAAATAATATTGAATAGTTTTAAAAATAAAGATCGTATAAACCATGGGATAGCCTCCGTGAGGTTCTATCATATACAGAATGTTAATGAATGTTTACATGCTATAATTTCATAGGGTATGTAAAATAGATTGACTTTTACTAATAAACTCATATCCGGAAACGAACCGTTTTCGAATTACAAGCTCTTAAAAGAGTAATTATTATCTACCTAATTTTAATTGGTTTTGACTTATGACGTCAGTTATTAGTTTACATACCACTGATTTTGTTTAAATAATTTTATTCATTTTTTAATACATATTAATAATTGCTCAAATAATAACCATCAATTTCAATGCAAGCATTGCAACGTACTTAACATATTTTGATACATTCGTTAAAAAACGTAGACAGAGTAATTATTAGTTTTGTTTACAAAACTAATAATTTTGTTTACAAAACTACTAATTTCGTTTACAAAACTAATAATTGAAGTGACAGGTCACAGCCAAGTAAAATAATAGTATATTAAAAAACAAGTTTCATAAGACAATCTGTTAATGCACAAGTCTATATTATGAAGACGAGGTATACTTACCTGAAAATTTAGACTTATACATTCAACTGTCGCTTCGATTTAATTATTTATTTTGAAAATCATAGTCAGAGATACACAATTTTATATTTTAATTATAAATGCGGATTTACAAAATTAATTGTCAAGAAATCAAGATTTCTTGTCAAGAAATCTTGATTCTTGATGATACATTCTTGTCTTGTCTTGGGACATATAATATATTTCTTGTCTTGGTCTTGTCTTGATTTCAAGACAAGATCAAGACAAGATCAAGAGTGTTTCTTGATTTTTGTGAAACACTACTCGTAACATCACGTTAGTTTTAATTGTCCATGAGATGACGCCTGATAATTGCCCTCTCCGACACAGATATTTCATCATTACCAAAAACTGCGAATAAAAAAGCAGATTGGGTGATGATATATATATTTTTTATACTTTCAAAAGAATGTGCGTAATACATGGATACTAATTAACTTGCCCATTAAATTCAGCGCTCATTTTCCTTTACATTAGTTTTGGATTTGCTTGTCGTACATGAGTTATTAATTCCCAATCTTTTAATATTCCATCATTCTTCCAAACCGTCATATCATAAAGCTTTTAAACTGATTAGGGTTTTTAGAAAGAAACTAATTTATAATCCGCGCCCTTTGTGAGGCCACGACGCCACGACGCCACTGGAGTAGTCACGAGCACGACACGGACACGGCACCGGCAGGTACGACAGCGCTGGAGCTGGAGTAGGCCACCGCTGGTATTGATCGCGCCATGGACGTGCATGGAGGATTCACCTGGGATTTGGGGGCGATTACCCGCCGTTTCCCGCCTAATGACAGCGCCGCGACGGACAAATGCCCGCTTTAAGACGCTGGCCACGGAAAACTATTGATTTTTACGGAAGTTATGTTAAGGAAAATTAAGTTACTGCCACAAATTTCTAATAAATTTATTGGTAGACCCCTAAATATAGGCTGCCACATGTATAAACATACTGACACGAAGTGCTGGTTGTATTTTCGATTTTACAATCATAATATCCCCAAAATTAATTAATTTTGAGAACGAACGGGTGTGTATGTTGTTTTTGCTAATTTTTGTACGATATTTGTAAAATTGAATATATGAATGAAGGTATTTATTTGTACATGATTTTATGTTTATGAATCTTACCTAACTAGTAAAACGAGTAAGTGTATACCGAAAAGTCGTTTTTGTAAGAATAAATGCAATATGAATTCGAGTATTTGCTAACATCTAATCCACATCACAGTTAAGACATTTACTTTCATTTACAATAAATAATTAAAGTTTTATCTATAAGAACATTTTAATGAGAAATGTAGTATTGGTAGAACCAAATTTTAAGGGGTGAAAATTACTGTTAGAAACTAAGTATACAAGATAGTGCTTCAGAGGTCGTAACATTTTATGTATTTTTTCTCTTTACTTGTCCTTCCTTCGAACACTGCCAAACTTTTATGGGATAAAATAATTAGATAAACCATATAACCAATGATAATCAGCTGTCAGAGCATTTGCAAACATTTGGAAATCAGAAAATAAATAAATATATCGTCACGGCATATTACCTATTGCTGGGTGTGCCAATCTGCTTTGTACACAGATTTCGGTAATGATGATACATATTTGTACCGTGCAGGCTTTTACCAGGCGTCACCTTACGGGCACTCATTGCTGGCGTGGAAAGTGTACCACAGGGATCAATTTTGTATCACTTAACATTCGAACTATTTAGCGTCGGTTGGGATCGAACCCCGGTTCCTCAGATTCGCGACCAGACACTCAGACACGCGGCCGTTATAAAAACCAGAGGATTTTTTAAATGTTTATAACAATTTATAATAAATATATCATCACGACTTATAATCCGTTTCTGGGTATGCCAATCTCTCTTTATTCGTAAATTGACAATGCTTACTCATCTCATGGGCTCTCAAGCTGCCGTGGAGAGAGCACTAAAATGTTATTACAAACAAAAATATTTTACGAAAACGCGTTACAAAAATTAATATGTATAATGTATCTTGTCAAATGAGTATAAATTAAATTTAGTTCATATTTATTTGTTTTATTTTTTAAAATCAGATAAGTAAATATAAATATAGTTTCCGGATTGAATTAAGTAAGGTTAAGTTATACAATACTTATCTAATAAATAGCAGCCATTAAATTTTAGTGGAAAACGTAAACAGGTAAGAATGGCATTGCGCTTTGAAAAGTGTATGATTCTTGACAATATACGTATTTGAAGTCTTAGTTTCTTTTTGCCACTCAGGTTATATAGTATGTTCATAAGGTGACGTATGTCGTAACTCTGTTCAGGAAATAATTTGGATTTGTCAACATAGTTCGTATACATTGGCGTGTATTTTAGCGTTTTTATGATTCGTATTGATTTACGTGATTTAATAATAATGTAAAAGAAAAGCTATTGAAAAGCGCTAGAATAATGTACGTTCTTTGATGTAGAAAAATATAGATTCCTAGTCGGTGTCAGCATAGATTATACAGAGAATTGAACTATAAAACGAATTATTATTGCTCAATGCCATTCCTACGTGAATAATACTATAGCTTTTCATGTTAAATGTGTATAAATTAAATTTTACTGGAAAATGTAACATTCTTTACGTAAACAGTTAGGTTCCATAATCATGTTAAAAATGCAAGTCCCCAAAAAAATAAATTTGTTCCATTTTTCGGGTAGGAAGTATTACTTGATGAAAATATGACAGTCACGCAAAACATAACTATGAATGCTAATTTTGCGGCATTGTTAATTTATCTTTGTAATTAAGATATTATTATGTTTTAAAATACGAATATTTATACCGTAAGAAACAGTGACATTCCTGAATTATTTATTTTCATTATTTATATTCTAGATGCAGAATATATTCATTATAAAAACTAGTGCTGGTTGCTGTTTTTACAAACGTGTTTTATTGACAATAAATTAAATATAATTACATATAATTACGGTAAGCTGTTGGGAAATATATTGTTTCGTGTCAGCTTATAGAATTGAATAAATAAATTGATGGACATTTATAAATTTAAATGAAATTATGGCATAAATTCATGACAATATTAATTGTATTAAGAGATTAAACCATTATTAATTATGTAAAACACTTTCGTTGTAAATAATTAATTATAAAAATATTTAGATTACATTGATGACAGTAAAATAATCACAAAGCTCATGCTTCCATTCAATGAATTGTCTGGGTATAATGAGGTTATGCACGATTTTTCATTTGTAACTCTAATCGATAGAAAAATAATAGACCCGTATTTTTTATTTTTCCTCAAATCGATTTTTAATAATGAGAAAATTGCAATTAACAATGACATTGTTCAAAATGCGGCTGATTATCCCCACCTTGCCCCTTTCCTAGTGACGTCACATTTCAATATCAACGGCCATTTTGATTTTCACAGTAAGTTCTAAACGTCTATGTGACATTTAAAGACAACCTGAAATTTACGAAAGTAAACATGTCGGTGAAACATTGTTTTGTGCCATCGTGCCAAAACACTAGCGAAAATATATTCAATTCAATGCCTCGCGTGTGTTTCTATAGCTAAACAAACTTCTAGCGTCCAATCTCAAATCTTTACAAAGAAGCACAGCTGATGTTGTGCGTGGATAACTTTAGGCCAAATGAAAATTATATTTATAAAAATGATGTTATATTAATATATTATAGCATATACAGGATGTTAATCAAAAAGCGGGTCATAGGCGTTTAAATCACTAATCAGATTTTATTTTGTATATTTATATAAATAAAATTATAAAGAAATGCATATCATTGGAATTGTCAGAATTTTTATTTTGCAGGTTACAAAATGAAAATAAATAAAATCTGCGCAGATATTGATTTTAAAAACAAAATATTTTTAAGGACTTAGAAGAAGAATATAATTATCTGTAATTTTTATTTGAAAATCGAAATTCTGACAGTTCAAACTATATGCATTTCTTTGTAATTTTGTTTAAATTCCATGGCTATCACTACAAATGAGCAATATTTATAAATTTTCGAATTGGATTTTACAGATTACGAAACATGCAAAATAAAATCTGATTAGTGATTTAGGTATAGAATTTAATTCTCTACAACATTTATTTGAAACATTTTTCTCTTAAGGGAAGCTTTGTGCAAGAAAAAACTGATTTCCCATGTTAAACGCCTATTACCCGCTTTTTAATTAACACCCTGTATAGATATGTAATTTTCAATTTATAGTCTATATATTTTTTTCTTTTAGAAATTCTGTGTCTATGAAATGAGTCTGAACTTGCAGTTCTGAAACGTGACGTCAAAACATAGCTGGTTTTTGCAACTTTTTAAAAATATTATAGTTTAAAACAATTTTATACAACAAAAAATGTAAATAAAAAATTTACAGTACTGTTTATTAGACTATATGCTTGTTCGATTTAAACAAAAAAAGGAACAATTAATGTTTTTTGCATAACCTCATTACGTGCAGATAATTATACAATATAATCATTATAATGATAATAAAAAACTTTATTGTAAACTGGTATACACAGTCTGGCTATAAAGATTTAAGACTGATTTTCTGTTATGATAAATAATACCGCTATCTATGAATTGGTACCCAAACTATTTTTGACTAATCTTCAACATTCCCCTCAAGTTTTTATTAATATTGGTCCAGTACAGTTCTCGTATTGACGTAGTTTGTTGACCTCTTAAATTTGCCTCGTCATGGATGCATACGTCGAATAGCGATATGCAACAGATTTTGTATTACTTCGTGCAAAGATACAACCTATCGTTTGCTTTGGTCTGGGGATGCTCTTTGCAACGTTTTTGGCTGGCAATAGTGCTTCTGCGGCGGGCGTGATGAAAACAAAGATGATCTAAAAAACACCCCGCATCAAGCTGAAACGTCGAAAATATCGAAGTAGTTCGATAACTGTTGGTTTTCGATCGACGTGTTACCATTAAGATAGTTGCAGAGTAGTTGAACATCGATAAAGAAACAGCTGGATTGACTGTCATCGAAAGTTGTTAGCGTACAATCACGAATCGGCCTATAAAGCAACAGTCGTGCGTTAATTCCTGTCCTACAAAAGTGACATTGTGTTGCATCAACCACTGTAAGCTTCTGATTTGGTCCCGGCTGACTATACTCCTTCCCCAAACTAAAGTTGAAGCTGAAAGGGAATCGTTACGACGATGTAACACACACTTACAGCATCGTGATGAAGGTATTGACAGCATCCCAGTTTTAGTCTGCAGAACGCCGCAAATGGACTGGAGAACCGCCTCAAGCGCAGTGTGAAGTCAAAAGGAATGTATATGTACGAATAAATTGTAATTTTGATGATATAACAGCTTGTGTCTTATTTATAAGCGAAGTCGTAAAACTTTATAGCCACACTGTATATATTATAACTTAATATTATATTATTAGTAAGAATGCAAGAGTATTTTTTCCAAATAATTGGATAACAACAGAGATAAAACTTATTTATACATGTGTAATAAAAATCCAAAAAACATATTATTATCTCTATGTCACATAGTAATGGCCTTCATACTATAAATCCATTTTAAGTACCATAAATAACCCCAATCAATCAATAGCAAAAAGAAGTGGAAAAAAGTTGTATGAATCATTGGCCATCAACCACAATCAAACCAAAACAAAGTCATAATTCTGTTACCATGACGATCGGTTATTTCCGAACATGAACATGCGATGCTTGCAGGCAAGTTTAACCAATTCCCACAATAATCATGAACATTTTTTCACCCTATTGCGATCACCGAAATGATTAAATTATAACGGGAAACGATACACCATACAATGAGAGAACTTGTCAAAAATGGAATAAATAATTTAAAATAATATACTTATAAGGGACGTGCAAATACATTTTTATTTTTCTTTGCCAATAGATCTTTTCAATTAAAAAAGATAGAAGATATACGCAATTGGATTTGCACAAATATTCCAACAAATGGCGGGAATCATGGTTATGTGCTTGCCATATGAGATCCATGCCTTTTTTTAAATTTAGACTAAATATGGGCAAAATCTTTAGTAGCTTTAAAAAAAATTCAATGGAAGATTCATAAGCTTTTATTGAAACTAAAATGTCAAATGATTCAAATATTCATCGAGAATACATCTATTTTAATTAGAACCTGTAATATTTTTGACGTTTCGTTTGACAGCCCCACCTGGCAGTTGCAAGTATCATTTTTCTTAGTGTGTGTAGAAATAGAAAGGGATAACTGTTAAATAGAAAAAAATCAGGCCTATTGTATTTGGAAGATGTACAATTATTTTTATTCGTTATTGTGCAACATATTCACTTAAACATAGTTAAATGTGAATGGCAATGTAATTATAGAGAGCATCAAGAACTATATGTGGAGTATGTTTCAAACTAATTGTAATATAACTAGTGTGTTGCTACTTGTGGCTACTTATATACATACAAACTCGTACTAAATTCAAGTTCAAGAGAAAGTTACTTATGTGTAGAGTATAAACTATACGATGTACATTATAATATCAAGCTAATTCTCCATCCATACATGTATACATGTAACTCAGGGTGATGTTTAAATATAAAAAAAATATTTACTGGATAATAAGAAATTGAAAAATATATACTGATGAGCAAATACATATTATAGTAATTTTTATAGGGCGTTTTTGTCGAAACGCTCAAATTTTAAAATGTAATAATTTGTGACTAAGATACTATTTGCGAGAAACAGTTTTATTAAACTGCTTGGGATCCTTGAAAGTAGGTGCCGCTATATGTAACTCATATTTACAATATTTCGACTTTGGACTATGGTTGTTTTTGCCAAAAGCTCTTCATTTGAACCACGATATTAATATTTTCCAATGGGATTCTATAGCAGTTTTTATTTAATATTTTTTTGTGTAACAAAACGGTTAAATAAGAATTTTAATACAAACGTAACTTAAAAGTTTACGTAATAAGCGAGATACGAATTTTAATTTCAGAATTTCGCATGTGTCGTTGACGTAGCATGTCCTCACCAGTGCTCGACAAACTGTTAGTTCTAGAGGGTACAAATTTTTCATGTTCGCAAAACTGAAATATTTTTATACGTTATATTAATGAAGAAATTATTATTAAGCAGAAATAACAAATAAAATTCCTTTTTTCCCCAATAAATTATAGAAAATTGAAAGAGTTTGACCATTCTTTGACAATATTGTGACACAAACTATGGCGGCCGGCGGCGCTACTTTTTGTCCATTGATGGCTTCACGGTGAGCGGAAGTACAGTCCATACGGTGTAACTTTGCGAGCCAAAAGAATGTAATTCAGTTCCTAAGTTGCGTTTTGTCAAATATTTACTTTTACTTCGATGCCGCACAGCTTCAGAAGCGAAATAGTGATTTTACAATGTTTTATTGCCTTACACAAAGCAAATTTCACCCTAATACACTCAAACTCGGGGTGTCAGGTACTTTTCAACCCAAGAAGTTATATTCATACATAAGCGCTGGAGCATTTTTTTTTCAATAGCAATAGAAATTTTATTTTCTTAACTTAATTAATTTAAAAAATAATTAATTATAATATGATTTATATAATAAATAATTCATTCCAATATTTGTAATATTTTTTTTTGTATAATTTCTTTTTTTTTTTGTAATATTCGTAATTTTATTGAACTTCATTCTTCTTAGGTACGCCTATGGATTTTATAACTTCCCCATTACCGCAGTGATAATGTGAATTGCTCCAACTCGCCAAGTTACATCGTATGGACAGTAAAAGACGCGCGAGTCACACTTTTAAAACCAGGCAATCAATCAAATTGCTTAGGACATGACACGTCATACGAATTGTTAATCGACTTCAATCACTTGTAGTTTGCGAACTAATTAATATTTAAACAATTTTTTTCACTAATCTAATTAAGTTATGTGTATTTTCGTTTCCTTATTTAAGATAGTTAAAATATGACTATGGTATAGTACCCCATTGTAAATAACAATAAATAATGAAGTATAAATATTAATGATATCATCGAACTGTCACGAATGTTCCTGCGAAGTTTTAAGTATCTATTAATATGACTTAATTGTAATTTTAACGATATCCACCACCTTTTCACACTAGTTGAGAGAGGCCGAATTCTCCCGTGCATGGTTCTGTTCGACCCTACAAGAAGTCATGCTAACTTCACTGACACTGACACCGCAAGTTTCACTCGTTATTAACTTCATTTGCTTACGGCGGAGTTTGGAGCAGGACGAGGTTAACTTGACGCCGCACCGAAACCGCTACAATTTATTTACTGCCGTCTTGTCTTCCTTGTTGTTATTCCTGTGTATGTGTTTGACTGTGAGGCTGACATTGTGGTGTCAGCAAATAGTAATGAGGCCTAAATGCCTGGGATTTATAATTTTAGTTAGGGGTAGTTGGGAATTCTAAGAATTCATGGATTGCGGAGAGCTAATTTAGATAAAGTATAGTCCGGTTTTAATCTAATTAATTCACATAACTGTAATTCCTGTCTGTTTCTTTAGTATACATTTCTAGACAGAATAAGGGAGTATTATAATTTTTAATTTTTTTATATATTAATGGAGATGAAGAAATATGAGATACGTATTAGTTATTTTTACTTCCTTGTACGTAAGTAAAGGAAGTATTGTAATCGCGAAAAATTTCGGTTTTCAGATTTCAGCGGAAATACACATTTTGATCATCCTTGAATCCATTTTGACTAATTTCGTCGTGACGTCTGTACGTACGTACGTATCTCGCATAACTCAAAAACGGTAAGCCGTAGACAGTTGAAATTTTGTATTTAGGACACCTATAACATCTAGTTGTGTACCTCCCTTTCTGGTTATTACACAATTTCCAGAAGTGGTACTTTACATGAAGCCTATAATAGATTTTAATGAAAAACTGTTTTAAAATATAATCCAAAACTTTTCAAATTTGGTATACAAGACTTTTATGTCAATCAAAATAACATAATAGATTTTGGTTAAAATAGGCTAACCGGAAGTGGTACATTACTTGAAGTTGTTAACAGTTTTTCTTGAATAATATGATTTTATTTTGTTTTTAGAAATAAATGCTTCAAATAAAAGTTTTAGAGAATTAATTTCTGCGTCTAGCACATCAAGTATTATTAAATTAGCCTTATGTATAAGCGAGATATGTAAATTTAAAAATTATGTACTTTTTTGTTTTTGTAATAAAGCTTGCTATGGATTAGGACAAAAAAAAAGTTCATGTCAAATTACGTTAAATACGTGCAATTTTATGATTCGTACAATAACAAATATTATATTTTTATTGTGAAATTAGTCATATTCATTGTTAATTTAAAAATGATAGTAGTAAATGAATTATTTTTTGTTCTATATCAAACTATTTCTCGGGCTTGGCTTAAGCCTGTCAATATTTTGTAATTTAATTATTAAAAAAATATGTATAGTTTAATAAAAGTACAAGGAAGTCGTGTGGTGTACACATCAGATTTTTTGTATAAAGTATCACTCACTGCGAAAAAAAACTAATTAAATATTAAACACCACCGAAAGTATGACGTATGCGGTTCTAGAGTATTCTTATTCATGTGATAGTAGCATGACAAGCGTGAGAAAGAGAAAAAATATAATTGACACGCTTAAGATAAATATCATATTGACATCTGTCATATGTCATTCAAAATGTCAGCTTACCGATTATTTAACATTTTATTTTATTGTGAATCAACGTGCATTCCACGATTACGATTCTCTTATTTTTTTCAATCTTGTCAGTGTGTAAACTTTTATGTAAATATAAAATTGGAGTTTATTTAAGTGGTAAGTATTCTTACGTTAATATAATTTTACACTAAAATGCATGTTTCTATTTTACAGCACAATGATTAAATATTGCTTTGTACCTGATTGATCAAATATATCTGAACAAAATAGTAAATACATCCTTGTATATTTTTTGATTCGCCTGTATATTTAAATACATTTAATACCACATAATTGGTTAAGAGTGTCAGTTTGACTTCATTCGATACATCGTCAATGTAATTTAAGAAGTTTTCGAACGTTTTCTTCCAATGTAGTCAATGTGTCAGTGTTTGTTTGCCGACATAGCAGTTAGCTCCACATTGAATCCTTTCTGGTCTCAAATATTTATCTATATTTCTGAAATAGAATATTATATTAATAGTTGATTAAATTATAATAATTAAAACACAGATTTCAATTTGATTTAATCTTTAATCAAGTAAAATACAGCTGGCACATAAACAACTGTCAGCCGTGTTGGCTGCCATTTTTCACTTTTAACCTAAACAGACACATGCGAAGTAATGCCATCTAGCGTCCATCTTGAGAGATAACCAGGGCCGGTACATCATAACCGAATTTTTATGTTTGAACATAATATATCACTTTTAATTTCGATTTGTAATTACAAGATAATATACATTTGACATTTATATTTACTATTAGGCTACTTATATGATATACTTTTAGTGTACAATATCAAAACATTTAAATTTTACTTAGTGATACTCCCCTATTCTGGGGGCTGAAATAGACTTGTGGCTGATTACTGTTTTTGTACCGATGTCAGATCTTCAACACTTGTCCGGGACGTATTAAGATCTACTGAAACCTCGACTGAAACTCTACGGCCGCTAGTATATACAGTGATTGAGGGTGATTAGCGAGCATTTGACTAGCATTGTTTTATCCCTGTCGATCGTTTATTTATTATTTTAGAGAAAAATACTTCAAATAAAAGATGTGCGGAATTAATTTTTCTATAACTTCCATTTAAAATATTTTTCTCTAAAATAATAAATAAACGATTGACAGGGATAAATCAATGCTAGTCAAATGCTCGTTAATCCCCCTTAATCACTTTTTCATATTACAGGTCAAAGGGTTTAAGCCTCACTCTCATAAAAATAAAATACTACAGAAAGATTTGAACCAAATCTTTTTGTTAGTAAAGAAAATTCATTAGTCAATGAAACATTCGCATTTTACAACCAAAATAAATTATTATTTATCAGTGTTTCACAGTTAGCTGTAAAATGTATCGTATATGTGTAGTAATATTTATTTTAGCGATGAATAACTAATATAGTCGTCCCTGTAATGTCTTCAAAACGAGGGAATGCCTTCATAAGTTGGTAAGTCATAAAAGGGCTGCAACTACATTCTACATAAAGCATAGATTATGCAGGATCACGTTTACATACTTTGCTTTAATAGCTGTTGCACTGCAAACAGTAAACTTCGTAATTCAAAACACTCGGCGTTACAAGCGAAGCATCTTCATGTCTTGACGCTTATTCGAAATACTCGTTCGTCCGTGTCTGAAGTTAGACATACATTGATTGTTCTATCGGAAAAATAATTAGTAAACACAATTAGGTAGCAAACAAAGGTATGTTTATTTGAAATACAATTTTGTAAATGTTCTCTCATAAATAATTAATCTTTATGATAAATTAGTTATTTTGGAAAGAAATGTGCGTTGACAAATTAATGTTCGTTTTGTCCTGTTGTACGTTTTAAGGTAATTGGAAAAACATAGAGATGAAGATAAAATAAAGATTAATACCTGTTTTTATTTTACATTTAAATACAAATTCATTCATTTGTTTGAAAGCTGTTTATATTTGATATTTATCTTTCAATTTCACCAATTTATAAGACAATTTTCATAACAAATTTCAGAATGATATCAATAAATAAATATTATTTTCAAAATTCTTTAACATAAAAATGTGGGTACGTCAACTGTGGTGAAGATTAGGTGTTAACAAATACATGAAATCTAAGTGATATAGCATTTATTCTTTCGGTGTACTCTTAAGTAATCTGTAAGATATTTACCCTGAAGAAGGTCTTCAGGGTAAATATCTTACAGATTTTTAAACCTATAACTGCGACTAGGTCTGAGAAGCCCAATTATAATTTCATTTATCTTTTAAACGTTAACTATAAATTTTATATTTGTGAAATTTAACTACTTTTTTAAAATATATTACTCATAGCATTACAAAAAAATCTGTTGTGGCCATCACAATACCTCTCGCCCTTTCCATTGTAGTATATATATAAGTATTGTATATTGTATTTAACATTTCTTGTATACACAAAAAATTCTAATTACACCTAATCTTTATATTTATATATTTTCTATAATTTTAAATTCATTCTATGAGCAAGTTTTTTCCATTTCTTCTAAATGTTCGTTTTTCCAATTCATTAACGGAATTGGCGGTATTTCTAAAGGGTTCGTGTAATATACCTATAATTTTAAATATATAATTAATAATACAATAAGAAATATTCAATATCGTTCCCAAAGAAAGCCTTCAGTACTATCTCTGAATTTTTGACACTGACATTAGTGACATTTATCTGTCAACTACAGACATTTAAATTCCTCAATTAGTTACCATGGACATGTTTGGGCTGTGAGCAGGCTGTGAGATTTATTACATCAGATTATTTTATAGATTATATTTCTATATCGTTAAATCAATAGAAGATATAATAAAAAAATTAAATGTGCCGGATAGAGAATTTTCGAAAAATAATATTTAGAAGATTTTTGTTAAAATACTACTACTTCCGGTTATCCAATTGTTACCAGAACCTATTCAACTCTTCCCATTACTGTTAGATTGGGGAATCCGTAGTTACATAGGTCTTTAGTCTTATAGAATATGAGAAATCGTACCTCCAACAACCCCACACACACACATCTACACACACACACACAGATATCATCGTAAAAATGTTATTATCGGATTCTAGGGACCTTAAAACGTGCTTATTCACTAAAATCTGGATATGCGATTTTTAGCATGAATCCAATACCTCTCTTAGCGAGAGGTAAAAATCTGATGTGGCCAGCATAATACCTTCCGTCAATCCTGTATATTATGTATAAATTCCATACATAAATTTTCTTGCAAAATATTCTAAATTTCCAGTAAAATTATTTCATAAACAAACTATGCAAATTGCACTTGACACTGACATCTTCTTCTTTATTATTTTTTTTTTCATTCATTTCTGTTTTGCGTGTCGTTCTCATTCAGTTCCTTTTCACTCAAGTCTTCCGCAATACAGTCCTTCCATCTTATCTTTGGTCTTCTTCTGTTCCTTCAACCTTCTAATACTAATTCTTCCAATATATTCTTCATCTCTCCTCATGACACTTTCAAACCAATGTAATCGTCTCTCTTCCATCTTTCTAGAAACTTGTAACACTAGAGTTAATTCCTTACCTTATCTTTCCGTGTCTTCCCCAACATCTACTTTAACATCCTCATCTCTGCCACATTCATTTACTTTTCATTGATACTGACATCTGTCAATTTGAATTATCTGAATATATTAGCAATTTTCATGGTTAGCATAGCTGGCTGACTTATGAAATTTAATATCTTGGTAATTCTTTAACTCTATATCTATTGAATATGGAGTATAAAATGCAATCAAATCATATAGAGAATAATATATTCTTTAAGTATAATAATGTTAAGTGTCAATCTTCAAATGAGGCTGCTTCTGCTTGACCAATTATAACCAAAATCTAATCACTTGTTCTTCTGGATATAAACTAGAGGAATATGAAAAAAATATAATTTTTGGAATCGTGGTATTGAAGTTATGCGATCCGAAACTTTCGTCACACACACGCAGACACAAAGACACACACACACACACACATATATATATATATATATATATATATATATATATATATATATATATATATATACGTACATACATACAGACATCATCGTAAAAATGGTAAAATCGTATTATAGGGACTCAAAGACAATCAGTACCTTTCTGTAGTTGGAAGCTCCAGGGTCTTAAAAAAAGGGTACATTTTTCTAAAGGTACTGACCAAAATGAGTTACAACAGCTTAATCAGCATAGGTCCGACCTTTAATAGTTTCCGAGATATGAGGCAATAAAAAATGAGTTTTTACGGGGTTTACCCCTATCTCAAAAATGATTTCGATTAAAAGAGACTTTTAGTTTACCTTTTAGAGGTCATCTTAAAAGTGCTTTTGTTTTTTAAAAATCAAAAAAAATGTACTTGGTTAAATGTGGCGACCTTGGCCAATATTTAATTTTCAAATAACTTTGTAACTATTGTGAAAAATGTTTCATATAAAGTTTTATTGTTTTTTATAGTCTATTTACTAACGTAGATAAAATTTTGTTCAATCACTGTTTATCAGTTTTTTTTTTAGATTTTTCGCTTTTCCCGGAAACATTTGAAGATCAGACCTGTTGATTAAGCTTTTTTACTCATTTTGGTCAGTACTATTTATATACCCTTAAAAAAATTACCCTATATACAGAGTGTAACACCAAAACCGACCACCGCAATTATTTTCTTTTAGAGTTAGAAAAAAATATTATAGAACAAAGTTATAGGAGACCAAGGGGGACATCCCATTAAAGAAGAAAATAATTTTTTAAACCAGTGCTTCTCAAGTTGCAACGCTATATTTTTTCAAATTGGATTATACATATTTTTTATGCCTATTCGATAGCGTATTTTTTCTGAATTCAACCATGTATTACTTTTATATCCTTACATAATACAAATATTGAAAAAAATGCAATTAAAATTTAAATAAATTTGATTTTTATTTTTATAGTCATTTTTCAGTAGGCTATATATCAAAACCAAAACCTGCTTTTTGTCAATTTGAATTATTTAGGATAGAAATCAAATGGAACACTGTTTATGACGACGTTAACAAATATTTGTTTCATTTTAATTTAAGCCGCATTGTTTTTAATTCATTGCCTACTGAAAAATTACTATAAAAATAAAATTTATTTAAATTTCAATTAAATATTTCTCAATATTTTTGTTATGTAATGATATAAAAAAATCACATAGTTCAATTCAGAAAAAATACACTATCAAACAGGCCAAAAAATATAAATATCTTATTTAAAAAAATATAACTTTGTGTTGTAACTTGAGAACCACTGGTTTAAAAAAATATTTTCCTCTCTAAAGGGTCTCCTATAATTTTATTCCATAGTATTTTTTTATAACTATAATAATAAAGAAAATAATGGCAGTGGTCGGTTTTGGTGTTACACGTTGTTTAAGTAAAACGTTATTATTGTTTGTTATTTCTCAGTTACTAAGTCTACATGTAGTTTTAAAATCGTTTTCAAAACGTTTTTACTTTTAGAACGCCATGTATAGTGTCAGAACGGTTTTTATCTCAAACCAAAGTTAAAATTCGTGGGTTTGACACGTACAATTCAGTTTCGATATTTCGCATGCGTACGTAGTACGTAGCATAACGTTACTATAATTGTTTTGGATCAAAAAAGTTTAGTAAGTAGTAGAAGCTGGAAGAATGAATAAAAAAGGAAAAATAGCAAAACTCAAAAAGGTGTGGTAAAACAAAACAAAGGCAACGGAAATGAAATACCTCAGAAAGATCTCAGATAACAATTTATACAAGAACTAGATATAACATAGGCGCCGACTTTTAAAAATGCTCGAGGGGGCTGGAATTTTTTAGCAATTATTTTTAAGGAGTAATATTTTTTGAAGTTAAATTATGTACGCAAAATATTATATTAATAAAGCTACATTATACAGGGTGGTGACAGGCACAGCCGAACATAGGATTTTAACATATAAAATTATACTTTCTTAAATTCCTGGTTCCCTATTTTTTTTTAGGTAAAAAAATCTTCAAATAAAAATTGTACAGCATAAAATTCTACGTTTGAATCAGTAAGCAAAATTAAAGTTGACCCAAAAGTAGCCATGGACTTTAACAAAAAAAAAATAACAAATGTTTAACGATTTATCTGTCAAACTAGGAAAGCGTAGTGACAAATATAACTTCGTTTTCCTAACAACGATGTGAAAGTTGATTGGGAAAGGAAGGTGAAGTAAGGGGAATATTTCGCTACGCTATCATAGCGTTGTTTTGGGATCCCACCACAGGTCACCACCCTAACGATTCTAGCCATACTGCATCACAAGTATTAGTCGCTTTATTTACACGCAACTTTTTACCTTCCGTCACCTTTAGGTAAGGAAGTTTTTAGGGTCCCTATAATACGATTTTATCAATTTTACGATGATGTTTGTGTGTCTGTGTGTGTGTGTGTGTGTGTATGTGTGTGTGTGTGTGTGTGTGTGTGTGTGTGTGTGTGTGTGTGTGTGTGTGTGTGTGTGTGTGTGTGTGTGTGTGTGATCAACCGGAAGTAGAGTCATTTGAAGATTTTAACAGTTAAATACAATTTATTGATATTTAACGTTATTATAACTTAAAGAATATATTATTCACTATACAATTTGATTGCATTTTATACTTCATATTCAATAGATATATGTAGAGTTAAAGAATTATAAAAATATTAAATTTCATAATCAGCTAGCAATATGCTAACCAAGAAAATAATTCAAATTGACAGATGTCAGTATCAATGAAAAGAAAATGAATGTGGCAGAGATGAGGATGTTGAAGTAGATGTTGGGAAAGACACGGTAAGGAATGAAAGAATAAGTTAAATAACTCTAGTGTTACAAGTTTCTAGAAAGATGCAAGAGAGACGATTACATTGGTTTGAACATGTCATGAGGAGAGATTAAGAATATATTGGAAGAAGAATGAATAGCTTAGTAATAGAAGGTTGAAGAACCAGAGAAAGACTAAAGATAAGATGGAAGGAGTGTATTGCGGAAGACTTGAGAGAAAAGGAACTGAATGAGAACGACACGCAAGCTAAGCCACCTCGAAAATCAGCTCGGGGAGACTGTATCCCCGGAGCCCCCACTTATTCGGCGCCTATGAGATGTAGTAATCAGAATAAAGCAGACATAATGAGGATGAATCAGAAAAGTAGTAGATGCTGGAAATATGAGAAAAAAGGAGAAGAGGAAGACTGAGGAAAATATGGGAAGTAGGAAATAAAAGGGGTAAAAAACTGGAAGAAAAAATGAAAAATATTTCAAAGGACAGAAAGAAGCGGAAGGAATGGATAAAAAATTAACCGATTACGGGTTAGAGGGATATAAAGAAGAAAAAAAAGCAAATAAATATAAACGAACTCCAATACACACATCATGAATTATTTTTAATAAATAAACAAATTAATAATTTAAA
Source organism: Harpalus rufipes (assembly GCA_951394225.1). Taxonomy (NCBI): domain Eukaryota; kingdom Metazoa; phylum Arthropoda; class Insecta; order Coleoptera; family Carabidae; genus Harpalus; species Harpalus rufipes. Next base: position 23,015,841 of record OX596283.1, read on the forward strand.
CTTTAAATCGGTTTAAATGTAGTTTATAGTTCTTCCTCGCAGTATTTGCTAAAATTAATCAAACTTCTCCACAATTACAATCAATATTATCAAATTCGCCAATCAAGAGAGAAAAACTCTTCGCAAACTGGTCGCAAAACCATTCAACTTTACTTATCAACCAGCACCGAACACGGGTTCAAACAACAGAGCAAAAACGCTCAGCTTTAGCTAATACATCACCCATGCCAATCGGCAAATCAGCAAAAATCCATCGCTCGGAGGACCAACGAACAAATTAATAGCTCAGCTCAATGAGATATCTGAGAGAGTATTGCAGATGAAATCAATGTGGAGATAAGTTATTTATTTTTAAACAGGATATTAAATGGTAACAAAATATGTGTTGATAGTTTGCTGCAGTAGAAGAAGCAAGAATAATGGAAAGTAGTAGGTGATAATTACAGTGTTCTTTGGTAAGAAAATAATATGAAATGTAAGTATGTGAATCAAATAAGAACAAGATAAATGATGCAAAGATGAAATGTAAATATTGTATGAGTGATTTATGAAGAAAATGTATGTAAGTGAACAGGTTATTCAAAGAAAGTATATTTTTGATATATGTACAACAGTTACGATGTCATAAATTACAGTTCTTTTATGACATTAGTATTTTAGTTTTTATTTTATAAACATATTTTAAGCTAAGAACTTTCTAAAATTAATATTAGGTACACATTAAAATACCTATATGTATAAATATTTTCAGTAACAAAACTACGTATATTATAGTCCAAGATTTGTATGCCAATAGCATGAAGTTCTCCCTATGTTATTCAACATACCGGATATCCTAAGCAATCTTTGCAATAGGCATTTAACATGGGAAAACAGTTTTTACTTACCTTCACCTTTAGGTAAGGAAGGTATTGTCTTTGGTCAAAAAAATCAATGATGAGTTTTTAGTGAATAAGCATGTTTTAGGTCCCTATAATACGATTTTACCATTTTTACGATGATATCTGTATGTATGTGCGTACGTGATGAAAGTTTCGGATCGCATAACTTCAATTCCACAAATTATAATTTTTTCGTATACATCCAGAAGAACAGTTGATTAGATTTTGATTATAATTGGAGGACCGGAAGTAGCCTCATTTGAAGATTTAACAGTGAAATATGATTTATTGGCATTTAACGTTATTATAACTTAAAGAATATATTATTCTCCATACGATTTGATTGCATTTTATACTCCATATTCAATAGATATAGAGTTAAAGAATTATCAAGATATTAAATTTCAAAAAATCAGCCAGCTATGCTAACCATGAAAATTGCTAATATATTCAGATAATTCAAATTGACAGATGTCAGTACCAATACAAAGTAAATGAATGTGGCAGAGATGAGGATGTTGAAGTAAATGTTGGGGAAGACACGGAAAGATACGGTAAGGAGATAACTCTAGTGTTATAAGTTTCTAGAAAGATACAAGAGAGACGATTACATTGGTTTGAACATGTCATGAGGGCAGATGTAGAATATTTTGGAAGAACAATGAATAGCTTAGTAATAGAAGGTTGATGAAACAGATGAAGACCAAAGATAAGATGGAAGGACTGTATTGCGGAAGACTTGAGAGAAAAGGAACTGAATGAGAACGACACGCAAAACAGAAATGAGTGGAAGAAGAAAATAAAAAAATAGCAATCCCTAATGGGAAAAGCTAAAGAAGAAGAAGATGTCGATGTCAGTGTCAAGTCCAATTTGCATAGTTTGTTTATAAAATAATTTTACTGGATTTTTAGTATCTTTTGTAAGAAAATTTATGTATGGAATTTATATATAATACACAGGATTGACGATAGGTATTGGGGCTGGCCACATCAGATTTTTATTTTATGATATAATATGAGAAGAATTTAAATGTTTTCCTCAGCACAATGGTTAGCATAGCTGATTTTGAAATATTAAATTTTATAGATTTGGGTTCCATTCTCCAGCAGGACAATTTTTTATATTTTTTACAAAAAAATATTGAAAAAATCTATCTTCTATATCCTATCACAATTATTTAGAAATAATAACTTTATAAAAAAGTAAGGGAAATTATTAACAAAAAATTGATTACAACAATCAAAAGAGTGATATAATAAAAATGCATTATATTTTCTTTTGATGTTAATGAAAAATAACTTTGCTTTTTATAAACACAGTAAAAATGCAATTCATGCACATGTTCATTATACCTATCTCAGTTATTTTTTATTAACATGAAAAGAAAATATAATGCATATTTATTATATCACTGTTTTCATTGTTGTAATCAATTTGTTTTAATTATTTTCTCTTTATTTGTTACAAAGGTAGTATTATTTCTAAATGCTTGTAATAGGAAAAAAAATATAGATTTTTAAAAGTTTAATTTTTTTTCCAAAAATTTAAAAAAACTGTCCTACTGGAAAATCGAAACTATAAAATTAAATATTCCAAAGGCAACTCCGCTAACCATTGTAACACGGAAGACATTTGAAAATCTATTCATATTAAATCATTAAATTATTTGTTTTTAAATTTTTATAAAGTAATTAAAAATAAATAGCGTACAGGAGGTACTGCACTATTATCATGGATTAATTTTCTGTCGGGCACTTTTTATTTACAAAAAAAACTGTTTTCCCATGTTAAACGCCTAAGTCAAGGATTGCTTGGGACACCCGGTGTATTTTATTTCTATACAGACGCACATTGTTTCTGGCATCATAAATTGCAACAAATATTATTTGTCTTACTTTCGTTGATTGATTATTTTCTGCATTCATTTACTTGAACATGAATTCCAAATTTCAAAAACGCGGTGGCAGAAGGTCTTGAAAGTAGTAAGAATTTATAATATGGAGTAGATGTGTGGACGTAGGTAGGCTCGGAAGTTTGATTGGTTCAATTTGATTATTTTAAAATAGGGTACGGTAGATAAGCAAATAATGATATTTTTTTTCTTTCTTTACAGCACTTGCATCACATAGCCAATTATTTATGCACACTGTTAGTTCAAATAAATATAAAACATGGCAAAATATGATTTTATGAAATAAATAAGCATAAATGATTAGTGAATGCAGTCATTGTGTATAAGATATTTGTTTTGTCATCTATCTGTAACAGAAATCAATTGAATACATAAATAAGAAGAGGCATTGAGCAAGTCATTCCCGTCGGAGAATCGGAAAAGATTTTTAATAAAATTTATTCATGCGTGACATGTGCCGGTATTGTTTAAGATTATCTGTATTGAAACCGATTTATTTTTTTATTCTTTGCAATTTTTCATATCGTAAGTCGCATTTATATAAACAAATTCATTTGTTGTACCAGATAATTTTTAAACGTAATAGTTATTATGAAAAATATACTATAAAATAAATAAGTCATTCAAGAGAAAAAATATTTTTTGCATTCATTTTCATGAAAAAGAATTTCGTATTTCAATAAGGCGCCAGCAAAAGGGTTGAAAGTACAAACCCCAAGCTCATAATAGTTCCGTCTGTGTACATTTTCACCCAAAAAATTATAAAACCTATGCAAATAGTGAGAAATATCCACAAATTTCTTTCAACTGGTATAAAATATAGATTTTAAACTTACAAAATGTTATTCAAATACTTCGTCATTTAATATTGGGTTACATCGTCTTTATTAATAATAACAGCTTTAATTCATAGGCATTGTATCCACAAACCCTGCACATTCTTCTGTTGGAATATTATCCTATATGTCTTGTAAGATATGTATAATGCTGGATTTATACAGCGTAAGCCGTAACGTAACGTAACGTGCTGTAACGTAACGTAAAGAATATACAATGGAAACATATGTGACAATTTATACAGATGTAAGCCGTAACGTGACGTACCGTGTCGTAACGTCTCAAAAACCCACAGATCGCCAACTTTTTTCTTTCTACGTTACGGCACGTTACAGTACGTTGCGATATTACGAAAATTATTACTACCCTGCGCTATAGTCGCTATAGTCTGTTTTTCTGTGGCTAATATGTGTCAAAGTTTGGCTAATATATTAAATGGAAATAAATATACAAATTACTGCATTAGGTACTAATAGTCTGTTTTGTGTGACTGTGACTGACATGAGTGACATGTGTCAATTGTCAAAGTTTAGATTATTATATTACATGGAAATATAATGAGATATAGTGTATTACAAATAAAATAACCTGTAAAAAACAAATCTGACGTACACTTGTATCGACAGAGCATGAGCATACTTTTTACGTGTACCGTAAAAGTTCTGTATAAAATAGCTTAGAGAAATTATGCGTTACGATACGTTACAATACGCTACGGCATGGTACGTTACGTTTACGGCTTACGCTGTATAAATCCAGAATTACTGTACGCACTAGATTTTTGCGAATTTGTTTATCATATTGTGCCAAAAGTAAAGCAGGCTTGAAAAAAACCCGGGTTTTATATAAAAATCTAACCCAACTGGGTTTTATTAGGGATTTTTTTTTTGGTTTTTCTTGTTTTTGTGGGGTTTTATGTTTACCAGTTGACATATATCATGAAAAAAAAAAAAAAATTGTGGAAAAATACTTTTTTGCATTTAAAATTGAAGATAAAGATATTTTTTTAAAAGTTCTCTTCCGTAAGATAATGGCAAATTGTGAAGACAAAAAACACAAAACTTAAAACTATGCCAAAAGGTTTTTGATGACTGATAAGTATTTATTCATGTCCAGCCAGTTCGGCATGAATTGAAAGGATTTTTTCCATAATTGGATAAGATGGCCCAAACTACGAAATAGGCTAGGCTGAGAAAAGATAACATGTATATTCAGAAAACTATTAATCAAGTACGAGTGTTTTAGTTTATTAAAATGTTAATAATATGGGGTCTCGTGGCCGTGTGCCTGAATGTCTGACGCGGGTTCGATCTCGATCGACAAGTAAAATTATATCGAATTCTAATGGCACAAAATTGACGCCTGTGGTGCTCTATCCATGCCAGCAATGAGTGCCCGCGAGGTGACGCCTGCTAAGCGCCCACACGGTACAAATATTTCATCATTACCGAAATCTGTATACAAATTAGAGTGGCACACCCAGTAATGGGTAATATGCCGTGATGATATATCTATTTATTTTAATAATATAGGTACAGTAATATTTTTGAAAGATGTCCGATCAAGGTCGTCTACGAATTGTAATGAATTCAGATTTTTGCTCCGCCAATTCTGACATATTCGGTAGTGTCGTTTGCTTAGTTTTTATGAGAGTACATAAGATACTATTGTTATTTTATTATTATAAATATATATATATATATATATATATATATATATATATATATATATATATATATATATATATATATATATATATATATTACAGTAAAAGCATTCAAAATTTAAAAACAAGTCAACTGGTAAGTTTATAAGCAAATGTAAAACCAAATATGTTAAAAATAAGATAATGACACAATGTCAGTGTCAGTGAGTCTGACAGAACATAACGTTATACGTACGGCTATGAATCCAGGTAATGTATCTGAATTAATAAATAAACTTACGTTACAGCGGAAGTATTATCAACAACGAGCATCGTTTTAAAGTGGAATGTCCTAACTTAGTTGAAACAATATGAATTTTTGAAAGACAAGCGTGTTATATCCATCTTTATCGCACACTCTTATAGCCTTTGTTAATTCGTCCGTGATACAGATAACCTTGATCGGACATCTTTCAAAATTTTTACTGTAGTTCGTGTTATTTTTATTCGCTATTTATATACTCTTATTGTCTTACAATAGTATTTATTCAAAACTGCCTACAATTTTTTCACAACTGCGTTTTTAAGCGGATTTTTTTTTTTTTGTTGGCAAAAACCCACCCGTAAAACCCCACTGGGTAGTATTACAACAACTCTGAAGTAAAGGGTCTCAGCAGAAGATAAATCTGGACTAGAAGATGAAAATACCTATCTAATTGTTATCACCCATCATTTGGCTCACAGTTTTAAGTCTATACTTTAAGTAGTCGAAAGAATTTTGTATTTCTCACCATATGTGTAGGTTTTATAATTTGTTGATAAAAGTCTGCCGAACTTTTATGAGTCTGGGCTTGTATGTAGTAATAAATTGGAATGGAGAAGATGTGTGACGTAAATGTTAAGGGCATTGTGAACTCCAATATTTTATAAACTAATATTTTTGTTAAACATTTATAGTTCTTTTTATACAGTTTTAAGATCTCTGTTTAAAATAAATGATCCAATTTATAATTTGTTACTGTAGTGGAGGACTCCATTCTGCGGTGCCTATCGATTATACAGGTGCAGAAGAAACTGGCATTTACGGAATTACTAATGTCTGTATGTATGAGGGCAATTAAAACTGGCAGAGTTCGAGCTCTCGGCTCTCCCCTAATCGGCGACATAACTGTGGCGGGGTTGCGGTCAGGCGGTTTGGGCTTTATTCACTCGAATCAACCTGACCTGCAGGTGATCAATACAGCTTTGCGCTAGGCACTAATTTGCCACAACCTGATGTCCAGTCAGCCGATGCTACTAGTAGTACTATAACTATATTCAATAAGGGATATCTAGAAGATATACATAGGAAACCGCAAAAAATAACCTCATTTTAATAAGTTATTCATGGGAATTCGAGAGGGTGTTACATGCAACGAGCAACTAATACATCATACACAATGGTTTAGATAGATTTTAGTAAGTTTTTTTGTTCTCAATGGGTCACGGGTTCACACGTGACGCTTAGTCTATGGTCAATCCATGTTTGGGATGAGACTGTCACTTTGCGTGTAGTAGGAGTTTGTTGTGTTGTGGGATGTGTAGCATCCAATAAGGAGAAGTTGTCACTTTTCCTTTCTGCGACAGACACAAGATACAAAGTGTAGATGTCTATATGTCTATGTATAAACTAATGTTTTTTTTTTTTAACCTAGGTCGTATAGATTTAAGCAAGAACGAACACTCGTACTACATGGGGCATGTTTACTTAAAAAGTGAATTTAACAAAGTACAAATACTATAATACGACACAAATAAAAAAGATCATATACATTCAAATTTCCGCCAACGCAACGTAACCCTCTCACCCCAACCATGGATTGGCTACAGAGTAAGGGTCACGTGTGAGACTGTGACAAATATAGTATACTATAGAGTGTGCTTGCCTACAGACTCTCGAACAGTAAATGAGGAAATGTAATAAGAAACATTTTCAGAACTAAATACAATCGTATTTTCGTTGCTTTCGAAAAAAGTTTGCTATTAAAAAGAATCGATTGTTTTCAGTCCTGAATGTTTTGGTGAGGCTAGGCAGGTAGCAAGCGGTCACCTAACTGCCCAATCGATAACACAGTTTCATTGTGACGTAGTCTACGCCAATCGAATAATACATTAGGAAATAACATAAAAATCTAAAAATAAAAATGTACACGAGCTATATGTACGCCCCGACACACGCACATTACTGGTTAGGGACAATATAACTTAATGACATAAAACGACAAAGGTACATACATATAGATTTCCAGATATAACATCATATTTGAGTTTGTTGGGGTATATAAGTAATTACATTTTTATTAACACGTGTTTTCGTAAAAATTTTGGATGGACGATACTGTGATTTAAGGATAGTACATTGAACTTTCTTATTACTACAATAATTTACCTAGCTTAAGCATTAATATTCATATTTAATAAAGTGCTAGTGGCCCATGTTCTTCTATACGACGAAGTTTCGTTCTGACTTTCTACATGAATCTTTGGCAAGATACAAAGTTTACTTCCTTTGAAAATTCTGCGCCTTAAGGGTCGATTATTTTCACATACAGGATGGCGACCGGCACAGCCGAACATAGGACTTTAACATATAAAATCAGTCTTTCCTAACTTCCTGCTTCCCTAAATATTTTAGGTAAAAAAACTTCAAATAAAAGTTATAGAGCATAAAATTCTGCATCTGATTCAAAATTAATTTTGTATGCCTTATAACGGCAGATATTAGGTATGAAAATGACGAAAATCACCTCAAAAATAATAATAGCCATGGAATAGACAAAATAAATAACAAATGTCTAACGGTTTATCCGTCATGTTAGGGAAATTTATTTTTATTAGTTATTTCTAATTTCTGTTCCAGTTAACAATTATCTGTTAATTTAAATTGGTACTTGTATAATTGAACAGAAATTACAAATAATAAAAATAAATTAACCTAGCTTGACAGGTAAATCGTTAATATTTGTTAATTTTTTGTTTCAATTCCATGGCTATAGCTATTTTTGTGGTGATTTTCGACAATTTTATACCTAATTTCTGCCGTTATAAGGCACACAAAATTAATTTGTTTATTGATTCAGATTAACTTTTTTATGCCCTACAACTTTTATTTGAAGATTTTTTACCTAAAATAATTACGGAAGCAGGAATTAGGGAAGTCTGATTTTACATGTTAAAGTCCTGTGTCTGTCACCGTCCTGTACGTAAGTCTTACAGATCTGTAAATCTGTAAATAATGAACAAAATAGCAACGAAAGCTGGCACTCTAATGTACAATTTTATATTAATCAACAAGATTAGATGTGTTTTTTGTCACTTTTTTGCAGATTTACAGACCCAATAATTGTTTTTAATTTCGGTCTACTACACATTGTCGTACACCTATCTCATAAGAAACGCCATTTCAATAGGTCTCGCCTAGGTACGTTAGGAGGATTGTTTTCGCAGAGTACAAATCGTATGCTTTTGCCTTCAAAAATTGTTGTTCGCGCATAGTAACATGAAGTTAAGTCAGACCCCAGAACTTAATATCTTCGTTTACATGATGTAAATTGTTGAAATCAAGTAACTTCGGCAGGCAATTTTGTGTATAAACATCTTACACGTCCAACGTACTGCCAGGAGATGCCTGCTTCCAAAATTGCACCTCGCACACATCAATAACTTTGCCTTCATTTTGAATTTTATATTGAAACTTTTTAGGTGCTACTTACAAGAAATATGTACAACAATATGTATAGAAGCCCCAAAATGAAAACATTTAAGGAGGATTTTTCAAAAGCTACGTGAAATAGACTTTGAATCTCGTCAAAAACTCTAAAACTCATGGGCAAGTCAGAACTAAACTAGCTCTATATTTAAATATGAATGTTAAAGCTAACCTATGTTAATTATTGTAGTAAACAGGTTCAATATACTTTCTTTAAACCACAGTATTATAAATTCAAAAAAAATCCGAAAACTTTTGTGACACATGTTATTGTCATATTGAGAACTGATTGTACAAGTAGGAATAAATAACATTTCTATTTTTATAGTTACACTCATCATTAAGAAAACAGTCCACCTAAATATTTCTTAGGTATTAAATTCCACGAGTAATGTGTGAGAAATGTGGTGTACAAAATTTTGGAGGGCGTACTCCCTCCAAAACCAACGTAAAGTTGAAATAGAATTATTCTCCAATCGCGTTAACTATATTCAACATTTATGTAGCGCGGTTGATAGGTATAAAATTTTCCCCAGAGCTATACCAAAGTTAAATTCAGTTTAAAATTCAATATACAGATTAAGACACACTCAAAACTTCTGGCTGTTTATATTGGGACCTTGGCAGAAATTTGCATAGCCATAAGCGAATAACCAAGCCAAGCGATGCCATCCCAGCACAAGAATGGAAGAGGAAATCGGGACACAGATCCCTATTTCATTTGTTTGTAATTTGGAGTTGAATTCTTAACGCAGAACGCAGCCGAGCAACTCAAAGCTGATATGGAGATGCACTTGCATAAGAATTACTTTGGAATTAACTACTCTTTTTTTTGTAACTTTGTAATTAAACTTTGTTGTTTGATTGCTGAATCGCAAAAGCCAGAATTCCTAATAAAATTCATATTATTATGCTCTGGATGAAATTGCTTTTATTTTAATTAATTGCAATGAAGTTTTATATTACGTTTTTATTAATATTAGAATAAATGAAATATTGATGAAAATTGTGGAACAAGTTCAATTACATACAGTTCAAAGATAAAACATTTTAATTATATTTTTGGGTGAAATTATTTGCACATACAATATGCACGAAGCACGAATAATGGGATCCTCCACAGTAGTAACAAATTAGAACATGGGTTATTTATATTAAAACTGGATAATAAAACTGTATATTAACGACTATCAAAGTTTTAAAAAAGTTATTAGTTTTTAAAATAATCGAGTTTTTAATACCATTTTCTCATCTCTGTATACGTCACACATTTTACTCCAAATTACCAAACTTATAAAACTTCTGCTACTGCTTTTTTAAAATACAGAATTCATTTTCAAGTAAATAACAACAAAAAACAATGATAGTAAACCAAATAACGATTGTTTAAATTTATGATGCCACGTCAGACTTCATGCGTTGGTATAACAGTGAAAGATATGTTGAATGACATAGGCTACATAATTATGTTAATCAGAACTTGGACTAAAATATACTATGTAATAAATTGCTTATTATCTTCACATATTTTCAATTATTGCCCACAACAGCTATTTTAACATATTTCTATAATTTCATAAGTGCAGAAAAAGATCGCCATATGTGGCCCCAATTATTAGCGAAATCCACTGTTTGGGAACGAATCATCTCTATATCTACGGCACAGAATATTAAAATAGTTATATTTATGCAACAAGAGTGTAAATACAATCCTTATGATATGAGGTCAAGTATTATATATATATATATAGGTATACAGGGGTCAACGCTCGAAGTGTTACCAATTAAAAATGCTGTAATTTTATCAATTATTATTTTTTTTATTTAAAAATTTCAGTATATCGTAAAAACATTTCAAATTTTAAGAAAAATATGTTATTGTTCGATGTAGCCACCTTTAGCGCGGATAATAGCACCGAGTCTGCCCGGGAAGGCCCCATATATTATATTCTTATGGAGCCTGATCAAGACTGTCGGGAGGGTGGTTTAAAATTTGAATATCTAGGGTCCTAAGAGGAAAATGGACCATTTTTCTCTTATTTTTTTCTTTTATGACTTGCTTTTACTGTTTCAACAGATCAGCGTAACATTGTCCAATTATTGAAATACCTTAAAAGTAATAATCACGATTGTTCTAGTTGATTGCGACACCTTGTACTTCTTAGGGAATGGTGTGCCTTTATTGTGCATGGACTCTTGCTTCGACTTGACTCATAATGACCATATTATCATCTCTATTGATAATTGTTGTTACCACAGAAGGCCAGTCATCTTGCATTAAATTTTGCCATGATGTTGATGAAAGATATTCAAAATGGTTGTAGGTGATATTGTTGTGTCGTATATGGCAGTTTCAACCTCACTCATTCTGTATATTATAGGAAACATCGTGCTTTAAGACGGTCCCATGTGGGAAATATATCTTTTCGTACTTTTTGTTTAGTTTGTAAATAACTATTACAAAATTATTCCTCCCGATAACACAGCTACACCTCTCCCTTAAGTATAAGTTTTCTAACCTAGTTCTCTGGTGTGAATTGCCCGCGTGGCACGTTCGCCATCTTGGCGCCGTATCCAAGCCACCATCGATCGGCGTCTCTCCCCCACACCTGGCAGGTGTTTACACGACGCACGCACGCACAAGCTCGTCTAGCTGTACCCCCAACATGACCAAGGCGGAGGATCAGCCCTTGTACAACTCATACGCCTAATTACGTACACATGATCTGAGTGGACTAGGATAGTGGACAGCGAGGAAAGGGATAGCTTTTAACAAAATTATTTCTACTTTGAACAGATCATAGGGTGTTTCCATCAGAACAACCCTATAACATTACCGAATGATATACTAAACCCTAAGATATGATATAGTATATTTTACCTCATATTCCAATATAATTTATTATACTAACTAGCTATGTACATAACATATTCTTATACTTTTCAAAAGATCTCAAACATTAAGATTAATTTCTTTAGGTTAATTTTTTTTATTGTAAAAACGTTATTGCGCTCTAAATATAAAATCCCAAGTACTATAATTATTTCTCTCTAATTTTATTTTCTTAATATATCACAAATTCAAGAAAGAAGAACAATTATTAATCCTCTATGGCCCAAATTAAATATACAGTGGAGTCTCCGAACTAATTAATGCAGAGGGGTGTTCGTATTAACGAAAAGTTCGAATTATAGAGTTTAATTTAAAAATATAACTAAAAAATGGATGTTTATTTAAATATAGTATGTACCTACATGTAATTAAACAGGTAATATCTATGATTTAGAAAAAAAATGTGAGTTTTTCCAGCTGTCTTTTCAAATTTCTTACTTCCCTGTTTCACTCCTTCTCACGCACATTCTGTCCTTACCATACTTCAGTAATTTGGAAGGATAAAAATCCCGACCAAGCAGTTCGGATTAAAGGGATTCGGATTAGCGAGCGTCTACTGTATAAATATAGATTTTTTTTTAGATAGTACAAAACATCACTACTGAATCTAATTAGCATAATTTATGATTTTCCAACCCCACAATTTTATTTTATGGATGTGTAACTTCTAAATAACAATGGGTAACAAATACTATATAATTATATGAAACAACATTTATGCATTATGAAGTTTTGAAGTAGTGTGAAACATAAGTGAATTTACATTCTATACATAAAATTTTGAGAACGCCAATACATCCTGGCTATCTACAATGCTCTCCTTTTATACTAAATTTTGGCCAACGTCCTTTTTATCCCTACGGGTATCCCTAGTTTGCATTGGAGTAACTTTCCCTCTTTTCCCTACTAATCCAAATTTCCCTAATTTCCTTATTCGGTTTCAAGATTTGGTGTGTAATTTCTAATAGGAGATTATCTTCTTTGGAATGAAATTGAATTTTATCATTTTCAGATAGAACATTTTCTTCAACTTTGTCTGATAAAGTACACTCAATTACTCAGTAGACTCCCCTTTGATATATTCCCATCAATTATTCGAGATCTGATTGAGTTTCTTTTATTTTCATTACTGCAGAAAAAATGTATCATATAAGTCGAGTGAACCCTGGAAGTTATATACATAATATCTGTCTAATTGTAAAAAAATTATAAAGATGAAAATTTTAAATTGGTTTTTATTATTAAAACACTATAAAATTGCAATTAACATTTTGTATTTCACAGAAACTCGCACACTTTTCTCACAAAAATTTGCAATACATGAGATACCATATCATGCGCCATTTTCGAATTTTTCCGTTGCGCGACTAAACATTTTGTACAATTCTTTAAATAATTTGCAAACAGATAGCGCCACAGTTTCGAAAAATACGATCGCATGTTTTTACTTGAAAGTTACAAGCGACTACAAAAGGTGTTGAGCGCACAGTTGAGTAAAAATAAAATATAATGTGTAACTCTCAAGTCACACGGGGCCATAGAGGGTTAAATAAAATTATGAAGGACATGTTTCATATACACACTTACAGAAAGCAGAAATAAATAGTAATTCGAAGAACCAACGCGACAAGAAAAAAAATATAATAAATTAATCAGCAAGACAGATTTTAGAAACATGATAAAGCTAATACTATCTCAAAGCATAAGATCAAAGTATAAAATGTACTAAATTTAAAATCAAACTTAATATTTTACCTAAAAGAGAATACGATTAAGACGGAATATTATATTCAAAGTATAGAATTGCTTTTAGGGTAATGAATTAAAATATTGATTGAACTCCGAGGAAATGGCAGAAAATATAAAACTTCCTGTCTAGACAAACATTGTAGAACTGGATAGCATATTGATTTTATATATATTTCATTGGCGATGGGGAAACCAAAAATAAAATATTATATGCGGAATGTGCCAATTTTATTATTTTAGATACATATCTCTAAATTACACGTCCAGATCCAGAAACTGTTTTGCAAATTGCAATTAGTAAGTGTTCGTATTTCATTGTTAAATATTTAGTCCTATTTTCTTGTCAATGTACTATTTTTAAAACACAAGAAATCATTTAGTAGGAGAATTTCAAACAACCTCCAGATATTTGTAGATTGATGATGAAACGTACAAGCGTAAAAGAAACCGAAAGCAATCGTAGGTCTAAAGTGCATTCCGGGTTGGACGAGAAGTTATATCCTTAATTCGGATGTCCGCATTTTTCCGGGCAACTTACGGACTGGATCGCATTTCGTTCCAGACCTTCTCGCTCTTTACTTCAGGGGATTAGCAAGAAACTTCGCGGAGACGCAATAAGTAATAATAAAGTTTGGAATGTCCGTGGACTTGTTGTCTTTATTGTGAAACTCGGAAGAAATATAGGTGGAGTATTGTTCTTTTCATTAAAGAAGGATATCCCGTTTCGCTGGTACGGTTATTGTGAGGGGCTCTCACACTGTGTTTGCGTTTGGTGTTTGCAGCTACCCTGAATAATGACTTTCATTGCGCAGTCTTTTTAAACTGAGTATTTTTAATGTCACGGAAAAATTACCTCCAATAAAGAGTGTTATATGCATGAAAGCTCGCCTGATTTATAAACGAATGCAAAAGTGGTACGTTTGAGAACTTTTACATAGAAGAAAAGATAAACAGTGGTTCTTTAAGAAATATATTTTTTAATATTCTTGCTGCATTTTAACAATGCTTGAGCAGTGTTTAATCAGCTGGTCATTTAAAATGTATTTTTAAAGATTGCCCAGATTTTTATGTATTTCTATCAGACTTAAAAATCCCAAATGGTAACCAAAAATCATTTAAGAATGAAGATTATTCAAAATAAATAAGTATGCTAGAATACACATTGAGGCCATAAAGATTTAGGACTGATTTTCTGTAGCGCCAAATAACAGCGCCATGTATGAATTGGCACCCCAACTATTTTTGACTAACTTTCATCAACTCCCCCTCAAGTTTTATTAATATTGGTTCAGTACAATTCTCGTATGGGCGCAGTTTATTCACCTCTCATATCTGTCTCGTCATGGATGCATGCGTCGAACGCAATCAAATTTTGTGTTTGTTTGTGCAAAGAACCAATCAAATCGTTTATTTTGGTCTATAAAACGTTTAGAGATGCTTTATTGACTCGTTGCAACGTCTTTGGCTGGCAAGAGCGCTTTCGCGATAGGCGAGATGAAAACAAACAGTTCGACAACTGTAGCTTTTCGATCGACGTGTTACCATTAAGATGGTTGTAGAGTAGGTGAACAATGACAAAAAACATCTGAATTGACTATTGTTGAATATTTATAGAAAAACAAAAGTTGTGCGCGCTTACGATTACGCATTGCAGCAGTCGTGCGTCAAATTTATGTCCTCCAAAAATGTTACTGTGTTGCATCATCCTCCGTATGCTTCTGATTTGGGTCCGACTGACTATTCTCCTTCCCCAAAATAAAATTGAAGCTGAAAAAGAACCGTTACGACTTGTAACACATACTTAAACAATCCTGACGAAGGCACTGAAGAGCATCCCAATTTTAGTCTTCCAGAATGCCGTGAATAGACTGCAGAACCTCGCCAAGTGTGCGTGAATTTAGAACAAAATGTATATTGAACAATAAATTGTGATTTTGATGATATAACGGCTTTTGTCTTATTTATAATAGAAGTCTTAAAACTTTATAGCTACACTGTGTGTGCCATTCCAATTCCAAAACAGAAAAAAATAATCAAATTTTGTATTTTCAGAAACAATGCCCAAAACAAAAATATGTGAAAAGCGAATTTTTTAAATAGATTTAACTTCAATATTAAACATTTGTTTGGTTGACGATATCTCGTTGAAATGATTATGTATGCAAATATGTTTGAGGCAGAAGGCAAGATACGGTTTATGTAAATAAGTTGTCAGTTGTCAGTGCAAGTAATACAACTTGAACTTACCACCGGTTAAATACTTTCGACCACACAACATGATCGATATTTAAATCAGATTTAATTAACTGAAACTCCCGATAAATTAAATAAATTCTTGATAATATCTTTAACCTCAATTAAGATGAATATCACTGTCATTCGCTGGCAAATAAACAAATAAGAAGAAATGTTTTGTAATAAATTACAATATCTGGTAATAAGTGAGTACGAAAAGATGTTTCTTTTTTGAAAAACGAGTGTTTATAATTTCCAAAGTGCTTCAAACTGACGTTAGCAGGTGGCTACGGAAGTTTTTAAACTTTGGAAAAGTTTGTGGTTTAAAATGACGATAGTAAGGCTAGTTGAAAAGCATAAATTATTTTGAAACGCGCTCGCATCATTGTGTAGTAACTGTTAACATTGTTGTTTCTTCGTGATATTCAAATGTACTCGTACTGGTTAAATTTAATGCAATATAAAAGTTTTTAATGGAATATTACTGAAGCCATTTATACCATTAAACTAATAGCATGCGCTGTGTACATTGTTTTGTGCCCTCAACAAAGGGCATATAAAACTGTCGATTATGTTTATCAGATTACCTAATGGATTTCTGTTTCAATGTTTAATGTATATTAAATAGAACTGATGTGTTCGTTTCATGATTCAAAACATCAACAATGACTATTAAACAAAAACATGTTTCTATTGTAACTAATATGTTTTTCGTTAAACATAAATTATCTTTAGGAAAACTCAAAATGACTTTTATTCTTTGAAAATGAAAGTATACCTATTTGTCTAGATAATTTTACTTTCAGGTATTTTAAAGCACTATATGAATACAAATCGTTTTCACAATATATTATTATACTGATGGCAAAATAGAGTAGAGAAATATTTGAAATCTTGATGGATATACTTATACGAAAAATTGAAATGATGTAAATTCAATGACAATTTGTATAAGCATAACTTTACTTTCGACACTTGGATACTTTAATTTACGTAAAACTTGATGGTATAACTATATACTTTTCAAGACACCTGAAAAGAAAAACTTTATCGTGTCACTCTCGTTTAAGCAGTGGCGGCTCGACAGAGGAGACGAAGGAGGCACAGCCTTCTCTCAAGAAATAATAAAAATGTGAGCGCTTAGTATTTTATTATCTACAAATAGTAAATGTAATATAATGACTAGTTACTTGTTCAATATGTTGTATTCAAAAAAAATTAGTAGTCATTTTTTTGTTCCATTATATGCGTTGTTTAAAGTAATCAATATTATTCAATAAACCGGGTGATCGGAAGCAAACTTACAATTTGTCTCCATCTATCTCCCTTTAAAGCGAACAGATAGGTAATTTTGACCTTGAAACAGTTAGAAGAAGTAAGATGTAACATATGAGTTAAACAAAGCGAAAACATAACATAGGCGAACTCCGACCAATAGCATCAGTCGGTAACTCGCTGCACTTCGAGATTGTTCGTTTGGGTATAGGTGGGGATAGTCAGTGTCTCAGTGCAGAATGCAGTCTGCAGTTTCCAAGCGAACAGTGACAGTGACACAGTGACTATGCGAATTGTACGATCTGCGGTCTTCATACACGGTGGTTATTACTTGAGTAGTTGTTCTTATGTTTAAACTAGTAACTAAAACTTAAATATCAGGCAACCAAATAAGTTCGTGCAATTTTTTTATACAGCAGGTGCCACGAATATTTTTCAAGTTGTTGATCGATAGCACTTGTTTGTTATCTGTCATCTACTTTAATATGAATCCTTCTTTTATCGGATACATATACGAATACATATGGTCACAATTGTTTAATTCCTAATTTGAATAGTTGAAAATGATAACGAATATAACTTTAATTCGAGGTTGTTTACTCTATGAGTACAAACTTGGTACCAAAGCTGCAGTGGCGGCGCGAAAATATGTACCGCATTCGGAGATGATGCGGTAAGTGATCGAACAGCACAGAAGTGGTTCAATAAATTTTCTTCGGGAGATCTCAGCTTGACCGATGAAGCACGCTCTGGGAGACCGAAGATCATTAACAACGAGGATCTTCAACAGGGTCTGGAGGCAAATTCCAATGCAACGTATCTAGAGCTTGCAGAAAGGTTCAATGTCAGTGATGAAACCATTCGTTTGCACCTTCATCAGTTAGGAAAAACGTGGAAGTTAAGAAAATGGGTCCCACATGAATTGTCAAATGATAACAAATTAAGTCGTCTTTTCATTTTTTCGGCAAACCTTTCACACAACGATAATGAACCATTTCTTGATCGGTTGTTAACCTGCGACGAAAATTGGATATTGTACTCAAATTCTAAGCGTTCGTATCATTGGTTGTCGCCTACTGATTCGGTACCACACACTCCCAAGGCTTCCTTGCACTCAAACAAGATTTTATTGTGTGTTTGGTGGACAACAACCGGAATAGTAGTCTATTATGAGTTTTTGGAAAGGGGTCAAACCATCACTGCGAACTTTATTGTGATCAGCTTCAGCGAGTACAAGCAGCACTCATCCAAAAACAGCCTTCTTTAGTTAAACGAAAGAAAGTGGTATTCTTACAGAATAAAACCAAACCGCATACCGCAAGATTGCCCGGGAAAAAAATTCTCAACTTGGCTGGGAAACGTTACCATACCTTCCATATTCTCCTGACATTTTGCCAAGTGATTACCACCTTTTTTGTCTCTTGACAACTGTATGAGACATAGACAGTTCAAAACTCGAGTTGATGTAATAAATGCAGTACGTCAATTTTTTTATTCGAATCCATAGAGTTCTACAGGAGCGGCATACAAGAAGTGGTGTCATGTTGGCAAAAGATCATTGAGTGTGATGGTAATTACTTCGATGAATAATAGTGTATTATTGTTTCTTAATCAATATTTATATTTTACTATAAAAAACCGCACGAACTTATTTGGTTGCTTGATATTTGTAGGGTTTTTTCAATCTAGCATTTTTCATGATTTTTTGGATAAGTAGAGTTTATAGTTTTGAGTACAAAATATGCCTCCTCATTCCTAAAAGGCACAAATCGCCACTGCGCTTAAGGGCCAATCTTACAATTTCTGCATAAAATTTTAACTACCAGTTAAATAAACAAAACTGAAACGAAATAAACTATCAAATGACACATTAAACTTTACTGTGAACAATAATAATTAAATATTGTTTATTTATCTAGAAACTAAATATTAACTGGAGATTGTAAAATTGGCTCTTAGTGTATTGAATACAAGATTTTGTGAAAAATTCATGAACTTCTCTGGGATATGTACCCAGGATCAACCTATTGCCAGTAAGATGCTTTATCAACTGAGCTATGAAATACTTCTGAAGAAAATGATTTTTTCACCTGTTTTAATTCTACTCTGAGTCAAGTCTATCCTGCATTCGAAACATTGAGTCTTACTTATCCGAGCGCGACGCATTTGGTGGTTTGGAAACTACTTCAGTGACTATATATTAAATTATTTTTATTCAGTTGGTATTATATAAAATAAATAATTGTCAAAATTTCAATGTTTTCTTTGTTAGACCGATAACATTTCAAACTATCCTCGTCGTTATGTGTAAAAGGTATATAATCTTCACTATCTTGAAAAAGTAACTTTACTTTTAGAAACCATGAAATATTGAAAAGATATTATCCAAATGTCTGGACATCCCTGCAGTTGCAAAGAAAAGAAAGTAGCAACAGTGCACGTCGAGCGAAAACTACCCTCGCAACATCACAAACACGATGCCACTTATGTTATGACGAGCATAAATTCCCATAACAAAAACTAGAATACACCATGTTATCTATATCCAGCATCGTTGCTCTTGGAAATCCTGGAATCTATTTACACAGTATCCAGCTGCAACTTTTATGGCTCCGCTATTCTCCGTTTCCGCACATTCATTAAGAAAACATAAGCACGTATTGTGGAGTAAGTGGTGGTGGGGAGTGATTTACGGTCGTCACTTCCTCCCGCGCGAGATTTGAAGCTAAATTAAACACAATATCACAAACAGGGCACAGAGCTCCGCCCTCAGCCCACGGTCCAATCTGGTTATCCCACTATCTGATTACTCGGTTGTAGATTACGACGCAACGTTTGTCAGCCGATGGAATTTGCAAGTAATTGTTTGTTGCTGATTGCTGAATGCTACCAGTCATAAAAATGATTTAGAGACAGGGAAATTTCATCCATGTAACCTAGTTTGGAGGAATATGAATGGTGTCACTATCTCAACTGGAATGAGGGGTTACTTTATAGATACTGTTTTCCGGAACTATGCAATACTGTTACTCAAAACAGTTAATTTAATTTTGTCACGCCCTGGTAAATAGTGCTTTATATTTCAGTAGTTTACGTGTGATGTAGGTATTAATTTTTCTTAATGTAATAGTAATAAGAAACATTTTTAATGGGCGCATTCAGCAGATTTCTTTGGTCGGTCACTGAACACCTGACTGAATGGCTACGGGACAAGGACGTTTATGCTGAATGCACTTTTCACATTCAGGCTGATTTACGTGATTCAAACGTCAAATAGTCATGAACTTAATTTTATTCACAAGTTATAATAACTTTTGTTGCCATTATATTCAGCGTATATCAATTAATATTATCAAATTTTTACAATTTCCTTGTATTCCAATTTTTAATTTGTGTTAATAAATAATACATTTACGGTGCTTTACATATGAATAAATTGTTATTTTGTTTTATTGCACAGATAATGGATAACAATATTAAATTATTTCTACTAGCAGAAGAAAATTCAGTGAATTTAAATATTGCGCGAGTAAACAAGAGAACGGGAACATCTAACCTTACTTTTTTACGGTCAATTGATAGGTGACCGTTCAGTGAACGGTCTCTAGTGAACAGTGCATTCAGCAGAAAAATGATGAGCATGTTCAGTGACCACATGTCTGCTAAAAACGCCCAATGGAAATATACTGGTAAGTATGGTTACATATCTCATGCAAAATAATATATTAAAGCAAGGGAGAGAAATGTAATATTTTTCCACGGATGTAGCTCGAGGGCTACAAAACAGCGAAGGAAAATAGCATTCTCTTCTGAGATGTATACAGATGTTCATTTTAATTTATCCACTACTGCTATCTTGAGAACTATGACTATGAGAGCTACGAAGTCGGATAAATTAGCAAACAATTTCTATTTTACTAGACTATTACAATGAGCAATGAAAAATTAAATTGAAATTTAAATAAATTTGATTTTTACACTCATTTTTCAGTAGGCTATGTATGAAAAACAATTGAGCTCAAATAAAAATGAAACAAATATTTGTTAATAACTTTATAAACAGAGTTCTAGTTGATTACTATCCTAAGTAATTCAAATTGACAAATAGCAGTTTTTGATTTTCATACATAGCCTACTGAAAAATGACTATAAAAATGAAATTTATTTAAATTTCAATTGGATTTTCTTCAATATTTTTGCAATGTAAGGATATAAAATATACACATGGTTGCATTCAGAAAGAAATGCTCTATCAACTGGGCCTAAAAATATTTATCATCCCATTTAAAAATATATAACATTGTATTGTAACTTGAGAACCACTGTTTTAAAAAAAATGTTTTCTTTTCTAATCGGATGTCCCCCTTGCTCTTCTATAAAATTGTCTTATAGTATTTTATTATATTTTTAATAATATAGAAATTATTTGAGGTAACCCGTTTAGCTGTTACAACCTGTATATACGAGTATAAAAAATAACCCGACTGCAGTTGTTCAATATTCTTTGCGAGTGTTGTAGTTTGGTCATCTTGGCTTCACGTTTTGTGCTCAGTTGTTCCAATAAATACAATATTTGGCCACGTACAAAGTCAAGTTCTTTTTCTTTTTGCTTTCCTTTATTTGTATCGAACAAGTCGATAGGAAAATTTCAATAACATGACGAAAATGAAGAGTTCATAATGAACGGTTTGTTTGTTGGACCAGTTATCTTTGCAAAGGAAACTGCAACAGAGCGTGCAAATTTTAATGTGAATCTAATAAGATCCCCTTTGTAGTTTCGTTGCTCGTGCTTTTATTGTAATACAGTTTTAATGGGTTAGTTTTCATATAAAACTTTTATCAAGAAACTAATAAAGTTACTAACTCGGCATTGATTTATAACACGAAAGTTATGTGAGAAATTATGCTCTTTATTATATTTCATAATTACTTGTTTTAGGGATCCCCGATTTAAAACTAACTTCCCTTAAATCAGAGGTGGGCAAACTTTTGTGTACGCGGGTCACGTGAATGTTTTAAATATGATTAGCAGGCCCCATGGATATTTGTAACATGACTAAGGGGCTGCATGTGACAACAAGTATCTCTTTCCTACAAAAATTGATAATCTTGCTAATATTATAACAAACAAAATGGCATGTAAAGTATACGGAAGTTCGGAGAAAAGTATATGTATTTTTATTGACATTAAAAATTAAACAAGCAGACAAAATATTTATGTACATTGCAACGCGAGCCGTAGTTTTTCTACCCCTGCTTTAAAATGGTAAAATTCCATAAATGTGTTTTTATAAACTGTCAAATTAGATAAAAGAGGACGAAAAAGTACAAGTATAAGTACATATATGACATATCGAACCGGGAAATTACAGCCAAGTGTTGAGTCAGATGACTGAAGTATACCAAGATCAGCTATAAGCGCTAGGGTGGAATAAGCATTCTCGCAAAATGTATATACAACTTTTTTTCACTACTAGCCTATAAACATTATTGTTCCCAGAAATTAAGGGGATTCTAGCAAAAACAACCGTTGTCCATTATTTTGAATTTGAGATAATAAAAATATGTTCTAACTTTCTTACTGTTTAAGATTTTTGTAATTCAATTTAACTTAAGGTCATGATTAAATTTTAGGAAATGGTTGATGTTAATTAACACAGATTAAACAACGATGCGCAATTATTTATAAGTGATTTTTATAGGACATTTATGGTTGTTTTTGCCAGAGACTTTTCAATTGCTTTTAATAATAGTAATAATAAGAATAGTATAAAAGTATAAATCACTCGTTACAGAAGGCCATTCAAGCACTTGTTCTTTCCCACACTCGCTGCTGCGCTCTCATGTACGAATATCAAACTCGAGCTTGAGTTGGTTGTCTTCTGTAACTTTATTGTAATATATTATTTTAATTTTGAAGAGAATATTTGGTAATTTGTGTACAAAACAGATTGGCACACCCAGCAATGGGTAATATGCCGTGATGATATATTTATTTATTTTATTTTCTTTTTATTATTTCAATTTTCATTCATTTTGTGAAATGTGTTTGCTCAAATCTTAATTTTTTTCTGAAGTATTAAATGGAATATGAAAACTTTGCAGCATTTAATAAATAGCAGTGTAATATTTGAGATACCGCGGAAACTCAACGTTGAAAATAAAGTGTATTTGTGATTTGGAATATCGTCGTTCCTTCCGAGCAAATATTTGTTCTGTGCTTGCTCAACAGTACTTACATTTCCAACAAAATAGAATAACATTATATTAAATTTCCTACATCTCCGCTTTGGAACAACCGTATTACATTACAGAGTTAATGAATTTCATATAAATGAAGTTGCAACTTTTCCTTTGGGGATGTTATTAAATCATAAATGCTACACTAAATATAAGAGTAAAAATTATAAACTTTATTGACTCAAACGTCTTTTTCGGTTTTTACAAATCGCACATAATATACTGTTTTCCTTATTAAAAAAGTATTAAAAATATCTGCTCGGTTAAATGTATATATTACAGTAAAAGTACATAGTGGGATGATACGCACATTGCCCGGCAAATGTAGAGATTAGCTTATAATTGTTATCTCTTGCAATTCAACAAAATATAACAACAATAACCTGACCTAACGCACAAAACTCGCCCGAGTTTTCGAAGAGTGACTTTTGAGCGTTATACCGTTAGGTGAGGTTATTGTCATGTTAGTTTGAATTGCAAGCGAAAGTAGTTTTTACATTTACCGGCAATGTGCACATCATTCCAGTATCTGCTTTTACTGTAACATAAATGGAATGCTTGTGCCTACTTTGATGTATGGAAGCGAATGTTGGTCATAGACCTATTCACGTGGTGTATGTGGCTATGTAAAGCGGGGGACTGGCCTGAATTAGCTGAGATGGTTTGGTCGTGTGGAAAGAATGACGAGTGAACTGTAAAGCGTATATATATATATATACATATATATTGGTGAATTTGAGAGTGTACGATTGCGTGGCCGTCCAATGTGTAAGTGGATGGATGTGGTTGGTTGTGTGCTAAGGGAGAGAAAGTTTTAATTCGAAAGAGAAGAAGAGCAAGTTTGAATGTGATTATGAATTTGGTCGAGACGAAAGAAGTGTGTTGGACAGAAATTTGTGGCGAAGGATGATTGTTGCATAAGTACGAGTATTATTATGGTCCAGATGCGGTATTTCGCTACCGAAAATCGGTCACTTTAAGCTGGATTCATATGGGCCGTTACAACCATTAATTTAGCGGTCGTCATAAAAACTACTCTGTTCACATGCTCCGTCATATGTATCGAGGCGCACAGTTCCAAACTTGAAAAATGAAATATTACCAAAAAAATACGTTTTGACCTCAGTGACATTTCCGATTGACATAACCTATAATAAGTTTTGTTTTTCCGGTTTCGCCATGGACAACTTTGCGGAACTCTTAATTGGCGAAGTAGTAAAATATACCCAAAAAGAAACATATAGAAATAAAATACAATATATTTTGTCAATATGGTTTGAGTTGGATTATTTAAATGTGTGATCTGATCTTGCGCAGTTAAAATTTACGGTGGTAACGGCCCGTCAACGCCGTCAAAAATAGAAATATTTCAATAGCCGCAGTCGACATTCGTACCGTATGACTTGAATCAATTACAGCACAGAATGGTGCAAACGGTGAACAATTTGACGGTGAAAACGATAAATGTGAATCCAGCCTAATATGGAAAGAGTGAGGAATATTTGTTGTATGATGCGAAAGTAGTGTGTAGAAAGAATGATTGTTACATATAACTATGATTGTGGTCCGGATGCGATATTTCGCTACCGAAAATCGGCCACATTAATATGTAAGGAGTAAGGAATATTTGCTGTATGAAGATGTACGGTTAGTAAGAATGTTTTTAAAAGGGTGGAAATCAGCTGAGCTCTTATTGTTTTTATTATTATTTTCAGAGTTATGCAAATCCACTAAGTGGGATATGTATGATTTTTATGAATATCTATGTAAAATAAATAAATAAATATTTCATCACGGCATATTACACATTGCTGGATGTGCCAATTTGCTTCACACAATATCGGTAATGATGGAATATTTGTACCGTGTGGGCGCTTACCAGGCGTCACCTCACGGGCATTCATTGCTGGCGTGGAGAGTGCACCACAGGGGTCAATTTTGTGCCATTAAAATTCGATGTAATTTTTGGCGTCGGTCGGGATCGAACCCGGGTCCCCAGATTCGCGACCAGACACTCAGGCATACGGTCACGAGACTGTGTATGCATTCCTTATTTGTTAATTTTATTTCTTTTCCATAAAATCTCTCATTTCTGCGAGCAGGAGATCAGATTTAGAAAAACCGGCGATCATATTAAATTTCTTAATTCTTTCGCATTACAAAGTTAATGAAATTGATAAAAATGAAGTTGGGTTAAAACATTGCTTTTTAAAACACTATTAAATCATGAGTGTCGACTTCAAAAACTCTTTGTCTGTAGTTGAACAGGCGCGGATTTAGTTTTTAATCTCTACCGAAAGCTGGCTGAATGCTTTAGCATTTCCTCAGGGACGGTCTTGCGAGTTGTGTAATTTTGCATATTACTCTCTTCTCGGAACCCTCTTCCCCTTGCTCCTTACCACCCGCACAGTGATGTCATATTGTTATAGAGCTGCCGTGACGAATTTTATACAACCTTGTAAAGAATACGAGATGACCCAACAAAATGTCTCATCATTGTTAACTACGTCGCCGTATGAGATGAGATGCTGAAGAAACCTTTTGAAATATTCTAAGAATACGTTACAATGCGAGATTTTCGCGATGGAGGTCTTTATTATCATGTATGTTTTGCAATTATTAACAGAGAAAAAATCTGCAGCAAAAAATATATATACCTATATACAGTAGAACCCCGGTTAACCGAACTCGGGTCAACCGAAACCCGGGTTAACCGAAACAATTCCACGTATAATTATAAGTTCCAGAATGATTATGTAGCCCCACTTACTGTCCGGCTCCTTCATTCCACAGGCGGGCTGTAGCGACGGGGAGCTCGCACGGGGCTCGCAAATGAATAGTAGAGTGGAACGTAGGTTTTTTTTGTGTGTGTCTTTACGTATTGTTGTAAGATGGCATCTAAGCGGAAGCGTGTTGTGATTTCTATTGCGGATAAATTAGCTGCTATCAAAGTTATGTACATACTGTATTGTATCTAAAAACTGTAACAACATATGTATATTATGTAATTTACATTGTTTCAAAATAATTCATTTCCCCTACACACCCATTTTAGTACATATGTAGGCTATTTTTAGATGTTAATGGGTTAACCGAAAAAATCGTTATCCGAAACGGCTGCGCCCCCTTTATTTCGGTTAACCGGGGTTCTACTGTATATGATTTTTTAAAAGAATATGTATGTTTATGAAGGATTTTCATTTATAAACCTACATAAATGACGATATTTTTTGAAATCTAATATTTGTACAGCAGTATTGTATATCCATAGCTGCTTTTTTGTTTAAAAAACCCACGGCAAACTCCACTTCACATATCAATAAAACAATGGATTTAATTTAATTTCGTAATGAAATCAAATGTCAACCTTCATTACACGAAATAATCAGATTATTAAACCTGAAACAAAGGAGTTAGAAAAAATCTGATGTGACTAGCACATTATATGTGGTGTCATGGCCGCGTGCCTGAGTGTCTGGTCGTGAATTTGGAGAACCGGATTCAATTCCTATTATCACATATTTCGAATTTTAAATGGCACAAAACTGGCCCCTGTGATGCACTGCCAATTCCGACCAAAACCTAATGGCTTCTTTCCATATTAGAATAAAGTAGAAATACAAGATTTCAAAATTTTCTAAACGATAGTATTGAAGTTAGAGCGTAAAGGGGATCCGCATATACACACACACACACACACACACACACACACACACACACACACACACACACACATACACACAGACATCATCGTGAAAATATTAAAACACTGTTGACTACATGTATTCAAAAACAAGGTGCTGTACCCAACAGAGATTATCTGTCAACTTGTTGCCAACATTTTGTTGGCCGGTCTGTACTACGCTTTTACGCAGAATTCCAAACCCCAAAAAACAACCACAACCCGTTGTGAATTTATATAAACTTGCAAAGACTGATATTTATTTATTATTTTAAACAAACCGTAACATAACCTAACCCAACCATTACTAGAATTGTTCAATTCTGGTTAAGCAATACTGTAGCGACCCGACGCTCCTGAATAGAAGTACGCGACCGCCGCCTCTGGTCGAACGTGCTAGAACGGCCGCCGCGCTTTGCGACGACGTAATCGGGAGAGCTATCGGCGTAGTAAACAAACACGTCGCGATCTGTTTAACTACATAAGGTCACCTGATCCTTTGTATTTGATGTTATTATCGCGTCGAATATTCCAGAAGGACGCCGGATATATAAACACGTCAGGAGATATATAAACACGTCAGGAAGCCAGCGGAGATGGAGATATTCAGAGATAGACAAGCATCGTGAGATGAACAGTTGGTGATATAAATAAATAGTCTACGAATGGTAAACATAGATCAATAATCTTAGTGTTTAAGTATTTAATAATATTCGTAGTCTTAAATTAGTGAATTGTTTAATCATAGTGTTAGTTATTTTTATTATCTTTATCTTAATAATATTTCTCTGTTTATTACACTTCACCCAAATAAATAAACGTTACAATACTTTGTTTTGTAAAAATAAAAATGTAAGAGTAGATACGTCTTTGAGTACCTATTTATAAACCAGTTAAGTATCAACTCAAGTTTGATATGAACTAAAAAATAGTCCCTACTATCGTGATGAAGTATATATTTTGAAAAATTGGAGTTTGCTAGTGACAAGACTCATAGGCTGTCCACATTCGTCTCTAGAGACAAAACGGTGTACTTCTCTATCAATTTTAATACTATAGAATTTTTTGGTTAATTTATGTTTAACCAGATTTTTGATTTTGTCTTTTTAATTTTTGGTTTTTTACAAACAAAAATATTTATTATGAACAACGTTTGTTTTCATGAATTTCAAATATTTATTTACTTGGATAATGAAAATCTACAAACTACATTAAACATTCTACTATGCATAGAATATTTAATTATATTAAAATCTATAACATAATATTGCTTTAAATAATATATTCCATTACAATATCATAATGCAACAATCATGTATTATATTAATTATATATTGCATTGATTTTAAATTCGATATCAATACCCCGCAATTACCTGAATTTAATCGTATTAGAAGGCTATCTTCCCTTATTAAACTTAATGCATTCACCATCTAATTTACTTTACAAAATGAAGCATTACATCCGGTATAATTTTCCAAATTACAGATGTCCATCTATTAACCGTCATTATCGAAAAACTTCGCATTTGTATTTATCGATTCGAATCAACAATAATTATAAAGACGACAACAGAGTATGTTCCTGCATGATGATTAGATTAATAAATATTTAATTCTATATTAGCTGACCTAATTCCGCATAGACACCGGGTAATTAAATATAAATTAGAAGGAAATTAACTAAATAAATATTAAATTACTGCAGAAGGAATAATTATTATTGGAATTGGAATGAATAATTTTTATTTTTCTTGGGAACGGTCAGGTGTTGACCTACTTTATTTGTGTTTTACACTTCATAAACAATGCAAAATACGTTTTCAATTGGTATATAATTTTCAATTCACTCCACGTATTTGTGAAATATTTATCGAATAAACGAATAAAGTATTCAAATTAAATTGTATACAATTAAAGTACATAAAGTAGACAAGTATATTTATAGCAAAGGTTAATTCTGTATATGTAAATTTATTAACAATATCTATTGATTTTAATAATGTTTCTAAGGATGTTTAGGAATATAATGTATTAAATATTACAGTGTTGTACTGTAAATATTATACAATCTCAATAAATCCTTATATTGCATGAAATGTTGGTAAACAGTATGTTATTAAAATTGAAATTTTGTACAATATGTAATTATTTAAAAGTATATTTTGTAAAATATGTAATAGTAACAAAAATTTCCTGTAAAACAGTTTCATTATTAAATTTGGCCAAATTACAATTTTCTTCTGACTAAAAAGCTAAATTCATTTTGTATCTGTTATGTAAAATATACAAAATAATATGTTATCATGTTTTGTGTATATATGTTTAATAGAATTGATATATGCCGTTTCATAATTCAAAATATCAACATTTAATTCTAAACAGAAACATGTTTCTGTTCTAATATGTTTTTCGTTAAATAAACCAATATACTGACCCTTAGTATGAATAACTGATTAAGGGTTATTATCGAGCAGTAAACTAGCAAAGTTTTTTTTCTCAATCATTTATGGAATATTATAGAAAAATATGTATTTAATTCAAAAAAGTTATTTGAAATATTTTTCTTGAAATAATTCATAAACGATTGACAAAGAAAATAAGGCTAGTAAACTGCTCGCTCGAAAACAACCCAGGTGAAACTTAAAAATAAAGTGTACGATAATGTGTAGAAGCCCAAAAATGAAAACAATTAAGACGCAGAATTTTTCAGTAGATGCGTGAAGTAAACTTTGAATCTTGCCAAGCTCTATATTAAATATGAATGTTTGAGGTTAAGCTATGTTAATTATTATAGTAATAATCCAGTTCAATATACTTTTCTAAAACCATAGTATCTCAAATTCAAATTTTTTCCGAAAACTTTTGTGATACATGTTATCTGTACCAAATGTACCGTTGATAGCGTTTATAAATCTGTCGCCGAGAGAGAGCCATAGGTTTCATTTTCATTTTGCTTGAAAACAGAGATTGGCGTTTACACGTCGACTTTAATTGTCTACGTCTACGTGTCGACAATGCGTAGACAATAAATTTATACGTAAGTAATGTAGACAATGTAATAAAAGATTATGATTTATCACCCCAAGCGCACTCATTGCTGGCGTTGATAATAATAATAACAATAATAATAAGATGATGAGTGACGATTGTAACCAGAGGCAATGTCTTCTAATCCTCCTAAAGATTGTACAAATTTTAATGTAGAACAACATTGATGAATAGTTTTGATGTATATGTAGTATTGGAAATAGTTATAATTATAACGTATTTTATGTTGGCCTGTACTTTTGTGATTTTTAATACTATAGTTGCCGTCAAATAAGTATGGATGGGTATTATAAGAAGCAGCAACACCGAAGGA
Source organism: Harpalus rufipes (assembly GCA_951394225.1). NCBI lineage: Eukaryota > Metazoa > Arthropoda > Insecta > Coleoptera > Carabidae > Harpalus > Harpalus rufipes. The sequence goes on from OX596283.1 coordinate 23,046,302, forward strand.
CAAGGGAGAGGGTGCGGAGAAGGAAAAAAGTTGAGCATCAGTCCATACTTATTTCACGACGAATATAATAATTGTAGGCTCGTATGAATAATCTAAGGATATTTCATGTGTTATATTTTCCAAGATCTAGGGAATACGGGAATTTTAAAAGATCGACAAGGATATTTTATGTAGGTATCTTAAGTTTTTTTAATTAATGTAATATTTTACACTAAATAAATTCAAATTTTATTATCTATATTCTATACTTTGTCTATGCTTCTGAATATGTCTACGTCTTTGTCGACACGTCAATTATTAAATTGTCGACGTGAGGAAATCTACACGCCCAATTCAACCACATCCGGTCGCCTAACGCATACAGCCACGCGACATAAATTAGGCATATAACTAATTAGATTCTTATTTTGACAATGACAAACATAGCATCTCCTAAGCAACCCCTAATCTACCCAGTAATTCTTCTCCTGTCGATATCTCATTAGGTGTAATTACCGCTGCATTCCTCCAAGTTTCCACAGAGGTTACCAGCCATCCATCCTCGCAAGGAACTGCCTGCTGTCGCCTGTCTTGTCGGAATCCCTATCCCAATCCCGAGTAACCGAAACCGAACCTTGCTCTAGAAGTGTGTTCGTGTTCGACCCAGTGTATTTGCATTTCACTGCTGTTGCATGCTTCGTTGATCCAACCCGGACAAGGATGGTTAGCAGGGCCAGAAAAGCGAATAAGGAGGAGTAGAAATGGGGAGAGTTTTCAGAAAGAGGGTAATCAAGGGTGAATGGGAGGTTGGGAGATAATTAATAGGATTAGGATGGTTTTTAAAATGGAAAGGGGATGGTTTGTTCTACGTTGGAACAAGTTACGGAACATTATAGGTACTCTAAATATTACGACAATAAGATTGAAAAATTAATTCTACCAGAACTATAAGAAAACATATTCCGTCTTGATACACATAACTGGGTGTGCCAAACTGCAATTTTAAATCTCAAAATTCTGATCCGTAAATTGCGGTTACAGGATATCCCTTATTGAAATTTCTAGAATCCTACGAAATTAGCATTAGAATTGATGTATGGATAATTTGATCTCGTTTAGTCTCCATATCTGGAATGGAATAGTTGTAGGCCTTTCTGAATCACTTTACTTTTATATAAATATGATGTAAGAAATATACCCAATTATTTAACATTTTAAATTTTGTTTTACTGTAAGCTTACAACATTGAAGTCATTGTTGTCATATTATTCAATACAGATTAACATTTTTAATAATGTCGGATTCGAAATTCGAGTTTTATGGGTAAATTGGCCGGGTTTAGTTTCAAAACCGAACCTTCATTCAACTATTACTGGCGTTTTTAAAAATATATAAATAATTCAATTCATAAACTTTATAAAATTAATAGTATTAGAAAACAAATTGCCTTATGAAACTTGTTTTTTACCTTTCGTCACCTCTAGGTAAGGAAGGTCTGTGGTCAAAATATTCGGTGTTGAATTTTCAATGAATAAGCACGTTTTTACGGTTATGTCTGTGTGTGTGTGTGTGTGTGTGTGTGTGTGTGTGTGTGCGGGTGTGTGTGTCTGTGTGTGTGTCTGTATGTGTGTTTGTGTGTGTGTTTGTGTGTGTGTGCGTGCGCGCGCATGTGTTTGTGTGACTATAATTTCGGCTGCGACATCTTCAATAGTAGAATTCCAAAAATTACAATTTTTACGTATTCCTCTTCCTTACATCCATATGAGGCTTGATTAGATTTTGGTTATAATTGATACACCGGAAGTACCCTCATTTGAAGATTTTAACAGTTTTCCTTGAAAAAACCGCTGTTAAATATTGTTTTTTAACATTAAATGTTATTATAAATATTAAATAATATTCTTATCTATACGAATTGATTGCATTTTATATTTCATATTCAATGGATATAGAGTTAAAGAATTATAAAGAAATTAAATTTTATTTATCAGCCAGCTATGCTATAATCATGGAAACAGCTACTATATTAAGAAAATTCTAACTGACAGATGTCAGTGACAATGAAAAGAAAATGAATGTGGTAGAGATGAGGATGTTGAGATAGATGTTGAGGAAGACACGGAAAGATAGGATAAGGAATGAAAGAATAAGGGAAATGATCCGAGTGTAGAAGTTTCTATAAAGATACAAGAGAGACGATTACATTGGTTTGAACATGTCATGAGGAGAGATGAAGAATATATTGGAAGAATGAATAACTTAGTAATAGAAGGTAGACAAAACAGAGGAAGACCAAAGATAAGATGGAAGGACTGTATTGCGGAAGACTTGAGAGAAATGGAACTAAATGAGGAAGACACGCAAAAAAGAAATGAGTGAAAAAAGAAAATAAAACATTAGCGACCCCGAATGAATTGGAAAAGCTAAAGACGAAGATGTCAGTGTCAAGTGCAATTTGCATAGTTTGTTTATGAAATATTTTTACTGGAAATATAGAATCTTTTGCAAGAAAATTTATGTATGGAATTTGTACAAAATACATACGCTTGACGGAAGGTAATGTGCTGGCCACATCAAATTTTTAATATACAATTAAAAAATCAAAAATTTAACTTGGTTTTTTTAGTAGTTAAGCTGGTAATGCTTTCGGCTTACTTCACATATGAAAATTCATTGTTCAAGTTTGGAAAACGAGCCGCTAGGCGAGTTTTACAAAGGACGAGTGCGTCAACAGGCCTTATGATACGTGTTTTTTATACTATTTTTTCTATTGAGGTTATCTTACGATTAAATTTATTTAAATTGCGACGTCAAATTATGACTAGGTATTTTTTTTGTTAGTTATGTTTATGTTGGTAACGCTTCTCGCTAACAATTGAAATTTCATATTTTGTCAACTATTGATTAATTAGTGTATTGCAAGGTGTATTGTATTTATGATTCAAGGTCTGATCCTGGTTGTGAAATTAATATTATATTTCTTTCTAGTCATATCACCTAAAGAAAGTATAAAAATCCATAATTAAAAGTAATATGTTGAAATATTATCAACAACTTCCCATTTTGAGGTTACCTGTCATCTGTCAGTTATGAAAGCATAACTACCAACTCTAGAACATGAAAGGCGCCAAAAATAGTACGCTTATAGATCTTCTAAACGTCGTGTTTGCAGTACAAAACAGTGCGTTTATAGAAACATAAGAACACCGAAATAGAAAAATATTATTTCCTCCACACAGACTAGTTAGATATTGTTTTAGGTCGCCATAAATATAATCTGTACTTAGAACATATAACACATACCCCAGTTTGTGTTGCATCGTTATGTTACGAACTTAACTCCTCGCATAAATCCAGATCCGCAACACGTCCGCATTTTAATCCCATCATTTATCTTACAAGACGGGCCGGTACAGAAGCAGCTTCTACTACTACTACTACTTCTACTGCTACCACGTGTGAAATATCGACACGGGCCAACCTCACGCCTTGCCGCTGTGACTAATCATTTGTCATGCGGCTTAATTGAGTTTCTCCCTGTGTGGTGGGACTGTCGACAATCCAGAGACCAGCTTGGTTTTAAGGTTTTTGGTTAGGAGTACGACTGCTACGGTTTTGCAAATACTAAAAGTTAAATGTTTGAATTGACTAATAGATGACTTCTCGGTCGACAAATGCAGGATAGTAAATGAATCTAGTTCTTGCGGAGTTTACAGAAATGGGAACTTTGAAAAAGTAAATCAAGTAAAATGTGAAATGAAACTTCTAGGGAATTATTACCTACTTCATGCTCTTTTGATATTATTCTGTGTAATATGAAATACAGGGTTTCGAAAAAAGCTTGGGTTTTAATAAGGAATGAGTATTAGCAAAAACACCCATTTTTTAAAATTGAGATAATCGAAGAAAAATCTTTATTCATTTTTTTTAAATGGCATTCCAATGTGATCATCTGATTGCAGAGTATGAATAGAGAAATCATATACGCTTTTGCCAATGTGTTTGTCTTGATTGTTTCATTTTTACGCAGTGTTTTTTTCCGTATGCAGTAACTTGAGCTATATGAACAATTTGAACAATTACATGTGTGACAATCAAAACTAAAGCGGTAAAAAAATTATCGAAACGGTGTAAAGAAATTATTTTAAAAGCTTCCGTCTAGTTAGAGGAAGAGAAACATATAAATATTCCTCTGCCTAGATGTAAGTATTAAATTTTGAGGTTATCACATAACAGTTCTCAATTCCGTATTTCCTTTATACTTATTTCTGGAAATTATTACATTTTAGGGAGTTTGTATTGCATGTGGCACATGTGGCGGTAAATAATATCAAACTAAATTTAAACGTGGATCTATTTCATCGCCAAAAAATTAGTGATCCATCAAAAACAAATGCGATACATTGACAGTTGTAGTCAGTCCGCAATTCGACGTACAGTAAAATTTTTGAAAGATGTCCGATCAAAGTTGTCTACGAATTGTATGAATTCAGATTTTTGCTCCGCCCATCATGACAAAATTAGTAGTGTCGTTTGCTTAGTTTTTATGAGGATACGTAAGATACTACTGTTATTTTATTATTATAAAATATATATTACAGGAAAAGCATTCAAAATTCAAAAATAAGTCAACTAGTAAGTTTATAAGCAAATGTAAAACCAAATATGTTAAAAATAAGATACTGACACAATGTCAGTGTCAGTGACTCTGACAGAATATAACGTTATACGTACGGCTATTAATCCAGGTAATGTATCTGAATTAATAAATAAACTTACGTTACAGCGAAAGTATTATCAACAACGAGCATCGTTTATAAATGGAATGTCCTAACTTAGTCGAAACAATATTTTTTTAAAAGACAAGCGTGTTATATCCATCCTTATCACACATTTTTACAGCCTTTGCAAAAGAAAGAGATAAATGTATGCCTATTTGTTAATTCGTTCGTGATACAGGTGCTCTTGATCGGACATCTTTCAAAAAGTTTACTGTACTTACTATTTACGTGTATAGTGAAAGTAAATCGCTTTTTAAGGTCATTTTCATAATCAATTATAAGTATTTTATAGTTAAATTAAAAATTATTTCTGCGTTGTGTATTCAGAGTTGTGTTCTTCTACATTAATAAGGTTGTATTCAATTAATGTATTAATTATTGTAATCAATTCTTATTATTATTATAATCAATTATAATTAAAAAGAAAATCATTTTCATGATATATCGTTCATATTATTTCCAATTCAAAATTTTAAAGTGTACTATATGAGTAGATGTCAGCTTCATCGACTAGATCAATCGGCTTCACTACCTGGCTCATATAAATTAACTAAATGACGTCATCACATTGGAATGCGATTTTTAGAGAAATTTGACTGTAACTTAATTTTATAGATTTCTGTAAAATAAATTGTGGAAAGAAAATGTCAGCCGCCGGGAATTGAACCCGGGATATTTACTTTGCCGCAGTAATTCACTAACCAACTGAGCTATGACGGACTCTATCAAGATGGCTGACATGTTCTTCCACTAGAAGTTATGCTAATGTACCTCACAATGAGGATACAGTTATTCGTCATGTTTATTAAATGTGGGATTGGAATACCACTGTATTTTAAACATCTTTGCGAACACGTCATAATTTGCCCTAGGTCCCTTATAAGACCCTTATTTGTATTGTTGAAGAGCTAACAGTCTATATGTTAGAAATAAATTGTGGAAAGAACATGCCAGTTATCGGGATTTGAACGCGGGACATTTATTTTTCCCTAATGTTTAGCATCCTGGAAAGTATAGATGTGGCTGTATGTAACTCATATTTCCAATATTTGGTCTATAGTTCCAAGAACTCCTCAATTATTGTCACAGTAAATATATTGTTTTCTTAAGCATGAAACTTTAATCTCTTTCGAATGACATTATGTGCTCATGTGCAGTTGATTTTAGGAACCCTAATTGTAAGGTACGACAAACAAGGAATTTCTTTGGGCTTCAGATACATGATTGACAAACGAATTCAACTGTCTCATTAGATATCTTTAGCCTGGGGCGAAATGTTAAACAAATATCCACTAGAGTCTAGTGTAACTTTTAATAGAGCCCCATCAATACCTAAACAACCTTTCTCGAAAATCTGTATATAAAATAACCCTATGCATAATGTTTGTAAGTTATAAAATACTCATTCTCCGATATACGAGTAAAGGGCAATTAAAAAATGTTTCTCTTTTATCATGCACAAATTTTAATTCTAACATTAACGGTCATATTCGAGATTTAATAATCGAAATTAACATAATTTGCTCCGTAAACTTAAATCATATTTTATATATATTTTATTATAGTTATCGTATCAAGTATCAAGTAAGTATTGTTTGTGACTCCATTTGGTTTTAATTCTAAAAAGCAGTAATTTATTTTTTGACGTCAGAAGGTCATATAATTTATTAGGTACGCAATAGGAAGCTTTTTCTTTTTTGTGATGAACAAAACAATACAAACGACAATAATAATATTTATTAATTAAATTATAAATTATCTTTTAAATCTCACAATAGGGCTGTTATTAAACTTTAAAAATATTATTCATTAAATACCCTCAAAACTATCACGAAATATTAATTAGATATTTTACCATTAATTATTGAATTTGTGTAATATTTGAAAAAGTCGCGTGGTCGCAGAATTTGACGTCAAATTTCATACAGCTTAACATATCACAAACTATCGCCTCCGTTTATTTATATAAATAACGTACGTGATAGAGAAGCTGTTTTCCTATTGGCTATGAATGATGTACGGTATGTAATTTGACGTCACATAAAGTTGTTTTTCATGATGCATGTAAAATATTTGTTGAAAACTATGAAACCGGTTCATTCCTAAAAATATCTAATTCTCAAGCGTATTTTTCTTCACAATACCTAGCTAGCATATCCAGACTATTAATTAAAGATAGTGTAGGTACTTACTCATACACGAGGTATGGGCTGCATAGAAGATGTGGTTTTTGATTCTTACCTGCAATAAAGAAAAAAGAAAATTAAATATTACATATTATTAAATTAACATCTTATATTTTATATCAAAAGAAAAGTACATATATTTGTTTGAAACAATTTAAAACAATATTTCCAGTAAGACAAACAATAAAAGGGATTTAATATTATGAAATTTTATCCGAAATTTTGTGCTGAAATGTAAATATGAAGGTTTTCTGGGGATAATTGAATAGAAGTGGACAAACAGGACCCAATGCAAATTGTATGAGACCGAGAAGAGAGAATTGCGTTAGGTGGCGTGTGCGTCGTTATCGAGCCTGTAATTAACAAAGGGTTTTTGGGATTTGAGGTTACGACCCTCCATTTCAAACCCGACTCAGATCTCAAGTGATTTGTAACATTTTATCTGTATTCAAATATGCATTGGCTACGAAAGCTCGCCACCTACTTCAAGCAGCTTCAATAAATTGCCGGGTCGCTACATGGCATCAAAAGAAGGATGTCCTTTGGTCTCAGGATAAATATAATATGATATAATTGTATAAGTTTGGGAATAAGGAATAAGTGATTTAAAATTCACAAGAAACTGCCAGTGTTAGTAATAGAGAAACTAGCTTTCTGTGAAACATTGTGCAATATTTTTAATATTATTATAAGGATGAAAAGTTGTGGAATTAAAAATTTATATATACCAATGAATTTCATATTTGGATACATAATTTTCTTAAGTTAAATCATTTAAAAAAATAATATTTTACATTGAGAAATCGCAAAAAATGCTGAAATGAGCATTGCTGAAATTATATTCACAATGAATTAGGAATCAAAGTTTCAAACATTCATTTTATTAATGTTTTTCAAAATTTGTTTAGACTTCTTTGGTCTGAGAGATCTATGTCAGTGATGCTAAGTAACATGATAATATCATATTACTAACCGAGGTGGAATGAGTTTCATTACTGTCGAGGGCTAAGATAGCTAACCAAGGCCGAAGCGTCGAGGTTAACTATAGAGCGATGTTCATGTGACGTTATGGGTAATTAAAAATGTCAGCCTGGTGGACCAACAAACCAGACTGACATATAAGAATATGTTTAAAATGCCGTAATTTTGTGCTATGGTTGGATATTCTAGAATAGTGGCAGTAATGACGGATTATCAATTTATAAATTTGCATTGTATTTTTTTTTTGGAGACATAATTACAGCTTTAGGAGTAGAAAGAGGCTAAACTGGCTAAGTACGGTACAGATAAGTGATCTTGTTAGGGTGATCAGATTTATAAATCGTAAAATCGGGACATTTTTCAAAGGATTGTAAAACCAGTGGTGGTTTGAGTACCAAAACTTTGGCGAGGCAATTTTTTTTTTCATTCAAGGTCAAATACCTAATAATTGAAAGTTACATTCTTTCAAGGGATGTGAAGCTGCATGTTTTCCCCAAAACATTTTAGAAAAGAGAATACATTTAACGGATTGTTGACTTACCTGGATAAACTGTCAAAAACATATACATAATGCATTCATAATGCAAGAAATAAAATTAATGTACCGCATAAAATTAGAATATATAAAACAATCAAAAATTTAGTAATAAAATAAATATTACAAACCTCGATAGATGATATAAGTAATAAATTTGGAGTCGGGTATGAAACCCGGGACAATTACGTGTCCCGAAGATGTTCATGGGACACCGGGACATACAAATGAAAACAGGGACGAATCCCGAAAATCGGGAAGTGTGGTCACCCTAGATCTTGTGAAAGTAAAATAAGGATGAATATGATATTGTAGGTATTTTATTAAAGATATTTATTAAGTACTTTGCCTGCCTGAGACATAATGTATTAGAGCTACAAGTAATATTAAACTGAAATACATGTCTTTGTAATATAAATGAATATAGCTTTATGTTTTAGTAATTTAGATGCGTATGTTAGAAAATAGGACAATAAAAGTGATTTTATACAGATATTCTAAATTGAATAAAGTTATTTTAAGAGTATTCACATTGTCAGCTAGCTATACAATCACAGTGAGCACACACAACCTCACCACTTTGTAAATCATCCAAGATGTAAGATATTTGCTGGTAACTTTTTGGAAATGTACCTAATACCTGTAGCCAGAAATTTTGCTATAGTTATAATTTTTAATGCATTATCATATTACTCTATTCCTTGTCTTTCACGTCGAGAGTCGATGAAGTATATAGTCTTTCATTTTCTTAAGCTGGATAGATTTGACACATCCACAGCGAAACTCATTATACGCTTCTAAATTTTTATACGCTTTAAATTCCTGCTATGCATAAAACACGCTATAATATATGAATATTACGTTTTGGGTAATTTTCCGGGTCTATTCATGTTAATACGTTATTGATTCAGGTTGTGATTATCGATAAAAGATACGTATTTTTAGCATTTTCCAAGAGAGAATGTTAATGTTCAGTCAGTTGAGCTACAGTAATATCCCAACCCCACATATATTATGAACAATAACTGAAAAACATACAAAAAATCATAGAAAAGGCTAAACATCCACCAAACTCAATGTAAACAAAGGCATTTACAGGTTTGTCGCACAGTAACCAGGCTGGCGGGTTGCCTAAAGCAAATCACATGCTGCACGCGCCCTACAGCCCGTGACTAACCTCTTCACCAAGATTTTATATTATTTCATTCACAATCGGAAATTAATTATGAATAAATGATATTTAAATAATAATAGCATAAATAAAAGAATGGTTTGAGGGGTTTGAGCTTGTTCATTTTTCATATGAATTGTCAGTTTGATATCTAACCTTACATTTTGAATTCTTCACATTATCTACACTTATTTTATTATTTACAATTTTATTTGTTTCTTTACATATAACATGTAAAGAAGCTTTGTTTACATGTAAATAATAACTAACATCTCAACTTTTTAAAAGTCAGAAATCGCCATATATTACAAACCGATTGTGAATAATGTTTACTGATCCTAAGTTAATTTGACTTGTCAAAATGGCATTGACATTTTAGCAGTTGGAAAGCGTCATTTAACTAAGCAGATTTTTTTTCACCTATTTTATTCAAACAATAATACCAAGCCTATCATTCGGTGAATAAAAAGCGCTTTATATAAGTTTGTATCATAAATTTTGTTTAATTTTGAAGTATCGTCAAATTCAGTAAATTTTAGAATCTCTTTTCATACCTCACTTCTTCATATCATTCTTGGTTTATTACACTAGGAATATAGGAGTTTATTAATAATTTAATTTCATCGTTGTTTAGTTTACCTAGCAGAGCATCTAAAAGCGAGAATATACTGCTTTGTTTTCACATCGTGGCATTATAAATACAGATGCCATCTTTGTTTGCTTTGAAAGTGCTTCACAAACAAAAGTGCACAAAGCTAGAATAGCAGCAATTTTAATAACCTTAAAACATGTTTACCAAACACTAAACAGTGCTACTACCTCCGAAATACTTCCTCCGCACTATTTTCTAGGTTTCTGTTGCCAGTGCAACAAACAACAAGTCCATAAATATAAATTCTCTACAGTCTGCAACGCTTACGCTTAGTCGCCAACTTATATACTAGCGCATCGTATAATAAAAACCGGAAAAAGAGAGATGTAACGCAAACATACATCGACCGCGACGTCGATGTTATCAACAGAGGGTAGTATATCAGGAATTACCGAGTAGTTTGAGGCAAATGGAAAGGCGAGTAGCAAAACAACGCAAAGAAAACCGAGAAGTATCTTGTGTATAGTAGCATTGTGTGATGTAATTTAACATCTTTTGTCAGTTTAGAAAAAAAGCATATTCGAGCAGTTAAGCATTGCTTAAGTATTTAAAGGCAGTAAGTACTTCCTATCGGTTGAGAATGATTTTGGAGATCGAGACGAAATCGAGATCTCCAATATATCCGCAGTAGAACTTCGCAGAAAATTAAAAAATTAATTTGATTTGTAAGTGATTCACATCACTTACTGATCAGTAATTTGTAAATAAAACCTACTGCATTAGAAACTATATCGTTAAACATTAAAAAAAACCGATCGCGCAAAAAAAAATGTTTGGGTTTAAGTCATGTTCATTAGCTACCGTAAAAAGCTGCTACAATAACTATCGTTTTGGAAGTAAATCTATAGGATGAGCTTCAAACCAGTTGTTGTTATTGACAAAAACATTGCAAATAATAAAGAAATACCGTTAAGCTTCACTTTCACCAAATGTTTTTATGCTTAGTGCATAAATAACACCCAATAATTTCTACAAGTTACATTTCATTTTATAAGTTTTTTTTTCAGGTTGATAACGTGCGTCTTCTGCCTATTCATTTTTACTATAATGCATAAGGCTTAATGCATTATAACAATTTACTAGGATACCATTTCCAGTTACTTTGTTTAATGACCAATGCAACAGAAATAACAACTCTAGCAGAATGCCATTGCAGCAGTAATTCTTTTTTTGTGTCATAATTTTCTGTATCTATATCCATATCGAAAAAATTTAAAAAAAACTTAATAATTACTAAATGGACTGACAGTTGTCAGTTCAGAAAATTAAGAAAGACAAATGACAGACATGTATGTCCGTCTCACAATTCCGCTTAGGTATTACGCCTTAAACCTTTGTTCTTACGCATTGCGCTTAGTTATTAATTATTGCTCTTACGTATTATGACAATCGGTGGATATGAGGCTTTACTGTTTATTCGATTTGAACAATCCTGGGCATTGGTGTGAAAGCGATCAACACCATCTTGTACAATCTTTTCGGTGTCTGGAAGAATATGTGCACGCTGAATTCCCCACAACTTAGCATTTAATCAAAAGGCAGATTGAAACAATTGGTGCAAAGCTCTCGTACGCTTTGCCCACGAATCCTCTATCTTATTTATAATGTTGTTAATGGGCGACGAAAGATTGATCTAGTCGTATGATCCCGGCAGTTCGAGTCTTCCAAAATGAGTTATAATATGGTGTGTTTGCCTGCGGTAATTAAAAATCGACGAAGAAGCGGAGTCATACTCCATTATGATAACTCTCGTCCACCCACATACAGCCGCTCGAACAATAACGTATTTAAACGAGCATAACAACAAAACCACCGACTTATTTTTATTACCACAGGTTAAAGAAAAATTGCGGGAATGCGTTTTGTTTCGGCGAATGAAGCTGTCTATGCTTTCAAAGGCGAGATAAATGACATACTTCCAGATATTGTGTTAGGTTAGGTATAACTTTCAGGAATAATTTTAAAAAAATGTTACAAAATTTTTAGAATATGCCGTATTTTATTATATTAAGCTCGAAATTAAGAAAACAGTCTCTCTTAGGCCTAGTTTATAACAACCGTAACATATTCTCTAATCTTTATACTTCGGTCCATAGTACGAGAACCCATGACCAAAGCCATGTCTCATAGTTTTACGGCTAAAACCGTATAAAATCAATAGATTAGATGACCCTGTATACGAATAGGTGTGCAGTAACGGTCAAAAATGTAGCAGCTTCGCGAGGGGCCATTTTTTCTGTCAAAAAAATTAACAGACGGGATTTTCATATTCCGTCTGATATTGAAAATGTATATATATATATATATATATATATATATATATATATATATATATATATATATATATATATATATATATATATGTGTGTGTGTGTGTGTGTGTGTATCCTCTTTACCTGTGACTCAAATACTATCATTCTGAAAATTTTAAAACCATGTATTCTTACTCTAATATGGAAAGAAGCTATTAGATTTTGGTGTAAATCAGGTAACCGGAAATGGCACTTTACTTGAAACACAAAACAGTTTTTCTTCGAAAAATATACTCTTATTTAAGTTACATTTATTCGCGATTTGTGTTACTATAAAAATTAAAGTTATCAATTTTTCTACAGATATGCATTAATACTTTTTCAATATATTTTATGAATATATTTATAAAATAATTTAAAGTCACTATCACAAAATAAAATTGAGATTCTGAAGAAGATAATACGGATAATATAATAAATTGCAACAATAGTTATATAACTATACCATGCAAAGAAATTGAATGCAGTAGCCAGCATATGTAAATATGTAGGTAAATAAGTATCTATTTAAGATAAAAAAAATTAAATGGCGGGTGGTATTGTACTGGCCACATCAGATTTTTTTTAAATGGTCTCCTGGATACGCGTTTCCTATCGGCGTCTGAAAAATGTGTTCTCGGTATATAAGGACTATCATTTAACTACATTCTGGGAACCAGATGGAATGCCGTGACACAGTTTAGTAAAATTTCTGAAATTAGGATTTTTGGGTTCAGTGCGTCATCGAATCTCTCGATTTTACATTGTTTTGGCCGTAAAGCATAAGACAAAAAAATTTGGTTGTGAGCTCTTGTACTATCATAATAGGCCATATTAATCGGTAAAATAGAATTGCTACCTTGTCGGTTGTACAGCATAATTTCGCTTTTATTTATTTATCCATATTGTTATTGATTAATTATAGTGGACAACGTTAATATTTAAATCAATCTTTTAATTGTACAGCACAAAATCTGACAAAGTAAAACTATGGCGCAACAACTAAACAAAATTGTCAACGCTGAAATATTTGGTTGTGCGTTAAACCCTAGTGATGAGGCGCGCGAGTTCCACTTTTATAATGTTGATTTCCTGTTGGTTATCTCTAAACCGTAGACTGTAAAACAAAACATGGTTCCGCCTAGAGAATACAGCAATTATAAACCAGCGCATTAAAAACTATTGGTATTAACTTTACAGTTACGGTTATAGATATGGTAACAGTCTATTATAAAACAGACCCTATTGTCCAATTATTAAGTGACCAACGTTGATCTTAAGATTATTTCCAATTTTCAAACAACATAGCAGTCATCCCTCTAGTATTTTCTCGAAGCTTATGTGAAACTAACAATATCTCCGGATTTGTAAAGAGTGACAATATAGTAGATTTGCTCGCAGGTAATGCAACACAATGACAGTACATATTTATTGAGCGATATATTCGGGGTAAATATTGCCGGTAGTGTGTTAAAATCAGCGTAGTGCGACGCGACGAGGAATGCGTCAGCCGTCAGTGAACCCAACCCTCATTTCGCTTGCACGGCGGGTGACTCTATTTACATTCAGCATTCGGTTCGCACTCGCACACACTACTCTCAACGCACGTTCAAACTCTGGAGCTCTGAAAGCAGATACTTTATTAAATGCGCGCCGTGGATTTTGTAATTAATTGCGTGCTTGAACTAATGACTTGTGAACGCTGTGCTACGAGTATGTGATACTCTCAAAACTTACGCTGAAATTTGAGATGCCTGTTTCCTTCTACAACATTCAACTACAGCAAACTGTTGTGTTGGCAGGCATTTTTCAAACATCCCAACTGAAAGCTTTGTATCAATAGACCTGTTTGTAATACAATTCTATGCTGTGGAGCAGATTCGTATAGGATTTCAGTTTGACTTTCATAACCCCACCAACGTACAAATTGTTTGTAGTACTTCAATGCTTATAAGCCTGTATTCCAAATGATATACGTGTTTGCATCCTTGTTAGTTAAATTATTAATTTGACCTATCAACAATAGTAGATTATAATAAAAAAAAAACTGATGTGGCCAGCACAATACCTTCCGTCAATCCTGTGTATTATTTACAAATTTCATACATAAATTTTCTGCAATAGAATTAAACCTAAGGAGAACCTTAACTTTAAGTAGAACTTAAGATTACATCGGTGCAAACGGTCATAAAGTCAACGAGTTGGGGCCGGTTTTATAAAGACATTTATTGTTCACTTAAAATTTAGTTCTTAGTAAATTCAATGAAAAAAAAAATATAACGCATTTTTTGACAACAATGATTTAAATGTCATAAGAACAGAGAAACTGATTCGAATTTATTTAGTTTATTAAATTTACTTGACAACTAAATTTTAAGTGAAGATTAAATTTTTTTATAAAACCGCCCTTAAATGTATAAAAATTGGAAATTTTAGTATTTGAAGATTTTAGTATTTAGGTTTCATACAGACCGTGGAATGAATGTGAGAAAAAAATCTGATGTGGCCAGCACAATACCTTCCGTCAATCCTGTGTATTATGTATAAATTCCATACATAAATTTTCTTGCAAAAGATTCTAAATTTCCAGTAAAATTATTTCATAAACAAACTATGCAAATTGCACTTGACACTGACATCTTCTTCTTTAGCTTTTCCCATTCGTTACGGGCCGCTATTTTTTATTTTCTTCTTCCACTCATTTCTGTTTTGCGTGTCGTTGTTATTCAGTTCCTTTTCTGTCAAGTCTTCCGCAATACAGGCCTTCCAAGACCAAAGTCTTCCTCTATTTTTTCAACCTTCTATTTCTAAGCTATTAATTTTTTCCAATATATTATCCATCTCTCCTCATGACATGTTCAAACCAATGTAATCGTCTCTCTTGTATCTTTCTAGAAACTTCTAACACTAGAGTTATTTCCCTTATTCTTTCATTCCTTACCGTATCTTTCCGTGTCTTCCCCAACATCTATCTCAACGTCCTCATCTCTGCCACATTCATTTACTTTTCATTAGTTGCGTTCAATAAGCCCCAGGAAAACAAGCATTCGGAAGTAAAATTTGTTGAACGACTTTGCTGGCCTAGCATTTGCTTGATTTGTTCGCAAGCAAACCAAGCGCCAAATTTTTCGCTTGTCTTGCTAACTTATGAAATATAATGGTGGGAAATGCAAATTATACATGAATTTAACTTGTAGTGTTTCTATCAACATTGTTAAATTTGAAATATTTTCTTAGACCTAAAAAAAATGTTCAAAATTAATTCCACTATCTGCAAATAACTGACGGAAGGTAAAAAAGAGTTCAAACGAATGAAATTCAAAAAATGTCGTTGATTCTCGATCAAACTTCGTATATAATCTATGTATTATTACTGAAGACAATACCATTGGTTATATCTGTATTTGTCTATGTTATTAGTACTGTTTACACTGGCTGATCAGTAAGTATATGTGTATATCGTTCTCGAGAGTTTGTAAGTAAACAAACCGCGGGCATGGTGGATTCGCGCGAAGGAATGCGTTTCTCGTTTGTCTTGCGGCGGCGACGGCGTCCGTGGCGTCGAGGCGGCGTGAAGCAAACGACGAGCAGACAAACAATCAACAACACCAACATATAAAGACGCTCTGCTGGGCGACGCGGGATACATCACCGGCCAAGGCCGACCAAAGAAAATTCCGCAGCAATTTGTCAGATTCTCAACTGTATTTTGGATCGCTCTAAGCAATATTAGTTTCTTAGAAGAGGTTGGATATTAGATTTTAAGATTTTTTGCGATTTTTGGGCAATGTCAGCTATTTTGCTCTACATGGAAAAAATTCATACATACGAGTACAATTAACAACAAATTTATTGTATCTTTATTATAATAATAAAATGACAATAATCACTTTTATAAAATATCACAATGACGGGTAAACTTTCCTTCTCATGTTGCATTTATTACTAAAACTTTGTAGTTCTCTCATAATAGCAAAAAATAAAATATATTATTACATGCTTGCTGTGTGAAATATACCACAATTATTGTGATAAAAGTAATAATTTATTTGTGAACAAAATTTTGTTGCACAAATTACTTAATTTTCATAAATACGGACTACACAGTAAGGTAGTTTGTACCTCAATATTTTAGTTACTCTAAACAACATATTTGTAAACCCTATTACGACGTTTTAGACAAGGTTTAACTTGTTAGTAAAAGAGAAACATTTGTAGGGGGCACGTAGTCGTATAAGGTACAATGTTTTAGAAGCACTTATTTCAACATTTATAGTTACGAATATTGTGTGTACGTGGTTTTTGTATTGATGTTTATATGGCAATCAACTTTGGAGATAAAATATTAACAGAATGGAATCTAAACAATCTGATCCAATGATCCAAACTTTTAAAGGTAGCTTTATAGTTTTAAGAGTTTGTCAATTATTTTATGTTTGACCATGTTATTGTTTACACGGATAAATACATATTTTATTTTATTTCAGCGACGTCGAACCACCCCGTCTTCACTGTAGCTGGCCGGAGCCCGAACCTCGCGCGGTTTCCGGTTATATGTTGTTTATTTATTTCTTATATGTAATAAATGTGACATGTATTTTCTCTTTATTTAGAAGACAAAATTATCAAATTAACTGAGATAAATTGAATATTTGTAAAGTTTATATTTCTAATGTATATCATCGTTGCAATTACTTTTTTACTAATTGTTATCATTTTTTAATAAAATATAATTGATATAATTTTTTTTTAGAATATCATGCTTTTCTTACCTTGTATTTTTTATTATGCCAGTAGTAAATGATACAAAAGCACTTTTAATATCTACTAAATATTTAACGTAATTTTAGCAATATATAACGTTAAACTTATTATTTTATCAATATTAGCAACAAATTGATAAGGAACTTGTAACAATATTGTTAAAGTAATTATTAAAATGGATAATTTATATATTCATTGTTGTAATTGTTATAATGTTTGTTAATTTTAATCATTTATATATTAAATTGGATCAGTGTCATTATAGTATATGTGAAAATACATGGTGGTAAACCTTAAGTACAATAAATTGTTGTAAAACCTGCAAAACATAGTAATAGTCACATCTACTTGCCTGTTCCTGTTGTTCAGAAAATCACAATTGTGGTAACAGTAACAGTAATTTTTTTCCGTGTAGAAATTGTATCCATTATTTTTTGTTTATTGAAAATGTAAACCGGCCGAATTATTATGAGCCTGGGCTTGAACGTAGGTATATCGAATCGTCGATCTTGTATGAATTTAAGATCTAATTCGTACTTGTGTAGTTTGAGGTAGATCCTTATTTCTTATTTAATCATATTGGAAAATCATCTTGAGAGGTATCGTTTCTCTGATCCCAATTACGGGGATAACACCGTGTCTAGCGACTCTGGACAGTCGTTAAAGAAGCGGTCCGGTTCTCGCGGTGAGTCCTGTAATTAGTTATTCCATTATTGGCGTTGCGAGCAGTGTGGTGCGCACTGACATCATTTTTACCGGCAGTTTGGGAATATCGAACATCGTAAAACTGTGCGTGCACAGATTGCTTATTAATAATAATTGGTAATTTGACGTGATGTGCCTTAAGGTGTTACGCTTTAGCTTTACTACTCGGAAGTTCGTAACTAGCGTGAAATTACTCCGAGGATGACGAAGTCACCTGTCCTATACTCTCACGACCAAGTTTCAACAGTTTATCTGCCGTAAATATTTCTAACTTCTTAGATATGTAGCTACTACTACTGATTCCAAATTCTTCATTTTACGAGTATATGCTTCTTCATAATTCGGAATATGAAATAAAAATTTGTACAAACTGTTTATTAAATTCCAAAAGTTCTAAATGTTGCTTTTATGTTTTAAAGTTTTATTCGGAAAAGGGATCTAGTGAAAGAATAACGTCATTTGTATCTTCTTTTATTAATATATTCTTATACAAATTGAGGAAAGAATTTGAGATAATCTAGGAAAAAACTTTCTAGCTTCCTTACGGTTAACAATTTCTGTAACGTAGTTTAACTCAGTATCATGTATAAGTATTATTGGATGTTAAGCAATACGTAGAAATGTAAACATTGATGATTAATTATATAATAATTAATCATTTTTGTAATACGTTTCTGTAAAAATGCCCAAACTTCAAAATTTAGTAACTTGTGACTTAAATACTTTTTGTACAAAACAGTTTTACCAAACTGTTTGGCATTCTTCAAAGTATATATTGCTGAATGCTAAACATTCGCAATGCGTTGATCAATTTATTTGGGTATTTGCAATCTTTTTATCGAGTGTGTATCAGGTGTTATAATCCAATAGTGTCTAAGTGATACGTCTCACTAAAGCCTTCATACCTCCTTAGTGTTACATGTAGTATAGTTATACCCACCACCAGCGTCGAAGAGTTCAGAAACTAACCGTAATAGTACTCTGAACATAAGTACCTATCTAAATCGCCTATAAAACTATAGATGACTGTATTATTAATTCTGAAATTATGCCCGTTTGCACCGATATAGTAGTATCTTACCACGAGTTAAGCCTCATTCACAACATGAAATTAGTGGTTAGTGTTAGTCAGTAGTTATAGTTAGCTCAGAAAGCTTGACTTACGTAGTTGTACTATAGCGTTCACAATAACGAAATTAGCGCAGTGCAGGTCTGCACTAAATTCAGTTAGCGTTTGTAGACTCCAAACTTATATTTAATTACTTAGCGATTAACACAGTAGCCAATCACACAACAGAATAGAATGAAATAGATATACTGTAGAAAAAGAAAGAAGTTATGATATTTGTTGAGTATGACAGTCTTTTTTTTAAATTAATATATAGGGATTACATTTGTGATGAATTGAAGTAAACTTGATTCTTCTGTAATAAATAAACATTTTTTAAATGTGTATCTTGTTCTGAAAATAATACCAGTTTTATAGGTTATATAAGTTTCTCCTCTTGAACTTATTTGTACAACAAAAAATCTGTTGTGGCCAGCACAATACCTTCCGTCATTCTCGTGTATAATGTATAAATTCCATAATTTTTCTTACAAAAGATTCTAAATTTCCAGTACAACAACAAACTATTCAAATTGCACTTGACACTGACATCTTCTTTTTCTTTAGCTTTTTCCCATTCATTAGGGGTCGCTATTTTTGCGTGTCGTTCTCATTAAGTTCCTTTTCTCTCAAGTCTTCCGCAATACAGTCCTTCCATCTTATCTTTGGTCTTCCTCTGTTCCTTCAATCTCCTATTACTAAACTATTCATTCTTATTCCAATATAATTCTTCATTTCTCCTCATGACATGTTCAAACCAATGTAATCGTTTTCTTGTATCTTTCTAAAAACTTGTAACACTAGAGTTATTTTCTTACCGTATCTTTCCGTGTATTCCCCAATATCTACTTCAACATCCTCATATCTGCCACATTAATTTACTTTTTATTGATACTGACATCTGTCAATTTGAATTATATGAATATATTACTAGTTCCCAAGTTTGGCATAGGTGGCTGAATTATAAAATTTAATTTCTTTAAAATTCTTTAACTCTGTATCTATTGAATATGAAGTATAAATTGTAATCAAATCGTATAGAGAATAATATATTCTTCAAGTTATAATATCGTTAAATGTCAATAAATCAAAATTAACTGTTAAATCTTCAAATGAGACTACTTCCGGTTGACCAATTATAACCAAAATCTAATCAGTTGTTCTTCTGGATGTAAACTTGAAGAATACGAAAAAATTATAATTTTTGGAATCGTGGTATTGAAGTTATGGAATCCGGAAAATTTGTCACACACACACACAGAAACACGGACACACAGACACACAGGCACACATACATACAGACATCATCGTAAAAATGGTAAAATCGTATTATATGGACCCTAAAACGTGCTTATTCAGTAAAAACTCATCATTGATTTTTTTGACCAAAGACAATACCTTCCTTACCTGAAAGTGACGGAAGGTAACAAAGGCATTTACAGGTTTGTTGCACAGTAACCAGGCTGGCGGGTTGCCTAAATCAAATCACATGCTGCACGCGCCCTATAGCCCGTGACTAACCTTTTCACCAAGATTTGTATATTATTTCATTCACAATCGGAAATTATATATATATATATATATATATATATATATATATATATATATATATATATATATATATATATATATTAAATAATAGCTAAATAAGAAGTATAAAATTAAACAAGCTTTAACATTTTTTAATCCAATGTATTATTTTATTACAAAAATATGTATTTTTAGTCGTTAATTTCATGTATTTTGAACGTTTACCAATCTTTAACTACTAATTATAACCAGTAACCATAGTTACTAACACTAGCTACTAATTTCGTATGTCACAATGAATATATGTGTCAATTAATGCAATTGATCGGTACATGAAACACGTTACATAATAAAAATAAAGTGGAACTTAAGATAAGGTGCAAAGATTTTTATAATTTTAAGCACCACTTATACTTAACTGACTGCAACTTAACTAGTAACGAACATTAGACGTTTATTAAGTATGAGATATCTTAAATCATTTTCAGCACAAATATACGACGTATATAGATTGTAAAACAAGGCGAATTGTAAAATGAATTTTGGAACATTTTCGCTTGTAATTTTTCTAATTTTTAAAGTAATCGAACCTAACGCATAAAATTTACGCCTGTAAAACGTTTATGTTGAAAACGAAGTCTTACATTTGTGAAACATTACAGTTCTGTATTTATATATGTTATAGACAATACAATAATATATAGACATAAAACAAAGACTTTAATAAGATAACAAACATTAATATTCTAGAGTATTATAATTTTGATAAAGCATAGTACCTATATTGTACGGGTATAATGAAACTATTAAAACGAATGTATACATCAGGTAAGGTAAACTAGACACTAAATTACGAGAAATAGAATGAAAATGAACTAGTTCAAAGTTTAAATGATATAGCAACTACTCGAGCCCATATAAAATTAACAAGTAAAGTTTTCAACATTTCTATGTCCACATTAAAGTCAAATATAATTTCCATATATCCGTCATAACACATCATTTATTCATATATGAGTATTTAACAATAAAATATCCATATGCATTTCACATTCAGAAAATCCAAACTGTTAGCGTTACACGCAAATTCACTTAAACATTTAAAAACTAACACGGAAAAAGGCTGGAATATCAATCCATGTGATATCGTATTCTGTGGCAGAGCAGAGGACAACGTTGTCACTCGTCCTGAGTCTGATTTGCATAGGAAAAGACCGCCATTTGCAATAAATATTCAAATCCAATTAACCTGTCTGCGGGTCGAAGTGGGCCATGGTAGAGTGACGTGCAGTCCCAGCCTATATATAATGTATCGGAAGTTAATGGCGGTTTCTGGTAAACGTCAATCAGGTGTCGGTAGAGGGCGACAACGCGAGCTTTTTACCGAAATGCCACGGTTAATATTTCAGTGCGACAAGCTTCGCCACTCTGCATATTGTTACCTGTGACGACAGCGTCGCTACGACCTGACAGCGTCATCGGACAGACGAGAACTTAGGTTATAAATAAATCCCGAAATGCACATAGCAACGAAATTGTCTGCTGAAGGATAATACTACGGGCACTGTAATCAGAGTTCTAGAAGGTGTCTTGTTTATATTTAAAGGGAAGACAGATAACATTGATAATAAGAAATTCAGGTTAAGAATTAGAGTAGATCCAGCTTATAGGTAAATGAACCAAGTTCTTATTTGTTACTTTGGTGGATGACCCCATTCATTTAAAATGTTACGATTATTAATCGCCCATATTAGGTTAGGTTACGTTTCGGTTCGGTTAGTTAAATTTCATTTTAACTATAATGTACCATTTAATACTGACCATTTGTTTAAAATACTGTCCAAATGAATCAAACCCCAATTTTCCGTTTTAACTAAGTGTAGTGCAAATTACATACACTAGAAACATTAGTTGTTGCATTAAAAAACATATCTGCACTAAACATAACTGAATCTTTGACAAAGTTTTTGTTGAACTTTAATGTTAGTGCCTTTATAGCTATATCTACTATCGTACCTATTTTAAACTTGTTATTTCTATCAAATTGAAGATGACATTTTAGTATCGGATAAGGTCACCGCTAAAAATTTCTAGAAAATAATATTGAGGCAGAAATAATTCTGCGTTTCAAACTTTCAAATTTCATTAAATATGAAACAATATATTACTGACATGATATGTATATTACTTAAAGTAACATGAAAGTGTTAAAAAAAATTAAATAAAATATCTACAAAACAAAATATATTAAAATGATAATCATCAATATTTCGCAATAAACTTCATAGTATAATAACATTTCCATTTCAAACATATTTTACGCGCAATAATATTATAATCCATTTACGTTTACCTGTCAAAATGAAATGCATAGTTACTAGTTTATGTTATGAACTAGCTCATAATATAACTAATTGGATTGCCATAACAGTTTGTAAATTAGAAATCGCACATGTTTAAAATGAATAATTTTTATTTTAACTTAGTTATAATGAATCTATTTTTATCACGTCTTAAATTAAGTTTACTTGGTTAGTAAAGCAGTAAATTAAAAAAATTCTTTGTGTAAACACATTTTCAACAAATTATAAAACCTACACAAATGGTCAGAAATTTCTACAAAATTCTATCAAATGCTTTACATAAATATAGATTTAGAACTTACAAAAACTTTGGGCCAAATGACGGATAAAAAACTAGTGTGTATTTTTAAGTATCTAGTTTTCCGTATTCTCCAGCTTGCTGCAATATCATTGCAATTGCAATTTGTTTGTTGAAACGAAAGTGTTAAAAAAACCTTTTTCAGAATATTGGAGTATTTTCAGTTCAACATAATTCTCATCGTTGGTTTTTTTTCTAATAGACACTATTTCAAAATCGTCATCTTCATTTGAAGAATCATTTAAAAAGTCAAAAGTTTCACTGCTTACTATCCGAATCTGTCATCTATTACGTTATTAAGTGAATTTCAATATTATAGGCATGTTATTATTGTGCAATAATATACTTCCCTTAAAATATTTATTCTAATAATAAATATAATTTATTTTTAATGTATTATACAGCAATTTCAAAGATAACCTAATTTTCTACAGATGTAAATAAAATGGAACACGTGGAAATCAAAACTTCTAAAAAATATAAATGCATGTCTCAAACTAAAATTTTCCAATCGAGTTGGAAATTAAGTATTCTGACCGTTGCCAACCGGTCAAAAAACTGCTGTGAACAGCCAACTAGTAGTCAGACTTTGTATTTTGTAACTCTGTGAACGTTTTTATGTAATTGTGCATGCCTCTGACAGTTGCTGACGGTTTCAAATCGTTCTATGGACAAAGCTAATAGTTCGACAGACACTTTAGTTCCTTTACTTTTTCCACAATATAATAAATTTCATTAAATATCACTACGTACAGTAAAACTTACCTTGCAAAAATATGGGACAATACTCTAAAGAACGTGCAGCGGTTTGTGGATACAATGCTTAATAGTCAGGATGGTTTTCACCAACGACAGTTAAATCTATGGTTACCTAAGAAAGCAATAAATTAAAACGGTAGAATAAATTAACTGTAATTTTACCAAATTATTTTAGGACCAGTTTTGTCAGTCAAATTTTAACATTCTATTTGGATGTGCTACTTATTGATAGATGGATCTACTGATCAATTTTGTATTTTATCTTTGATCAAATTACCATAAATATTGAAAATATATTATTGCAATAATTATTATTGACAAATATTACCTACATCTGTCATTGACATTGTCAGTCAATTCATTCTAACAAAATATTAAAAGAAAAAAAAACGGGAAAAACTAACGATAAAAAGATTTTTTTAAATATTATGGAAAGATATTTCAATATTATAGAAAGTAGTGGGCGAAAAGAAAACTGATTTAGAACCGAAGAAGAATTGAAGAGAACTTTTTTAACAAAATAAATTAATTATGATATAGGAGTATATTATTATACAAAAAACTTTTTTAAAAAATATCTTTGAATTTAATTTAAATATAAAACACATTGTTAAAATAACAGCATTTCTTATAGCTGTATTTTCAGCTACATTTCTATTAATTTGCGGAACTTGTATATTTTCCATTTATATTTTGATTAATATTTGGCTCATGATCATTATTTTGTCACATTGTCAATATCAAGCGCAGTATGAAGTCAATATAATCATAAATTAATAAAGAATTATTTCTCCATCTCTCAACATCGTCGACGTTTAGAAGAATTTCGTCATCAGAATCAAAAGTAGAAATACAAGAAGTTATGTACACATACAAAGAAAACGACGGATTTGATGAAGATGGTGACGTTGAACTCATTTTATTACACTGGTTTTAATCTCGATACAAGCTCGGATATGACAAATAAAACGTCAAAAACTAAATTATTATAATTTTTTTCTGTTTGTCACTGTACCCAGGGAAACAATAAAGATAACGGCCCTATAAATATTTAACCCCAGATATTTCGCCGGTTACTTTAACAAATGATATACTGGGTTGACAGACTTAACTGTAGTTGGTGAAAATGAAATATGCAGTTTAGCAGTTTGTTAAATTTAACAAGAGAATAAATTGTTTAACTGTCGTTTGTAATCCAATATTAACTGGCGGAATACTTAAATAACATATTCAGTTTTTGCAAGTTTAATCTATATTTTAAACTAGTCGAATAATTTGTTTGTTGAAAATGTAAAATAGCTATAATAGATTATTTTGGTAAATCGTTGTTGATTGCAGGAATCGATTCTAAACGTTTAACTCAGTATGCAAGTGCATTAGCCACTGAGCAACTATATATGTACAACTATCTCTTGATTTTATGTTAAACCAGTTTAAATATTATATTAAAGAAGATAGAGTTACCATAGTGGTGTTTATTTATAACATGATTATCTCGCCGATCAAACACACAATCTGAAAATTCCAGCCACGCCTGAATGCATTTATCTCCTGCATCAATAAACTGATTACCGTGATGAAGTTAGCTAAAAGCATCGCTGGCAACTTCAACTTCACGCGGCGATCGACACGTTAAAGTGTTTGCTGCGCCCGAGTTTAATTATGATTGATAAAACGGAACGCGGAGCGCGTATTCGCCTATATGTAAATTTTCCACCTCTGCTTTGGGATCGAACATGGATACGTGGATCTTCCACGCCCGTTGACACGTGCATAATGAGTGTGGTTGGCGGGTTCGAGTTCCAATCCAAAGCAACTCAACTTTAAAGTATTTTTAGATCCAGTAGGTGATGGAATTATTCACATTTAAATACGAACTAAATGGATGATTATATTTGGAATAAAATGATATAAATAGGTATCATTGAAACTGTGGGAAATATTGAATGTTCCATGATAACAAGTTAAATTAGTTAGAGTACAGCCTGTGGTTTGAATCATTTTCCCAATGAAAGGTCAAAAGTTCAACTTATTGATACTAAAAAAAATCTGACGTGGCCAGAACATGACCTCCCGTCAATTTAATGTTTAAAATAACAATGAGCTTTAAGTAAAGTATCATATCCGATTGATCGTTTGTACACAAAATCTAATTTGTTGTTCCAATAAATAGAAAAGTCTATAATACGAAATTTTGGATTATTATATTTTTCCTCGAAAATCTGTTGAGAGCTTCAAATTAAGTACCACTTCCGGTTTATCATATATAGACCAAATCTAATATGTTGTTTGAAATTATATACGAGTTTGAAATACTAAATTTTAATCTTATTTTAATATGTGTACCAATTTTAGTCAAAATTTAATATGTTGTTCCCCTTGATATAAAAGTCTTAAATACTAAAATTGAAAAGTGTTGGAATACATTTTAATATAGTTCTTCATTAAAAACTGTTATTGGCTTCAAGTAAAGTATCTCTTCCGGTTGTCCAATATTACTCAAAATCTAACTAACTGCTTATATGAATGCAGTAAGCTTAAATAGAAATTTTTGGAAGTTTGATATAAAAGTTATCGTGGAAGTAAAAATCGTCTCTCACACACACACACACACGCGCACACCTACATCATTGTAAAAACCTGAAAACTCAGTATTGAATTTTTGGAGCGAAAGCATTACCTCCCTTACCTACGGTACGACGGGAGGTAAATATGCAATGTCCCCGGATAGAGTTTACAAGAGGGAAAAATCCTTATTCTTGATTTTACAACAAAATGTAATAGGAGGAACTTTTTTTGCTTGATTGAAGAAACTAATCTGCAATTGAAACTACAATAATAACTTAGCTTGGATTAATAATAATAAAAAAATCTGATGTGGCCAGCACATAACCTCTCGCCGTATATTTTACCTGGCTCTATGCATAAAGCAAAGATTATTTTTATAAATACAAATAATATATTCATATAAATCTATGACGTATAAACTTCTTTATTATTCAATAATAGCATGTCTCAACATGAAGATATTTTACCATAAATTATGTTACAATAAATTACAAAGTAGAGTTTACCATATATAAATATTAGGCTGGTAACAGCAATTTTCAATTCGAACAACTTTGTTTACTTTCTCTTCATATTCTTCTAGTAAAAACATTAATTTTGGGCGGTCTAAAATGTATATATCTGGATTGTGCATCTATTCTTATATATCTTCTTTTACATTTTATTTTTTCATACTTGTTATATCTAAATAACCTTAATTCCCTTTAATAAAGTGACGGATAGATTGCACTCCGATTTTGTCAATATTTACAACTTACCTGAGAAGAATTTGATAGCTTTTTCGCAATTCAAAGTTACTCTAGTCTACAGTACTGGTGTACATTGTCCCATAATGTTTGAAACAAATTTAAGTCCTTCAACCTAGACTTGTCATCTCCATAATAGTCACAGATCAAGAACTAAGGGATTCTCCAAGTACATTTTTAATTCATTACTCATTATTTCTGACACTGACATTTATCTGTCAGTTACAAATAATTTAAATTATCAACTATTTTTCATGGCATTCTTTCGGCTGTCAAATTTATTACAATAGATTATTTTATATATTATACTTCTTTTATCTCTAAATCTATGGAATATATAATAAAATATTTAAATGTATCAGATAGAGAATTTAATTTTCTTTAATATTACCACGAAAAATTTTCAAAAAATATTATTTAGAAGATTTTTTTTCAAGAATCTTCTACTTCCGGTTGTCCAATTATTACCAAAACCTTTTCAGATCTTCCCATGAATGTCCGATTGGGAAATACGTTGTTAAACAAATTTTAAGTCTTATAGTTTTTGAGTAACCGTCCTTCCAACATCCTACATACATACACACATACATCCACACACACACACACACACACACAGACATCATCGTAAAAATGTTAAAATCGGATTGTAGGGACCTTAAAACGTGCTTATTCAATAAAATCTGGATGTGCGATTTTTAGCATGAATCCAATACCTCTCTTAGCGAGAGGTAAAAAAATCATTCAAACAAAAATCAAATATTAAATTATTCTATTAACCCTCCACTTTCGTCGCTACAAAATTCAATCCTCCAACGCAGCTCTTTAAAGCTATTTTGGATTTCCTCAACTTTTAAAATTTTCTGTTTTAATGTTAGCATTTTATTGTAAAAATATTGCCAATATTTTCCACGTTAAACTACATACAAATATTGCAATAGAAATAAGTTTTACGATATTACTCTAATGATATAAAAGATAACGACATATGTCAGATTAAACACGACACTTGACATGTTGAAAGTGCGTTAAGCAAGCCATGAATCGAAGGCACTTTCCTAATTTCGAGAATGGAAATAATAAAAAATCTAATTAAAATATTATTAATTAAAGGTGTAAATGACAGAACTGTTTCATGTCAAGCAAAAAAAAGTTCATCCTTTAACATTTTTTTGTAAAATCAAAAATAAAGATTTTTTCCCTCTTGTAAACTCAATCCAGGAATATATAATCTTCAGAGAGGCGCTTGTCTGAAGATGACCTGCGAGAGTCATAGTTTACAATTTTTTTAAAATTAGACGATATGCTTTTGTAACTACTTTAATTATTCATTTTTTAACACAATAATATTACATTTTCCCTGAGGAAAGCAGATTGGCTACCGAAACGTCGGATTTTGTTTAAAAAAAAATCAAGATTGTTTTTTCTCCGATTTCCCACTTTATACACTTATCCAGTCGAGAAATTATCAAATTAATAAAATAAAATATCCGTCTTTAAGCTTTTTACTGAGTGCCATGCAAGATAAAACATACAATTCAAATAGTTGTATTATTTGACTTTGACAGATAAAAGGTTATTGACATTTAATTGTTAATATTGTTCCATTGGGTTCTTTCAGCGATAGTAAGTGTATCTATGCTTACTGATAAATAAATTAATGAATTCAATAATAAATTAAAACTCGTTAAAACTGTATGATAGATGTCCTCTGCCAAACTCAAGGAATACGACTGTAAAATTTGGTGCAATTGCTCATGGTACTGTAAATTCCATAGCTAAAAATATTACTTTTATTTTGTCTCCTTTTTTTTATTTAAAAACCCCCCAACAGGATTAAATCCCAATTACAGAGTGGGTTCACATACACAAACATCCATGCCTTAGTGGGATTCGAACCCAGAACCCGGAGCCACCGGAGCCGACAAACGAAATGCATATAAATAATAATTTTGTACTTGTTAGATGCAGTTTTTAATTCTGAACATTTTTTTGTATTTATACTTTTGTTTTAAAATTAATAGAGCAGAATTTACATCAATATGATAATTTTATCATTGTACTGATCCACAAAAAAAGTAAACATCCAGTATATTGCAGACGAACGGGGAATTAGTTAATTTGTGTTATAGTTATTGGTATATCTTTAGTGTTCTTTTTATAAATCTGAAATTCATATTTCCAAATTGTATATGGGTAGACAGATTGACTAATCATTCACTATAAATGACAAATTGGTATTGAACAAACCATGACGATACCTACTTGGTCATAATATTTACAATGTGGATTAAATAAATATGATTTGCTATATTAAATTCCCTTGTTCGCGTTTTGGATAAACAGCATGTATATTTCAGTAATTGACTCTGTCTGTTATTCAAATGCGAAATCCATCAACATCAATTAATAAAAAATACAAAAGTTCGGAAATGGGCACACATTTCGATCGTAAACAATCGTCAACGATTGTATTGTATCGTTGTCAGTTCCCAAGGATACCGAGTGGCGGGGAAAGAGGCAGGGCAGTTGTCCTGGCACGGACGACAAGCCCCGATACCCAATCAATAGTTTACAGGTTAGTGCGTTCATTAAATAATGATCGATGTTAGTGGAACATGGCACGCGACGAATAGAGCCCCGGAGCCAGGGGAAACGGACGCCACTGGGAACGCGCCACCGGAGAATTCGCGCCGGGAACTTCTTTATTGGATTTATTTCCTCGCAAACACACATACAGCCACGCGTGCTGCTACTACACTCGTTCACATGGCTTTTGAACAGGCGAGGAATGAGAACCATTCCGCTTTTTGTATGTTGTCAAGGCGATAAAGAAAAAACTTTAACAATTTTCAATGAATACTCGTATGTAAGATAAATGTATAAATGTATATATGTATGTATGTAATAATTTCGGGATTTGAACTCCTTTCGAGTTATGTCTCTAGGATGAATTTTTGGCACACTACTAATTATTTTTACTTTTCCACGGAGGTTACACAATTACCAGCTAGCCAACCCGGTACAAGCCCTTGTTACAACCCCTAACCAGTACCTGATAGCGGAGTTGCCAAGTTAATTGTATCCCAACTTGGAGGGGAAATAAGAGTGGATACCAATCAAGGACGGTCGAGAAAAAATCTAGTACCAGTACATAAACGCATTTTTTTGAGATCCAGTATTTTCCGATGTATTTTCTAATTTACAGTAGATTAATAAGTATTGAAAATATGCTCCTCCACCAAAGTAATAAATTAAAAATGCGTCATTTATAGTAAAACAAGACCTAAAACCTATATGATAGAGATTAGCAGTTTAAAAAAAAAGTTACAGTTTTTAAAGTTCCTTGAAATTTTGTTTATACTACAAACAGTGTGTAAAGTAAACGATTTTCGTATTTTATTTATTTTACACATTCCAGAGCTACCACCATGAATACACGTGTGGCATTTAAGTTGTCTTACCTAAACTTAGTTTTTTCTGTACATTCATGTTGGTAACACTGACAGTACTGCATCGTTAATGTGTTTTGTTTTTGTCAATAATGCAATATTAAAAGTGTGAAAAAGTAAGCAAAATCTATGTTTAAATCTTTGAATATCGTAAATTTATTGTATAGAAGTTGCAAAAGGAGCGCTAAGAATAATAAAAGTAGTCAATATTTTGAAGAAAATCAAGAAAGTTTTATACATTTATGTCATATCATATGGAGTGACGCATTATAACATTCTAATGAGATATGAAAAGAGCCTCCTGGAATATTTATACATTTTGTCAAATGTGAACCCGGTATTTGGTGTGTTCAAATTGTCGTCTGCTCGTCTGTCAAATATCTAACTTGTTTCAGGAATGTTATTTATGGTATACAACTCGAGTGTAAATAAGCTTTATGTTCATGAGTTTAACTAGATTGCTTTGTTGTATATCTTCGACTATAGTCGAAATTTAGGGTAGTAAATAAACTCCACCTTGCTATTATTCCAAAATTTATAGCCTTATTGCAGTTGCATTTACCACAAAAGCTCTGCCACCAAACCATTCACATCTACCTCCATACAAACCATTCTTCGTGTGTGATGTCTTCCGAATCCGTCTCTGAGTTCCGCCAGCACATACACTCATGTTGTTCCGTTCAAATATTTGTGATTTATCACAATTTACATTGACGGCGCTCACATACCTTCGCGAGTCTCCGTTCCTGCTCGCGGCGCCACCGTCTCTAGCCAAACAAACACGCATCGCTCACGTCACGAGCCCTTTGTTGTTCTCGCAGGTGAGATTTAACCGTCAGGGCTTTGGGCTTCGCTTCTCAAACTTAGAAGGCTGGGAGAGTTCTTTTTTGTTATTATTAAAATCCATCTATGAAATTTCTCTTCGTAAGTTCGTTTTTTGTTTTTGTTGACGTTTAATACTCGCGGATTTAGACACCTTTGCAATTTATTGTCAAGTTTTTTTTTTGTGAATATTATTTACGGGTTCTCATTTATATAGGATTTATGTGAGTGATGCTGTCATACGAGGAGTTTAATATTAAAATAACTATAGTCTTTATAAATGGAAAGCTTCTTTGTTGTCTAGGGAAAAATACTAACTGCAATTAATTTTGGGATACATTTTAATGTAACGCAATTAAATTACGTGCCACTCAAAGTCACATATTTTTCCACTCAAGGGAAAACTCACTCACATTCTTTTTATGTCTGTTTATGAAATATACAAAATTAAACATGAAAATTTATTTAATTGGTAATATAATTTCATAAATTGTCATTTCACATAAAAACATTTTGTGTATTTTTGCTTCTCGCTACTGAAGGTAAGAGAGGTATAGGGATCGTGCTAAAAATCGCATAGGTATCTAGATTTTGATAAATAATAGTTTATTATACAGTCAGTGAAAGAAATGCATGAATTTTCCAGAGATGTAAAGCACTCAAGGGAAAATAGGTGTACGAGTCTAGGGTCTTAGTTCGACCGGCATTTTCAACAAATTATAAAACCTACACAAATGGTGTGAAATTTCTACAAAATTCTTTCGACTGCTATAAATATAAACGTAAAACTACAAAAACTGTTGGCCAAATAATGGGTGAAATAGTTCAACCGGAATTTTAGACCTATTCTGGCATAATATTCGTAAAAATCTTGTGTACAGTAAAACCTACCTTGCAAGGTATATGGGACAATACTCTAACAGCAGAATATGCAGGGCTTATGGATACAAAGCCTAATATAATTAAAGCTGTTGTAGCCCAATATTAAATGGGGGAATACTTGAATAACATTTTCAGTATTTGTAAGTTTAAATAATATACGTATTTGAAGCGGCCGAACTATTAGAGCCTGAGCTCATTATACTATTTTTCTACTTCTATGCTTTAATATACTTTTATATTTTATACTTATTAAGTATGTGTCATCTGTACTTCAATGACACTCATTATGACATAAATTTTCATTTCGATACAGATTATTACGAGTATTGTGATACAGATGAATTTTATAACCAATTTATTGGTTTATAGTTTTTACCTTCCGTCACCTTTAGGTAAGGAAAGTATTGTCTTTGGTCAAAAAATAATGAATTTTTAGTGAATGAGCACGTTTTCGGGTCCATATAATAGGATTTTACCATTTTTACGATGATGTCTGTATGTATGTGTGTGTGTGACGAAAGTTTCGGCTCGCATAACATCAATACCACGATTACAAAAATTATATTTTTTCGTATTCCTCAAGTTTACATCCAAAAGAAGAGGTGATTAGATTTTGGTTATAATTGGTCAACCGAAGGTACCCTCATTCGAAGATTTTAACTGTTTTTCTTGAGAAAACGCACACGCACACACACACACACACATACTTACACACACACACACACATACTCACACACACAAACACAGACAGACACACATACATACACACATACATACATACATACATACATGCATACAGACATCATCGTAAAAATGGTAAAATCGTATTATATGGACCCTAAAAGGTGCTGATTCACTAAAAATTCATCATTGAATTTTTCTATCAAAGACAATACCTTCCGTCACCTTTAGGTAAGGAAGGTAAAAATTAAGTGGAGGACCCAACTGTACCGCAAGAAATAGTTGATCCTGCCAGTTCGATAATTTTGAAGTAGCTAATAACATTAAATGTCATTATTTGTCAAAATAATAAAATCTCCCTTAGGGGAAAAATGTCCACATTTCGTCTATAGAGGCAAAATAGTGTTGTACTTCTCTTTCCATTTTGGTACTATAGAAATTTACTTTTGCTCACGGTCATGGAAGAACGCGTTTTAAGGATCGTAGAATCCGATATTAACATTTTCACGGTGATGTCTTCAGATTATGTGTGTGTGTGTGTGTGTGTGTGTGTGTATGTGAATGGATTCGGTAAACACTCTATTCTTATAGGTGAAAAAGAATACCGCAAGTATTACTCATAAATTCAACTGGAATATACATACATATATGTTTCTAAAATATAATTCTTTTTAAACATCAGAAATAAACCAGAAATAGAAATCTGAGAAAGCACTCAACCGAATATATCCCGTATTTCGAAATTTCCTTTCTTATAGAAACTTATTTTCCTTTTAAAGATTACGTCAATCTCAAATAACCTCTCTACCTAGCAGTGTCAATATGTCATCGTCAGTAACACGCAACCCGCAAAAAAGATTTAAACAATGTTGTTTGTTATTCGCTACATAAACAATAAAAGAAGACAAAGTAGGATATTTGACAAAGAAGCAACACGAAGTAAACATGGTCTTGTCAGGCTGTGCTGTAGAAGAGCAAGAGCATGAAGCAATCGAGCTGTCAGCCACAACAGAATGGAACGTAACGTACAACGCACCACGCAACGCAACGCAAGCGGTTAATTTAGTGGGAACCGCAAGATGGCTCAATTGCAAACAAAAGTTTTTATTCATTGCAATGCGTTTGGAAGATACAAAACAAATGTTTAAGTGTATGAGAATGTATTATGAACTAGAATGCACTAACACATTTTCTATTTTATAGTACAAAATCGAGAACAGAATTTTTAGAACGAACAGATGAGTTTTTTGCAAATTATTGTGTGATGTACAAATATTCCACCATTACCGATATCTGTGTACACAGATTGGCACACCCAGCAATGGATAATATGCCGTGATGAAATATTTATTTTATTTATTTATGTTTGTAAATCTGAATGTTGAAACGAATATATCGAATGTCTACTTTCTTGTGGACCATAGGAAATACAATGGTAAAATTTTCATATTGCTGTAAATTCTGTCCCATTAATTTTAGAACAAAATGTAAATATACAAAGTCTAACGTGGCCAGCATATTACCTTCCGTCAGTTCTATGTATTTTGTACAAATTCAATACAGAAAGTTTTTAGCAAAATATTCTATATTTCCAATTAAATATTAACTCAAACATACTACTCGTATGTCAATTGCACTTGACACTAACATCTTTCAATTAGAATTTTCTTAATATAATAGCTATTTCCATGGTTATAGTATAGCTGGCTGCTTTATGAAATTTAATTCCTTTATAATTTTTTAACTCTATATCCATTGAATATTTATAATAACATTAAATGTTATATTTAACAGCGTTTTTTTCTATTCACTGAAAACTCACCACCGAATTTTTTGACCAAAGGCAATACCTTCCTTACCTAAAGGTGACGGAAGGTAAAAATGTTCAGAATTAAAAACTGCGTCTAACAACTCCAAAAATATTGTTTACATGCGTTTCGTTTGGGAAAGAGAGACAAAATAAAAGTAATATTTTTTAGCTATTTATAGAGTGCCATGAGTAATGGCACAAAATATTAAACAGTTGTATTGCTTGACTTTGGCAGATGACATTTGTCATAAAGTTTCAATAATTTTTGAATTCATTAATTTATTTATCAGTAATCATGGATACATTTACTATCGCAGAAAAACTTAATGGAACAATACTAACAATTAAATATCAATCAATAAACTTTTATCTGTCAAAGTCAAACAATACGACTATTTGAATTGTATGTTTGCTTGCAAGGCACTCTATAAAAAGATTAAAGACGGATATTTTAATTTACTTTTATCATTTGATGCAGTTGTATTTACACTTTAGTTCTAAAATTAATAGGGCGGAATTTACAGCAACATGTAAATTTTATAAGTGTATTTCTTATAGTCTATAAAAAAAAATAGACACCCGTATATTTTTATGTGTACAGTATAGGTACGTGATTTTATGTTTATGAATCTGTATGGTCTTATTAACTTTAAGGAAGGTACATGTGTATACCAAAACTTCGGTTTTGTAAGAATAAATGCAATATGACTGAGAATTCAAGTATGTGTTAACATCTAATGTACACAACAGTCGAGAAATTTACCCACGTTTATAATTTTTACATTGTAGAAAGTTACGCCATTGGAAAAAATAATGTACAAGATGTTATGTAAGTTACGTGCTATAATTTACTATTTAATAAACAAGGCTACAATCTGGGACATGAACCGAAATGTATTTATGGTTCAGGTTCAGTAAAGAACTGTTGGTTCAGGTTCAGTTTCAGTTCAAGATAATGAAAATTATAATGGTTCATCGATTTTGGGTTCGGGTTCGAATTTCAGTTCAGGGAGGTGAATGATTACAAGCACAAAAGTGATAGAAATAATAAGTAAAGGTGTTTAGTAGTTCAAAAAATGTTCACATGAAATAAACTGCCATTATATTTGCGAATTTGGAAAAAAGTATGTTTGTATGTCAGTATATCAAATTATATTACACGTTAAGGTTTGGTACATAACTTGTAAAACATATATTGTATATTTAATAGAATTTGAATTTAAAACGCTTTAAATTCGGTTCAGGTTTATTGATCTTGACAAATAATACGTGTTTACGGTTTAGGTTCGGGTTCAGTTGCAGGTCTCTGGTTACAATGCATCGTAGTCTGCAATAATTTCTTTTCTTGCTAGTTGCAATAATTGTAAAAGTACTTCAAGATGGACCAATAACACTTATTTATTTGAATAAAGAAATATATAAAAATTACATTAGTTAAAGTGAAAACAACACTTGTAATTTTTGAAGGTTTGAAGTCAGAGGCCGAGCATGGATAAATAGTATATTGTGTAATCGCTTTGCGCATGTGACACAAACAATATTTTTTTTTTGTTCAATTTGCACATAAAAGACCTAAGTGCCTGTTTTTCATGCGCAAAAGGGCAAGTTGGACAAAAACACTTGTGAAAGTAACATGCATCTCTAAATATCTAAATAGGTATTGTGCCACTGATTGCAAATTCAACATCATTTAGGTTTTAGGGCAACCAAAAATATTGGTTTTTGGAACAACTTGATTTCAGATTTTAATTTATTAAGAAGCTGCTTCGTAATTGGTCGGCATTACAGTTTCATAACTTTTACAACTTGACAGATTGTGCAAAATATATTTCAGATTATAACTTTTTTAATTTCTCTTTTTAATATGGCACATTACTTACATAACACCCAAATGCAACAGTAATTACATTTATATGGTAACAACAATGGTGGTGTAATTGTTTTGATTTCTAAGTTTTATGACTTTCATTAAAATTATACATTTATTTTTGTAACTGCCATCTGCCATATATGTTGAATGCGCAATACATAGGATGTAATGTTAATTCCATAAGCTTGGTTTAATTATAAAGATCACTCGAAAGTAATAAAACTTTGCGTTTCATTGCGTTACATCTTCCTACATTGCATCAAATCAGAATTTATTTTAAGGTTTATACCATTACACATTCCTCTGCTGCCGTCATCAATTCCTCCTTGAAATAATTTTCCGCTTCTCTAGCCACAAATTACAGATCAGAATTGGATCCATCAATAAACCATACCGAACATAAAACATAAACAAAGAAGTAATAAAACATTTGATTGTCTTGATTAGCTATCAACCGAATAGGTGCTTTGTGAAGCCTTCGATAATTACAGTTCTATAAAGAATAAAACAGGCAGTGAAACTTGAATAAAACATTACACTTAGAAGCAATATGATGCTACTGATTTTCTTTTTGTTACGTTGACAGAAAGACAGAAGCATTTTAAATTAAAATTCCAGTTAGCTGTGTCACAGCAGCGGAAGAACATTCTTTCACAGCAAAGTTAAAAATGTTTGATATTTCACTTTGTTTAAATTGCGAATAACGAAATATTTTTGTTTTATTTTCGAAAATTAGATCTGTCTCACTTTCCGGTCTTAAACTGTACATCAAAATATTATCCGTTGTATAAATATATTATTATTACATTACTTTATAAATATAACTACTAACATAACATAAAACTAATTTATCTTTGTAATGAGTTCGTTATTCTCACCAACTATTTTATAAACTTTAAGTTTAATTAATATTAAATTGATTCATCCCACACTAATCTGTTCTAAAGTGTAGTTGGTGATGATGCATCAGTTCCATCTCCAGAGATTTGCGACCCAGTTGGCCTGGAGTTGCAGGATATGCATGAGAACTGCATTGTTCTACTCGGGTGTGATTCTAGTAGTAAAACAACTGTAACCCGCTGAGATTTTATTAGCAATGCGCTGTATTGCAACAGAAATGTAACACTATAGTTGATGGCACGACCTCCACTTGCATTTAAATAATTGTAGTGTTTACGAAATGGGGAAAATGTGTGTGAAATATTTTACATCTAATTGAGGTGATTCCCAAAAGGATCGGGCTAGTTTTTTTAATGCAGTTTCTGGCAAAGCTTTAGGTAAAATTCAAAGAAAGCACGAAAAAAAATGCGTGCAACGTTTGTAATATTACTAAACTAAATTAGTTCGCGTTCTTTTCAGATAAAAACAAAATAGGTCCTTTCTAATTCTGGTAAGATATTCAAACTTTATTTTTAAACATAAAAAGACCAGCAATTAGTAAGATCGTAACTACAAACTTGTAATTTTGTAGTACAGAGGACACAATGTTTGCATTTATATTATAAATCAGTATACAATATTAACTTTATATTCAAATAATATATGAATTATTTGTACTAGATATACGACTTTTTATTGTAAATAGAAGAGCCTATCATCATATATTAATATCATAACTCAAAACTGACAAAAATCTAGTTACGATGATACTAATTGCGTATATCGATAATTTGAACGCTTTTAAGTCAGTCTGAAATTAATTTGGCAGTTTTTAGTCCCCAAGCACAGCTTTGGCAGTTTTGGTCTCAGATATTAGTTTGAAATCATTCCAAAAGAAGATTAGTACGGAAAAAATGCCAATCATACAATGAACGGCTTTAAAATGGCATTTTTTGTTCTAAATTTGTATTTTCGCAAAAGAAACTATTTAATTTTTTATGAAAATCACTTTATTTCGCGATCGTCCAGAAAATGAACTGTTTCTGATTACTTATTTAAATCCTTCTTTAGTTCGAAAAATTGCCTATCAGGAATGGGATAAGTATATTCTACAAGTAATGGAATATGTCATTCCAAACGTGCCCAACATTTTAAAAATTATACAAAAAATATTTCTTATTTAAGCAATAATATTTTTGTAGTTAATTTTCGAAGTGATATATATTATTATTTTGCTAAACTTACTGCTCTCCCCAAACAACCTGTAAACATTAAAAATGTTCAAAACGTCAAACGCAAATTCAGAAAAAAAAATGATTTGTCGAAAGCAGTGCAGAATTATTCCAAACGGCGTGCGGAATTATTCAACATGGTTTGTTAGAATGATATTGATTTCAACATAATTTTTAGTTGTGGAATGTGTAGTTTCCAAAATAATGTTGGAGTAAATAACTCTCCAATCCCTACATGAATTCTTCCATGCGATCAGTTATTTATTTAATTATTTATTTATTATTTCCTCGCAATAAAAAATAAAATAATGCATAGCCATAGATTTTTTTTAAACCGCGAAAAAATTTTTGTACCCAAACCCAACATGACCTGAAAGTTATACTTTACTGGGCGAGCAAGCATATTCCAGAGTGAGCCGCAGGCGAGCTTTGGAAACTTGTTACGTAAATTACTATTATCAACGTCCGTTTTGGTTTTTATGCAGTCAGTTTATAACAGAAAGTTTACATTTGAATTTGACAGAACGATTTGCAAATTTATCTTGGAAACAATCTACCATGACCAAGTGGTGATTTTTGAAGGGAAATAATTTTCAAATTTGACTTTGGTCGGATTCAAACCCCATCTGTCAAAAGCACAACCAGTTACATAACGCACCAGCCACGAGACCCAATATAATATATTTAAAAGCTTACATATTCCGAGAACATAATGTAAGGCTCTGGTATTATAAAAGTTCTATAATCGATAGTTTTTATGTTTCATAAAACTTATAACCCTCCTCTACGTTATTTAAAGCGTCACATTCACAATAAACCAATTGATATGTGATTTGATATCCACCCCACGATAAAAATAGTCTATTCGTGAAACCGAATTACAGAACGATTCCATTCCTTTTCTTTACCACCTTGAAACAGGAAATTTTTCCATGTGAATGGACAATTTCATATTCATTCTTTCCGAGTGCACTCGTATCCGCTTGATAACCGAAAACCACGAATGTAAATTCTTCAGAATCCAATGAAATTAATTCAGTCGTGAGGCAATGTTTCAGCGTTTTAATTTCGCGCTCGTTCGTAGCTTGCTGCTTTGTTTAGACTGCGGATGGATGGATGCATGGTAAACACGGTTTATTGTGGCCTTCTTCGATAAATCCTGAAATATGCTCTGCGCTGCTGCCGTGTGCTGTTTATTTAAAAGTTCCCTCAAGCTCAAGTTACCGGGAAAATGCATACCGTATGAACGTGATAGCTCAATGGTTTGCGCGCTTGCACGGAAAAAAAGAGTAGACTCAAATCCTTTATTACACAATATTTTTCATATTATAATTTTGGTTTATTATAGCGTTTTCCATTTATGTATTTATTGCAAACTTTCTTGCCAGTGCAGTCTGCCGAATTCATATATTTTGAGTTGTAAAAGTGTCTGTGAAAGTACAATGGATCTAAAAAAAGTTTGTTAATACAAGAAGAATTATTGGAAACGTACGTTTGTAAATATATACAAGTAAACAGTTGCGGTTGTACATAACCTCTCTATTTGGCAGTGACAGCTACAAACTTGCACAGGACTTTTGTAACGTTTTATTTAAAATGCACTACGCATATGTTGTAACAACATCTAGTGCTGGGCATAATGTCATTAGCTGCACTGAGTCCAAAACTAAAAATATGTGGAAAACGCTAGTAGTTAACCTACCAACTCGCAAACGTAATGCGTTGAATTTGATCCATAGATCAAACCGTTTGCACATTCTTTAGTCAATAGGTGCATTCAATAAGCCCAGCAAAACAAGCAACCGGAAGTAAAATTTGTTGAACGACTTTGCTAGCCTAGCATTTGCTCGCAAGCAATCCAAGCAACAAATTTCTCGCTTGTTTTGGTAACTCTCAAAAATAAAGGTGGGAAATACAAATTATACATACGTGAAGTTTACTTGTACTGTTTCTGTTTCTTTATATTGTGTGTTTGTTAACCACATGTCAAAAAGGCTTTAGAGAGCTTTGTAATGGATGTTTATACATTATTTAAATTTGAAATATTTTGTTAGACTTAATATAACCTCTTTAAAATGAATGCCACTATCTGCAAATAAATGTATAAATTCATTTTCCATAACTTCGTAGACCAAGAAAAGAGATACGAGAGATACATATGTTATATTTGACAGCTGTATAATTTTCAAGATGACAGTTGTGGATGACAGTTTCTTATATAGTTAGAAAATCATTCAGTGAACTAAGCGACAAGTCTCGTTTGCTTACCTAGCATTTACTTGATTTGCTTACTTCATTGAACGGACCTAATGTTCTTAGACAAAATTGATAGTCGCCATAGAAATTTTCAATTGTCTTTTGTTTTTGAGTTACATGCTCAAACTTGTTTTTTCTTAATTTTGAAAATACCTCGTATCTCGTTTATTATGAGAGATACGGAAAAAAGTTTAAACAATTTTTATTATAGTTAGTTCTAAGAATTTCTACAGTTAAATATAAACTGTAATTTCATATATGAAATCTCAATTTAGATTGTTAATAACCCAGACAGGGCCTCGATTTTATAACTTTAAATTCTACTGGATTTCAAATTCGATTAAAATTGAGGTTTTTCTTCACTCTTTCTAAGAGCAGAATTCGTTTTTATTGTTTATGCTTGTCATTTTTACCTCTCGCTAAGAGAGGTATTGCATTCATGCTAAAAATCGCATATCCAGATTTTATTGAATAAGCACGTTTTAAGGTCCCTACAATCCGATTTTATCATTTTTACGATGATGTCTGTGTGTGTGTGTGTGTGTGTGTGTGTGTGTGTGGATGTGTGTGTGTATGTGTGTGTGTGTGTGGGATGTTGGAAGGACGGTTACTCAAAAACTATAAGACTTTAAATTTTTTTAACTACGTATTTCCCAATCGGACATTCATGGGAAGATCTGAAAAGGTTTTGGTAACAATTGGACAACCGGAAGTAGAAGATTCTTGAAAAAAAATCTTTTAAATAATATTTTTTGAAATTTTTTCTTGATAATATTAAAGAAAAATAAATTCTCTTTCTGATACATTTAAATATTTTACAATATATTCTATAGATTTAGAGATAGAAGAAATATAGTATGTAAAATAATCTGTTATAATAAATTTTACAGCCGAAAGAATGGCCATGGAAAATAGTTGAAAATTTAATTTGTTTGTAACTGACAGATAATGTCAGTGCCAGAAATCCGAAGACATTACTGAAGACTTTTTCTGGGAAGTACATACATTATATTATTTCTTAATGTATTAATAGAATTGGAAACATTTCGAAAAATTAGAAGAGGACAAAATTTCTTCATCAAAAATGAATTTAAAATTAAACAATCTAAATATATATGGAATAGATATATGCGTAAGTAGAATTTTTGGTGTAGAGTGTAGGTATACAAGAAATGTTAAATACAATAGGGAGCGAGCAGTCATATGATTTTGTTGGCCTTGACAAGCAGATATGGGGGCCCATGTCAAAATGATAGCTAGTAATTATGTATATAGATGTCAAATATCATAATTTCTCATTCTAAATTTAGTGATTTTCCAATTCCATGTGGAGCAGAATTAAATGTTAAATATCTAAGGCATACAAGTAAACTTTAAACTCCTGGTGATAAATTAACTACGTAAATTTAGAAAATCTTGAAATTTTTAATGAAAAATTCTAACATTTGACATCTATGTACATAATTACTAATTATCATTCTGAAACGGGCCCACACATTTGCTTGTCAAGCCCAAAAATGTAACATTACCGTTCGCGCCCTATACTTATGTAACCAAAAAAAGGAAGTGGCGAGAGGTATTGTGCTGGCCACAACAGATTTTTTTATTACGTCTAGTTTGAAAAATTGAGTTATAATAATATTTGTACATCCAATCCAATTCTTGTAAATTTGAAATCCAGCAGAATTTAAAGTTACAAAATCGAGATCCAGGTCGTAGTTTAATATAGTCTCCACATATCTAATATCACAAATTTGAAAATATATGGATATTTTTAAATATCCCATTTTTTTGGCTGGTCAGTGTAAAAATACTTTCAGCCTTTGTCTTTGGACGAAGATACGAGTCTAGAGCCATTTGATTCTACTAGAAAAAGTACATAAGTTTACACCAATTTTACTAAAAAGATATCCCTCAAAATTATAAAAATTACATTAGATTTTTTGCAGCCAATTTCAGTTGTTTTGCTGTAGAAGTTGTGTCCATTATTCAAAATTAGTATACGTAAGTAACTTTGCCCGTAGAATCGAATAG
The DNA here is from genome assembly GCA_951394225.1 of Harpalus rufipes. Taxonomy (NCBI): domain Eukaryota; kingdom Metazoa; phylum Arthropoda; class Insecta; order Coleoptera; family Carabidae; genus Harpalus; species Harpalus rufipes. The sequence goes on from OX596283.1 coordinate 23,089,634, forward strand.
CAAAGTTACCAGGTATTTTTCTATACTCCATTTTTGGGTCATTGCCCCAAAAATTATCTTTTTGGGACGAGGTTGGACTGCAAATATCTCAGGAATTAAAAGAGATTTGTATTTGCGGTTTAATTTTTTTTAATCAGTGCGTTCAAATTTATATAAAAGAATAATAAATATAAATCCTGCCCAGGTCCAAGTAGTAATCTAGGCAAACAAAAAAAAATACTTTCTTCAATAAATTGTGAAATGTTCTCGCATCAACGACGTTTGCTGTCTTAGTGCAGTCGAAAAATTGCATACGATGCAGTTTCTAACTCATATTTGTTGCTTCTCCGAAAGTTTCGTTAAATGCAATGTGTAAGCGGAAACATTTTGATTGATATTGTTTGTGATTCGAAGATGATAAAATATTGTTTACTGAGCACTTTGGATTGATTAGTTTGAAAAACCACATCATGTTTTGAAGATGGATTACTTTTTATTTTCATTTTATTTGTTTTTACGAACGCATGCTTATAAAATATAAAGTAACACTTTGTTCACAGAAAAATATCTTTAATCACTAGATGCTGGTGTTGTCAATAAAAATATAGTCTTCACTTGTACTTTATACCGTAAATGACTATTTGGTTTTTGTAGTTTTATAGAAATTAGAAATACTGCCAAAAAAAAAAAAAATAATAGTGTTAAATATAAAACTTTTTCGAACAATTTCTTTTGTTGTGGGATTTTTATCGAATGGAATAAATGATTAAACATATTCTTCGCATAATATGGAATATGATAATGAAACAAAACCAGTGTGGCAACATTGACATTATACTGCCCCGAGTGAAATTTATCAAATATAAAAAGACAACACTCCATTACTGATTAAAACACAACGGTGCTTAATATATATGCAAAACGTAATTAGCAAGTGAAATTAATTGTTAATCGGACAAAATAATTTATTTACAGTGTATTAATTCCCTTTAAAATTAATGTACATAACCTCCCCGTTTCATATTCAGGGATGGAGGGCACGCTCCCACATAATTACCCTCCACCTCCGCTCCTGGCGCAGAGAAGGGTTGCTATGCTTTCAACAGGCTGGAGTTTTATGGCTCTGGGGGTCCTTTGTTATTTACGCCCGCCACAAAATGATATTTGTCAGTTTCTGGCTAAATATTAAACTTTAGAAATATATTTTTTTAGAAGTTAACTGTTTTCTCTTGGACAGGGTGGCTCTTAAACTATTATACGTATTTTAAAGACCTTTATAACGGGTATTCCAAGATTAAATAACAAAACATATCAAGAGACCCAATTATTTAGAGAAAAGAAAAGTTGTAAGATAATTTTATGTTTCATATATGATTTTACAGCTTTATAAAATATTTTGAGCAATTTTACTCATGTCAATAACGCATATAAATCAGCAATATAATCACAATCAATTTATCAAAATCTTTTCTTGTTGGAACGAGTCCCTGGAAGACACCTTGAAAGCGACAAAGCGAGTCAGAGTCGATCGCGTCTAGAACATAAAACATCTGAATCTCAGCAGCAATGGCCAATTCTCCTTGCAGACAATTTATACTAACTGGCGCGTTTTACATTTTATTCGGTTTACGGAATGCGGCGATTGAGTGCAGTACGACGAAGAAGCCGATCGAAATAAAACCAACAACAATGGCTCTCTCACAGACTTTCTGCTCTGGCGGCCTCGATATTGTCAGCGAATGGAGTTGTACGTAGTTGTAGATTTAAAATAGTACTCTTTGTAGAAAATAATATGGCGTTTTTTTTATTCAGAGCGGTTACTAGAAAGTTTCGTATATCCTAGCGGATTTTCAAAGAAACATGCGCTTATCAGAACCTCAAAAACAAAATTAATGACAAACGGCATAACCAGAATTATACGTTTAGATTAGAGTATTACAAGTCAATGAAACAGGTTTTGTAGAAAGAAACAAATCATCGGGAGGACCCAAACTACATATCTAATTAAACAGTTGAATCAGTCTAAATGCCAAATAAATTCATTAGTTGTCATAACCTATATATAATTATGGCTTCCAAAATCAACTGTACACAATGTAATGCAAAAGAAATTTAAACTTTATGCTTAAATAAAATACGACAATAGGAGTATTTATTTTGGTCAAAATCTCAGTTCATCTCAGATCACTTCAGATAAACTCAGTAAATTGTTCTACTTTTTGTCCTAACTGAGCTGAACGGTGCTCAGTGTGCTCACATCCGCCTTTAAGGCCTATTTATATTGAAGTAACGCAAGCGCCGGTAACGCAGTTGCAGTAAAGTAACGCAAAAGATAAATGTATGGGACAGCATACACCATTTTATAATGAAAGCAACGCAACGCCAAAGTTGCCCGACTTTCTGCGTTGTTGCTTCTACCACTGACCAATCATGATGCACTATTTCAAATATCAGTATGTTTGTGTTTTTGTCAGATAACAGGTGACAGCTTGTGATTCTGGAATTGGTTTTACTATTCTAATAACTTGTTTTATGTTTTATCATGGATAATGAATTATTAATAGATTAATACAGTTAGTGGAAAAGTATCCATTCATTTTTAATAAAGATTTGAAAGATTTTTAAAATACAAAATTAAAAAACAGAATATGGGAGGACATCGGCAATTTATTTATTTTTATTATTATTATTTTTGTATTACAAACTTTGTATAGTATGTAATTTTTTTTGTTTATAAAATACATTCCATTAATTTTAGGATATAGACTTTTAAATTTTCGATAAATGGTTTGCCAGAAAACTCAGTTATATAACAGATATGATATAACCAACCTTCAAAATTAAATTTAAAGTTATTCGTTAATGATGTACTTGTCTCATTCCATATTTGCAAAATTGATCAGTCAATTAAAAAAATATATATTATACAACATTGCTCATTGTCCACGTTGTTTTTCGTTGAATAACTTATAATTCTGTCTGTTTCTGTGTAGTACAAACGTCACCAACTGCGTTGCATCTTGCGTTACTTCATTATAAATCCCGCTTTACCAATGCTGCATCACCCGCGAAATTAACTCAAAATGATTTGAGCCATTCGGTTTAGTAGAAGGGGTAATAATAGCTGCTTTCCAGTTACCAACTCTCGTAACCTTAAAGTAACTTAGTAAATATTTTTTTGCATTCCAGTTACTAGTTACTAGAGTTAAAATAACCCGAGTGATCCGAACGCTACTTGCCCATGCCTCCTTAAGCACCACCTATTTGACGAGAGTATAACTAATAGGCGGATTCTGTTTTCGCATTTGTAAATAATGAACAAAATCGCAACGAAAACTGGCACTCTTATGTACAATTTTATATTAATAAACAAGAATAGATGTGTCTTTGTCACTTTTTTTTACAGATTTGCAGATCTGAAAGACTTATAGTATTGTTCACAATCGACCTATTACTCTCTGCTGGCTCTCAGGCTGAGGCTGTCTGTTTTGAAAGGTTAAATGTAATATCAAAATTTGCTTGAGTTTAGTTGTTCGTTGAATAATCATGGCTTCGTGCGAAAATGTTGATTTATCAACGGAAACAATAATTTTAGAGGATTCGAGTACTGTCAAATGCGTAGTGAACGTTCCCGTTAAGTTAGAAACAACCCAGAGTAACAATAACCCGAGTTAAAGTTATCCGAATCAATTTAACTCTTGGAAAACACCTGCTATGAGAAGAAATGTCAATTTGTAGATTACAAATGTATTATAAAAGTTGAATCTTCGTGGATGATAACAAAAATTTCATATACGATAATAAATTTTAGAGTAAGAATTAGTCTTTCTATATGTGAAATGTTGCTATTTTCATATAAAACACAGCTCAATTTATCTCAACTCACTTCTCAACTGAGCTGATCAAAAATATTCCTAAAAGAATACAGCTAATAATTATCGAAATACTTCTTATTAAAACCCAAGCAACCTTTTTTAGAAACTCTGTATTTCGAATCGTTTTATAGGATATTACTTGAACTATTTGGTGGGTGAACATGTTCTGTTGTTTATGAAAATAATTTCACTTTATGATGTGTCCATATGGAATGAATTGTACATATTGAAGGCTTAATTATTGGGAAAATACATGGTTCGTAGTTTAGTGTAGACCCACTTCAAATTTGCTATTAGGGGCATATACACCACTAACTTTACAATAATCACAAAATATGGTGGAATATAGTATATTACAACATTCAATGTTAATGAATTCGATTTAGCAATTGCTGTAATACGTACCAATAACTGTTCCCAAACATATAAAGTACGAAGCTGTGCTTTTATTTTCAACGTAGCTGAACTATACGCTTATGATTATACCTTCATAGTTGAAATGTAGTAATTAATATCATAGGTATGGTATTCCATTTAAGAACTATAAAAATCTGATGTGGCCACCACAATACCTTCCGTCAATTCTACGTATTTTGTACAAATTCCACACAGAATTTTTTTTGCAAACTATTCTATGGGCGTTTTCTTTTTAGGGGTGAAATGAACTGTTCTTACCTCGTACTGAACTGAACTTAACTACACCTAAAAAGAACAGTAAACATATAGCATTAAATTTATAACATAACATAATAATCTGCTGAATTGGCTTACGGCTATAATCTGTTGTATTATGTGATTTGTTTTTGCCACTCTGCTTCGTACACAGATATCGGTAATGATGGAATATTTGTACCGTGTGGGCGCTTACCAGGCGTCACCTCACGGGCACTCATTGCTGGCGTGGAGAGTGCGCCACAGGGGTCAATTTTGTGCCATTAAAATGCGATGTAATTTTTGGCGTCGGTCGGGATCGAACCCGGGTCCCCAGATTCACGACCAGACACTCAGGCATTATTATTATTATTATTATTATTATTATTATTATTATTATTATTATTATTATTATTATTATTATTATTATTATTATTATTATTGTTATTATTATTATTATTATTATTATTATTATTATTATTATTATTATTATTATTATTATTATTATTATTATTATTATTATTATTTAGTTTATTCACCTAAGTCTAGTACATCTAAGAGCTACAAGGTAAATAATTAAATACAATACATTAGCAAAATTGTACTTTTCATTTTCAGGGCTCTAAGATTGCTCGTAATGATGGCCTAAACTTCGGGTTGGCAGGATGGAGATCTCTTCTGCTGACTAGGATGTGGTCTTTAGGTGTCCTAGTCGGTTTCAACCATATTCCAGCTATAAACCATACAGCTGAGGATATATGGGATTTTAGGAAAGTACTTTTCTTATAATGTGGACTGTTCCATATATTGCTTGTTTTTGAATTTCATATGGGTCGTGATTTCCAGGGATGCGTTTGACATTTTTAATAAATTCCTTATTTACATAACCTGTCGCTCCAATTATTACTGGAATTATTTTATTATTATTATTATTATTATTATTATTATTATTATTATTATTATTATTATAATTATTATTATTATTATTATTATTATTATTATTATTATTATTATTATTATTATTATTATTATTATTATTATTATTATTATTATTATTATTATTATTATTATTATTATTATTATTATTATTATTATTATTATAATCTAACTGTTTCCATGGTGCAGCTTTTAGCAGCATTAGCCTGCAAGTTATTCTTTATCTCTAAATTCATTGAATATGAAGAAAAAAATATAATTAAATCAAATAGAGAATAACATATTCTTTTTTTATAATAACATAAAAGGTCAAAAAAAGATATTTAACAGCGTTTTTCAAGAAATACTGTTAAAATCTTCAAATTAGGGTACTTCCGGTTAACCAGTCATAACCAAAATCTAATCAACTCTTCATATGGACGTCCGAAAGAGGAATATGAAAGAACTATAACTTTTGGAGTCATCGAAGGAGAAATATATATATATATATATATATATATATATATATATATATATATATATATATATATATATATATTAATTTAACATTAAATTATAATCATGAGTGAACATTATATTGAATTATTAAAAAAGCAAAATATAATAAGAAAAATATAAAATATCTCCAGTAAATTTCCCGGAGGCAAAAAAGTTTTCTATAAACTTATTGATTATGGAACTGGATACCAAAAGTTAAAAATATAAAAAGTTAGCAATTTTCTCCGCACGTGTAAACTTTGGAAGAAGAATCAAGTGAGGAGCAAGATAATTGCAAAAACAATTCAAAACGATTTTAAAATATGGTAGGCTTTGGAAACATATGAAGCATAAATTCTTGTGAATTGTTGGAGGAAATAGTGAAATTGTGTACCTACGTGTTCTGTGTTCTGAATACGGGGCCGGTGCGGAGCTTTATCAGTATCGAAATTCAGTGGGCGTAGCAGCCACGCTGCGTCCAAGCGCAGAAATTGTAGAATTTACCAATCTCGACTGTATATTCTGCACATCTATACATATCTACTTGACAAGAGTTACAAGATAAACGCTTTTTATAGCTTTCGCAAACTTGAAAATTATAAAAGGGAGTGATGGTTACCTTTCATTTTTGATGTTAAGGATTGCGAATTTTGTTGAGGTTGGTTAGTTAAAAGACATACCGAACATTTTATGATAGGAACTATCAAAGTTTTAAAAAAAGGTATTAATTAAAATGATACAACCTTTTTTTAGTTTTATTTCTGTTTATTTATTTAAATGCCGACGTTTCGGCAGTATTACCTACTTCCTTCTTCAGGATTGAACAAAAAATCAACAAATATATAAATAAATAAATAATAATAAAAACATTAGCAACAGGTAATCAAGGTGACAATTACAACATATTTAATATAGGAAGCCATGCACGACTAAGATCTAGAACCGTCACAATGATTGAGATTATTACTCTTGGTTTTGAAAATCCCAATGGCTTTTCTAATTAACCTGTTCAATAAGGGATTTACCAGATTCCATGTGTCTGCGGGAAAGTTTACATTGGCCAGAGTGGTAGAACCATTTCTACAAGATTGAATAAATACCAGCGTTCGGTCAGATTGAACCAGCCAGAAAAATCTTCAGTTGCAGAGCATGCCCTGGAAGAATTTCATCGTATAAAATTCGAAGATACAAAAATACTGGCGAGACCAACACACATAAACAACAGGTTAATTAGAGATGCCATTGAGATTTTCAAAACCAAGAGTAATAATCTCAATCATTGTGACGGTCTAGATCTTAGTCGTGCATGGCTTCCTATATTAAATATGTTGTAATTGTCACCTTGGTTACCTTGTTGCTAATGTTTTTATTATTATTTATTTATATATTTGTTGATTTGTTGTTCATTCCTGAAGAAGGCAGTAGTTAATACAGCCGAAACGTCGGTATTTAAATAAATAAACAGAAATAAAACTAAAAAAATCTGTTGTGGCCAGCACAATACCTCTCGCCACTTCCTTTTTTTGGTTACATAAGTATAGGGCGCGAACGGTAATGTTACATTTTTGGGCTTGACAAGCAAATGTGTGGGCCCGTTTCAGAATGATAATTAGTAATTATGTACATAGATGTCAAATGTTAGAATTTTTCATTAAAAATTTCAAGATTTTCTAAATTTACGTAGTTAATTTATCACCAGGAGTTTAAAGTTTACTTGTATGCCTTAGATATTTAACATTTAATTCTGCTCCACATGGAATTGGAAAATCACTAAATTTAGAATGAGAAATTATGATATTTGACATCTATATACATAATTACTAGCTATCATTTTGACATGGGCCCCCATATCTGCTTGTCAAGGCCAACAAAATCATATGACTGCTCGCTCCCTATTGTATTTAACATTTCTTGTATACCTACACTCTACACCAAAAATTCTACTTACGCATATATCTATTCCATATATATTTAGATTGTTTAATTTTAAATTCATTTTTGATGAAGAAATTTTGTCCTCTTCTAATTTTTCGAAATGTTTCCAATTCTATTAATACATTAAGAAATAATATAATGTATGTACTTCCCAGAAAAAGTCTTCAGTAATGTCTTCGGATTTCTGGCACTGACATTATCTGTCAGTTACAAACAAATTAAATTTTCAACTATTTTCCATGGCCATTCTTTCGGCTGTAAAATTTATTATAACAGATTATTTTACATACTATATTTCTTCTATCTCTAAATCTATAGAATATATTGTAAAATATTTAAATGTATCAGAAAGAGAATTTATTTTTCTTTAATATTATCAAGAAAAAATTTAAAAAAATATTATTTAAAAGATTTTTTTTCAAGAATCTTCTACTTCCGGTTGTCCAATTGTTACCAAAACCTTTTCAGATCTTCCCATGAATGTCCGATTGGGAAATACGTAGTTAAAAAAATTTAAAGTCTTATAGTTTTTGAGTAACCGTCTTTCCAACATCCCACACACACACACACATACACACACACATCCACACACACACACACACACACACACACACACACACACACAGACATCATCGTAAAAATGATAAAATCGGATTGTAGGGACCTTAAAACGTGCTTATTCAATAAAATCTGCATATGCGATTTTTAGCATGAATGCAATACCTCTCTTAGCGAGAGGTAAAAAGGTTGTATCATTTTAATTGAAATATAAGTTCTGAAAGATTTTTTAATAATTTAAAAAATTATTAGTTAATATGGCACTTCTACTTACTCTGTTTCAATTTTCAAGCCTTCTGTTATCATTTTTGAAATAGGAAATAATTCATTCAAGTAAATTAATCTCGAAATAAATGCAGAAAATAACTAAACAATGAAAATAAATTAAATAATACTTAAATATTGAAAGAAGCTTTTAGAACTCATAATATAATGAAATAAAACAATATTTGGGTTTAGATCTGTAATAATTTTAATTATTTAAACGACGTTTCGACAGAGAAGTGCTGTCTTCATCAGGTAAATAACAAAGTACATGCAGTCAAGACAACAAGTTTACAAAATGTAGGTAACATAGATCAAAAGTTAAATAAAAAACATACAAAGATAAAACAGACAATTATGAACGAATAACAGGTAACCACGACTTATTAAGCTCAAAACCTGTATTTAAATTAACGTTATTCGGCGATTTCTTGATTTCGGTGGCTTCTCTAATTAGTCTTCTCATCCAGTTATTTTCTCTTGCTAAAATCTTCGTGTTTTTGAAATCAATTCCATGTAATTCTTAAATAGCATGCTCAGCAACAGCATATTATCTGATTGATTTAATCTTATATGTCGTTCGTGTTCTTTTAATCTTGTTGCTACAGTTCTAACCGTTTGACCAATGTATACTTTACCACACTGGCAAGGAATCTTATAAATGCCAGAACAATGTAGAGGAACTATATCTTTAACATTACCAAGAAGATCACGGATTTTTAATCTAGATTTATATGACGTCTGTATGTCAAATATATTTAGAATCCTATCAATTTTATCTGTTACATTGGCAATGAAAGGTAAAGTAGCAAATAATTTTCTATTAGTAACAACTTGAGGGACAGGTAAAGATTTATTATTCGCCTTTAGATCTCTTCTCATTTGCGCTTTGCTGTAGAACTGTTATTTTAAACATATTTATATATTTTATTTTATAAGTGTTGAAATAGATCTATTTATGTGACTCCAAGTTATTAAGTGTAGGTACTCCTCTCTTTGAGAAAAATATAAAATATTAAAAAAAAAAATCTTCTTAACGAATAATAAGAAGAATTACAGATTACTTTCAATTTAGATAAAATTTCATAAAAATATAGTTAGTCTTTTGAGACAACCGCAGTCATACAATCTTAAACCTAATAAACATTTTTGGTATTTTTTGAAACGAAAGTAAAAAAACTAACAAAAATATCACTTCTAAAGAATTTACATAATTTTCTGCATTGATATATTTATGTACATTTATATTTTTAATATGCAATGAAATGAATGAAATAATTGAAAAGGACACAATTACTATATTAGAATTAATATACTTGACATCAAATCATACTTTGGTTAGATATAATGCACATTAAGTACTTATTTTAGCTTTAATAATAATTGACATTTAATAATAATAATAGGTAAATGCGCACGTCAAAATTATTCTATCATACATGATTATATTTTAAGCTAAATTAGTGTGACAGGGTATTTGAATCTAAAATTATTATATTAATAAGCATATAATATGAAAACATTATTATAAAAAGTTCATACGTATTGTATTTAACATTTCTGGTAAGGAGATTTGTTTGTAATTCTATTAAAATTATTTCCTCAGCGTGTTACATTTTTTATTTTCAGCAAAATTATATCATAAACAACAGTAGAGTCTTGATACAGTGAACTAATTAATGCAAGGCCATGTCATAATATCGAGTTTGTTCACTTTTTCGAGTTCTTATGAAATGATTACAACAATATAATTTTAAACGTATTTATTGGTTTTAATTATTTTAATACAAGTTAAATATTAAAATATTAATTTTTAGATCGTATGTCCTGGGAACTAGAATTTTAGAAAACTATGTCATATTCGTTTTCTTCAACCTTGATATTTTTAAAAATCGAATACCATAGCGAATTGTAAATATCTGTAGCGATCCATTGCTAGCATGGAATAAAGTTTTATCATAAAATTTGAGGTGCAAATTCTTTGCTTTTTCTTTAATCATTTCTCCATCAATTGGTGCATGTTATTTTATTTGTTTTAAAAAACACTAATAAAGAGCCTTTTTCATTTTAGGATATACTGCCGATTTTTCCTTTTTCCAAATCCGTTGAAAGTACAATCTAGATTTTTCGGAATTTGTATCCTTTTGTTTTTTATTGAAATTATTGTCGATTTATCTACCCCATATTTTCACCATAAACATGTAGCACATCTCTACATGCAACTTTAAAAATTATTTACTGCTTCTTGTAAACTATTACTTCCGGTTGTCCAATTGTTACAAAAATCTAATCAGCTCTTCTCATAAATATTAATTTAATCACATACACATATTTTTAATGATATCAAAATTGGATTTTAGGAAACATAAAACGTTCATATTCAGTACAATATAGTAAAAAATAGCATGAAGATAAGAGTTATATTAAACTGCGTCAAAACAATTAGCCATATCTTTGAAGTGTACTGTAACAGAAATAATTTCCCTTCATTTAAACGAAGAATGGGTAAGCAGTAGGCCTATATGAATCTCCCTCTTTTTCAATTGTTTACGGATGTCTTGTATAAGATTTAGTACGACTTGCGAATATATGGTTTTAATATCGATAGGAATATTCCCCCCATGTTTCTTGTGTCGAAATCTGGTTGCAAGGTTATATTTCCGTGCTTTGGGGCTATATATTTGCGAGATTGCGCTTGCCCGGTTAAGACGGTGTTGTATTAAACATGAGAAATACACTGGAACGCCCTCTCCGCCCCCGCACAAAACAACCCGGGGAAACTGAAGCGAGAGAAGACGGACTAGTTTTAAATATTTACGTATTCAAAACGTTATATTGCTTTTGTTGTTATATCGCATGTAACTACCTGCAATATCGGGATCGGGACGTACATGAATGCATGAAATTTTTAGTTTTGTTCTTCGTACAACACTTGCTGCAGCTGTTGACTTTAAGAGAGGAATTTTATTTGTTTTTCGAAATAATGAAATTACAGGTACTTCATAAAACAGCAGGAGAACATCGCGCATTCCGACAAAATTAAAAACAAAATTAATGCAGTGTGAAGTTCGTGCTTTCATATATTTTACTGTTTTCTCAATATTTATTCATAATCAGGAAAAAATCATAAAATAAATTAAAGTTAATGAGGCAGTCAAAAATTACAATCAAATATTTTTTTTGTTAATATTTTTAAAAAGAAATTTTTAGTTAAAACAAAATTAGGAAAATGTTTTTCTTTTGGAATTACCCTGATATGAAAAAATACATGCCTTTCGTTTTTCTTTTTGTGTTCCATAATAATTATAAATAAAAATATTTTTATATTTTGCGTTTTGAACGGTCATTACGAATTCCATTTGCGTATCGAAAGAGACTTCATTTCGATTGGTTGGTACTAGATAACATTTACTTATATCCATAAATCAGAATTGACATGAACTTTTCAAATAATTGAATAAATGTCAATCCAAGGTTACCAACTACAACATTACACATACAAATTTCTCTAAATCAACTCGATTTAATATAGCAATTTTTTAAAAAATATTTTACTATATAAAACACGCAAAGTATAAAAACTAGTATCAATGATTCATTTTGTAAGACTTTTTTCGTACTTGTCATTTTGACGTGTGCGAAAAACCATGTCTTATAAAACTTGTTTTTAAATATATCATTATTTAAACTACCCCATTATTGAAGGTAGTAACGTAATCATTCTTATGATACTAAATTTTATTTCGCACCAAATAACTAAATTTGACTTTTGATTATGTAAATTGTAAAATGCTAAAAAAAAACCGTCATAATTTATTTTAGGAAATAGTAATTTACATTATAAATCAGGAAAATAATCTTTAACAGGACTAGCGACTCATACTGGAAGCCTGCGAGTCCTGTGAAGACACTTTCCTAACGTAATACGTATATTTTTTTCCCGAAATCGATTAAATTATCTAAAATATATTCATAAATTCATAATGTAATTTTATAATTGTACTAAATTTTAAAAACTATCAAAAACGTCAGATTGTGTATCCATGGTGAAATTTTCCATTACGAGTACAGTCAAAAAGAGTTAAACGAGCAGTCAGATAAAATTTGGCATGACTGTAGTTGTCAAATAAGTATGGACTGGAGAATTATACACTGTTGCAGATTCATGGGCAATGTTGAAAATACTAAGTTATGAAAAGCGGCAACTCCACAGGTCAAGGGACAGGGTTCGGAGAAAAGTTGAACACCGGTTCATACGTATTTGACAAGGCGAATATAGTACTACAAATATAGACTTTCAAGACTCCGGATAGCCATGAAAATTCTATTTTCTGGACGGTTTCGGGAAAATGATTAAATATGGAAAGAAAGTACAAAGAAAAATATAAACTTGTCAATTTTATGTAAACTACAAATTAAGAAAAAAAAAGTTTCTTTGTTGACCGAAAATTTCTTTAATCTAAACAAAGTTTGGGACTAGTAACAAACTAAAACATAGATTGCAAAGTAAAGAAAACATCTTTCGCTTTCTTTGTGCACTCAACCGATAATTTAGTAAAAAGTTTGTAAGTTAGAAAGTTCTGGACTATAATTTTTTAATCTGATTTTTATTACGTCTTTATTATATAAGCATTAGCATTGTTGTAAATTATTTCCCATTACTTTATAATGAAAATATAACAACTAAAACTAACAAAGAAAAAATTAAGTTCGAAAACAAACACCGGCAATATTTTTTATTGTTCGAAGTTAATGAATCACAAAAAAATATTTTCCATGAAATTTTCTTTGCTTGAATTAAAAGTGACGTCACTATGAAAGTAACAACTTGGAAAATTCCCTTACATGTCAACATTCTAGTTTCTAAGAACCGATTCTTATCTCTCTAACTCCACATCAAATCGGAGCAAAAAAAATATTACTGTTTTTCACGTGCGTGTGAATTGAGTGTCAAAAATTATTAATTACGGCGTCCAACAATGGCGCATATTTTAATTTTATCCACAACACTCACTATCTTAAAGTTAAGTTAAGAAAATATGTTTTTCTTTTTACGCTGCGCAGGAATTATAATACTGCTTTTTAATAAGGTTAAATATGGAAATTAGTTATTTATCTGATTTTTAATACGTCAGGTTTACTTAAAATAAAATGTAGAATATTTTTTATAGTAATAAATTATTTACTTACTCTTATTATTAATTAATGAGATGCAGTAGAAAATGGAAGTTTAGCTTACCTGAAACAGAACATGAATATTAGAAGACAGTCAAATTTTTTAACTTAAAGATACAAAACTATTTAGGGCCTAATTTACAATCACTAATTAAAATTTTAACTTCCAGATTGACAGTTTATTTCGTTGTTATGTTTATTTAACAGGTAGTTCAAATTTTAACCGGAATTGTAAGATTGGCACTTAGGGGTTCTCCACCATAGTAACAAATTAATCATTATTAGGTTTGTTCCAATATACAATCAAATCAGTACAGAACTGTCCGACGGATGCACAGTATTAAAATAGGAACGCTATTCAGCCACAGATAATTTAGCACAAAATTTCAGTTTTAACTAACAGAATCTCATCTACTTGAAAGTTAAAATATGATAAAATATGGAAGGTTCAACAACCTTTGTTCAAAAATATGTCTCACATAACATTTATAGCTGACTCATAAACTGCAAATAAATTTTTACGTCAGCAATAAAATTAGACTTGTTGTTATTTCACAAATTTAATAATACCCCCAACAATTAACAAATAAAGTTAACATAATATCATCAATAAAATTTATTTCAAATTTTTAACTAGGTATAATAATTAACAAAAACATCACATACTCTCTCTAAACAAAACACTGCTCCTAACCTCACAACACAACACTCAACAACAAAACAAACGACAACGCGGTCATGTGAAAACTCACAGGTAATAAACAACAGCGACGCTAGTTCTTGGCGTCGCCAACAGGTGGAGCCGCGCGTCGCGATGCTAGCGTGGAATGATTACATAATTATATTCCCCTTCCCCCGGAAAAGGGTGGAGGACGCGACATTGTTACAGTAGCAAATTAGCGTGATTGTCAAGGGATGCCCTCGGTGGGGATGTTTGGTTTTAAGAGTATGCGAATTTTTAATTTGTGGGTTATGTTGTTTGTAACGAATAACCAATTTTGAATTGCAGAGCAGGGTGGTAATTTTTACTGCATTTTGATAAATGTGGAATTATATCGCAGAGGTATTTGATACTGTAGAAAAAGTTGAGCAACTCATTTATCGTAAACTATATTATTAAATAAGTCACACCTATACAGGTTGTTCAGGATAACATGGCCAACATGGAAATCCCGAAAACTGTACGAGATACTAAGACAGTTAACTTAGGCTTAGACAAAATTTGTGCCACTAGGAGGCCATGTTAGATGTGTATTGTATATGCCCAGATGTGTAATAATTTGGCTGATCTATATTTTCAATAAATTATAAAACTTACACAAATCGTGAGAAATTTCTACAAAATTCTTTCGACTATTGTAAACATAGACTTAAAACTTAAAAAAAAACTGTGTGCCAAATGATGGGTCATAATAGTTCGACCGGCATTTAAAGAGTCATTTTCTGGACTTTATATTCTACCGAGACCCTTTAATTTTGGGAAAATAAAAAACTTCGTAAAAATCTTGTACGTACAGTAAAACCTATCTTGCAAGACATATGGAACAATACTCTAACAGAAACATTTGTAGGCTTTGTGTATACAGTGTCTAATAAAACTAAAGCTATACAATATTACAAATAAAGGCGAGGTAACTCAGTATTACATGGCGGAATATTTGAAAAACATATTCAGTTTTTACATGTTTAAAATATACCGGGTGTCTTAGGCCGGCTGACACATAGGAGGTTAATTAAGTTTATACATTTAATGCATGAATTTAATTCTATGGATTGCAGCCAAATTAGTCGATTTAAAAATGTGTAACATTAAAAAGAATTAAGAGGATTTGTAAAATTTCCAGGGTTGTTGTTCATATCACGGATAAAATGGATACTAATTAACAGTTCAAGTAGCATAGTAGTCGGTAGCGTGTGTACTTGGTAATAAACAAAATTCTGAAAGACCTGGGTTCGGAACCAACCAGCAGCAACATTTAATTTTTACTTCTCAAAATACTTTATATAATATGGTTTTAATCTTTTATTAACTTTGAATAAAATATAAACATTTATTTGAAGAATAATTTATATTTTCTATAAATCTGAATCATACTGATTACAATATAAAGTTAAATAATTATAGTAAATATTCACAATAAAACTTACGTATCCATTTTATAAAATTTCATTAAAAAAATAATAACACCATATTAATAATAAAAATTATTTTGTGAAGCAAAATAAATTTTGCTGCTGGCTGGTTTCGAACCTAAGTCTCTCAGAATTATGTTTATAACCAAGCGCACACGCTACCATTATGCTATTTGCACTGTTACTTAGTAACCATTTTATCCGTGATATGAACAGCAACCCTGGAAATTCTACAAAATCTCTTATTTTTTTCTAATATTACATATTTAAGTTGACTAAATTAGAACGTAATCCACTGAATTAATTTCGTGCATTAAGTATGGAAATTTCAATTTAATATTATACATTGGGGAGATACTATTCAAAATTAACTGATTTCACATGTTGCGTAGGTTTTATACTTTATTTCTTGAAAATGTAAACTGGCCGAACTATTTTAAGTCTGGGATCGTATATCCAGGAAAATACAGTTCACTAGATTGGGGCGAATATGTAAATTATATAGTTTTTTGTTTTATATACATAACTTCCAATTATGAAATAATATTGGATTTTGGTTTGAATTACTTTTGAACAATTTTTTATGCTCTTTCGAATGGCGATGCTCATTCTTTATCGCCGTTGGATTTTGAGTTACGATGTCAAAGGTATAATAGTTAAACAGGCGTCATAGAATACATAATGGCTAAATCATTGAAGGAGCTGAAGGCTATACCAGAAAGCGTATTCGCCTAGTGTTCAGCACTTTGGAAACAACTTTGGCATAAGTGAATTATAATCTAATGGGAAATACCCTGAAACGGAAAATATTAATATTATTGAATAAAATATATACTGGATGTCCCAAGCACTCCTTGACATAGTCGTTTAACATGGGAAAACAGTTTTTTGAAAAAAAAGTGTCCGGCAGAAGATTAAGCCATGATATTTTGAACTTGATAATAGTACATTACTTTCTATAATTGCATAAATTGGAAAAATATAAAAAATATTTCTTTACGTCAAGGAATGCTTGGGACACCCGGTACCTATATATTACTTATTCAAAGATATGAAAATTCTCGTTATATTTTTAACAAACTTGACATGAGTTAAGAAGATGTATGGGACCATTATCGAAACCAAAGATGTGGATAATATCCATGAAGAGTTATTCAAATATAATTGTTAAACTTGAGGAAATAGTTGGCTGTGCAAAATCATTTCAAAATGTTTTGAAAAATACGCTAAAGAAATAGGTCTGTAATTTTTCACAAGAGCAGGATTACCTGAGAGTAAAGTAAAACTACAATACAAGTAAAACAAATGTAATTTCTTTTCATTACCCCAAATTAACAGATCCTTCCTTTAACGAATTTCGCAATGATGCGTTTATATTGCAGACGATTTAATTTATCGTGTTCATAATGCTTCTTGTAAACGATAACTGTTTTTTAATTAGTTTTTATGGTTTCTCTTTCCTCATCCTTTTGTCCAGGTCCATGTGGCCAGTATTTATGGATGTGCTCTCTTCCTTAATGGCCACAATTTCATTCTACGTTTTACTCGTTTTTTCAAATATTATTACCTTCTTTTTAGTCTCCTTTGTGCGAACTCTGCGTGCAACAGAACATCATTACAATGAAATGAATCCGAGAGGAACTAATTTTAAAATCAGAATTTTCTAAATTTATTTCGCATCTTTTAGATATTTTATAAGTTTCGTGACAAAGAGTTCGTAAATCATCGTACGATTTTTGTTATCAGATAAGGAATGCGTTTTCAGTCTATCTTCGAAAGTAGTTTTTAATTTCTGTGCAGAAACAAGTTCTTGACATTTCATAAGCAATTCTGTGAATAAGTTCATAAAACGAACAACTTTAAATGAAGTCTAAAAGTTTGATTAGTTTTCCATTTAACTTAGTAGTAGACGAACAGACGAACTAAATTGTTAAACAGATTCAGATGTCTGCTTCACTGATAAGTTGTTTTGTTTTTGTACTTATCTTGTTTTCTCATCAAATAAATTGCATAATTATGCAAAAGAGAGGAATATGGTAAATATTTAAGCAGTTCCAATAAAAAAATCTGAATTGGTCAGCACATCACCCTCTGTCAATTCTATATATTTACAAGTTATTTTATATAAATTCCATACAAAAACTTTATTTTTCTTACATTATGACTGATAGTATAACTCATTAGTGTCCTCCATCGTAGTAACTAATTAATACATGGCTCATTTGTATTAAAACTAAACCTTAAAACTATGTTAAGGACTATCAATGTTTAAAAAGTTAGATTTTAAAATAATGAAATTTTTAATACCATTTCCTCATCTGTATATATCTACGTCACACATTTACTCTATTTCAAATTATTACTCCTTTAAATCCCTCTGCTATCGGTTTTTTTTATCGGAATCCATTTTCAAGTATATGAATGCAGAAAATAACAAAAAAACAATGAAAGTATACCAAATAAAACTAGTTTGAATTTATGATGCCACGCTAGACGCTATGTGTTGGTATGGAAGTAAAAGATGTTGAATAACATAGGCTACCAGTGGTAATCAAAACTTGTACTATAATATACGTAGTTTTTTATTATTTTATTAAATTTCTTATTATCTACGGATATTTTCAATTATGGTTCACAAGAGTTACTTTATAGTATATTATTCAACTCGGATGAATTACCACACTCGCCTGCGGCTCGTGTTCTAAAATCATCCTCGTGAATAATAGCCATTATACGCGGGTAGAATGCGATATTTTATCTACACCTGCCATTGAAATCATATTATACCGGGTGACACTGAAAAATGGTTCACTCAAAATAACTTTCTTATTTATAATTATTTTTTAATTTTTTTATATATATTTGTAAACTAGGCTTAAGGGCTCACAAATCATTGTATTTGGCATGATGGTAACGCTTCCGGTTTAACCGGAAGTGATATTAAAATTCGTATTTCAAATGAGATATTTATATACATATATGTATACCTATATTTAGAAACTAAGTAAAATTATGAATTCAACGATATGCTTGCAGTTAATTTTTAATGAAGAAATAAATTACAAAAACGGAAGAGAAAATCATGAATAACAAATCTGGTAAGCCATGATACCAGGTAGGTTGTGAAAACAATTTGATTTTTTTTTTTGTAACAAAATATAGAATATAGGGGCGTGGATTATGAGTCATAATCCACGGGGCGTAGTTAATGAACGATATTATGTATCCATGGTTACGTACATGATCAATATATTACTAAACAGGTGTAGATAAATATGAAATTCTTTGATTTAAGCAGCATATAATTCTTATGGCTTTTTTCTGTAGTCTGAATTTTTTTATTACATTAGATGCATTGCTCCACCAAACTACACCATACGATATTATAGAGTGGAATAGAGCAAAATACGTTAAACGCAAAGTGGACGTGTCAACTATGTATTTTAACCTTCTTAGAAGAATTTATTATTTTCAGAGATTATCAAATCTTGAGTTTTGCTTTTATTAAGAAGTAAATTATTTAATGAAAACCAAACTTCAGCTTTCTGAAGGTTAGCTTTACAAATATCTGCCAGCGTGTTTAAATCATTATATTTATAACAAGAGTTGTATCGTCTGCATACAAAACACTTTCACAAGGTTGCATAAACTTACTAAAATCATTAGTGTATATAATGAAAAATACAGGACCCATTATTGACGATGACCACTGTTTGAGAACAAAATCATCTCTATATCTACGTCACAGAATATTAAAAAATTATTACGGCTTAAAGAATAACAATAAAGACTTTCTACAACTACAAATCGCTTTCATTTAGATGAAGTTTTATAAAAAAATATAAAAAAAAAATAATGGAGGACCCTATTTTTTGAAGGGCGAATTAATAATTTTATTTGTTGTTCACTTGTAAACTCATTTATTGATACTTTCGAAAATTAATCTTTTCGGTTTGATTAGCAGTCTTTAAATTTGACAGTTAAGTTAACCTAGTTAGTAACGTTGTTGACATATGAAAAATGTGTTTATTGTTTCTGCCATACGTATTAAAAATAAGTTTCAATCTTTCAATTGCAGCTGAGAAGTTTTGGTTATAATTTTTGCTCTCAAATTCGACAACAGAAATTCTGTACCAAAGTGTACCGAAACGTCGGTTGTGTAAGAGAATAAATGCTGTTTGGTTGAGTTTTCTAGTTAATAGTTAACACCTAAACTATAGATATTATAATAGAGATAAAAACTACCAAACAAAGTATTTCAATAAATCATGCATCCCTTATAAATCAGAAAATTGTACATAAATCAAATCACATCAAACGTTGACCACAATTAGATTATATTTTGTTCACTGTACGCTCTCCGAAA
Source organism: Harpalus rufipes (assembly GCA_951394225.1). Taxonomy (NCBI): domain Eukaryota; kingdom Metazoa; phylum Arthropoda; class Insecta; order Coleoptera; family Carabidae; genus Harpalus; species Harpalus rufipes. The sequence goes on from OX596283.1 coordinate 23,109,983, forward strand.
ATCAAATTACATTTTCATTGTCCATCAAGTATCTATAGAGCTCGAAATTAATATCTGTTGAGTACCCGCTGATGATTAGTCCATCGCGATCATTTCCACCCTCAATGTATCTCACATCCACATCTGATTGTCACTTGAGTGAAATTCTCGCTGGACATGATTTACGAGCACTAGAAATAGTCGGCTGTGGAAGCAGCGCAGCGGCATCTAGTGACAGATTACCGCGCAGGGCGAGGGCGTGAAGTATTGTCCGCGGGTGACGGCGACCTTCCCGAGCAGGAAGTGATAGGAGTCGGACACCGGACACAAAGAGCCTCTAATAATGTGTCAAATGCAGCAGCGACAACTCCGGCGGTATTGACTAGCCAGGAACGGCACAGTTTTTTCTAGAGGAATATCGGAAGAATGCTTATTCCACATGGGGAAGAATGAGTTAGTTGCTACACGATTTAAAATATAAAACTGAAACGAAATGAACAAATTTATCATTGCTGTCAATAATTCGATTTAAAATTGTTTATTGATCTACAAGTAATAATTATTTAAGCTATAAAGAACGTAAGTACGTCTTAACATTCGTGGAAGTTGAAGCTGACGCCTAGTAACTGTCGAGGATTTTAAGATGTGTGTACATTCCGTGTTGCTTATTACATTTTTTGTTATTGTTGTTATATTTAGAGAAATATACACGTAAATAGTTTTTTTTAAATCACTATATTTGTTAGTTTTACTTCTATTCTAAATATGTAATACTAAATGGACTCTTTCTCGGAAACCGTTGATTAAGGTTTTATAACTCATTTTGGTCAGTACTAATATGTCCTTAAAGATTTTACCGGAAGTTGAAAAAGCCTCATCCCGAGCATTTCTATCATCACAAATGAGATGTCATAACTGACTACGTTTACACCGTGTGTACTATTCTGGTACGCGGACCATGTGTGTACTGAAATTTGTCTTACCGCACCGATATTTAAATAAACATATATTTTTGGTACACCACACGTGATTGCGTGGATTCAACTGTCACAGTCCCCATAACCTAAAATTTCTCAATAAGAAAAATAGTTCTGGATATTGAATATATGTAACTTATATCGTCGCACTATTAAAATTGTAAATATCACTAATCTTACACAATTTCCCAAAATGTTAGTATACAATTTTAATTGAATGGGGTGTTGCAAAAAAAATTAACATATTTTTTACCTTCCGTCGCCTTTAGGTAAGGGAGGTATTGGTCTTTGGTCAAAAAATTCGACAGTGAGTTTCTAAAGAATAAGAACGTTTTGGGGTCCCTATAATATGAATTTACTATTTTTACGATGATGTCTGTATGTACGAATGTGTGCGTGTGTGTGCGTGTGTGTATGTGAGTGTGTGTATGAGTATGTGACGATCGTTTCGGATCGCATAACTTTTATAATTGGTCAATCAGAAGTACCCTCATTTGCAACTTTTAACAATTTTTCTTGAAAAAATGCAATTAAATATCATTTACTGACATTTAATGTTATGAATACTTCATATTCAATAGATATAGAATTAAAGAATTATAAAAATATTAAATTTCATAAATCAGTTAGCTATGCTAACCATGAAAATTGCTAATATATTCAGATAATTCAAATTGACAGATGTCTATATCAATGAAAAGAAAATGAATGTGGCAGAGATGAGGATGTTGAGATATATATTGGGGAAGACACGGAAATATAGGATAAGGAATGAAAGAATAAGGAAAATGGGTCGAGTGATAGAAATTTCTACAAAGATATCAGAGAGATGACATTGATTTGAACATGCCATGAGGAGAGATGAAGAATATATTGGAAGAAGAATGAATAGCTTAGCAATAGAACGTAGAAGAAACAAAAGAAGACCAAAGGAAAGATAGAAGGACTGTATAGCGGAGTACTTGAGAGAAAATTTACTGAATGAGGACGACTCGCAAAACAGAAATGAGTGGAAGAAGAAAATAAAACAAAAGATGTCAGTGTCAAGTGCAATTTGCATTGTTTGCTTATGAAATAATTTTACTGGGAATATAGAATCTTTTGCAAGAAAATTTATGTATGGAATTTGTACATAACACACAGGATTGTTTGAATTCGCGCCAAATTACACTGCTTGTTACGTTATGGCCAAGAAATACTAGCCAATGACAGAACTGGAAAGATAAAAATTGAAAAAATATTTGATATTTCTTATTTAATTATAAAAATATTTATGCTGACAGCAAAATGATCTTTGGTTTTGTAAATGACTTTATGTTTATTTGAGAACCATTTCATTCTTCGTTTTGAGTCACTACTAAAACTATTTTTATTATTATTACTGCTATTTGGGCACACAATCACAAAACTCTTTTCTACAACCGTATTTGAATCTTTACAAAATATAAAAATCAGTAATATGGATAGAACTAGTAGCCACTCCCTCATTAATGAATAGTTTTCTGACGTCATCAGGGGATAGGAAAGGCGGCAAGTTAAAAATTGTATTTTCAGAGAATTGTCTCTGAAAAAACAATTTCTCATGAATAAAGAGTAATATGTACGAAAATGAAAAATACGGGGACAATATTTTTTCATATTCTTTCAATTAAAGTAAAGAAAAAAATCGTGGAACACCTGATTGAACGTAGTTCATAGATGGCACAAAAATCGCTTTGGTACGCTTGCTGTATACACCGTGCATGTTAAAGGTCTTCTACATCCCTCTTTGAACGTACCAATTGCGTGTAGTTTGGTTCAATAAGGTTGACTGTTCAAGATCATTTATAAATTGTCTGATATATATTACTTGCAGATAACTTCACTGCATTCAGTATGCATAGGCGTGCAATATGAAATATTTATGGATAAATTTTAATTAAAAAAATCTGATGTGGCCAGCACATAACCTCTCGCCGTATATTTTACCTGGCTGTATGCATAAAGCAAAGATTATTTTTATAAATACAAATAATATATTCATATAAATCTATGACGTATAAACTTCTTTATTATTCAATAATAGCATGTCTCAACATGAAGATATTTTACCATAAATTATGTTACAATAAATTACAAAGTAGAGTTTACCATATATAAATATTAGGCTGGTAACAGCAATTTTCAATTCGAACAACTTTGTTTACTTTCTCTTCATATTCTTCTAGTAAAAACATTAATTTTGGGCGGTCTAAAATGTATATATCTGGATTGTGCATCTATTCTTATATATCTTCTTTTACATTTTATTTTTTCATACTTGTTATATCTAAATAACCTTAATTCCCTTTAATAAAGTGACGTATAGATTGCACTCCGATTTTGTCAATATTTACAACTTACTTGAGAAGAATTTGATAGCTTTTTCGCAATTCAAAGTTACTCTAGTCTACAGTACTGGTGTACATTGTCCCATAATGTTTGAAACAAATTTAAGTCCTTCAACCTAGACTTGTCATCTCCATAATAGTCACAGATCAAGAACTAAGGGATTCTCCAAGTACATTTTTAATTCATTACTCATTATTTCTGACACTGACATTTATCTGTCAGTTACAAATAATTTAAATTATCAACTAGTTTTCATGGCATTCTTTCGGCTGTCAAATTTATTACAACAGATTATTTTATATATTATACTTCTTTTATCTCTAAATCTATGGAATATATAATAAAATATTTAAATGTATCAGAAAGAGAATTTATTTTTCTTTAATATTATCAAGAAAAATTTTCAAAAAAAAATATTTAGAAGATTTTTTTTCAAGAATCTTCTACTTCCGGTTGTCCAATTGTTACCAAAACCTTTTCAGATCTTCCCATGAATGTCCGATTGGGAAATACGTTGTTAAACAAATTTTAAGTCTTATAGTTTTTGAGTAACCGTCCTTCCAACATCCCACACACACACATCCACACACACACACACACACACACACACACACACACAGACATCATCGTAAAAATGTTAAAATCGGATTGTAGGGACCTTAAAACGTGCTTATTCAATAAAATCTGGATATGCGATTTTTAGCATGAATCCAATACCTCTCTTAGCGAGAGGTAAAAACAAGTGTAATTTATTTGAAAATTGTTTCTTTTTAAATCATACGTTTATCAAAGATTTATGTTTGGCAAAATACAAAAATATAGACTTGACGTAAACCATGGAGTAATAATTTGATATAAATATTTAAGTCACTGGGTAAACATTAGCACAGAAGGCAGTGTAGTAGATAATTAGATATCTGAACTCTACGACATACGTCATTATTATTTGTACTTTGTTAGAAAGTAATGTCACCATTTACGTATATCTGTCACACAACATAAATTACATAGACATACGTCAAATTATCTTCATCTTTCTTATATTAAATGTTGCTACTACTACTGTATAACGTGCTATGTATTCTTTCTTCGAACATGTGACCTTGAATCTTTCGTTAATCGAACTATACTAAATGTTTAGTACAGCGTGTTTACACCACTCATTGCCTTCATGCGAACTAATAGTATATTCGAAAAAATAAACCACGATTCCGTGCTGGTTTCAGGTGGTAACAGCGTGGTTTTGTAACCGGGCATGAATAAACGAATGATTTGGCCTTGATCATCTTTCACATGAAGTGTCAATTTGTATTAAATTTTTGTTGAAAGATAGATTGAAATTATGGAAGCGTGGATATTCTTAAATTAGTTTATTTTAACTGATAGTAGTTCTTCTAATAATTTTTACTTTTATTAAAGCGACAACGAAAATGCCAATTCTCAGGTCAACTTATACTCCTTGTTTATTCGGAGGTTATGTCCGTGATAAGTTTATATCGAATATAACTATTGCTACTTTTCTTATCTCCGTCACACAAATTACATACAAGAAGAAGATTTTAACCTAATTTCTAACCGCCGTAACCGTCAACTTCGCGCGGTTACTGTGGTTATGCAAAAGTAACCAAAATTATCATGAACCCTGTTCGAATTTGTAACCGGTTACTGAAAGATGTATCGCGGTTAGCGTGGTTACTTTTTCGAATATACCTTTAATGTTTAGTATAAGCGGTATAAACGTACTCATGAGATCGAGACCAGACTACGGTTCCATTGTCGGAACGCTACGCACAGCCAACATTAAATGGAGTAGAAAAATATTAAAATGATCACAATTTGTTTTTGAAATTAAATTGTTACAAAAACTAACAAAAATATAACTTTATACGTAACAAAAATAAATAGAAATTGTGGCAGAATCACTGCTTGCAAAATATGTTAGTAAATTATTTTATTGTCTAATGTTCAAAAAATTAATAAATGTGTTTATTAATGATGTACAGTTCAATTTAAAAAAAAAGTCCGAGCAAGGTCATCTACGATTTGTATGAATTAAGATTTTAGCTCCGCCCATTCTATCAAGTCAGTAATGTTGTTTACTTAGTATTTATGCTGGTAAATAACATATACTACCGTTATATTATTATTATAAAAATATATGTTACAGTAAAATCATTCAAAATTCAAAACCAAATCGACTAGTAAGTTTATTAACAAATAGAAAATATAAAACCAAATATGTCAAAAATAAAATACTGACAATGAGTCAGTGTCAGTGATTTTGACAGAAAATAACGCTACACGGACGGTGATGAATCAAGGTAAGACATTTGAATTAATAAATAAACTTACGTTACAGCGAAAGTATTGTCAACAACAAGCATCGTTTTTAAATTGAATGTCCTAAATTAGTCAAAACAATATGAATTTTTAATTTAATTTTTAGTCAATTCAACTGAGATAATTTCTTGAATGTTGAAGGATCCTAATATGGTTTCTTTTGGTGAATTTGGGGCCTTAGTAATCCTCATGAATTTGCATAACACTTTATTTGTTACAGATCGACAACAAACGTCGATGTCGATGTGGGTGGCCATGTTGGCAAATATGGTTTATAGTTCTTAATAAAAAAACAAATTTCAATTTTCACATTTATATTCTCAAAAAAAAAAATCCTGTATTTCTTAATTGGTAAGTGATGATAAAAACATCTATTGCTTGGTCATTATTTTTACCTCTCGCTAAGAGAGGTATTGCATTCATGCTAAAAATCGCATATCCAGATTTTATTGAATAAGCATGTTTTAAGGTCCCTACAATCCGATTTTAACATTTTTACGATGATGTCTGTGTGTGTGTGTGTGTGTGTGGATGTGTGTGTGTGTGTGTGTGTGTGTGTGTATGTGTGTGTGTGTGTGTGTGTGTGTGTGTGTGGGATGTTGGAAGGACGGTTACTCAAAAACTATAAGACTTAAAATTTGTTTAACAACGTATTTCCCAATCGGACATTCATGGGAAGATCTGAAAAGGTTTTGGTAATAATTGGACAACCGGAAGTAGAAGATTCTTGAAAAAAAATCTTCTAAATATTATTTTTTGAAAATTTTTCGTGGTAATATTAAAGAAAATTAAATTCTCTATCTGATACATTTAAATATTTTATTATATATTCCATAGATTTAGAGGTAAAAGAAGTATAATATATAAAATAATCTGTTGTAATAAATTTGACAGCCGAAAGAATGCCATGAAAAATAGTTGATAATTTAAATTATTTGTAACTGACAGATAAATGTCAGTGTCAGAAATAATGAGTAATGAAAGAAAAATGTACTTGGGGAATCCCTTAATGCTTGATCTGTGACTATTATGGAGATGACAAGTCTAGGTTGAAGGACTTAAATTTGTTTCAAACATTATGGGACAATGTACACCAGTACTATAGACTAGAGTAACTTTGAATTGCGAAAAAGCTATCAAATTCTTCTCAAGTAAGTTGTAAATATTGACAAAATTACACATCGATATAAGAGTAATCGGAGTGCAATCTATCCGTCACTTTATTAAAGGGAATTAGTGTTATTTAGATATAACAAGTATGAAAAAATAAAATGTAAAAGAAGATATGTAAGAATAGATGCACAATCCATATATACATTTTAGACCGCCCAAAATTAATGTTTTGACTAGAAGAATATGAAGAGAAAGTAAACAACGTTGTTCGAATTGAAAATTGCAGTTACCAGCCTAATATTTATATATGGTAAACTCTACTTTGTAATTTATTGTAACATAATTTATGGTAAAATATCTTCATGTTGAGACATGCTATTATTGAATAATAAAGAAGTTTATACGTCATAGATTTATATGAATATTATTTGTATTTATAAAAATATTCTTTGCTTTATGCATACAGCCAGGTAAAATATACGGCGAGAGGTTATGTGCTGGCCACATCAGATTTTTAATATTGTTTTATAGTCTGATGATGGATACATAGTATCCGAAACGTCACATTCTTGTATATGTAACAAATAAGGTGTTATACAAATTCATGAGGATTACTAAGGCCCCAAATTCACCAAAATCAACTGAGATAGGGATAAATGTATGTCAATTTGTTAATTCTGTCATGATACAGATAAACTTGATCGAATTACATTAAAAAATATATTGTAGCTGCTTGCATAATGAGTATCAGCAATAAATCTAAAAGTTATAAATAATTTTGCAAAGAAGCAATAATGCAGGAATGCCAGGTAGTTTCAGTGCTGAATCGTCTTTTTTGTTAAATGGCGACACGACAATTATTTTTTTAACTTAAACACTTAAAAGGAAAAAATATGTGTCACAATTATCTGCGTGAATAATTACATTCCCGCAAAAAAAATATGGAGAAAAGTGCGTGCAATCATAATTGAAAATAACGAACGAAAATTGTACATTGTTTTCATTTAATTATTCACTCCGGTATAGGCGGCTGTGAATGTTCCACGCTGTAAGTAAATTATTTTTATATTAACGTAAAAGCGCCCGTCTGTCATTCGTTACGTTCAGTTGCCTGAATTATTCAAAATTGCGTGGGCCTATATGTGTACACTAGGATGAATTCCCTGAAATTATATAACTTCCACTTGGACTCCATGCACGCACAGAACTTGATGAATTTAAAAATTAACCACTCAAATAACTTAACAGAAATGGGTCATTTTTTCAAATAAAAACTCGTTCAAAGACTATTTTTACCACAAGTAAATTAACATTGTATTTATCATCAATAAGAGAAAAGGACATAAAAAATAACAAGAAGTATACGATTCCAAAGGCAATGGTATCATTACGGCATATTACCCATTGTATGGCAATCTGCTTTGAATGCAGACATCGGTAATGATGATGACATATTCGTAACGTGCGGGCGTTTACCAGGAGATACCTTATTATCACTCATCGCTGGTGTGGAAAGTGCGCCACAGGGTCATTTTTGTGCCATTTAAAATTCGAAATAATTTTTGGAGCTGATCGGGATCCAACCTGTTTCCCCAGATTTGCGACCAGACAGTCACGCACATGGTCACGAGACCCCATAGTAAATATTACAAACGACGAAAATTTAAAATTGGTAGATGAACTACCACAAGTTTTCTGAAAATCGATCCAGTTTTTATCAGTCGTCTAATAGCACGATTTATGCTAGAAATTCTTGTGTAATTTTTTTGCTGCGCATTTTTTTTTTTTTATAACAAGTTACAGTTGTGTCTAAGTCTGATTTGCTTAAGCGAGATGTCATTATTAAAAGAAATCTCAAGATAATTGAACAAAATTGGGAGCAAATTTATAACAATGTTACAACTAACTCCATAATGACTAGAAATGAGTAACAGTTACATTTGTTTCAATAATAGCCTACTTCGTTTTAAGTTGATTATAAAATTATGAAAGTGTAATAGTAGATTTGAATGAAAAAATTAGAAAATCGCTATTCATTTGTTATTCTATATAAATGTTTGAAATTTGCTAGAAATACTTTTCAACCATTTGTAAGAGAAAAAAAAAATCGTGCTCCCGACAAACAATTTTGTAGGGGGCAGTGCCCATCACAACAAAATTACATTAATAAATTATATTGAAAAACATAATTATTGATAACAATTCAAATATTTTGCAGTCAATTATTCTAATGATTATATTGGATTCCGCTTTTACGATGTACATAGCCGGACTCCAGATCCAGACTTTAATTTTGTGATTTATCTAATAAAAAGTTTTACAGAAAAAAAAAAGATTTTAGATCTAATGAACTCGGCTACAGAATGCGTTTCCGTGATTACTTTTTTTAAAATAAATTATTGTAATGTCAAATAACATTATACTTTTGTAAATACTTCAATAATAATCCATTAAATTAGTAATATTTAGATACTCTTGGATGCCAAATTGAATAATCTTTCTAACCATATAAAAAAATCTCCCAGTATAGTCTTACGGGCATTTAATATTAAAAAAAAACTGTTTTGCCATATTAAACGCTTATGTCACGCGTTCACACTGTGTGTGTATGTATGTATGAATGTGGTGTGTGTGTGTATGTATGAGTGCTCCCCTGCCCCCTTCAAGATTTTAGGAACTCGGCGCGCCAGCAAACAGCCATTCGTTATATTTTTTACTGAGTTTACTGCAGTTTTGAAACCGTTTTCAAAATGTTTTTAGTTTTGAAAACGTCATGTATAGTGTCAAGATGGTTTTGAGTTCAAACCAAAACTATAATTTATGGGTTTTACTTTACTTGAAAACTAACTTCAAAACTACTCAAGTAAACAATTAAAATTTAATTTCGATACTGCACATGCGTACATAGCCTAACGTTTCTGCCGCTCTGTGTTACTAATCTACAAATAAATTGACAGTTGTGTAGTTTTAGTGCGTAGTGGTATGAAGTAAAGAAAATAACTGGATTAATGGCAAAATGCGCATGCGCTGAAGCTGTTTTCTAATCAATCTGTAAACCTATTTTGAAAATTGCATGTAAACAATTTCGCGTAATTTTTACTGAAAACTGAAATCATTTTCAAAGCTGCATATAAACGTAGTAATTACTAGTGTTTTATTGCAAGCGTTAAATATTCTTTGATGTCAGATATTCGCTGTAAAATTGTTAATAATATAATAAATCTTGGAACACATTGTAAACGGTATTAAACTTAGCAAAAGTGATTTTAAATCACTTAATTTTAAACCAGGTAACTAAAATACTCACCGAATTACCACCTAATTTAAAATTCCTTAAAACACTTTTATGTCCTGAGCTCATAAACTAAGCAATTCCATTTCCTCAAAGCTATAAACTTGAAAACTCTGCGCACACTTGCAACAACCGTTGACAGGTGTACCTTTGCTAATTTACAGGACTTCTAAAGATGCTCCCGAATCCCGCAAGCATTCCTGCTACTTCGCACATTATCGTAAACCGTATTTTCTTCGAAATTCCTGCAAGACAGTAACGAATTCTTCCCGAGCAATGAATTACAGTTAATAATATCTGTTAAGCTGCGTGCCTCCATAAATTTTGGTCTAATTTATGTTTGCTGGTCGAACAGAGGTGAACTAATTAATTTAGAATATAAATGATTATTAAATGTTATGCTGTTCTCATTACTATAAGTTCGATAATGCTAACGTACACAGGTGGCCATAAAGTTTTAGGATTGATATTCTGTAGTGCCATCCATGAATTAGCACCCAAAGTATTTCCGACTAACCTTCATCAGCACCCCCTTCAAGATTTATTGGATCAGTCTCGTCATGGATGTATCCGTCGAACAGCGGTACGCAACGCAATCAAATTTGGTGTTCGTTTGTGCAAAAAAAAACAACACAATCGTTTGCTAGTCCAAATGAATTCCTTACTTCATATCTCCTTATTAAGGACAATTAATATAAGTAATAAATTCTCTATTATTTACCTCGGAGGAAGACAAATCGCCTCAATAATATCTTTGTAGAACTGATGAGAATTTCGTTCCATTACACGGGCAACAATATATCTCTACGTAGGAATTCTTCTGGATATCATGATGTTTATAATGGCCAAAGCAACAAGCAGATATTAAATTCTGTGCGTAGGTAGGATAACTTATTGGAGTTAATTACCTTATGACCTTTCAAACTGAGCTTAATTGAAGAATGCGTATTATGTTTCAAGATGAATGCTACACCGTCCGAATACCATGATGATGAGTAAGGTATGTAATCTTAATTGTTATATTCCTTAAGAAATTTTCTATAGGAGAGTGTAATAATGTGAAATATGGACTAATTATACCAAAAATCTTGAAAAGACTTCATCAGTCATTTATGTTTCCGTAGCAATAAATAAATCATATACAATTCGTACTCCTAAATTTGGACAATACGAGACTATTATTAAAATCTTCTATACATATGTCTAAGCCAGATTGTAAAATACGTTTATAAAAATCCTAGTCGTTTTAAAAAACGCGGCTAGATTATCAATTCTTCGTTGATTTAGCGATGTTGCACAATAATATGGCTATGACTAGTCGTTTTATAATGCAAATGACACTTCCATAATCGTCTCTGATAGTTGTGTTCAGCTACTTCAACAAAAGTGTGGAAATCATTTAAATAACTTAATAGTCTGGTTTGCGATAATGATCTTTATTTTAATCTCAGTAAGAATTACTATTTACGTTTTCATTTTTATCAAAGCAGAAAAGATTTAAATTTAAATATAACCATTATAACCATGAAATCGAATGATCTGAAAAGGGTAACTTTCTCTGTTATAAATTTGATGAAAATTTTAATGGGAAGTATCATTGTAACACACTTATCCCACCGCTGGGTTCAGTTAATTATCAGTTTTGGCATCTGAGTAGTCTTCCCACAATAAAACAACTTAGCATATTATATTATGCCCAGAATGCATCCAGATTAAGGTATGGTATTTGTTTCTGGGGTGCTACACCATCTGCACATAGTGTATTCAAAATTCAAGCCCTACTTTCACCCGATTTTGACAAACGCTATTATTATAGATAGCAGAAAATGCCACGCGTCATAGAACAGTTTTTCGTTAAAATCATGATTTCTGTTTGGATTTTAAATTATACAGTGAAAGTAATTGTACAAAACCCAGTATTAAAAACAATAGACTAAATACACGAGTTAAACCGACAGGTGCCCATCACTTTAGACTATTCAAGTATAATTGACTCTTTTGCGAAACAGCAGTAGCGGCTGTAAAGTTATTAAATAAATGCTAGTACTATTATAGTTGTTAATTTAGGTTTTTATTAAAATGTTTGCTGCTACCAAAAGCTTTCTGTTAATGTTAGTGTAATGAATGTGTGCAACTACAATTTTGAATAGCCCGGGGAGGCACTGAACTTAAATACGTCACTGCCAAAAGCGTATAGTTTTTCTTCTTGTAGACTCCTTTTCTCACCATTTCAGATACTGACTGTAGCCTCTATATACATTTATGAACTGCGTTTATATATTTTTAATAATAAAATGCAATTTCAAACCAATTCTGATATACATGAGTGCAACACAAGACAGAAGCAAATGTTTCACATTCCAGTAAGTAAAAACAAAATTTTGTCAGATTTTATAGGTTAGTGTGGTTAGATACTATTTACCAACTATACTTTTTCTTTTTTAAGAAAGCAATGTAGTTGAGATAGGATATATTTGACCTTGTTCGTTGATTGGCTCGAATCGCGACCAAGTTTACATAGGCGATCCACTTCATTTTCACAATTTTCATGCATAACATATGCGTACAATTTGATGGTATGTGGTGAAATGAATCTAATGTTACCAATAATTTTTAACTACAGCAGAACGTTAAATTAACTACTGCAAATACAATAATCTTTAAAATATTATTATGCTGTTTTCTATTTGAAGTTCAAATATATTAATCAACTCAAAATACATTCTTATTCGTACGCCAATGTGTGTTGAGTTATTCAGAAGCAGATGCAGTTTCGCGTCATTTAAATAAGTAACAAAAATTTATGTTTTAATTATTATCGTTTTCGGTCATCAAAATTTATTTCGATCTATTATTTTAAATTACGAATTTCATTTGCTTTTATTTTAAAAGAATTAAAAATTATTATACCAATGTTATATTCAAATATACTCGTAATTACGTAACGACGATTTGACAATCTGGCTATGTTTATAATATATACGATAAGTCCAAAGCCGGATTATGCACGAATATTGAGAGCTTTAGAAAAGTTGTAATTTATTATATTAATATTCCAAAAAGGTTGATTTATATAATATATTGTGGAACAAGTACCCGAATCATGCAAATGAATTCCATGGGAAATTAGAAATCAGTATGCAAGCTGTATCGTGGCATAAGTAATAAAAATAGCGCAACCTTTTTCCAGTAGCTAGCAAGCAGTTAGTTTTAATTATAAATAAGGCAAACACGAGTCTAATTGTCTCGAACTGAAACTCAAACGTCTGCGTCGGAGGATGTTTACAAATTGGTCGTTTGCTCGTTGGTACATCGTGACTAAAAGCGGTAAAGAGCTTTCTTTGGCTGTTGTTGAAGATTGATTTTATACGCGCAGACAGACAATTGAACCGACTTCTCCGATAGCGTGGATCAATTCGACATTTCCTGAAAATGTTTATCTTTCCCGTAGACACGCGAACGGAGACTGAGAAAGCTGCCGCAGCCGGCTATCAAACTTTACGCCCTCTAAACCATTACAACAACAACACTGCAATCAGCAATCAATACGTCCCTTTAACTTTCAATTCCGAATTACTTGCCTGCCTTAAAACACTTTAATAAACTACCACTACGGAATGGAAATGACCATTAATTTAGATCCGAGTAGCGCGTCATCTATTTCAGCTTTAAAAAATAACATTTTTGCTTCTCTATTTTATGTAGCTAAAAAAGGTTTGAATAATTCTCGCCAAAATTCAAACAATATTTTTCTACATCTAATGTATTAAAACAAAACATTTATTGAGAGTTATACAAAAATAGGATTTTTTTCTAATCTCATGCGTGAAGTAGTATCATCGTGAAGTCTGACATTTATGTCAGTTGTAGTAGAAGGCTTGAGGAAGGAGCGTGTATTTTGTTTTAAACTATAGCGTAATTTATTTTTCACAAACGTCAGCTACAAATGGAGTCTGCACGTGTCTTTGGTATTGTGGCTGTTGACGCTTGGACATTACAACCTTACTAAAACAAAGATTCGACGTTGAAGGTCAAGCATTCTTGTATCGAATAGTCACTATTGATGAAACGTGGATTAGAGATTTTGAGCCGGAGTTGAAATCACAGTCCAACGAGTAGAGAGGTTCAAATTCCCCACGGTCAAAAAAATTTCGGAGAGCTCTATCAAAAGTCAAATACATGATTATCTTAACTTATGATTACAAAGGATCATCATGACAGACAGAGTTCCATGTGGAACAAGTGTCACAGCAGTTTATTATCGGGCCTTCATGCTAAAACTAGAAAATTGTACAAAAATCGACCTTAGTTGCTCGAGGCGGGCCACTCATTCTCCATGACAATGCTCGTCCCCACATAGTGAATGTCGTAACCGAAAAAAGTGTTACCTCATGCTCCCTACAATCCGCACATGAGTCCACCAGACTTCGACCTATTCTCAAAGCTAAAACAGCCTATGCGTGGGCACCGTTTTTCGTCTCTGGAAGAGCTTCATGCTGCCGTTACCCAAGTCATTCGATAGATGAACAGAGATAGTATCGTGGATGGAATAGTAAAGCTTCCCAGACGTTGGGACTCGGCCAATGAGAAGGAGGGAGTCTATATTGAAGGATTGTAAAGAGATAGTGTAATAAAAATAGACAAATGAATAAATTAACAATTGTGTGCAATATTTAGGAAATGACCCTTGTAGCTCTTAAAGGTTTCGACACAGAACCTTTTCAAAATACACTCTGTGGAACTTAAATTTACGAAATTCGTTGCATAATTGACACTACACAGTGGTGTTATACAGATTTGAGACTTATTTCCTGTAGCGGAAAATAACAGCGCCATCAGCGATTTGACACCCATAATTTTTTTGACTAACCATCTTCAGCATACCTTCACGTTTTATTAATATTGATTCAGTATAATTCTCGCATGGGCGTAGTTTATTGACCTCTTAGATTAGCCTCATCATGTATGCATCCGTCAAATCGGAGGCAAACAAATTTTGTGCTTGTTTGTGAAAATAACCAACCTAATCGTCTGCTTTGGTCTAAAAAGCGTTTGGGGATGCTTCATTGACTCGTCGCAACGTTTTTGGCTAGGAAGAGCAATTTCGCGATGGACGAGATGAAAACCAATATAACCTAAAGAGTGACCGCCCCGTATCAAGCAGAAATGCCGAAAACATCAAACCAGTTCGACAACTGTTGATTTTCGATCGATACTATTAAGATTGTTGCAGAGTAGTTGAACATCTACAAAGAAATAGCTAGATATTTACGATCGTCGATGATTTAAAGAAAAACAAAATTTGTGCGTGTACAAGACGTGCAATTTCTGTCCTCCAAAAATGTCACTGTGTTGCATCATCCGTCGTATGCTTTTGATTTGGCCCCGGCTGACTATTCCTCTTCCCCAAACTAAAATTGAAATGAAGGGGACACACTTAAACCATCACCACAAAGGTATTGAACAGCATCCTAGTTTTAGTCTTCCAGAACGCCGTCAATGGACTGGAGGTCCACGCCAAGCGCTGTGTGGATTTAGAAGGAATGTATATTGAAGACTAAATTGTGAATTTGATGAAATAACGACTTTTATCTTATAAGGGTGCAGATGGCAAAAGTGATTGAGCACCAAAATGATGATAGCATTTATTTTCCATATACTTTTTTTAGCATTTTAAATAATAAATTTTCAACTACATAAGTATCAATTTCAAATATTTATACTGCACCGTATTAAGTTTTAATTAAAGTTAAAATCATAATCAAATCTTTGAAAAGAGCTACAAACTATGTCGCATCCAAAATTAAATTCCCCTTTAATCTGAATATACAAGCGTACATTGAAAACATCACTTGTTGGCTGTATACACCACATTATACAAGATTACCCGCACTCATCTAGTATTCGTTGATGAGCGTGTTATTACCAGTGGCATATCATTGTGCCATTGTACGAGTATGGCGGAAGGGGGAACTACCTCCAACATGCCACCGTCCAGGGAGTGCCTGACCGCAACTCGCTGCGCCGCGACGGCAACTGGGGAAGACGACGCTGAAATTTTTATACCCTACTGGCATCGGTAGCGAACCGACTGGCGTGTTTAAGTTTTTATAGTTTCGTGCAGACGATCGAACAGGAAAGTTCTTTCCAAATAAACTTCTAGGTGGAGTAAATTTCGAAATAAATGGATGCGATGCTAAATGACGTAATCGTATTGTAAGAATTAAAAGTCTAATTGGGGACGTCATGCTCAGTTAAGGCTAATATAGATAACAGCCAGGAAGAGCGTAATATATATTTCAATTTTTGAACGTAATACACATGACTAAGCAGTTTTGACGTATGACAAACCAAGTTTTATTTAGCGCACTCGTTTAACAATGGGTTTGAATTTAACTTTACAATTAGCGACTATCAGGAAATACAGCTACAGTACAATAGTATTGTTAAAAAATATGAGTATATCTGATAACTACTGAAAAGGCAATAAAAAAATATACCTACGATGTGTCCAGCACATTACTTTCTGTCAGTTCTATGTATTTTGTACAAATTCTATACAGAAAGTAGCTTGCAAAACATTCTATATTTCCAGTAAATTTGTAACATAAACATACTAAGAGACCAAACTCATATTAGTTCGGCCAGTTAACATTTTCAACAAACAAATTATAAAACCTACGCAAATGGTGAAAATTTTCTACAAATTTCTTTTGAATAGTTTAAAATATAGATTTTAAGTTTACCAAAACTGAGTATTCCGCCATTTAATATTAGGTTACATCGCGTTTATTAGTAATACCAGCTTTAATTCAATTAGACATTGTATCCCTAAGCCCTGCACATTATCCTGTGAGTATTGTCCTATAAGTCTTGCAAGGTAGATTTTACTGTATGCACTGGAATTTTACGAAGTTGTTATTCATTGTGCTAAAAGTAAAAGTTCCCAGTACAAGATAAATCTGGACAAGAAGATGACCCTTAAAATACCGATCGAACTATTATCACCAGTCATTTGGCCCACAGTTTTTTAAACACACACACAAACACACTTACACATACATACACACATCATCGTAAAAAAGAGTATAATTGTACTCTAGGGTCCACAAAACGTGCTTATTCATTAAAAACTCACCACAAATTTTTTTGACCAAAGACGGGAGATAAAAACATTTAAAAGTTTATAAATTCTACATGAATATGTTTATTTTAACAAAATAAAATGTTGTTATAAACATTTAACCGAGAAAACTTATTTAGAACAAATCTTAGAATCCCTAGTTCTAGCATCTAGACCTAGATAATCAGATACATAAATTAACACCACATAAATTAACACGAATGATAAATTAATCATTATTTATTTAACTGGCAGATAAAATTTTAACCGAAGATTTTAAGACTGGCCCTTAGTTAATATATACTTTTGTTTCTTCGAAAAACTCTCTTTTGGCTTTCATAACGATTTAAGAAAGTTTAGACATTATTGGTATTAGTTTTTGCAAAACATTACTAGAAATTGATTTCCAAATATTTTGTAAATTTTTCCACAGCTGATTAGCATAGGTTGGCTTATATTTGATGACCTGTCTCTTCATTTAATCCAACAGAAGGTGAAATAATCAGTTTTATTATGTTCTGTAACTTAAATTACGATTTAAATAATTTGAGTCGCAGCTATTTTCGGGGCTCCAGGATATAGTGCATCTTAGATGCTTATTCTGCTACGTTTGAATTCATTTACCCAAGTCGAATGGTTTCATAGGAAAGGTATGAATTTTTCTTCACCATAAAAAATAATTCAATCACGCCATGACATCCAATTTGATCCATTTTCACTGTTAATCGAAATATTTGTTTAAGCAATTGCCAAACAACGAAGTAGTGTCAAATAAAATTTATTCTTATGTTTTCAGAAACACCTTAATTTTCGGATTAACTGACCAAATCGCTAATCGACCATGGTCCTATTCCCGCCGGGAAGTCAACTGCATCGTCCGAAGGAAAATGGAATGATAAAATGTTTTCATATGCAATTAAAAACTTCTTTATTTGTTACTCACTTGCAAACTTCATTTATTGAAACTCCCTACTACTTTTGAAAATTAATTTTTACTAGTCATTAACAACTAACAGCTAACTTGTTATAATTTAACAAGTTAGTTACCAACTTAGTAACGTTCTTGATATGACAAAATTGTGTTTTGTTACTGTTCTATATATTGAAAATAAGATAAGTGTCAATTGCAACTGACTGTTTTTGGTTATAATTTGGAATTTGATTTACAAGTGAATAAGAAATAAAATATCCTACAATAGATGCCACGCAACTGTTTTTACTGCCTCAAGGAAGTGACAGGCTCGCCAATCATTTCCTGCTTTCCGCAATAAAAAATCTGATGTGGCCAGCACATAACCTCTCGCCGTATATTTTACCTGGCTGTATGCATAAAGCAAAGAATATTTTTATAAATACAAATAATATATTCATATAAATCTATGACGTATAAACTTCTTTATTATTCAATAATAGCATGTCTCAACATGAAGATATTTACCATAAATTATGTTACAATAAATTACAAAGTAGAGTTTACCATATATAAATATTAGGCTGGTAACTGCAATTTTCAATTCGAACAACTTTGTTTACTTTCTCTTCATATTCTTCTAGTAAAAACATTAATTTTGGGCGGTCTAAAATGTATATATCTGGATTGTGCATCTATTCTTACATATCTTCTTTTACATTTTATTTTTTCATACATGTTATATCTAAATAACACTAATTCCCTTTAATAAAGTGACGGATAGATTGCACTCCGATTATTCTTATATCGATGTGTAATTTTGTCAATATTTACAACTTACTTGAGAAGAATTTGATAGCTTTTTCGCAATTCAAAGTTACTCTAGTCTATAGTACTGGTGTACATTGTCCCATAATGTTTGAAACAAATTTAAGTCCTTCAACCTAGACTTGTCATCTCCATAATAGTCACAGATCAAGAACTAAGGGATTCTCCAAGTACATTTTTCTTTCATTACTCATTATTTCTGACACTGACATTTATCTGTCAGTTACAAATAATTTAAATTATCAACTATTTTTCATGGCATTCTTTCGGCTGTCAAATTTATTACAACAGATTATTTTATTTATTATATTCCTTTTATCTCTAAATCTATAAAATATGTATAAAAATATTTAAATGTATCAGAAAGAGAATTTATTTTTCTTTAATATTATCAAGAAAAATTTTCAAAAAATAATATTTAGAAGATTTTTTTTCAAGAATCTTCTACTTCCGGTTGTCCAATTGTTACCAAAACCTTTTCAGATCTTCCCATGAATGTCCGATTGGGAAATACGTTGTTAAACAAATTTTAAGTCTTATAGTTTTTGAGTAACCGTCCTTCCAACATCCCACACACACACATCCACACACACACACACACACACACACACACACACACACACACACACACACACAGACATCATCGTAAAAATGATAAAATCGGATTGTAGGGACCTTAAAACGTGCTTATTGAATAAAATCTGGATATGCGATTTTTAGCATGAATCCAATACCTCTCTTAGCGAGAGGTAAAAACCGTTTTACCTGGCTTGTCGTATAATACTGTTAAAAATATGTAACTATGCCAATAACTGGATTGATAATTTGCTATTAATTCTTCTTACAATCAATCCATTTTAATCAAAAATTGACATTAGAAACAACCTTTAACCCACTGATATAACAAAATCGAAATAGTTATTAATTTTCAATTAATTGGGAACTCCAACAATTTCTGTTGTTCACTTACAGATACTTATTGACAGATTGTACGCTACCTAATACAGATTTACAATAAATATTTTGGCTGTCAAATTGTCACTTGTCGTTTATAGACAACCTGTAATCCTCATAAGTACTAGCTACATTCAAATCCAGGCTGTCAAACGTTTGAAGTGCCTCCGATTGCTTCCAACATGGCGGTTTTCATGAGCTGCGACACGCGATCGGCAACAAGGTGACCTACAATGCCGGCCACAGCCACAGCCGCCTCGACGCCGCATTACTAATGTATGTGCGTTATCGTCATTTTATATTTATATTTCCATGTCCAGGGTCCACGAATGGATCGTTACGGGAATATTTTAGTTCGAAGTTCGACTGTTTCAAGGAATACCTGATGCAGAGTAATTATGAAGGCTAATGGCATATTGGATGTTTCGATAATTATATAAGAAATGTGTTTTTTTTAATAACAGGTTGTTTGGAGATAATGGTTTTATTAATAAGTAAATAAATATGAATATAATATCACGACTTATTACCCATTTCTAAGAGTGCCAAACTTCTACTATTCGAGGGCCTTAACCAGGCGTTATCTCACGGGGTCTTAAAGTTGTAGCGAACAGTACACTACATAAATGATTAAACCGTGTGGCTTTTAAAAAACTAATCCTGTTTGAAACTCTGTAACTACGTAGTGCATTGAGATATAGACTTGAATTTTTTATGTCTTACAGGCAGAGTGAAAAAGTATTCCCACCAAATTTCAAACATTTATAGAGAAAAACAAGTGAATAGCAATTTTCTAAATTAGCCATTCAAATTTGCTCCCACATGTTGACAATTTTATAATCAGCCTATAACGAAGTAGGCCATTTACATTATATTTTTGAACCACAAACTAAGAAGAATTTGACATTGAATTTTCTACTAATCAGTGCAACTTCGATAACATCGAATACCGTATAGTAATTTTGAAATATATGCGCGGACTAAATGTTACATACAATACTTATGTAACATAAAATGGAAATGGTGAGAGGTATTGTGCTAACCACAACAGATTTTTTTGCATGGGAGTATGTCAAACCAATACATCTTATTCTACTTCACTGAAATACATTCAAAAAATAAATATGTGACTGTTCCTATTTAATACATAGTATATGAACAAAGCAAAAAAGGTCGCGACTGTGTTACATATACAAGGTGAAGCCGAGTTTTTTAATTATTAATTTAAGCAGTGAATTTTCATTTTTTGCCATGTTGAACAAATAATTTTTCGCCGATTGTATTGAACTAATATTCATTTTAAATGTCATGTCATTGAGATCATTTTGCATACAGGAAAAAATTACAAATAAATTTTAATGATTTTATTGATATTTATTAGGCAATAAAACCATACTTTCTCTGCCAACGGCAGTAAAATTGAAACTTCCGTAGCAACTGTAAATAAAATCATACTATCAATGCAACTCGGTGAAATAATTTTTATTTATTGCGACGGTTGGGACACCATTTTGTTCACAAAACTTTCAATGTAATGGAAATATTTTTTAACATGACCCTAGTCACGGCCCGGATTCGGTAAAATTGATAAAAGTCGTCGCGCGCTGTAGGTTGCACATAAATGTAGTATGTGTAATTGTAAATTATGAATATTTCTTTTATTCTGATATGATCAAATTTCTAAATCGTTGACAAGATGCGCCCCGGCCCGCGGCGCCCTAGGTCACTGGCGCTCCGGGCTGTCGCCAGGTTCGGCCGTTCCTTTCGCCGGCCCTGAATGTAACCGTCAGTAGCATTTGTTAGTTTAACGTCATAAATTTGATTTAAGTTTTGTCCAATTATATCGAAATTTCTTCTAATAATGGCACCTCACATAAGTAAATCTGACTTAAAGATTATTATCAAAAATACGTTGGCGTGGCAAATCGTGGTATTAGGCGGTTGATAAAAAAATGAATCGATTTTCAGATGACCTGTGAGTAGAAGATCAATAACTGTTAGAAATGACGAAAATTCAGGATTGGTATATGAACCGTCCCAGGTTTTCTGAAAATCGATCCAGTTTCTTTCAGTCGTCTAATAGCATAATTTATGCTAGAAAGTGGCCATCTCCTTCGAAAAAATTCTTCCGCAATTTCTTTGCCACGCCATTTTTTTTTTATATATTGCAATGATCTTAGTCAGATTTATTTACGTGCTGTGCCGATCTGTTAAGACCTTATTGAGAATCAAACTGATTTTTGCTTCATTTGTAACAGTTGCAAGCCTTCCGCTACTAGGATCATTTTTAATGCTTTCCCTCCAATTTTTAAATTCAACTGTTCACTTTTTTTTCCCATTATGTATAGAAGGCAAAATATTCCCAAAGTATTGCTTTGTCTTTATTAGTTTGCACTTTTTGTGCAGATATTTAAATATTGAACTATTTTCCATTTTGTCCAATTTTAAGAAAAGCAATACACCCGTTATTTTAAAACAGTAATGATAAAAATAAAAGTATTGCAGAAAGTTATTTTATAAAAGAAAGTTATTGCGATCTAAATTTTCCTATGATTATTGATTTAACATTTGACGTTTTTATTACCAAACTGACGTGACTGCGCATACCTGCAAACATTTGTTAGTTTCCTACTTCATCATAACTAAAATAAAAAGAGTCATATATTCAAAGAATTGTAAAATATTTCCAATAAATTTATTTTTATTCAGAGAAGGTATTTCTGGTTCAAAAAAGTATAAACCTTCTTAGGTTCCCATTTATTATTTTGAAACAGTAAAGTTCTGTAGAGTTAGAAATCCTTCATTATTACAAATTTAGTTTTTGTTACACAAACATTCACAGCATTCTAGATTGAATAGATTGGAATTATTGAACCGAAACTGGTAAATTGAAGTATTATTACGCTAATAATATACGTTAATCCAATTTAATAACTAGATAGAAATTGTTCCGAGAATAATTGTATTGCTAGTTATTATAGATGTTATCGGTCCTTGTTATTATTTATAAACTCGTCAAAAGTAATGACAAATAATGTATGCATTGGGGTGTTACACAGACCGCAAATCACGGTTTAACTATATCCATGACCGAAATCTACTTTTGTAAATTGCTTCTTTATCGCCAATTATATTATATATTTATTGTAGTATATTGTAACAACGGCAAACATAATAAATAGAACATGAATTGTTGAACAACGGTTATAATTTATAGAATATTATCATTGATTAAATAATACCAAATATATTATAAAATGGTAATCTTATAAGCATTTGTTTAACACAATATTGTAGTATTTTTATTAGAATGTCTTTGGGAACGATAATTGGGAACTTTTGCTTCAAAATATATCAGAAATGTTGATTTCGACTGAGATCGGATGAATCAGTAGATCAGTAAGAAAAGTTTAACTATAGGGGCACTTATATTATTAATAGTGACGAAAGAAAAATTCAATGAGACGTACATCTAAGTTTTGAAATACTCATCAGAAAATATAATATTTAATAAATTATATACAAGTATTTTGAAGTAATTGCATTATTCAAAGGGTAGTACTTTTGACTAAGGCTGAATATACAAGATGTTACTATTTATGCTAAATAAAAACTGTTTTGGCCAGCACAATACCTCTCGCCATTTCCATTTTGTTACATAATTAACGAATTAAATATGTCTTGTACACACAAATAATTCTAATTGTATCTATTCTTTCATTCTACAAAGAATTTTGTTCTACACTTCTAATATGTTCAAAATTCTTCATATTCATTGATGGTATTAGCGGTATCTCTTAGAGATATATAATATTAATACCTATAATTTTAAATACTTTATTAATAATAAAATAATAAATTTTAAATGTACTTACTTCCAGAAAAAGCTTTCAGTAATGTCAGTAAAACTGTTGATTCTTGACACTGACATTTTGCATTTATCTTTTAATTACAAACATTTAAATAACTCAAATGGTTTCCATAAAGTTGTTTGAGCAGTGAGATTAATTACAACAGATTATCTCTAAATCTATAGAAGATATAATCAAATTTTTAAATGTATCAGATTAAGAATTTAAAGATCTTTATTATTTATAACATCAATTTTCAAAAAATAATATTTAAAAGATTTTTTTTAAGAAACTACCACTTCCGGTTGTCCAATTGTTACTAAAACCATATCAGCTCTTCCCATTAATGTTAGATTGAGGAATCCGTAGTTAAACATGTCTTAAGTCTTACAGTATTTGAGATACCGTACTTTCAAGATCAGTACACACACACATACACACACACACACACACACACACACACACACACACACACACATACACATACGGACGGACGGACATCATCATAAAAATGTTATAATCGGATGTTTATTCACTAAAATCTGAATATGCGATTTTTAGCATTAAGTTAATATCTCTCTTGGCGAGAGATAAAAAAGGTGTTCATAAAACATATTTAATCTGACCTGTTACTCCTAGATACAATCCATATGCCCCAATGCTCTCTACCTTATTAGATTTTTGGATAATTACCTGAAACAAAAAGAAACTTATTAGTAAATAACAACACAAAATCACTGACATCAATTCTATTGTGGGTACTAATAGGTAGTAAATACGAGAATTTGAAATATTAATTTTTCTGTTATCAGATTTAGACATTATGAAAAATATTGAGGAATCAAATGAATAGAATTATTTCTAAAGGAATATGTAATATTAAAATACCTATAATATTAAATATTTAATTAATAATATAATAATAAATATTAAATGTACCTACTTCCCAAAAAAACTCTTTCAGTAATGTCAGTAAAATTGTTGATTTTTGACACTGACATTTGACATTTATCTGTCAATTACAAACATTTAAATATCTCAACCGATTTCCATGGAGTTGTTTGAGCAGTGAGATTTATTAAAACAGATTATTGTATATTATTATACATATATTATATCGTTAACTCTATAAATGATATAATACAAAATTTAAAAGAATTTAATGATATTTATTATTTGTAGTAACAAATTTTCAAAAAATAATATTTAGAAGAATATTTTTAAGAAACTACACTTCCGGTTGTCTAATTATTACCCAATCAGCTCTTCTCATTAATGTTAGATTGAGGAATCCGTATTTAAACATGTCTTAAGTTTTATAGTATTTGAGATACCATACTTCCAACATCCATACACACACACTCACACAAACACGGACATCATCGTAAAAATGTTATAATCGGATTCTAGGGACCTTAAAACGTGCTTATTCAATAAAATCAAAGATTTTCTTCTTGAAAATTACTTTAGAAATAGAAATAAATTAGAAAACGGCGAATGGAAATATTTTTTTGCTGCCTGTTACAATGAATTTCAGAAAATATACATTTCAAGATCAATTTTGACAACGTGACTTTTGAATTGAATAATGATCAGACAAACGTTACTCTGTTCATAGCCTACTCCGAAGTAGTTGTTTCTTTATTACATATTATAACATTAAAATTTGTTTGTTTCATACATTAATAAATATAGGTATTGACACTATAAACAAATAACAAAAACTTTGAAATAAGTTTAATTATTGCTAAAAAATGTAGTTAAATTTATATTATTAAGTTTGTTTCAATTAATAGTTTGTATATTTTTTTACCATTTTTCAATATTCTTGTGGCACTGATAAATGTCATACATACTGATTGTAAATTTTGTAATAAGTATAAGTAGATTATATTTCAAATATCAAACGCGTAATTCCAATACACTTTCGCTGAAAAATTGATTCACATTTCAAAAACATTTGAACAACAACCAAAAACATGAGTAGGGATTTCAATTGAGTTTGAAGTAGAGAGGTACGTGTTAAACATCAATATCTCATTTCAAACAGCAAATTCACGCTCGGTTAATGATAGGTTTAGACCATTTTAAAATTACAACCACATTTGGGGCAACAAGGACAACGTGGAATTAAAAAAAATATGAATTATAAATGAGGCATATAAATTCAAAAGGATCTAAGACACCAAAAATGTGTTTTTCCAATATCTAGGTGTTCATAAGTTTGCACATTATCTACTGAAATCTTGTTAGTAAAATTACATTTCAATTATAAGGATAGATAATTTTTAAAACACTAGTGATACAGTAAATTCGTACCCATTGCATTAATAATTATGGAAGGTTACTCTAGCCAAACGTCACCTTGTGGTGGGTACCAGGACATGAGGGAGATTTGGACAATGGAAAAGTAGATGAACGCACTAAAAACGTAGGCAAATTATTGTTTTACAAGCCTGAAACTGCTTGTGGTCTCCTGAAAACTCATGTTAGAAGAAAATAAAAAGCTGGAAGAAGTCTCAATTGGAGAAAAAATCTGAGCCTCAGTCAAACGAATAAATTCATTTCACCCTCGTTGACAAACGTCAAGCATCTATTAGCTCTCAGCAAAAATGACCTTAGAACATTGTCCTCTGTAATACCATTTACTATAGTCTGTTCCATGACAGAAAACAGTTAAGAAAAGATAACTAGATTAATGTTATTGAGGTAATTACTTAATAAAGAGTTTTTAAATTTTTTTGAACAATCTTCTTGTATAAGGTTACTAACATATTACGTCATCGAAAAGAGAAAAAAAATCTCTATCAAATGAGCCTAATGAAAGGGTACATTGCTATTTAAAAAAATTCAATTGTTTTTCGTTACTCATTTGTTTTCTGAAATAAAAACAACTGAATGCTGCCTTATTATGGGAAATAAAATGTTAAACAACTTTTATATAGATTTTTTTTTGTATACAGGCGTTATTTACTTAGATATATATTATATTCCATACATAGTGGGCACCCTGTATATATATATATATATATATATATATATATATATATATATATATATATATATATATATATATATTTATATTATTTTTGAATTTACTATGTAATTACGCCTCATCAACAGATAATCCGGGAAATGTTTTTCAAAATTGAAAGAAAATTGTAAGAAACACTTTTAACTGAGTGTAAGAACTAATTAAGTTTCTCCATGAATAATGAATAAAACTTGCTGTTCTATTTGGAAGTTAAAATTCGCTTGGGAAAGAGTAAAATGAGTAAAGTTAAATAAAACATGTCGTAACCAACAGCCCATACACTCTAGGACGCTGTTTCGATTAATCACCATGAATTCGCTCCAAAGAGTTCATTAATTGTTCATCAATTAGTTGTTGTAATTAAGTGTTTAATACAAGTTACGTACTTTCTTCCTCGCTCTAAATATTCCTTACAGTTGCATTGCATCTTACAGTTTTATACTGATACGGTATCTGAATATTGACCTTCATCAACGAGTAAATCTTCACGCAGGGTTCTTCACAGTTAAACTGTTAATATATGGATGTTTTACTTATGCAGCAAACGTTAACGGGAATATATATTTATTGAAAAACTAATTCAATTATAGAAACATTTTCTAAAGACGAGTATGTAGAGAATTCTCGATTGTCGAGTTGTATACAGGTAGACTACATCATGAATAAAAATCTGATGTGGCCTGCACAATACCTTCCGTCAATCCTGTGTATTATGTACAAATTCCATACATAAATTTTCTTGCAAAAGATTCTAAATTGTTGGTATTTTATGATTCCCTTTCTCGGCAACGGAATTCCATACTCCTGATAACAAACAAATCACATGAAATAAGAAAATCATGAAGTTTTGAATGAAAAATTATGACACTTGTCAGTTATGGACATAATTAATTGCTGTCATTTTGATACGGGTCCCCATATCTGCTTGCCAAAGGCAGCAAAGTCATGTCACTGCACGCGCCCTATACATAATTTTTTTGCAAAAAATCCTATATTTCCAGTAAAGTTATTTCATAAACATACTATGCAAATTGCACTTGACACTGACATCTTCTTCTTCTTAATTTTTCCATTCGTTAGGGGGTCGTTATTTTTTATTTTCTTCTTCCACTCATTTCTGTTTTGCATGTCGTCCTCATTCAGTTCCTTTTCTCTCAAGTCTTCTGCAATACAGTCTTTTCATCTTATATTTGGTCTTCCTATGTTTCTTCCACCTTCTATTAATATATTCGTCTCTCCTCATGACATGTTCAAACCAATGTAATCGTCTCTCTTATATCTAGAAACTTCTAACACTAGAGTTACTTCCCTTATTCTTTCATTGATTCCTCTAAAATTAAAAACAAAAGAGTTACTTCAAGTTGAAATTTAAATGTTAAATTTCTTAGTTTAATACAAATGTGACATTGTTGCTATGGAAACAACAAAACCAAATAACGAAATTAATTATTAACTAACTCTGATCAAAGAACAATTAAATAATTGTTAATAAAATATTACATGAGTAAAATTTAAAAAATTGTTGAAAATTATAACCATTTCTTTGATGACAAATATAGGAATGCTCTTTTTATCACAGACTTCATAGTAATCTATCAATAAAGTAAATAAATAAACAAAATGTAAATTGTTCTTTGTTTAATGTTAGTTTTTATTGTTTCTATGTTATATTTGTATTAAAATAAGAAATATAATATGTAAATTTCATTTTGAAGTAACTCTTTTGTTTTTTTATTTTAGAGGCATAGTAATAATAAATTTTTATATTCAGATAAAAAAAAATTAAATGGTACCACTGTCAATATGGCATTCCATTTAAAAAATGTTATTTTGTTGAATAAGTCACGTATTTGATGTTCAATTGTTTTTCATTTTTCACCTTTTAATTTGTCGTATAATATCGCTCAACTTTGTCCATTTAACCGTCTTTCTACCTCTTCAAATAAGAAAGTTAGCAATGGTGGCCCGCTTACGGCAGACACTCTGTACATGTCGATACTGTAGTCGAAGGATAAAGATCGTACTCTATCTGCTTCGTAAATAGGGGAACAGTCCACACTGTCGAAAACCGTACCGTCGAAAAGCCATACCGTCGAATAGCCACACTGTCGAAATGTCATAGTGTCGACACTTACCCCCTCCACAATGTCCGTAGCGTCGAAACCTTAAATGTCCACACTGTCGAAATGTCATAGTGTCGACACTTACCCCCTCCACAATGTTCATAGTGTCGACACTACTTGAATGTCCATAGCGTCGACATTGGAATGTCCGTAGTGCCGACATTGGAATGTTCGTAGCGTCGACACGTACCCCATCCACATTGTTGGTAGTGTAGACCAGATGAATGTTTATAGTACGAATGCCACAAGCAGTACAATGTTCTAAACAAGTTTCACGTTGTTTTCTTGTATTACATATTGACATCTAAATTATGAATTAAAAATTTTGAATGCGCAAATACTATTAAATATTACATATTTTACTTGTAAATAAAACGAAGCAAAACAATAAAATATTAAATCCACATACTTAAATAGAATGGGGGGTCCTACACTATTTTATAAGAAACTTCATCTGAACTAAAAACGATCTGTAGTATGGTTTTTCGTTAAGTCGTAATAAGTTTTTTAATATTCTATGATAGCAACAAATTATTTTATGATATCAAGATATATAAAATAAAAAGTCCAAGTTGATATCATGAATTAAATTTATGACATCAAAAATATATATTTTTGCCATCATTTAGCGATAACAGCATGGTACAATAATTTTTGATACCACATACACATTTTTAATATATTCATTGTCCTATCAAAAATTATTCCTTGAGAGCACATTACATTTGAATTTTCTGTAAGATGTTAACAAAAATTTAAACTGCCTTGTCGTTATCACAAATAAATACTTCCTGCACATATTAAAAATTAAAATTCTGTGTACATATCATAAATGAAATGTCTTTGTAGGTACATATCAGAAATACATTTGAAATAGTCCATTCTCCTATAAAGAATTAGTCCGCACAATAATTCAATCTTCTCCGGATATGGCACTATCTTTGACTCAGTACGAGAGCTACTCAATCAGAGTTTGGCGCCATTAGTGCGAAAATTTAATATTCAAAATATAAAAACTGTTCAGTAAATAAAAAAATTACATTTATTTGTTACAGTCAAATATTAAAATTATACAACATACATTTGTAATAATGTTAGTTACAATAATAAGCAATTTAAATACAATAAGTATACAGATTACGCTAAAAACGATATTACCTCTTGCTCAGTGTTGATTGCAAAAATCGAATGAATTATTCAAATTAATTAAACTTTTATTGCAATATACTGATATCAAATTTGTGTAAGATATCGTTCTGTATTTTTAATTATTTTTACTAACTTTGATGTCTATTGGTATTAGATTTAGAAAATTTTATAAAATATTTGACTAAATGTTAAAACATGGGAATCGTAAGTTTATTTTAAATATATAAATATTTTAAAGTAGCGAATGCGTATTTCTAGTAATATTTATAAGGAATGTAATTATTGCTACTAAAGTATAATTTTACAGTGCTCAGCTTGGCGTTCAAATTCCTAATGGGATAATCCCAGATTTTCTAATTATTTTTTTCTTGAAAGATTAGATCAAATTAAATATACAGGGTATGGCCATGGGGCATGATCGCCGCCATAAGAGGGCCAATGTCAAACATACTGAGTATTCTTTTCCCTATTTATTTGTAGGAAATGTGATTTTATATTATACAGGAATATTAAATAATCACACTACGAATCTAAAAAGGTAATAAAAATTCATTTATTTAAGAGATACACAATTATTATTATGACATAGATATGGAGGTTATGTAGAGCATATAGGATATAGGTTGTTATTATCACATCTAATTTAATAACTGTAGTTATTATTTACATAATAAGTATATAATCTAAACTTACCTTTTAAAAATTTAAATGTTTGTGTTTAATATTAGTAATTTTTATATGTTTTCCATATTGCCAGTCATCGTAGTCAGTATCTCAAGAAAATACACAAATAAATAAAATAAAAGTATTACTTACACTTTAAATAAACATTAGAAGTATATTTAAATGTGTTTTGCATTAAAATAAAACAAATAACCACGAAAATATATAATAATTTGTGCAACAATAATGGATATGACAGTGGACCGTAAATGGTTGACGAAACGCGAGCCACGTCATGGCCATACCCTGAGTATATAGGTACCCTAACGGATACGGCTCTACTGGTTTACTGAGGAACAATGATTGTTTGGGATAAGGAAACATATTTAATGCAAATTTTGGTTATTTATATAAATAACTGTATTATTTTTATACCTTCTATTGTACTTTAAAATTTATAATAATAAAAATATTCCTTACTCTTGAATACACAACTGTCACAATTTTAGGTTAGATGCTACAGCAGCAGACAAGTTCTCAGTATTCAAAAATTAGGATTGAAGGAATTTTAAGAATAATATGCATCTATTATCCACGACGAATAATCTCAAATTAATCCAAATATTTCAGTAAATATGTCATAATATATACCTAAAAGCAAAAGGTATAAAGATGCCTACATACGCTGCGCTAGAATGTAAAAATTCATATGGGGCTATTTTTGAGAAAATCATCTTTATATTCTACTTCGTAGAATATTGAAAATATTTTACGACTTAACGGAAAACAATACTACAGATCATTTTCAGTTCATATGAAGTTTCATGGAGGACTCCCCATTCTGTTTAAGTCTGTGGATTTATTGTTTATATATATATATATATATATATATATATATATATATATATATATATATATTTACAAGTAAAATATGTAATATTTAATAGTATTTGAGCATTCAAAATTTTTAATTTATAATTTAGATGTTAATATGTAATACAAGAAAACAACGTGAAACTTGTTTAGAACATTATACTGCTTGTGGCCGGCTCATTCGTACTATAAACATTCATCTGGTCTACACTACCAACAATGTGGAGGGGGTACGTGTCGACGCTACGAACATTCCAATGTCGGCATTACGGACATTCCAATGTCGACGCTATGGTCATTCAAGTAGTGTCGACACTATGAACATTGTGGAGGGGGTAAGTGTCGACACTATGACATTTCGACAGTGTGGACATTTAAGGTTTCGACGCTACGGACATTGTGGAGGGGGTAAGTGTCGACACTATGACATTTCGACAGTGTGGCTATTCGACGGTATGGCTTTTCGACGGTACGGTTTTCGACAGTACGACATATACTCGTAAATAGAATTCAAAATGACATTGACAGTGTTTTGAGTAGGTAGGGCAAAATAATCAAACGCACGTATAAGTGAGTATACGAATGATGGTATATTCGAATATACAAAGGTTCGTATATTCGTTCACCATGCTTACTTAATAAAAACCGCTGTAATACGTGTTAACTAAGAAAAATCACGCTTCTTATTGGTTTATAACTTAATAAATGATATAGTTCACGATATTTTTTTAACTTTTTTTCTTGAAGTACCTACCTACTTAAAAATAGAAGACCACATATGAAAATCCGAGTGAAAATTTCCTGCGAAAAAGCGAGATATTAAGGACCTAATTTTAAATTTGCTTTGTGACATTAGTAATGTGTATATACCAGAAATAAACAAACAGTGGTTAACACTGTTCACAGGCTTACGAAAAAATGTTGAGTAATTTACAAAATAATGTATACCTATTCAAATTGTAATATAGTAAAAATTAAAAGACAGAAGACGCACGTCATCGACCTGAAAAAAACCTTATAAAATGAAATATAACTTGTAGAAATTATTAGGTGTTTTATTTAAAAAAAAAGAAAAAAATAGCCAATCCCTAATCATTTTACGGAATATAAAATTATTTAAAATAATTGCAGTTGATATTCACACCATAGATTGGCACTTCTGCGAATGACCATGTTATTTCAAATAATTTTATATTCCATAAAAGGAATAAAGATTGACTTTGAAATTGTTTTTTTTTTGTATTTTAAACTTATTTTTATTTGAGTTGGCTAGACAATCTTTCGTTATTAGAATGTTTTAGTTGTCTGCAATAAGTAATACTTCCTTTAAAAAAAACATAATAAAAGTATTCTCTTTGAACTCCGAGTTTATTTGATCTAAAATATCATATAAACAGCAGAAATAATTGTAAATATCATTAATATATACGTTTATTAAGAAATAATTGTGAATTTAATTAATATATACGTTTCTTAATACTTATATTTTCTTCTTCTTTTTTTAAAAATAAATAACACCCAACAATTTCTAGGACGTTATATTTCATTTTATAAGGTTTTTTTCAGGTTGATGACGTGCGTCTTCTGCCTAATAATTTTTAACATATATTTTTCTTTATTAGAGAAATAAAATACATTATTTATTTCACTTTTTTCTCATTTTACAAAAACAAAGAAAAAAGAAAGTCACCTGAACAACAACCGAACAGATCCGACACACCCGAATAAGTATATTCTTAGTGTAGGCGAAACTTTACAAAATAGGGTTCATACTTGCATCCTATTTGCTCAAATACGCGCGTACATGTCTTGCGTCATCAAAAGCAAAACACCCCGTATTTTTTAGAGGGAGTAATCTATAAGGCTAAATATTTTCTGTATCCTTTCACTTAACTGTTATCTTTCATATTTTCAATAAACTTTTATTATTTTTGATTACGGTGGAACAGCCTATTTAAAATTAATTATCCACCATAATCATGACCCACTTTACCCTAAATTACACCTTCTCCCTGGTTTATGACGTCAAAAGGGGAAAGGTAACTCATTCCTACCCTCCTGCCCTCTCGCGTCGCATGATTTATGTAGAGCGCCATCCACATTTCACGCAGCATGGGCGAAAACTCAACCCTGAGACATCAAAGTCATGCATACGCAACGGAATTGCACATTATTAACGCACAAGATGTGGATAGGTTTGCATCACGGAGTAATGGGGATGAATTTATGTATGATTCAGAGGGTGAGTACCCAACTCAACAGCGTCTTTGATTACAAAATAAAACAACAATGGGATAAATGGAGTATAAGAGCAATTTGGAGCAATAAATACATACTGATATTATAACTGTATTATTTTTGGTCAAAATCTCAGTTCGTCTCAGCTCCCTTCAGGTGAACTAAATAAATAGTTGTTATTTTTGTTCAAACAAAACTGAGTGGTACTTAATAATACGCTCACATCCTCCTTCACCGATGCTGCATCACCCGCGAAATATATTAAAATGATCTGAGCCTGAGCCATGTATTCCAGTGGAATGTTGTGCGAAGAAGTGTCAATTTCTAGGTTATAATTGAGGAGCTATTAGCTAAAACAAGCTCAGTCCATTTTTTATCGTCCGTCAGGTAAGGAAAAAATCGGTAGTGAGTTTTTAATGAATAAGTTCGTTTTAGGTTCCCTAGAATATGATTCTACTATTATTACGATGTGTACCGACCCCCGGTGGTGTAGTGGACAACGTAGCCAACTCGCGACCCAAGGGTTCCGGGTTCGAATCCCGGGTAAGGTATGGTTGTCTGTATGTGTCAATTTCGTCATCTCATCTTCATCAACTCAACGTATAAAGTCGAAAGTTACAATAAATTGTACGGAAAAACTAACTCACCCCCATAATTCATCGACTGTAAGAACTTCTAATGCAATAAAGAATTTAATAATTTTTTTTTACGATGTGTGTGTGTGACGAATTTTTTAGATTCAATAACTCCAATACTACAATTCAAAAAAAAATATTTTTTTCGTATTCCTCTTCCTTATATCCATATGCAGACGTGATTAGATTTGATTTCAGGGGTTTTGTCGTAAAATAAGTAGTATCAGGGAGCAAAGGCGGCGCCCTGCTTTCGAAAAAAGTGCCGTGGAGGCGCCCTGGTGCGCCCTGCCTAGACTACAGCCCTGCTTTGATTGCATTTTACACTTCATATTCAATGGATATAGAGTTAAAAAATTATAAAGAAATTAAATTTCATGAAGCTATAACCAAGGAACAGCTACTATATTAAGAAATTATGATTGAAACATGTCAGTGTCAAGTGCAATTAACATAGTATTTTTGTGTTATAATTTTTCTGGAAATATAGAATTTTATGTATGGAATTTGTAAAATACATAGAACTGACGAAAGGTAATGTGCTGGTTACATCAGATTTTTTGATTTTCAGATAATCAAAGGAACAATTTTCTAGCTTCCTTACTTTTATAGATTTCTGTAACTTTATTTACCTCAGGATCATGTTTAAATATTAGAAAATTATTTACTGGATGTTACGAATTAGAAAAATAAACATTGATGAACAATTATATAATAGCTAGACATTTTTTATAGAAACGCTCAAAGTTTAAAATGTAATAACTTGTGACTAAGACACTTCTTGCGAAAACAGTTTTGCGCCTAATTTCTTGGTAGCATTGAAAGTGTATGTCGCTGTGTGTAACTCATATTTACAATTTTTCCACTAGGGTTAAGAGATCTTCAATTGTATTGTGAAAATTGAGCTGTCTCACACGATAATGAATTGTAAAGTAATACTCTTACTATGTGAAATATTATTCTTTACATACACTTCTCATTTCAGTTCAACTCAACTCACTTATCAACTAAGCTAAGCAAATATATTCCAAAAAGTATACAGCTTATATTTGATGCCAATGGGGTCTACAATAGTAACAAATTAGAACACGGGTCATTTATATTAAAACTAGACCTTCAAACTGTATAATAGGGACTATTAAAGTATAAAAATTTAATAGTTTATTTTAAATTCATACTACAATAATTACTATCGCCTTTTTGAAATCCAGTAACCATTTTTAGCTCCCCTTGGTAAGGGAGGTATAGGGATCGTGCTACAAATCGTATATCGAGATTTTGGTAAATGACCACGTTTTAAGGTCCCTACAATCCGATTTTAACATTTTCACAATGATGTCTGTGTGTGTGTGTGTGTGTATGTGTATGTGTGTGTGTGTGTGTGTGTGTGTATGTGTATGTGTGTGTGTGTGTGTGTGTGTGTGTGTGCGTGCGTGCGTGCGTGCGTGCGTGCGTGCGTGCGTGCGTGCGTGCGTGTGTGGATCTTCGGGGCGCTCTAACTCAAATAATATCATTCAGAAAATTTTGAAACCATGTATTCTAGTATGGCAAGAAGCCATTTAGTGTTAATTAGATAACCGGAAATGGCGGACTTGAAGCTCGAAATAGTTTTTCTTCAAAAAATTAACATTCCCTCGTTAGTTAGTTAGTTAGAATTTAGTTGAATCAATTTTTTCAAGTATCGTTGTTAGTAAAAATACAGAATTAACCAGGGAGCATTTTCATTAAATTTTGACAAAAAAGAGTAATAGAATACACCCACCATACTCACCCGATTCGGAAATATGGAACTTTTAACTTACGGTGTAAGTAGAAGATTTTCGTCTAAAGAAAAGATTGATTCTACAATAGTGCAATTCATGATTAGTTTGAAAGCATTCCAAAAGAAAATTATTTGGGGGCTTTTAAGAAGTAGAAAGAAAGAATGAGGAAGTTTATTATTATTTAAGGGAACTACTATGAAAATATTTAAAATAAAATTCTAAAAAATATGAACCCTCAGTCTTATTCTTAATCTTTCTGATGTTATCCTCGTATATAAACTGTTTTTTTTAAATACCGATATATTTTCATGATTGTCCTTCATACATATGTATTATTTTAATCTATTTTATTCTATTACTGTAATTATAAATAATTTCATAGATCGTTTATTTCCGTAGATTAGATCAAATTTCAAAATCATAATAAAATTCAATGATTACAGTATAGATAACATTAAAATTGCTAAGTAAAAATATATAAAATAACGCAATAAACATAATAAAAATAGTAATGCTATTACAGTTAGTACGTATATAATAGTTAGATTGAAAATAGCTCGGTATTAATGCTCGTTCATAAATTCTAACGTAACTTCAGACTGCTGTGTACCCTTAGGGAGATTTTATAAACAGCTAACTTTGCAACAAGGAGCACAACCTGACAACATGATTATAAATAACATTTATAACTTTTGATACGAAGACATGTTAAACTATTCAACAATAAATATATTTATATACTGTTGAATCATGTTTTCATTATATATTCGTCTCTTGATACTTTATGTCATTCATAAATCACTTCTACTACTACACTGTAGAATTGTAAGATAACAAGTTCGTATCAGCGTGGTGCTTAAGACGTTCAACCCTTAATAACTTGGAAATAGATTGTGAGAGGCATACCAGGTTTGTGCTATTTATTTTAACATATAAGGGGCAGCGAGGCACGTTATACCAATATTTTTTTCTAAATAATGATTTTAAATATCCCCAAAGAAAAAAAGAAAACAATTAAATTACATGATTGTTTTTCACTTTTGTCATTTTACAATAAAACATTAAAATATTATAAACTATTGTTTCTAACTTTAAAATTGTTTATTCAAATATCAACTTATTGCCGTGACTGTATAGCATTTTTCAAGTGCTTTCAGTTGATATGCCACAAAAGGTATATTGCCATTTAAGATTTAAAAATTAAGAATGGTGGAGGTGAGATAAGTGAAATAAGAAACAAAAATACTAGTAAAATGTGCCCCCGTAGATGTTAAAACATATAGCACAAACCGGATATGCCTATCCAATCTGTGTCCAAATTATTAAGGGTCTCAATTCTTCAGTTTCTAAATGTTACGCCCCACAAATGTCATGCCACCAACAACATAGAGTTTAGATAACCTAAACCCACAAGTGCTAAAATGGGACGTATAGAGGCAAGATATTTTTTCTCTCAGTATATGAACCAGTTATAATAGGGCTATAAGCACAAGTAGGTATTTATATTTCCTATTAAACTATAGATGACTTTACTATTAATACCAAAATCAAATGTTAATTAATATTTTAAATATTTTTCAGTATAAATATATGCCGTAGGCTAAACATAGGTACCTCAATGTAACCTAACCTAATACACAAAAAATATTTCAGAATTAATAGTACAGCCATCTATAGTTGAATAGGCGATATAGGTACTTGTGGTTAGCGTCTATTACAGGTCTGAATATTATAAATATATGTAAAATTTTCGTCTATTATTTTCAATTTAAAACAAACAAAAATAACAAGTTTTAGTTTAGTCGCCCCAATTCCTGTCTGCACTATCTACACTACTTCGCAAGTCGGTTCAGATAAGTGTGAACTAGTTCTCAAATTTTTCTCATCGAACAGCCTGTCCAGATTGCACGTTTTTCATAAAACGCTTCAGTGTTAGTTAAAATTGCTCGCGTTTAGCCGGGATAGCAAAAATTAGCGCCAACCTAGCAAAAATTAGCGCCAACCTAGCATAAATTAGCGCTGTTTGTTAGCACTGAACGGTATTCATTTATTATACTTAGCGCGGAAGCGCTGTTTAAAATAAAATAATTGACAATTCTATCTGTATAGTATTGAAAGCTAAGAGACATCGTTTTGATATGGAAATTATTACCTGAACCTTGAACTGTTAAAAGTTAAAAGATGGCACCAGAAGTAAATATTATTAACCTTAACCAGGTAGTAAATTTGTTATAAAGAGACGTTCCTTGCAACCAAACATGACGCGTGCAGCTGCCTACTAGTTCGCAAAATATTTTAGCGAAATATTTGTTACTAGCTATTTCTTCTAGCGCTATATTAGCGCTAGAGTTTAGGGAACCGTTCAATTATTTTGCTAGTCTAGCGCTGAGTAGCGCAAACCTGGCTAAACGCGAGCAATATAACCAACTCGTGTAAGTCATCGAATAGACCTTATAACTGATTCATACACTGAGAAAACTCTATATGTACCAGTTTAGTATTTGTTGAATGCTTGTGCGATTAAATTAGGCTGTCCTGAACTCTAGGTCGCTGGTGGTCACGTTTTTTAGCCAATCATAAACATTAAAA
Organism: Harpalus rufipes; assembly: GCA_951394225.1. Lineage (NCBI taxonomy): Eukaryota > Metazoa > Arthropoda > Insecta > Coleoptera > Carabidae > Harpalus > Harpalus rufipes. The sequence continues at coordinate 23,148,784 of OX596283.1, forward strand.
TACAATATAATATTTTATTTGCCTCTAATGGCAATAACTCATTCGGCTCGTGTACCAAACTTCACCCTCATGTAGTCATCATTACACGCTTGTTGAATATTATACTAAATGGTTGTTGTTTTCCTGATTCCCTTATAATATTTTCTGTGGAAAAACGTTATTCAGAATAAAACATTTAAATTAAAAATGCAAATTTTATATAAACTGAATTTCACCAGCTGCTTGGTCTTTAATTTGCATGAAACATTGATTTTATTGAAATGTTTCGGTATTTAATTTTACCCTCGATTTTTTCCGTTTCAAAAATACCTATTTTAATGGAAATGGTAATATCCCAAATTTAATTAGAAAAAAAGTCGTATTTTAAATTCGGTAGCGTAAGTAAGAAAACACTTGCGAGCTAAATTGGTATCTTAAAAATTTTGAACAATGATTCCTGTTTTGACAGCTTTGGCAGTTATTTGGTTTTCAGGAAATTATTTGAAAGTATTCCAAAAGAAGATTGGTTGGGAGCTTTTAAGAAATGGAAGGAAAGAATAGTGAATAATATTATTGTTGATGGAACTACTTTTGAACATATTTAAAACAAAATTCTAAAATATTAGAGCCATATGTCTCATTAAAAATAATAGGGACTTTGAAATTGTCTCCCAATACACATCCTCCCTTCCAGTACTACATATCTTTAGAAAAAGACAACAAACTCAAAGAGAGATAATTTCGTATTACCATGGCCTCTCTTCTCTTCTCAACGTATTGTCTTAATCCGATTTGACATTTGTTCTGTTTTGCCGTGGTGTTTGAAGTATATATGAGTAATCAGTTTTGTTGTAACAATGGATTGTTAGCTGATGTTAAATTCTAAAAAAAATACCGAAACACAAAATTATCCAACACATTTAAATACTGTTTTAAATTCTATCTAAGAGGTCATGTTAATACCATAATGCTTACTCTGTTCCACGAGAGAAAAGAGTTAAGAAAAGATAGGAGCTAATTTAACCTTGTCTCATTGGTTTAAATGGCGGGCAAGTTTATACACTCGAAACGTATTTCTCCATCCTAACTTTTGTCAATTTCTATCGGTCGGTAATTGGAAAAACAATAATAAGAAAAATATTAAATAAAGTAAGGAATCAGTAGTCTATACGTACCTATAATTATACATGTGTGCATATTTTTCAGATGTACGTATTATCAATGAACGAGAAATGGACAAAATAATGCAATTTTCGTAGGAACTGATGACATGAAATCTGTTAGAAGACGAAATAAGGAAATAACATGAAATTTTAATAATCTGTGTTAATTGTTACAGTTAAATGTTGTTATTTAAGCTAAGTATAGAATAATTAGATTTATTTTATATTTATTTGCTCATTAATATTAAAACTTTAACGTTATAAAAATTATGTCAGTGAGTGATTTCTTCCGAACTGTAGACTGGGATTAGAACCATCGAAAATTGGATTTTCAATTATAAATACTAAATAATGTACTGTACTTATGTAAAATGATATATAAATCAAATATAAAAAGTATATATTCAATTTTATGTGTTTCCTTACGTAGAAATGTTTAAAAGTTGTTATGCACTACGGTTCCAGATTATAAGGACATTTCAACAATTAGTGCATTTGTACGATACTATAATAGGTAATAATTCAGTGTTCTACAACTAATCCCTCAATGGAGCTCCAGGAGGTGGTAAATTTGAATCAATATTGTAGAATTAATGGATTAAAATACAACTCAGTTGTATCCTTTCGATAGGTATCTAACTGATTGGCAATATGAAATTTAAATAATCCGTGTTGATTACAGCAATTAAATGCTTCCATTAAAAAAAAATTGGCTTAAAAACAATGGCCGCTAGTATTGACTAGTATCTCTGTAAATTGTTTATAGATATTTTAGAGAAAAATACTTCAAATAAAAGATGCGTGCAATTATTTTTTCGATAACTTTTGTTGGAAGTATTTTTCTCTAAAATATAACATAAACGATTGATAGAGATAAAATAATGCTAGTCAACTAGCGGCCAATGTAGTTTACATATTAATCATGTGAAATTTAAATATGTGTTGATTACAATAATTAATAATACAATCACCAGTTCAATCAATAATAAGCATTGATACAGAAAAGTTTTAATATTTATCAAAATTTGAATTTTATGCGCCAAACTTTGTAACTAAAATTCATTGTTTATCATCGTGGAACTTAACGTTAACTGTGACCCCTCAGTAATTTGTTTCAAGTCCGAGGCGAGCGCTAGTAGGCATTATTTTATAGCACGTCGATATAGAAGAAACCTTTATATTTGCTAGTTGTAACTGTTGGACAATTGCCATACTTATATCCAAAACATAAACCAAAATTCAAAGAATACGCAAGTAATAATCCTTATTCTTCACTTTGAAATTCTAAAAAAGTTGAAATCAAAACAATATATTTCAGAAATATAAAAAATGTTTAAAAATAGATACATACTATATCGCCATTATATAAATATCTCTAAAATATCGTTCAATTTTATTTTATATTAGTTTGCAATAATTTAATACGATATTTTTATTGCAAAAGTACATATACATAACAATAGTTTGTTTATAAATAAAAATATCATCACGGCATATTACCCATTGCTGGGTGTGCCAAAAATACAAAACATACACATAATCATTGTGTTATTATCATGTATTATTAGGATCAAAAAAAAAGAATTATGCATTTTTATTAAATCCATATTTTGATTATTGTAATCAATTTTTATCATTGTTAAAACCAATTTTTTTATTTATAAAATATTGTTATCCATTTCAATATCTATCTTATATTTCCAATTACAATAATTTAGAATTAAGCTTCTTCTATAAAAAAATATTTAAAGTATTTTTCTTTTGTGTCAACAATGTGTTCATTGTTTGGTTTTTTGTTTTGTTTATATCAAATATTCGTGTCAAAATGAATTTCTTAAATGCTAACGATCGAGTGAATCTTATAAAAATGTATTACAATTCGTAATTAATTCATAAATAAAAAATAAATAATACATAAATGGAATATGTAAACAAATAAATTAAATATGCTGCCCTCCCGTGGTAAACATATTACACAAAATGAACACAGAACACACAAAATGAACCGTTCAATGGATTCACTGTTTTCACTGAACCTTCCAATGATTTGTTTATTTTTTAAAACTTGTAAATTCATTCACATAAATAATCCCAATAGCTCAGTCACAGCCTTCTCTAACATACAAGCCGTGCTGCTGACACTTGACAACGCTGTTGAGAGTTCTACTGTCGAAGATTTGCGCGCGTCGACTCGTATGTGCATTGTATTTTTGTATTTATTTTTGAGTAAAACCCAAAAAAGTATGTTTTGTTCAATTTTATAATTTCCAACGATGTTGTCTTACTATGTAAAAAATATTCTTGAATTAAATAACAAATTAAGAGTGAAAAACATAACTTTCAATAACATACGAGAAGTTTCTAAAGGATTTTATTTACTAATTAAACAAAACTTGTAAAGTAATCTTTGCTGATCGTAAAATGCATACAGTGAGCTACAATGTCTAATATTAAAATATTTTATTACATCTTTTGCATTATTGTATAGGTAAATGCCTCATCACTGATGTGTACCAGGTTGAAAATCGAACTATAGTTCGCAATTAAAAAAATCTGTTGTGGCCAGCACAATACCTCTCGCCACTTCCTTTTTTGGTTACATAAGTATAGGGCGCGAACAGTCATGTTACATTGTTGGCCTTGACAAGCAGATGTGGGGGCCCGTTTCAGAATGATAATTAGTCAATATGTTTCATTCAGAATTTCAAGATTTTCTAAATACACGTAGTTAATTTCTCACCAGGAGTGTGGAATTTACTTGTCGAGGAAAATAAACCATATGGAATTGGAAAATCACTAAATTTAGAATGAGAAATTATGATACATCTATATACATAATTACTAGCTATCATTCTGACATGAGTCCCCATATCTGCTTGTCAAGGCGCCCTATTGTATTTAACATTTCTTGTATACCTACATTCTACACCAAAAATTGTACTTACATATATCTATTCCTTATATTTAGATTGTTTAATTTTAAATTCATTATATGAAGAAATTTTGTCCTCTTCTAATTTTTCGAAATGTTTCCAATTCATTGTCAGGATTGACTGAATTTTTGAAGGATATATGTAATAGACCTATAATCTTAAATATTTAACTACTAATACATTAAGAAATAATATAATGTATATGTACTTCCCAGAAAAACTCTTTAGTAATATCTATGAATTTCTGACACTGACATTTATCTGTCAGTTACAAACAGTTCAACTGGTCAACTATTTTCCATGGCATCCTTTCGGCTGTAAAATTTATTATAACGTTATTTTATTTATTATATTTCTTTTATCTCTAAATCCATAGAATATATAATAAAATATTTAAATGTATCAGATAAAGAATTTAATTTCTTTAATATTACCAAGAAAAATTTTCAAAAAATATTATTTAGAAGATTTTTTTTCAAGAATCTTCTACTTCCGGTTGTCCAATTGTTACCAAAACCTTTTCAGATCTTCCCATGAATGTCCGATTGGAAAATACGTAATTAAACAATTTTTAAGTCTTATAGTTTTTGAGTAATCGTCCTTCCAACATCCTACATACATACACACACACACACACAGACATCATCGTAAAAATGTGAAAATCGGATTGTAGGGACCTTAAAACGTGCTTATTCAATAAAATATGGATATGTGATTTTTAGCATGAATGCAATACCTCTCTTAGCGAGAGGTAAAAAGAAGATTATCAAGCTACTTTTAGTTTTCCAAAGAATCCTGAATTATACAAAAAATGGATTAAAGCTATTCCACGAAAACAATGAACCCCTACGTCTACATCAGTAGTGTGTGCAAAACATTTTTCAGAAGGTGATATTATTAAATATGATAAATTATTGAATAAAAGTGATGGAACATAATCATCAATTGTTTCTTAGGCAACCAAAGCTGGTGGAAAATGCAGTACCATCCGTGGTTAATGAATATACCTTAAACATTTGTAAAAAGAGGCTGTAATGACATTTAGGTGTTCACAATTACTCGAAAGTTTCATGAAACAGCATTTATTCTTACTAAACCAACGTTTCGGTGCACCCTTGCACCTTTTTCAGTGTAGTAAGATCTTAGCGCATCCATTTGCTCTTTGAATTTTTTGTACGATGTTTAATAAATTAACTGAATGTTTGTACGAATGTATTTTGTGTACATGATTTGTAACAATTTGTAAGATCTTACTACCCTGAAGAAGGTGCAAGGATGCACCGAAACGTTAGTTTAGTAAGAATAAATACTGTTTGACTGAATTTTCGAGTAATTGTTAACACCTAATCACATCACAGTCGAGAAATCACCCACAATTGTAATGATAATATTTATACACATGTATGCTATCTTGCAATACATTATTAATGATAATGATTTAGAATATAAATTTCTTAGATGTAAGCATCAACAAAATTTATTATGCGAACTGAGCATTCTCAGTCTGAAAAATGATTTCTATTCTGACGATTTTCGCAATATTTGTGTTTGTGGTAAGGGCTATATACATATTATGAATATGTTAAGTAGTGTTTTTGCCAACATATTGCTTAACAATTATGTAAAAAATAAAAATAATTGCAAACATGAGCAACGAAAAATATAGAATCATGTCCAAAAAATAAGAAAAGGAAACTAGGTACATACTTTTAAGAAGTAATTGTAATTTTAATACAAATAATATATTTCTGTACACTACAGTATTAAAATTAAATGTAGGATTTAGTACGTAATAAATATGTATAACATAATTATGTGTATTTGTTTCTATAAATACAAGCGATACAGCGGTGATCCAGTATGACGGTAAGAACACCGAAAACAGATTTTGCGCTGTTGCCATTCGAACAGCATGGCTTGTATATTAGAGAAGGCTGTGGCTCAGTCAGTGCTGAGTGTAAGGTAAAGCTAGAGGTGGCAAGCATACTCTGGGATTCGGAAACTTTCGGGCAAGTTCGGTGAATTATACTCATTGCCTGAAGCACGTAGCTTTAGCGAGCACAAATCTTACTGCACAATTTCTATAGCACGTATTTCAATGTTTTGGGGTACTCCTGACAAAACTTGCTTACTATCGGGAAAATAATTATAGTCAGTCGAGTTTGAAACTCAATAACTTGTTTAAAAGAAATTTAAAAAAATAATGAAACAAACTTTCATTTATACAGGCTGACACTGAAAAACGGGCCACTCAAAATAACTTACTTTGTTATTTATAATTATTTTTTAATTCTCTTTGCATATTTGTAAACTAGGTTTACGGGCTCAGAAATTATGGTATTTGGCATGATGGTAGCGCTTCCAATTTGACGGGAAGTGACATTAACTTTCATATTTGAAATGAGGCAACCTTTATATTTTTATACATTTGGAATCTAAGTAAAATTACGAATACAACGATATACTTAAAGTACATTTTTATTGAAGAAATGAACTATAAAAACGTAAGAGAAAATTATGAATATTTAACCTGGTAAGCCAATAATTTGTGTCGGGGTACAACTTTACATACAGATACATGTATTACATATTTTATTGGGACCAAGGGCTAAAAAACTACTAGTTTAGAAAAAAACCAATCAAACATATTACAAAATAAAATATAGAACTTTAACCAAAAAATGATTTATTGTTAAATACTGTAAAATTTATGTTAATTGATAAAGTAATGGAAAACAATAAATAGCTAATATTATAATAGTAGTTACCATAATTTATGCATAAATAGTTTTATGCCTTGTGTCAAGTATATGCACATGACATTACCTGTGAAATAGCGGCCCGACCCTTCACAGCTGGATGGCTGGATATTTTGCTGGGGATTTGACAAGGTTGGGATTAGGAAAATTTTAAAGGATGATTATTTTCAAAGAAATATAATATTTTTCAAATATGATTATAATTTACCAGTCCAAAACAATAATTATACTTTTGTGTACTCGTACATGTATTGGATCTGAAGTCAATAAACAAATAAAAAGTGAACTAATTTTGTTTGTAACTGCATTCATTTAATAATTGTATGAAAGCTATTATTTAATAGGTACTATAATGACAATAAATTGTTATAAATACGTATTTTTCTTATTGATTAAAAAATTATATATATGCGTATATATATTTATAAATGCATTTTTTTAAATAATTATAAGCTTTATTCGTCAAAATAATCTTACTAAATAAATTTTAGAAGCAGAATTTTATTCTCTATAACTTTTATTTGAAGCATTTTTACCTAAAATAATTAGGGAAGCAGGAAATTACAACAGTATGTTTTTACATGTTAAGTCGTATGTTCCGGGGTCGCGGTCACCACATTTTCATAACCATTTTAAATTGGTAATAATACGGTTTTAATACTTGCTGTTCGCGGCATTAGAAACAAGATAGCCGGTAATATTGTATTAGTAGTACAACTACTACTCACTTAGCTACTCGTGGCGCCTGGTACTTGCACAGGAATTATGAAAATTTCTGTGACTTTATAATAATTTTTTTACAAGTACCAGGTACATTATTAAACTTTATAAAATATCTATGTTGAAGGTAATATAATATATTTTGTAGTAAAAATTGTAAAATTGCAATTTTCATTTACGTTTCAAAGAAAAAGTTAGAAACGCCTTATTTTTGTCAAACTTTGTCTTGTAACAAAAAACTGTACTGCTTAAATTTGTTAAAAAAAATAATGTAGATATAGTGCGCTCCCCTACTTAACATAAGTAAAAATTAAAAAAATTGTTGATTCTGTTTTTGAAATATTAATTTTTATGTTAGCTTTTGTACCAAAAATGGCACTTTTTCTTTAATTACACAAAATTGTGCTGCTCAATTTTAATTAAATTGTATATGTGGGTTGGTGGGATATGTACACATAACATACTAAAAAAAATAAAAAATTGTTGATTTGGTTTTGGAGTAATTAATTAAAATTTAAAAAATATACATATTTTCCCAATTATCTATAATTTGACTGAAACTATCATATATATCGTATGTTGAAGAATAAAGCTTAACTATCTTCTTCATGATTTTAACAAAAAAAATGATTATTTTTATAATTTTGCTGTTTAAATAATTAAATTTATTTGTCAGCGTTCTGACCAACGTTCGAACGCGCGCCACTAGGGGTTCCATTTAACCTTTTCTGTTTTCTCTCGTGGAATATACTAAAATTATCTTTCTCTTCTAGCTTGTCGTCTTTGTCTAAAGAATAAAAACTCAGTAAATAGCAACAATAAAATTCTAAAATCATCTATCGTTATTGTTTCTTGTAAAAAACTTTTGTTGACCCTTAAATTTAAATATTTTAATTGAGTATAAACAAATAATTGAAATAAAATGGTCGAATATAAGAAAACGGCATGCAGTAAACAAAAGCAAAACAAATATTTCGATGAAATCACGTTTTCACAATTCATTTAACAAAAAAATTATCAGATGTGTATTCTTTGGTGAACAAAACAATTATTTAAGTCGACGTTTATGAACAATGATCGTTGAGGGCGCGTCAAACGGCACAAAACGGCACAATCTCGATGATTAGCGAGTCGCGATCGAGTCCTGCTGACAGAAAGTAAATTAGCAATCAGTCCTGGTCCTTGCCGGCGAGATCGAAGGTTATTAATTCGGCAAACAGTAGGAGAGGAAAACGCTGATCGCGCGAGTGTGGATACATAGAAATGACGTTTTCGTGTGTCAATAATCCAACGGCGGTTCAATACCATTTCAATTTTATTCAAATGGAAACGGTCGCGCTCTCTTTTGTCAACGGAACACGTGGGGCTTGGAGGGGGAAGGATCTGTGTGTGTTTTAATTAGAATTGAATTTCCGGTTCGCGTGTCCGAATGACCGGGCGATAACGCGCTTGCGCATTGTGGATGAGTCCCTGAGGACTTCCTCTGGCAACCGTATGGACAGGTGGCTTCTGAACAAATTGTACTCAAACTCAGATTTACAATCAACACTCACAAACAATTACCAAGGACATATTTACTCGTTTCTTTTCAGAATTGGTCGATACACCAAAGGTTTAGATATATTTCTAGTTGTAATAATATATAGAGTGTAATATATTTTGTATTTTGAATTTTATAGCGTAGAATATAGGTAATTATAACTTAAACAATGTATGTGCAGTTTTAGTACTTATTTAGAGTTAACTGGGATTATTTTTTTTATTATAAATATTATTATAAAACTGGAACAATATTTTGAAAACACCAAATATATAAAAAAAAAATTCGATATTTCGTGGGTGACCTGGCAATGCCTCCTATACTATATGATTTCAGCTATATTTTACGGGACACTTTTAAATTAGAATTTAAAAAGAGAGAATCCAAATATATTAATAACTCATTCTCACTCAAAATGGAAGATGTGAGAAATTGCTAGTACAGAAAACTTTAAAATTAGAAAGTAATAATATCGACGCAAAATCCAAATCCACTAGCCGTCAAATAAGTATGAACTGAATATTGCCACTGTATTGACATCAGTGTAGAAATTTCCAGTCCATAATAATTCATTTTCAGCGAACATGATAGATAAGAGGTATAGGCTGGTCACCAGCGGTTTCTGGATTTTATTTCATTATAAGGCATATACGTAACGCCGGAATAGTAGTAAGAAATGGTTCTAAATACATAATTTAATGAATTTGTATCTTAATTTTCACAAAAAATTGGAAATACAGCATTTGTGGTAAGCCTTCTGTGGTACCAGGTGGTACTTGAAATCCGTTACATACGGATTTAACATGGCAAATTAGAATATTCTGCATATTTGCTTCCATTAAAACTGATTGTTATAAAACTTTGGACACAAGTTAGTAAACAGCTTTTGCATCATTGTAATAATGAATTGTGCAAAATGAATACGGAATAATTAATTTTAAAATGTTAGCAAATTTAAAGTAATAATTATTATCCTCCGTAAAAGAGCAGTTGTAGCACGATGGTAACGCTTTTGATTTGTGAAGGGTGGTGGGTTCGAATCTATCGAACATCTTTTTTTTTCTTTACATGTATTTAATATAATCAGATAAAATTGGTTTTATTAAAATTGATATGTATTTAAAATTGCAATAAAAAGATAAAGAAGTTCGGTAGATTCGAATCCACCACCCTACACATAAGAAAATAAAGCGTTACCATCGTAATACGAATGCTTTTTTGTCAAACTTTCTTTTTACGGAAGACACCTATTAATTATTACTTTAAATTTGCTAACATTTTTTAATTTTCTTTAATTATTCCTTATTAATTTCAAACAATTCATTATTATAATGATGCAAAAGGTGTCTACCAACATGTGTAGAAAGTTTTATAACAATCAGTTTTAATGGAAAGCAGTAGTTCCCTTCAACAATAATACACTTCACCATTCTATCCTCCTACTTCTTCAATCTCCTAACCAATTTTGCTTTGGAATGCTTGCAAACGAATTTTTGGGAAACTTAAAAACAGTCAAAGTTGTCAAATTAATTTCTGGTGACTTAGAAGCTGTTATTCTAAATACTGGGGAACTTATAACTCGTTTTCTATTCTTATAATCAGTGCACACTAGCTGAGTTTTACATGTTTCATTTATACTTTTCGAGTGAACTGAACCTTACTGAGTGCGCACTTTCTTGCACTTACTACAATCGTCAGTTCTTGCCAGTGCAGTCTGCCAAATTCATATATTTTGAGTTGTAAAAAGTGTATGTGTAAGAACAAGGGATGTAAAAAATGAAGTTTGTTAATAATAGAATAATTATTGGAAACGTACGTTTGTAAATATGTATAAAAATAAACAGTTGCGGTTGTACATAATCTGTTTGACAGTGACAGCTAACAAACTTGCACTTTGCACTGGACTTTTGTAACATGTTTTACTTCAAATGCACTACGCATGTTTTGTAACTACAACTAGTACCGAGTATAGCTACTAGATAATCACAGCTGACTCGCCCTCCATTTTGGATCCAACCTTTCAGTCGACGCACAAGCGATATCACAAAGCCATACTGTCAGTGCTTTTTGTTTATGCTATGTCTTAACCCTTGATCTGAATAAAGTATTTCAAATGACGGGTTGTTCAGCGCCTAGGTGTACAAGCTGTACAAGTGGTGGATTAAATTTTTATAGGCAAGTACGAGTATTGAAATTATCAAATTTTGTATAAATTATTAGAAGTTAACTTACTTTTCCTTCCATACAATAGGTAATTTATTGTAAATTGAAATTATTTGAGTTGTTATTTTATTAGATGAAGATAGAGCATAAAATATTGGAAAAAGTTGTCACTAAAATACTCCAAATACGAAGTTTCGCTGAATTTTTTTCTACATTTTTGTATAAATTATTATTTAAAAAAATCCTATCAAGTATGCAACACACAATCAAAACAATGGATTATTCTTTGAAACGTCAGTTATCAAAAGAATTTACTTAAGTGGCATGAAATTGTATGTTTGATTAGTAATGGATGAACAATGTAGAAAAATTACAATATTAAAATTGCTCATCCATCACTAATCAAACACAAAATTTTATGCCACTTAAGTAAATTCTTTTGATAGTTGACATTTCAAACAATATTCCATTGTTTTGATTGTGTGTTGCATAATTGATATTTGAGATAAGAATTAAAAAGAAAATGTAGAAAAACTACAAAAAAATTCAGCAAAACTTCGTATTTGGAATACTTTAGTGATTAGCAACAACTTTTTTAAATACTTTTTTGCAAAAATCATTCCTACAAAAATATTGGATTTTTACATTATTAAATACAACTATTTTTTTCTCTTTTCAACGATGTGTAACAAAGTATGTTTGAATTAAAATTTAATAAAAAGAAATATTTCAATTGTAAATCAAATCAAATAGGCTTAAAAAAACAAATGTAAGTGAATTAAACCTTGAAAACAAATATATCAGAAACAAAACAACTAAATACTAACATAACAATAAATTATGACAAATGCTCAAAATGCTGCCTATTATTAACTAAACATAATTGATAATGTTTTGTAATACTTCCAGTTACACTCCGCAATGTATTTCGATTAATACTTTGAAAGTATTCATCACTGCTTCACGTAGTTCCTCTACATTATTTTAAATCATATTACTTCCATATACTTTATCTTTTAGAGTTCCCCATAAATAAAAATCAAGATGAGTTAAATCTGGTGATCTGGCTGGCCATGGAATGGATTTGTTAGTTGCTATTATTCTGTAAGTAAAACGATGGATTAAATAACCAACAACATTTCTAGCATTGTGTGCAAGAGCGCCATCTTGTTGATACCATATTCGAACATTTTGTGCCAAAGGTAAATCATCTAGTAAATCTTCCAGGGATGTTTGAAGAAATTCTAAATACCGTTGCGCAGTTAAGTTGCCATCAAATATTATAGGATCAACTAAACGATTTCCCAATATGCCAAAAAAAAAAAAAAAAACATTAAACCAGAACCTAACTTGATTTCGCAGTGGAATCACTACGCATGGATTTTCCTGTGCCCAATAATACTCGTTATGATAATTAAATAAGCCACAGTTTGAAAAGTGAGATTCGTCCGTCCATAAAATGTGATTGATGAAATCATCATTTTGTCTTATTTTGGTTAGTGAACCATCTGCAAAATCTGATCTACGGATATGATCATTTGGTCGTAAATTCTGGGCAATATGTAATTTATAGGGGTGAAACTTGTGTTTTTTAAGATTTTTTTGATACTTTTGACTTAGGTACATATACCTGGGCTTCTATTTCCCTAGTTGAAATGTTCGGATTAGCCGCCACACATGTCAATGTTAATTCTTCATCCTTAATTTCATCTTCAACGTCTAAATACTTTATCATTAGGTTGCCTTCTCTCAGAAAAGTTATCGAAATAAGTTTCTGCTGCAAGACGGACGTTTTAGTAACATTTGATGTATGTACAAAACATATCATATTGTTCTAATGTTAAAAACGTCGGCATTTTAAAATTTTAAATATGTAATCGTAATAAATAAATTCACCAATTATTAAATTCAATAAAGAAATATCTACAAATTTAATTATGGCAGTTCGTCATTATAATAAATTTTGTTTTATTGTTTGTTATTCACCTACATTTGTTTTTAAGTCTATTTGATTTGATTTAAAATTGAATTTTTTTTTTGTTAAATTTTAATTCTAACATACCTTGTTACACATCGTTGAAAAGAGAAAAAATATTGCTATTTAATAATGTAAAAATCTAATATAGCGCCCATTTAAAATAAGAAAGTTGCTATTAATATCTTGGAAACCGCCATTTGAATTTTATTCTGACATCACTTTTAAGTTTGTCTTATAAAATACTTTAACTATTATAAGAAACATGTTTTTATATCTTTTATAATTACGGAGTTATTTGACTTATTTAAAAATCTCGATTTTCAGGTTTTTTAAAATAACTTTTAAACTGTTCGGAATTTTATTTTTCAACGGAATCTGAATGAGCATTCAAAACTGCACAACATTTCCCATTTAACCGACCTTGTAGCTCTTATAGTTTCAGAGATCCCATTGGTAACCCAATTAATTTGGGACACCTGTATATATATATATATATATATATATATATATATATATATATATATATATTGTAAGCGCAATAGCGTGACCCCTTAGTACTTAAATCAATTTGTACAGATAAACGCTTCTGAATCTATTTTAATTTTGAAGTTAAACGGAATATCTTTTTATTTCTCCAATACTTATTTCTTGTTGCAGTGTTCTCTATTTGAATTCCTACAAACGTGTAAAGTAATTCCGTGCAGCAACCATTTCAATTACAATATCCCTCGAACAATGTTCCATTCCGTTTCTATGTAGCTTTCGCATGCAAGCCTCCTTGTTGTCCAGCAGGGCAACGTCCCTCGACCTCTGCCTTCGCTACGCTAACCTATCGTATAGATTAGGATTCCGTGGTGCGGTGCATTGTCCCTCAGCCACTCGGGGTTCGCTTTAGCGTGTAAGCAGCGCTTTTATTTTATGACTATTGATATTGTTCTTGAAGCTTGAAGCTATTGTAATACGGCCCGACCGATCCCGTCTGCTATGGTCCCTATCGTTTCCCGGTTAACAAGGATGTTTAGTTAGCGTTCGGAAAACATCACCCCAATACGATTCCTGATTTTTCTATAAAAGCTTTGTCATCAGAAATGTCACAATACATGTTTTGTTCTACTGATTTTCCACAGTTTTATTGGCGATATGTTACGGTGGAATATAAAGGGATTATTTCGTAATAGAATTATTGAGCTTCAAAGATAACATACATACATATTTGATATGAAACGCTTTTAACCTAGAAAATAAAGAAATGTAAAACATATAATTTTTATACAACCCGGATATGTAATATTATTATTTTTCAATAGTGTGAACATAATTGAAGGGTCCATATATTAAAATATCCGCATTGTGACGTCTTATTAATTGATTCCGATCGAGTTAAATTGTGAGAACCAATGTTTCGGCAAAGTCTAAACAATGCACCAAAAATAAGTATGTACAGTAAAATATTTTGTCATATTGGTTTTTAAAGCAACGCTTTTTGAGCGATTTATAAAACAAAAAATGAAATATTAAAGTCTCAAACTTTAAAATATCATTTTGAAAATCTAGGAATTTAATATTTTACCTTCATACTGAGTCCTTTATTTATGCGGCATTAAACTATTCTTCAGCTCAGCAGCTTAATCCAAAATATCTCGAGAAATGTATTTCTCAATAATTTTACGAATAAGAATGTTACCAAAACTATAAAAATTCAATTCCAATCTGTCAATTTGTCAAAATTTTGCTAGGATTTTCGAAAGTGACTTTAAGGTATTCTTCACTTTTCGTCCTAGATACATAAAATACTATTAAAGATGTCCGATCAAGGTCACTGTATCACGAACGAATTAACAAATTGGCATACATTTATATCTCTCATTTTCAAAGACTACAAGCGTGTGCGATGAATATAAGACGCTTGTCTTTCAAAAATTCATCTTGTTTCGACTAAGTTAGGACATTCCATTTTAAAACGATGTTCCTTGTTGACAATACTTTCGCTGTAACGTAAGATACATTACCTTGATTCATAGCCCTACGAATAGTTATTTTCTGTCAGTATCTCATTTTTCACATCTTTGGTTTTACATTTGCTAATAATCTTACCAGTTGACTTAGTTTTGAATTCTGAATACTTTTACTGTAACATATATTTTTATAATAATAAAATAACAGTAGTACCCTCATAACAACTGAGCACACGACACTACTGAATATGATAAAATAAGCAAAGCTAAAATTTTAGTTCATACAATTTGTAAATGACCTTGATAGGATATCTTTAATTTTTGTACTGTAATTCTACGAGGGTCATGTAAACATTATTGATAATACGTTCCTTTCTGTTGAAACACACGCAACCGTTATTCCCTTCCACTTATTCAAAGTTAAATACCAATCTTCTTTTGGAATGCTTTCAAAATCATCAACCCTGCAAATTTTTTAAAATAAAAAAATAGCAAAAAGTCGCCCATTTCCAAAATACGTGAGTATGATAAATGTTTTATTACTTTTATATTTTTTATTGCCAAGAACTGCTGTCTGATTTAGTTCCATGTTTTCGTTTCACAATGATACTTTATTGATTAATTAACATATATGAGCCCAAACCCATAATATTTCGGCCGGTTTACATTTTCAATAAAAAATTGTAAAACCTACGTAAATGATGAACAATTGCTACAAATTTCTTTCGACTTGTCCAAAAATAAATTTTAAACTTACAAAACCTGAATATGTTATTGTAGTATTCTGCCATTTAATATTGAGTTACATCGCCATTACTAGTAACATACGTTCAATTTTTTTTTTAATGCTTATTAATATAATAATTAACATAGCTTAAGCTTTAACATTCATATTTAATATAGAGCTATAGTGACTCGTTTTCTTCTAGACGACGAAGTTTAGTTCTGACTTGCCCCATGAGCCTTTTGGCGAGTTTAAAATTTATTTTGTTTACCTTTTGAAAAATCCTTCTTCTTAAATCTTTTTATTTTGGGGCTCTTACAGATTGTTGTATATCTTTCTTGTGAGTAACGCCCAAAAAGTTTCAATATAGAATTTAAAGTGAAAGCAAAGTTTTCAGATAAAATAATGTTGTGTGCAGCAATTTCGGAAGCAGGCGTCTCTAGTCAGTATGTTGGATGTGTTAGAGGTTTATACACAAAATTGTGAGCCGAAGTTACTTGATTTCATCAATTTATATCATTTAAACAAAAATATTAAGTTTTGGTCTGACCCAGCTTAACGCAACTATGCCCCAAAAACAACGCACTGCTTGGAGGCAAAAATATACCATTTACTCTGCGAAATTAATCCTCCTAACGGACCTCTAGCGAGGCCTTTTGAAACTTTTTAGACGTTACTTACAAGAAAGGTGTACGACAATGTGTAGTAACCCCAAAATGAAAACAATTAAGGCGCAGGATTTTTCAAAAAGTACGCAAAATAAATTTTAAAATCCGCCAAAAATTCATGGGACAAAGCAGAAATAAACTTCACCATATATAAGTAAACGGGCCACTAACTCTTTATTAAATATGAATGTTAAATTGGAAAGGAGAAATTACTGGATAACAGTCAAATAATCATTTATTTTCCGCCTTTACCGGTTTCAACACCCCATGTGTCTTCTTCAGGAGCTACAACAGTTATTACAGTTTTTGAAAAGTTGATGTATGTGTAAAACTTTTGTGAAAAAGAAGAATTTATAATTTATGTAACATTGATAAATACATATAACAGTTAATAAATAACATAGTTTACATACAATGGTCGTCAAAACTAAAATAAAATAAATATACATTAAAAAACTCATGTAGTCGTCACATGAAATTTTATATGGCACCCTTTAACTAAAATTAAGTTGTAACTTGTTCCGAAGGTCGTTTCTCAAAATGCCGCTAGATTTTTTAAGTCACATTTCCTCTAATTGTTTTTTATTTGAATTTTAAGTAACATTAATTTTGTTTATGTTCCTTTTATGTTTGGTTTTTATTGTATTTTAAAATATTTGTATATATTTGTGATGTCAGTTTTTAAATTTATGTTGTTGCTGCCATTATTTATGTGTAGCGATTCTAGAGTAAGACGTTTGTGTAAATACTGTTCTGTATCAATGACATTGACAGCATCCAAATTAAAATTATATCCAATTGATATTGCGTGTCCTACTAGAGCACATTTTCCGTTGTTGTTCTTATTGTTGAAATTTCGTTGATGTTCTGTTATTCTAGTTCGTAAATAACGTTTCGTTTGCCCTGTATATATGAATGTTAAAGCTTAAGCTATGTTAAACAATTCAAATTATACAAAATTATAAAAAACATTACAAAATCTTATCTTAAAAGAAAATCTATTTTTACAGTCAATACACAAGTATCTTTTCAATTATCTCAATGGGAATAGAATTACTATAATCTAATGAAATGTCTTGTAAGATTCTATAAATTCTATTGATATTCATATGATGCTGTTTCCACAGCAACAAAAATGAGTATATCATTTTTACATGTTAATACGAGCTTTAATTCTATTAGGCATTGTGTCTCGCTCTGCAATTTTTTTCTGTGAGGATTGTCCCATATGTTGAGCAAAGTAGGTTTTACTGTATGCACTGTATTTTTATGAATCTGTTTTCATTGTGCCAAACGTAAAGGTCTCGGTAGAAGCTAATTATGTAGTAGAATATGACTCTGAAAAGGCCTGTAGAACCAACCGTTATTTGGCCCACAGTTCTTTTTATGTTTTAAGTCTATATTTAAAGTTGCCAAAAAACTTTTGTAAACATTTCTAACCATTTATGGAGGTATTATAAATTGTTGAAAATATAAACTGGCCAAACTATTATGAGTTTGGGCTCGTAATTTACTACTTAATTTCAAATGAGAGATAAATACCTGTTTAATATGATAGTACAATTTTTTTTTCTACTGTCTACCTCATTTTCTCATAATAAGACTAACGTTACCCTCGTATTGCTATTCCAAAATTTCATCTGCAAAATGTAATATGGTAGTAAAAAAAAAAAAACGTGAATACACAACTATCATTATACAAATAAAAAAAAAACTGTATTCATTATCGATTTATGTTATGTTACGAATAAAAATAATTTAGTAGGTGTAAAGAAAAATTAATTTATTTGTGTTGTAATAAGTAAATTGAAAATGTGGAAAGGAAAATATTTTCTTCTTTCTACATTTATTTTTAAAATGTATGTCCCCATTTCACTTAAAATATGATGTGAGCCTTTAATCATAAAAATTAAAATAAATAAAATGGAACATGTTACATGATATTATCTATGAGCAACATGTAATTCACTTAGCTTAATTACACGGGATTCAAATTTCTGTCACGTTTACATATGCATCGATTTTTCACTTGGTGAATGGATGCATTGAAATTCCCACCGCGCCTCGGTTTTCATTTGTCATTATTTATTTTTCGTGTTCTACACAAATCAGAAAATACTGTATATAGCGAACAAAGATGCACTTAGCTACTCTAAAACGATATACACGGGCTTATGACTGCTTGGAATCTAAATCGTCTTATCGTTTGACTACACCGTGTTCGAAAGACGAGAGCATAAATATTTTCCGGTTTATAAGGTGTTTCTCCTTTTAGCAATACATTATTCATAGTCAGTTGCATTACATACACTTTACATGACACACTGGGGTCCGTGAAGTTGGCACGTCATTGGAAGCACAAATATTCTTTTTTATATTAGTAATTAGTGCTTCGTTAGTGCTCTTTTGTGCTTCAAAAAAATTTAAAATTAATTGAACGGTTCACGAAATAATTAACATTATATGATGACGTGCCAAGTTCACACTTAGCACGTCATTAATAAAATTTGAAATTACTTATTGCATCTTTTGTTAGTGCTTCGTTAGTGCTCTTTTGTGCTTCAAAATTTTTTGAAATTAATTGAACGGTTTACGAAATAATTAACATTATATGATGACGTGCCAAGTTCACACTTAGCACGTCATTAATAAAATTTCAAATTACTTATTACATGTTTTGTTAGTGCTTCGTTAGTGCTCTTTTGTGCTTTAAATTTTTTTGAAATTCATAAAGCGGTTTATGAAATAATTAAGATTATTTGATGACGTGCCAACTTCATGGCATTAATAAAATATTATACTGTTTAACACAAAATTTGTTAGGGCTATGTTAGTGCTCTTTTGTTCTTTATATTTTTTTTAAATTCATAGAACAGTCCATTAAATAATTAACATTTTTTTTTAATGGAAACAATATTTAACTCTTTACCTAAAAAAATCCACATACTTGTATTTTCCTGTTTTAAATTATATAAAGGCTGTTTAGTTACGAATTTGTTTTATTATATTAATATTAATTTAGATAAACTTAATTTCATGTTAACTATCAAAAAAATAATTTCATTATTTACAAAAAAAACACATTCTAAATTATTTAAAAAAATTCCGAATATTCTTAAAAAAAATCTTTGTATTTGGCCTTTATGTTCCTAAATTTTTATACAGGGTGAGTCGGGGTGACGCCCCCCCCCCTCTTTAACTTGTTTATTTGGAGTAATAGAAAAAAATACTCATACAGAAGTTTTATAATTTTAAATATACAATTTTATGGCAGATGTTGATATTATTTACAAAGTCAGGTTTACAAAATACGATTATCGACTTTTAGTTATTAAATAGCAACCTAGAATTATTTTACTAAAATATAAACCGCCATATCTTTCTCTTTTCAATAATGTATTAATTTTAATGAATGTATTTGAAAAAATTCGAGAAAAATAAAATAATTGAGATATATAGGAAATAATTTTTATTCTAATATTATAGGTGGCTATGTGAAAATAAACAAAATATAACAATGCTAATACCAACAAAGTATACATTTGTTTGTTACTTATTTATTATTACTTATTTATTTATCTATTTATTTATTATTTATTTTCACATAGCCACCTAGAATATTTGAATAAAAATTATTTCTCATATAACTCATTTATCTTATTTTACTCGAAATTTTTCAAATACATTAATAAAAACTATTAGATCGTTAAAAGACAAAAATGTAGTGGTATATATTTTAGTAAAATAATTATAGGTTGCTATTTAAAAAATAAAAGTTGATAGTTGTATCTTGTAAACCTGACTTTATAAAAAATATCTATATTTGCCGTCAAATATTATCTATAATTCAAATAATAAAACTTTTATATGAGCCATTTCTTTCTATTACTTATAATTAAAAAGTTAAAGGGGAGGCGTCGTCTCAGACTCATCCTGTATACATTTGAGAGAGCAACTGATTAAATTTTAGCTATGATCAACCGAAATTGGTACACTGGTTTGCAAAAAAATCGCGTACACCTATTTTTTGTTGTATTGAGTCGATCTTGATTTTTAACTTGTCAATGTCATTAGTGTCAATTAGAATGTCAAAATTAACCGAAATTCAAATACATACTTGGTTGTTCTTTAATTTTTCTTGAAAAAAATTAATTTTCAGAGTAGGTAAACAACAAAAAATTTTGTATGTCACTGCATACGGTTGAAATATATAACTTTTTTTAAACTGGGTAGAGATACCGATGTTTTTACCTCCAGCCAATAATAGAGATATATGATCAAGTTAAAATTCACCAGTTTAGATTTTCATGAATAAACAAGTTTCAAGGCCTGTGTAATCCGATTTTAACATTTTTACGATAATGTCTTTATGTGTGTATTAATGGAATATACACTAGTTCATATATTATTTAAGAGAAATGGCTACACCTGCGTATACCGTGTGTCTGTCTTAAAGGTGTACATAGGCAATTAACATGGGAAACCAGTTTTTTGCAATTCCCTGCTTGCCTAATTATTTAAACAAAAACGCGTCAAATAAAGGTTTTAGGGTATAAAATTCTGCATCTAAATCAATAAACAGAATTACTTTTACATGCTTTGTAGCGGCAGAAATTAAATATGAAAATTTCGAAAATTACCTTGAAAATAATATCGATAGCCATGGAATTGTACAAAAAATAAATAAATTCTTGACATTTTATCTGTCACAACGTATGTTCTGACAATTTGATTTTGTCTCTGGTTTTATTGTTTGAAATTATTAAAAAATGAATATTTATACTAATAAAAAGTTTTTATTGATAAGTGTAGACCACTTCTGTAGTACTAGATATATTGGAAATGAGTTGGGAGTACATCACAGCATCATACAAATTATTAAAAAAAAAACGTATTATTCTTATAAAATGCAGTGTCACAAAGAACTTGTCCCATACGATGAAGAAAGTAGAAGAGTGTTTTGCGTAGATATGCAGAACCCGGCTAATAATGATCAAAATTTTTTCCATTTCTTTCACGGACGAATGCACTTTCACTTTGAACAATGAACCAAATATCCAAAATACCCGTTGTTGGGCTATAGAAAATCCTGGAATTAATATTTCTACAAGGACACAATATCCTCGAAAAGTTAATATTTGGGCCGGAATTTTAGGTCACCACATAATTGGTCCTATTGAAATACGTGGCAATCTAAATACCGAAAATTATTTGGAGATGCTACAAAATGAAATTGGTCCTGCAATAGAGATCGAGAGGTCTGGTTCCAACAGGATGGATGTTCTGCACACTAGGAACTTTAGAGAATATTTGGATCTGGTATTTCCTGGGCGCTGGATTAAACGAGGGGGTATTATTGACTGGCCTGCTAGATGTCCAGATCTTGCTCCATGTGACTTTATTTATGGGGTTACATAAAAAATCAAATTTATAAAAAAGGCACGAAAACATAAATGATCTAACAGATTCCATATTTAATGAATGTCATCCTATAATGGTTCTGCATTTGAATATTTATTGTAACTATTATCTTTATAATTACTTGTTATCCTAATTACTACAAAACTTTACTTGCTTGAGCATATTTTGTTACGCAATATTGAATTTTTAATAAATTCATATATTAAACAAAACTGTATTTTTTAAATTTATTTATTAATCTAATATTTCTATTGTTGTTATAATTAACGATATTTGTCCAAATAGAAAAACGTCAAGCATTTATTTATTTTTTGTTCAATTCCATGGCTGTCGATATTTTCAAAGTAATTTTCGACATTTTAATGTTTAATTTCTGCCGTTACAAAGCATATAAAAGTAATTCTGTTTATTGATTTAGATGCAGAATTTTATGCCCTAAAACTGACGCGTTTTTGCTTAAAATATTTAGGCAAGCAGGGAATTGCGAAAAAAAAGATTTCCATGTTAATCTGCTACGTACACCTTTAAGATAGATACACGGTATATGAAGTGAAAATTAAAATAAATTGTTCCTTTACTAGAACTATCAACATTTTAAAAAATTCAACATTAGATGAACAGTTCTAAAATAAACCTGCGTTTTCAAAAAGTATTTTTGAGATCTATTAGTATTTGACTATGATTTTATGACGAAAACAGCATTTCTCGTTTTCCCTATAAAATCTAAGTCATATACTAATAGATTTCTATAATACTGTTTTTAAAATGCAGGTTCATATTAGAAGTATGTTCGCCTAATGTTGAACTTTTTAAAATGTTAACTATTCTAGTACATGAACAATTTATTTGAATTTTCGCTTCATATATAGTAGGCAGGGGTAACCATTCCGTTTAACCATTTATCTAATTTTTTGTATTCAAGTTTCCGTCATACCAGCGAGGAAGTGATTAGATTCTGTTTTTAAGGTGTATTATCAGAAATGAATTTTATGAAAAATAACATACAAACATCTTGATTAATGAAAAGATAATACTTGAAGTTATTTAAAAAAATTGGATTCCGTATAACATAATGTGGCACAAGGTCAACCCATAACGCCTGCATGACCTTCGTCAGAAAATAGTGGTTTAATATTTTTCATTAATTTTCATGCAATATTTTTTTTATTCATATACTCCATTTTCCAACCGGAAGTAGTCCTTCAAATATAAATAAAAACTTTTCAAATTTTGTATTAAAGGCTTTTATATCGATGAGAACAAATATTTAATTTTAGCTGCTAGTTGTGAATTAGTGAAGTGGTATTTTACATGAAGCTCCTAATAGATTTTATTGAAAAAACATTAAAATAAAATCCAAAACTTTCCAAATTACATGTTAATACTTATATTTAGAACAAAAGTACAAGAATGAAAAGTTGTTTAGAATTAATTTTTACTTATTCCTTTTCCTCATTTAATTTTTAATTCAATAGAATATCTCTAGTACTAGATATTTGGAAAAGAAGATATGACATTTTCGTCAAAAATCAGATAGCCATGGAAATAAAAAACAAATAAAACAAAATCTCATACTGACAGTTCAGTTCAGTGTTATTGATGTTAATTGTTGCAATCATTGTGTCTACACTGTTGTAATCAATAAATTGCATCACTGTTCGTCTGTGCATAATAAAATGGATTTGTTCAGTACCAAAGAAAAAAATTCGATTGTCAAATAACATTGCAGAGCAAATAGTTATGAAGAAATTCGTGCAATATTTCGTGTAATTGAGAGATTTAATGAAACAGGAAGTGTTTTAAAACCATGCAAGTGTCAAAGGTCAATTGCAGATGAAGATGAAGATGAAGAAAGACAAGCAAATAAAATTAATGTAATTGCAGCCATTGAAAATAATAAAAATATAAGTTTGTGGCAAATAGAAAAAGACACTTCAATTCTATTTAGTACTGTAAGAAATTATTTAAAAAAAGAAAAATATAAATCTTTTAAATATGGCAAACACCAGCAATTGAATGAAGAATATAAGTTTCTGAGAGCAACATTTTGTGAATTAATGCTGGAAAAAACAAATGCAGATATACATTTTATTGAAATATTTGTTTTTTCGACGAAAGCACATTTACACTCAATAATAAGCCAAATATTCAAAATTTTAGATATTGGCGTAAAAATAATGAACATCTGAATGTTACGACTCATACACAATATCCCCGAAAAGTCAATGTTTGGACTGGAATTAAAAAAAACCATATTATTGGGCCATATTTAATTAACGGCCCTTTAACTGGTCAGTCCTATTATGATCTGCTGATAAATGATATTGGACCGGCAATTGAAGAACTGGCCAATGATCGTGAAGTATGGTTGCAACAAGACGGCTTGGACGCTCATAATACAAAAATTGTAAAAGAATATATTAATGATGTATTTCCCGATACATGGATTGGTAGAGACGGGCCAATTCACTGGCCCGCACGGTCTCCGGATCTAGCGCCAAATGATTTTTTTCTATGGGGACATCTAAAATCAAAAATTTACACTGATTACAAATATCTAGATTTAGAATCACTAAAAAACAGAATATCCCTGGAATGTACTAAAATATCGTGCTACCAACTAGCGAATGTTAGGAGTTCTTTTTATGATATATTAGGTTATTATTTGGCGCAGAATGAAGACATATTTGAGCATTCAATTTAAATAAAAGTTTTCTAGTTTGCTGCTATTCTTTTCTTCCGATTTGTATGATTTATTTTATTATTAAATATTTGATAATTTCCCATTTTTAATATTCACCGAAATCTCAGTTGAGTTCAGTGTTATTGATGTTAATTGTTGTAATCATTGTGTCTATTATTATAATTCAGCATTAAATATTAAAGTATTATGATCTTAATTAATATTTTGTTTTATTTGTTTTTTATTTCCATGACTATCTGAATTTTGATGAAAATGTCATATTTTATTTTCTAAATATCTAGTGCTACAGATATTCTATTGCATTAAATGAGGACTTTTTTAAGTAAAAAAAATTCTGAAAAACTTTTAATTCTTGTACTTTTGCTTTAAAATGTACGTGGAACATAGGACTTTAACATGGGATTTTAAATATGTGCGGAAATTGGCTCTCCTGTACATTTTAAAGCAAAAGTACAAGAATTAAAAGTTGTTCAGAATTTTTTTTACTTAAAAAAGCCCTCATTTAATATATGTATATATATATATATATATATATATATATATATATATATATATATATATATATACAGCGTGTTTACGGTCTTTTTGTTTTATTTTTAATGGGCGATACTACAGGTCAAAAGAAGGCGAAAAACATTAAAACACCTTGGTAAAATATTTATAATAAAAGAGATATCAATATTTTAGTTTTTATAAAGGGGAGGTAAATAAATGTTGAAAAAAGTTGTAGTAACCTGTGCAATGACAAATTTCTCTCTTTTGTTTTTTAATTTGTTTATCTGTCAGTTACAGTTTGTTTATTGTGCACCATGAGTTTCTAATTGATTATTGTTATTAATTGTGTAAAAGGTGAACAATATACCATCGGTGTTCTAATACGGAATTAGTTGACATGATGCTCATTTATGGGGAAGTGCATCAAAATTCAATTGCAGCAAGTCGTCTTTACAGAGAGCGATTTCCAAATAGGCAATGTCCTGTACCCGATCAGTACACTAATTTAGTAGTGATCTGCGAAATAATCAAAGGCGTGATGGAGGTCCTGGTCGGTTCCGACGAATTTTAGATGCGGATGTACAAATTTTAAACCTCGTTGACGAAAATCCTTCAACCAGTAAATTGCTCGGCAAATCGCATTGTATGGCGAACACTACGCGAGTATCAACTACATCCGTTTCATGTACAGCGAGTACAAGCTTTACAACCTCAAGATCACCCTCAGCGCGTACGGTTCTGTAGATGGTTTTTGCGCAAAAATGACGAAGTCCCTAATTTTTCGTTGAGTGTGTTGGCGACTGACGAAGCTACGTTTACTCGTAACGGCATAAACAATTGCCACAATACGCATATCTGGAGTTTCGAAAATCCGCATGTTGTTCGTCGTGGTCATTTTCAATACATATTTTCTGTGAACATATGGGCCGGATTAGTGAATTCACAGTTGATTGGCCACTTTGTGTTGCCAGAACGACTAAATGCTATTTTTCTTGCAAAATAATTTGCCAGAACTTTTAGACGATGTTCCCTTAAATGTGCGTCAAGAAATGTGTTTTCTCCACGACGGTGCACCGGCGCATTTCAGTCGTCTCGTACGTCATCACTTAAACCATGCATGTGGAAATAAGTGGATTGGTCGGGGCGGTCCTGTTTCTTGGCCTCCGCGGTCACCTGACTTAACACCATTGGACTTTTATTTGTAGGGGCATATGAAAAACATGGTATACACCACCGAAATTATCGACCCTGAAGACCTTCGTAACCGGGTGGAAGCAGCAGCGGCGGAAATTCGACAAGGCATGGGCCTTGCAACGTACGTTAATTCATGGATATGATGAGCAAGACCTTTGCATACAGCAACAGGGTGATAACTTTGAACATCTGTTATAAAAGCGCTTATCGTTATGTTTTAATTCCATAAAAATAAAAACTAAAAAAATAGTATCACCCATTAAAAAAAAAGACCGTAAACACACTATATATATATATATATATATATATATATATATATATATATATATATATATATATATATGTATATACAGGGAGTAAACGGAACTAGGGAACGCGATTTTTCTCGGAAGTTATTAGAGATACAAAAAAATCTTTCAAATAAAATTTTTAATGTTTCTAGCAAGCTAATTAATCTAAATAAAAAAAAAAAAAATTTTTTCGCAGATATCCGTATTTTTGACTTTTTTTTTAAATGGTACACCCTATATATTTTTATACTATTTAATAGGAAATAATTTTTGCTTTAAAAACGTTTTTAAAGTTATACCTTCTAAACTTAATAGAATTCGAGATATTGAAGAAAATATTAAAATAGTTTTACTCGAAATTAAAGCTGGCTATGAAAACAAAATTATTGAGTTACGAAACATTTTAATTTACAAATGTACATCAAATTATTGTCTTACTGGTAACACTATAAAAATTGTTCAAAATTTTCACCGTTTTCTTGTATACAAAAATTGAGCCTTTTTAACAAATGTTGATTTACAGTATTATTAATTTTATTATTTAACAGCTTGTCTTATTCTATGTTTTTATTCTTCAAGTGTAGTAACGTGCGTAACATAAACTTTGTTTCTGATGGCACCCCGCAGAAAGAAATCTAAGGGCGATAGATCGGGAGACCTTGCAGGCCACATTATGGGTCTTCTTGTTCCAATTCAGGCATTTGAAAATTTTTGATAAATAGTTTGTTTCCATAGCCAGCTTTAATTTCCAGTAAAATTATTTTAATATTTTCTTCAATATCTCGAATACTATTAAGTTTAGAAGGTATAACTTATGAAATTTTTTTAAAGCAAAAATTATTTCCTACTAAATGGTATAAAAATATACAGGGCGTACCATTTAAAAAAAGTCAAAATAGGTATATCTCCGAAAATTAAAATATTTTTTTCTGATGTACATTAATTTATGTAGCTTACTAGAAACACTAATAATTTTAATTGAAAGATTTTTTTGTATCTCTTATAACTTCCGAGAAAAATCGTGTTCCCTATTTCCATTTACACCCTGTATATATACAGGGTGTTTCAGGACTAGTGTAACAAACTTTAACAGCTTATTCCTGAGGTCATTTTGAGTTGCCAGAATACAAGAGGTTGAAGTTCTATAAATAACACGAAATTTTCTAATTTTTGTAATCAATGTACTTTCGGAAAACAAGAGTTATTATTGAAAAGTCATACCTTATTTGTATTAATAATTAATTTTATTTATTAATATTAACGAATACGATTTGGACAACAAAACATACGATTCAAAATTTATATCAAATACATTAAATTATGTACGTTTATTAATATTACAATGGATTTTACACTCTACTTACTTACTTACTTACTTAATCCTGCACCTTTCTACACTCTAAAGCGTTCTATTTACAGCAGAAATATTTCAAACTTTTAACACATTTTTGGTATCACTGGTTTACACTAAAACCATTTTTTACTATTTTTAGTAACTTTTGAATTAAAACTACAGTTTATTGTCAAAATTTTACTTTAAACAACTTGTAATGAAAATTGTAAAAAATTCCGACGTTGTTGGACATTTCACCAAGACGTACTTTCTATTTAAAATTTCCTCAACTCCATAATAACTCTTGTTTGATTATAGGACATAATTTATTGAATACAATATCTGCGATTATTTTATATGAAAAGTGTAATTCTGGGACTTTCGGTATAACCGGAAGTGATATCAACTTTGTTAATTTAAATACAACCTATACTAGTTTTTCATAAATTTAGATTGTATATTTTATTCTCTTTACGACCATACCAAATTTCTTAGTATTTACCATATTCATTTGTTAAAAATACTTATCATTAATGGATGTAATTTAATAACACACACACACACACACACACACACACACACACAGACAGACATCATCGTAAAAATGTTATTATCGGATTATAGGGATCTTAAAACGTGCTTATTTACTAAAATCTGGATATGCGATATACCTCTCTTAATATTTATTTCAATTTATTTCTTGCATATATTAATAATATTGTTCAATATTTTGGGCTTTGCTACATAAGCACATTTTTAGTCATTCTTGTAATACTTTGTATTGTAAGTAAAAATCTATTTATCCACAAGTATTATTTACTTAGTACAAGTATTAAACCAGCAATGCCAAATTTCTTGTTTTTCAGTGTAATCCAAGAACGGAAATTAGGCAATGCAATAATATAATAGATTCTACAGACGGAAAAGGCGCTTTTACCGTCATTTTAGGTAAGGAAGATATTATCTTGGGTCAAAAAATTCGATGATGAGTTTTTAGACAATAAGCACGTTTTAGGGTCCCTAGAATACGATTTTACCATTTTTACGATGATGTATGTGTGTGTATGTGTATGTGTGTGTGTGTGTGTGTGTGTGTGTGTTTGTGTATGTGTGTGACGATTTTTTCATAGACAATAACTTCAACACTACAATTCTAAAAATTATAATTCTTTCGTATTCCTTTTCTTATTGGATTTTGGTTACAATTATTGGTCAACCTGAAGTACCCTCATTTGAAGATTTTAACAGTTTTGTTTTTTGGAAAAACACTGTTAAAATCGTTTTCTGACATTTAATGTTGTTATAATATTGAAGAATATTCTAGAATCTACGAATTTTGTGCATTTTATACTTCATATAGTGAAAATGATTAGGCAGAAGACACACGTCATCAACCGGAGAAAAACCTTATAAAATGAAATATAACTTGTAGAAATTATTAGTTGTTATTATTTTTTTAACAAAGAAGAAAGAATATACTAGTAATAAAGAAACGTATATATTAATGACTTTATAATTATCTCTAAGTCAATCCTTTTTCCTTTTACGGAATATAAAATTGTTTGACAAAACATGGTCATTCTCAATAGAGTCAACGTATGGTACGAAAATAAACTACAATTATTTCAAATAATTTTATATTCCGTAAATGGAATAACGATTGACAGAAATAATTGTAAATATCATTAATATATACATTACTTAATACTAAAACTTTTTTTCTTCTTATTTTAAAAATAAATATATTTTTATATTTTCAAAGTTATATTTCATTTTATAAGGTTTTTTTCAGGTTGATGACGTGCGTCTTCTGCGTTATAATTTTCACTATATTCAATGGATATAGAGTTAATGAAATTAAATTTCATAAATCAACCAGCCATGCTATAATTATGGAAACAACTACTATATTAAGAAAATTCTAATTGACAGATGTTAGTGTCAATGAAAAGAAAATGAATATGACAGAGAGATGAGTATGTTAAGATTGATGTTGGGGAAGGCACCGAAAAATAGGATAAAGAATGAGAGGATAAGAGAAATGGCTCGAGTGATAGAAGTTTCTAGAAAGATACAGGAGAGGCGATTATATTGGTTTGAACATGTCATGAGAAGAGATGAATAATATATTGGAAGATGAATGAACAGCTTAGTAGTAAAAGATGGAAGAAACAGAGAAAGACCAAAGAGAAGATGGAAGGACTGTATTGCGGAAGACTTGAGAGAAAAGGAATTGAATGAGTACGATAAGCAAAATAGAGAAATGAGTTGAAGAAAATCAAGAATAACGATCCCTGACGAATGGGAAAAACTAAAGAAGAAGATGTCAGGGCCAAATGCAATTTACATAGTTCGTTTATGAAATAATTTTACTGGAAATAGAATCTTTTGCAAGAAAATATATGTATGGAATTTGTACATAATACAAAGAATTAACGGAAAGTAATATGCTGGCCACATCAGATCTTTTTATTCAAATATCACTGCGATTTTGACTATGGTCTCTGTACCTTCCTTATTTTATTAATGACGTGCTAAGGGTGAAGTTGGCATCATATAATGTTAATTATTTCGTGAACCGTTCAATTAATTTCAAAAAATTTTGAAGCACAAAAGAGCACTAACGAAGCACTAACAATAGATGTAATAAGTAATTTGAAATTTTATTAATGACGTGCTAAGTGTGAACTTGGCACGTCATCATATAATGTTAATTATTTCGTGAACCGTTCAATTAATTTCAAAAATTTTTGAAGCACAAAAGAGCACTAACGAAGCACTAACAAAAGATATAATAAGTAATTTGAAATTTTATTAATGACGTGCTACGTGTGAAGTTGGCCCGTCTTCATATAATGTTAATTATTTCGTGAACCGTTCAATTAATTTCAAAAATTTTTGAAGCACAAAAGAGCACTAACGAAGCACTAACAAAAGATGTAATAAGTAATTTGAAAATTTATTAATGACGTGCTAAGTGTGAAGTTGGCACGTCATCATATAATGTTAATTATTTCGTGAACCGTTCAATTAATTTCAAAAATTTTTGAAGCACAAAAGAGCACTAACGAAGCACTAATAAACGAAGTAATAAGCAATTTGAAATTTTATTAATGACGTGCTAAGTGTGAACTTGGCACGTCATCATATAATGTTAATTATTTCGTAAACCGTTCAATTAATTTTAAATTTTTTTGAAGCACAAAAGAGCACTAACGAAGCATTAATTACTAATATAAAAAAGAATATTTGTGCTTCCAATGACGTGCCAACTTCACGGACCCGACACACTGCTGCGAAGTTTTCTCTGTGTTTTTTGATAATCAAACATGCATCAACCAACTTATTTCTCTTTATAAGTGTTTGTTTCACGACAATTTTTTGATAAATTAGTTCGCGAGTAAAGTTTCAACAAAGTTTCTTAAGCATATTTTGAAATTATAAAACAATCTACACAGTACCATAATAAAGTAGTATTCAATTTAACACCCTACAGTTTCTGTTGTAATATACAGATTTCAGCATGTATTAGATCATTTATCGATACGAGTCTTATTCCAATCACGGTAGGAGATGGACGTGTTTAATTGAGCTACGTAGTGATAGTGTAATTTCATTATATTAATAATATGATAGGGAAGTGTAGTGAGGTGAAGTGAAAATGTGTAATAATTAATAAAAAATACCAAGGAATTATTAAGGACGTACCGAAATAAGTAATTTAGATAAATATTCTAGCAAATAACATAGGACAGGATAGGATTCATTTCCAGACGGTAAATCGAAATTGGATAGTAGAATAAAGGAACACTTCACATTAACATAAGACCAGTGACATGATCGGCATTGAATTCAACTACATAATAACTAAAGGCAATATTAAATTTAATATTGCAGGTACATTTTATCCTGTAAAGAACTTTTTCGCTTTAAGATATTAATTTTCTTTTCAGTCTTACTATCTACATGTCACAGCATGAACAATACGGAATGAAATCAGCAATAATGAAAGCCGGAGGAATAAACCAAAAATGCAAGAAGGAATGAGAACAACAATTCTAAAATAGAATTGGAAAATAGATGTAAAAGGGCAAATTTTAAAATTAAAAAAGTCATTTAGGGTATGGATTTCAACTAGATATTTTTTAAATTCGCATTCATTTTCAAGAACAATACTTGGATTGCTATAGAAGAGTAATGACAAAATCTTCATAGAATTCAAATACATGCATGTGGTAGAATCCCACATTAAAAAAGTTACCCAACATAGATTTCCATTTAGAATGATGGGGAGGCTACTTGACGTTAAACAATTTTTTATGTTTTATGTTGACTAGTGTACTCTTCTCTAGTCCGCGTCGTGTCCTAAGCAGGGCTGGCTGTTAGTGTGTGTCCAAAAAACCTCTGGCTGGGTAGGGCTGGCCAGGATTCAGCACTACGGGGTATTCGGTTCCGGCCTAACTGTCAAGTCAAATCAAGTATTAGATCATTTATCGATATACGATTTTTAGCATGATCTCGTATAATACCTCTCTTATGGCTGGTTGCACTAACGTATTTTAAATAGTAAGCACTCTTTAAATAGACAATATTGTATCGAAGTGAAATATCAAATATATTAATGCTGTCAAAATTTGGTTTTAAAATATATTAGTTTTATTCTCAATAGTTTTTGCGGGATTTTTTTACAAACTTTACATTCATATTCAAGGGTCAATTTTAAAGTATTGTGATTGAGAATATGGTATTAACCAGAGAGCTAATTCGATTCATAATTTATAATTTGATAATAATCCTGAAATCAATTTGACAGTTTTGTAAGTTCTCTAGAAATTATTTTGGCAGCTTCGGCAGTTTTTAAGTCATTATATATTAATTTAATAGCTTTGTCAGCTTTTAAGTGTTGCAGATATTATTAAAAGGAAAAAATAGCCGAAGAGGTCTACTTTGACCATATTACAATAAAATTCTAAAATACGAGGTAGCGTCAAAAAGTACCTGGAATCGTTGCCTAGAGCCAAGCAGGTGATCGCCGGAGGGAAATTTCTTTTTCTTGGATTGGCAACCATCACTAGGGAAAGCGTCGAGCCGCCCGGCACCTCTTTTAGGTACTGTCTGCGAAAGCTGCAGATTGTTATAATGCGTGTTTTTCGTTCGTCGGATTTTAAAATATCGTCTTCAGAACAGCGTGCTAACATCAAATTCTGCGTTCTGCTGGAGAAATCACCATCTGAGACATTTAGATGCTAAAGAAGGATACTAAAATGAGGCGATGAAAAAATCGACAATGTACGAGCGTGCCGCTCGTGTGCCAAAAAATTTTCTTCGAGAAAAGCAAGGGGAAAGTGATTATTTTTTGATTATCGAGGCGTGTTTCACCATTAATTCATTCAGTTTTGCTGCATGACAACGCTCCGGTATATCGCTCCCCTAAGAAAAATATCATCACTCTGGACCATCCCTCCTATTCTCCCTACCTTGCACCAGCCAATTTTTACCTGTTGCCACACCTAAAAACGAAATTGAAGGGACCACATTTTGCTAATCCAGCAAAGGTGACGGAAAATGCGATGTGGCAGTTAACCACATTCAGAAGTTTCATCAGGGAGTGTTTTGAACACTTGTACGAACGGTGGAACAAACGTGTAAATACAGGAGGGGTGTACTTTAAAGGAAATTAATGTAATATTGTTGTACCTTTTTTCAATAATGTTTTATTGACCAATTCCGGAAACATCTTGAGACTACCTCGTATTTGAACCATTGTCTAAATCTGAATAATAAAGGGTTATCATAATTTTTGAAAATTGTATATATTAATCTAATTTTTATTCATTAATCATTTACTGCGAAAAAACAACTAATTAAATATTAAACACCACCGGAAGTGTGATGTATGAGGCCCTAGAATATGCATGTGATTGTAGCATGACAAGCGTTAGCGATTAAACAGAGA
Organism: Harpalus rufipes; assembly: GCA_951394225.1. Taxonomy (NCBI): domain Eukaryota; kingdom Metazoa; phylum Arthropoda; class Insecta; order Coleoptera; family Carabidae; genus Harpalus; species Harpalus rufipes. The sequence continues at coordinate 23,182,759 of OX596283.1, forward strand.
TAGTTATATCATGTTTCTATGGCACAGACAGAGACAAAATATAATTGGAAAGCTTAACGAAAATATTATATTGACATTTTAGTGACTATTTAACATTTTATTTTATTGTGAATCAACGTGAATTCCACGAGTCTCTTATTCGACATTTATTTGCCACTTTGGCAGTGTGTAAACTTTACGTAAATATAAAATTCGAGTTTAATTAAGTGCAAGTTTTCTTACGTTAATATAATTTTTCACTAAAATGCATGTTTTCGCTTTACAGCAAAATGATTAAATTTTGCTTTGTATCTGGTTGTACAAATACATCTGAACAAAATAGTTAATACACCCTTGTATATTTTTGATTCGCCTCTATATTGAAATACAAATGGTGCCACATAACTGGTTAAGAGTTGCAGTTTGACTTCATTCGATATACCATCAATATAATTTAAGAAGTTTTCGAACGTTTTCTTCCAATATAGTCATTGTTTGTCTGCAGACGTAGCAGTTATATCCACATCGAATCCTTTCCGGTCTCAAATACTATATTGCACTAATAGAATATTATATTAATAGTTGATTAAATTGTAAAAATTAAACCAGATTGAAACTTGTTTTTGCTGTCAGCCGTGTTAGCTGTCATTTTTCACTTTTAATCTCTAAACTGACACATGCGAAGTAATGCCATCTAGTGTTCATCTTGAAAGATAACCAGGGATGGATACGTCATAACTGGATTTTTATGTGGCGATCGTTTTCAACATGTGGTACTTTTAATTTCGATTTTTAATTACAAGATAATATAAATTTAACTTTTATATTTACTATTAGGCTACTTATATGATATACTTTTAGTATACATTATCAAAACATTTAAATTTCACTTCCCTATTCTAGCATAACCCTCGTATACCAAAGAAACTATCTCATCAGTCATTATTGTCAAACAATAATTTGATATCTGTCTAAAAATGCATTAATATGTATGTAACTGTCAATTAGAAATAGTCTATATTTTATTCTGGACAAATATATAATTAAATGTCCATTTAGAACACGAGAATCAGCTTAATATTTTATAATCTGTAACGCTATTTTAGGGATAGCGGTCAGAAAGTTGGCGTGAGATTGCTCGGGCGCCAACGGTCGGATAGCAGGTTTGGAGATAGGGTGAAATATGAAGAACACAATTGGAATAAACGATACAAGACAACTTTATTGTATGGTAGTTCGTTGTACAAAATAGTATGATGGTCGCTGATGGGTACAATAAGATGCTGGGTGTGCGAATTATGCGATTTACCGGTTTTCGGAAAAACGACGCCGGGCGTCGCGACGGCGATGATGTCGGTGTATGAACGGTAGATGCACGGGTATCCAAAAATGTAGATGGAAATGTGTTCGGACGGTTTCGGTGTGATTGACGCTAGGCGTCGTGACGACGGTGACGGTGGCGGACAAACGGTAGATACGGTGATCTTAAGGATCTGTCTAGGAATGTATTCGGATGGTTTTGGTGTAATCGACGCCAGGCGTCGCGACGCTGAGGTCGCGTTGGTTCGGCGGTTAATGGCAGTAATGACGGACGAAGGGTAGCTATGCGTTTTCGCAATAATCGGCAAAACGACGCCGGGCGTCGCGATGCTGATGACGCGTTGGTTCGGTGGTTAACGGCAGTAATGTCGGACGAAGTGTAGCTATGCAATTCTGCAATAATCGGCAAATCGACGCCGGGCGTCGCGACGCTGATGTTGCGTTGGTTCGGCGGTTAACGGCAGTAATGACGGACGACGTGTAGCTATGCGATTCTGCAATAATCGGCAGATCGACGCCGGGCGTCGCGATGCTGATGTCGCGTTGGTTCGGTGGTTAACGGCAGTAATGACGGACGAGGTGTAGCTATGCGATTCTGCAATAATTGGCAGATCGACGCCGGGCGTCGCGACGCTGATACTTGTAACCGGTTGTTCGCGGAGTACGTGAAGATCGATGATACGGCGTACGACGAGAAAGTCGACCCAGGCAAACCTCACAGACTCTAGGCCTCGAGTACCCCGGCTTACGCACTGGGGCGTCGCGACGCAGAGTCGGAAAAACGCACTTGGGCCGATGGACGCTAAAATGCTCGATTTGGAATAACGGGCCGTTTTACAGTAACTCTGGATAAACACGCAGACTTGACGTCTGTAACGCCCGGGTTTACACGCCGGCGGCGTCGAAACGTCAAGTCGGTAAAACTCGCAACGAGTCACTGTAAAATGGCTAGGCACACGCAACTGGTGAATTTACTCTACGGAGATGATTACGGCCGGCGTCAGTCGTAGTGTCTCTGGATGTTTTCAATACGCCCTTCGAAGATGCTTTGGCTTACGCACAACAAGCGTTGCGACGTTGGGCGTCTGAAGCTCACAACGAGACACTAAGACGGACTCTCAACAAACAACTGAACAACTCGGACGGAGAGCTCACGGTACGGGTTTTTAAGGAAAACGGAAATATGAAAATATTGCTCACCTGGAGATCGGTTTCGCAGTCTTGACGGAATACTCGCAATCAAGAATCGCAATCGGCTTCAGTTGTCGAAAGGAATACTCGCAGTCAACAACTGTCTTCTGCAAACGCAGGCCCTGCTTTTATACAGCCCTACTAATTAAACCAGCTTAAGTTTGTTTACTAGTAGCAAAACTGCATAAAAGAACAGGGCAAATAGGATAAAAATGGAACACGGTGTTGTCGACCCTTTATGTGGTTTATTTCCCGGTCAAATTACGCGCCTTATCCCAATTGTCGGGAAGAAAAGTTTTCGCGGTTCGCGGATTAATAAGGGCTGAGTTACACGGCTTTGAACTATTTAATCCGCAAAACTTGTGACAGATTCACATCGTCACAAATCACATTATACCAATTGTGTGTTATTATATTTAAACATAATTGCCATTACGACCTTTTCAATTGTATCATCCATTTACTGAATCCAAGATAAAATTAATTGAACAAAACTAGAAAAGAGAACCCAATATATTTCAATTATTACAACATGAATCTTCCATTAGTACTTAACATAAAAACCCTATAGATGTACATTTCCAGAAACGTAGAATGTCGTTAAGTTAGATAATTAATTAATTAGATGGAAATCCGTGACCTAATAAAGCTACTCTGAAAATATCTCACAATTGTGTTTGTGATGCGTTGGATTGCGAATTGACAAACGCATGTTTACAATTTCATTGGAACGTTGATTTCGCTTGCAGTGAAACGTGTGAACCGAAAATTTATTAATTAGATATTATCCCGATTTCTACGCATTCGGTAATTGGTTTTTGTAATTAAAACTGCGTAAAGTTTTTGTTTGTGTATGTATGTTCGTTCTTTATTGCTCGCTGATGGCTTTAATGAATCTGCGGCTTGTGATATATTATCTGCAAAGTTGTTGTTGTTTTTTATTTTGTTCTCTATGTTTAATTTGCCCTTCGATTGGTTCAGTATTTAGATTTTGTTTTAGAGTTGTTTTTCATTTTCAATTTGTTTAATTCTGTTTACATTGTAGTAATTACAAAGTTTTGCATTATAAAGGTTTTCAATTGTGTTCTTGAAAATAAATATTTTATAATGTAATGAATTTCTCTACATTTATTTTTAGAATTGGATATAAACTCAATATAAAACAAGGTTTTTCAATGGTTTTTTTTATAAATTACTAAATAGAGTAAACGTTAATAATTGGAACACTGCCGTTTGTAAATTTCATTTTAAATCACTGTGTTAATATTTTTACTTTTTTATTATAGTTATTTACGTATAGATGGTCGAAAGAACACAGCAACAGCAAGTAGGTATGTATTATTAGGAAATTAGGATATTATACTTTCATCAGTAAAAATATTGTAAACATGAATAACGTTATTTAGTAATTGTTACGTTATTAAAATAAAACGTTATTATAATGTTATTAGGTATCGTTACGTTACGTTTTCCATCCTTGTTTATAAGGGTCGTTTTTATAATCAAGCTCACTTTAAGAATTTATTTAAAATTACTTTAAGACTTTATCTTTAATTAAAATAATGCTAGTTTGCTCGCTAACGTGCTAAAGTTATACATATTATGAAAACGAATACAACTTCAATTTTAATTTAAAGTGTTAAAGTGAATATAAAGTTTATTATCAAAACGGCCCTTAATTGTTTTTCTTGTTAAACGCCTATGTGATGCTTTCTAGTGTTCATCCTAGCTACTTGATTCACCATTTTTAACATAATAACTGTCGTTTGAAACAATAAATTGATGATTTATTTTTTTAGTTAAATCAAACAGTAAACCGGTAAATTAATACGTAACACGTTCGGAAAGAAGTTATTCAGGACTCACAGGCTTTCAGAACTCGCCTATGGCTTGATCATAAATTAACTTAGTCGTCCTATAAAAAAATCTGGTGTGACCAACACAATACCTCCCGCCATTTACCTATGGGGTATAATTTTTATATTACTTTATAAATTTATCCATAGAATATACAGAAATAGTATTAAAGCAAACCTGTAGAAAATGGAATAATCTTTAATTTTTATAATAACAAATTGCGAAAAAAATACATTTGAAGGTATTTTTTGAAGAAAAAATTTCTTGAGCTTCAAGTAAACTGCCATTTCCGGTTATCCGATTGCCACCAAAATCTAATGGCTTCTTTCCATATTAGAATAAGGTAGAAATACATGGATTCAAAACTTTCCGGATGATAGTATTTGAGATAGAGCGTAAAGAGGATCCACACCCACACACACACACACACACACACACACCCACACACACACACACACACACACACACACCCACACACACACACATACATACAGACATCATCGTGAAAATGTTAAAAATGTGACCTTAACCGTGGTCATTTACCAAAATCTCCATATGCGATTTTTAGCACGATCCCTATACCTCCCTTAACAGGGGTAGCGGGAGGTAAAAAAAAACACTTTCCGTACTTAAATGTAAATATCGATAATAAATTCTAATTTATTTATTCAACTTCAAAGAAGATGAAATTCTATAAATTATTGTAATATTAGCAGAGCTGCCTCATTTACCAGATCAAGGAATTATTCTTTGTGGCTTTTAATTAATTTTATTAATATCTTATCTTCATTATCTGTAAACCTGCCGAACTCCATAGTTATTGTTGTGTAGTTACTGGTGCTCTACAACCAATTACTTTCATTCATAAGCAGATAGTTCGTTTGGAATTCATTGTAAGATACCTAATTTGGTTATATTAAACCTTGAGACGATAGGAACCATATCAAATGCGAGACGTTTTATTGCATGTGAACGTTGGAAGAAAACCAAGTCGTTTGAGATTTATTCACGGCGTAATTTAAGATCCAGCGTGATTACAATGCCAGACACGCTTCTCTTGCACTTGCAACTAATGTATTTAACACAAGTGGTATACTCATCACTTTTTTCTACAACGTTCCAAAAAAGAAATTCACTATTAATCTTCAAAAGCTTTTTATTTTCAAATAAAACCTACCGATTCCCAATATTTTAGTGAAACTTGGTAATTAAATAAAATAAACAATCACTTGTGAAAACTTGAATTGGTTCTTAGTTCTTTTTACCTTCCGTCACCTAAGGAAGGTATTGTCTTTAGTCAAAAAAATCGGTGGTGAGTTTTTAATGAATAAGTACAATTTAGAATCTCTAGAATAAGATTATGTACATATATCTCGTATGTATATAATACATGTGTGTGTGTGTGTGTTACGGATCGCATAACTCTAATACCATAATTCCAAAAATTATATATTTTTTTCGTATTCTCCAAATTCACTTTCAAAAGTAGAGGTAATTAAAATTTAGTTATAATTGGTCAACCAGAAACCCTCATTTGAAAATTTTAACAGTTTTTCTTGAAAAACTGCAGTTTTAAATATCATTTTTTGACATTTCATATTTTTATGCCTGAGTGTTTGGTCGCGGATCTGGGGAACCGGGTTTGATCCCGACCAACGCCAAATATTTCAAATTTTAAATGGCACAAAATTAACCCCTATGGTGTACCTTCCACACCAGCAATGAGTGTCCGTGCGGTGACGACTGGGAAAAGCTCGCACGTCACATATATGTCATCATCAATACCGAAAACTGAATACAAAGCAGATTGGCCGTGATGATATACTCATTTATTTATTTATAAATATTAAAGATTATTATATTATGTATACGGTTTGATTGCATTTTATAATTCATTTTCAATGGATATAATTAAAAAATTATAAAGAAATTAAATTTTATAAAGGCTCATTTACAGCTACAAAAATAATAAATATAAATAAAATTATAAATAAGACTTTGTGGTTAGTGTTCACAGCTTCGAATATAATACGTAAATTAACGTCACCTGTCATTTAGTATTGTGACGTGCGCCCCTGAGAGAAAAGTATGCATGCGCCGCTACTGATAGCATGTTCGCGAACAATGACGTAATCCCTTCGAAAGAACGTACCAGAGCGATAATACAATCCCCGACGCGCTGAGACAGGTTAATTGCGCTGTGACCTCATTCCTTTGTATACGGGTCATTGTCGCTTTAGAAGAGTTCTAGAATGATAGGGGCTGTATAAATACCGTCGGGAGAACAGCGGGAGACAGTCTCAGATATACAAGCAACCAGATATGAACTCGGTGATATAAATAAACAGTTTAACAGTTGTTAACATAAATAAATGTAGTTATATAAATAAGTGTTGTGATATAAATGTTAGTTAGATAAATAATCGTAGTGTTTAAGCATTTAATAATATTCTTAGTGTTTATATTATTTAATCATAGTGTTAGTTGTTTTTATTATCTTTTAATATTTAATCCTTACTCAATTATCGTTTAATAAACGTATTCTTTAGTTAATAATCTTTGTCTATGTTTTACACTTCACCCATATAAATAAAAACGTTACAGTATATTCATAATTAACAAGAAAAAATATCAAGGAGTACGCAATCATATGCAATTCTTTTTCTGAAAATTGCCTTTTTAAATTATATTAAAATATAAATCCTTTTATGAGACCATAAATTGACAGCTCAAATGACAGTTGTTATGTATGAGCTTATGCTTGTGTAAAATATTTAACATTTGAAAATCCTTGTGCTTATGTCTTATGTTTATTTTTATTTTCTTGAGCTATGAACACTTTCATAAGAATCTATTGTTTATATTGTTATTTTTACATATAATTTTATTTTTATTTTCGTAACTGTGAATGAGTCTTAAATCAGCCAGCTATGCTATAACCATAGAAATAGCCGCTATATTAAAATAATTCTGATTGACAGATGTTAGTGTCAAGTGTAATTTACATAGTACGTTTGTGTTATAATTTTGCTGGAAATATAGAATATTTTGCAAGAAACTTTTTTTCTGTATGAAATTTGTACAAAATACATATAGAACCAGACAGAATTGACGGAAGGTAATGTGCTGGCCACATCAGAATTTTTAAATTCTTTATCAAAATATAAATATAATATAGCCAATGTGCTTTTATTCGTATTTCCGATAAACTGATATATTTTTATACAGTTTAAATATATTATACGAGTAATATATTTGATATTTTAGCACTAATTTACAATGTAGCTATATTTAATTTCTTCATGTTTAACATAAAAGTACCTATAAATAATATCTTTGACAAATTGCATCCGTCAGGTTATACATTCTTAATATAAGTTTAAAATGTAAATGTAAACGCTGTAGTATTTCTGCGAAATTAATTGTAATAATAAAAAGCCAGCAATATCAATTTTTAAGCTTGTCGTATAAATTTACAAATGTGTCTAGATATTCTCCGCTCCGTTGGAGCTATGAAAGCTTTCTTATAGTATTCGCAACAAAAGAAAAATAAATGAGCGAAATAGCGTCATTCCCTCAAGCCCGAAGCTCTCAGAGTCAACATCGCAAGCATCAAACATGGGGTCGCGGTCGTTTAGCCTTGACAACCATTACACATCAACAGAAATATGCATAGCATTATAATAATCAGAGTGACATATCGCGAGCAGCGTGCACGCAGCATTGCCGCCCGTATATCATTTCCATGAAACGTATAAAAAGATATAAAAAGCACGCCAACCAACGCTCAGAACGCAGTAGGCCAGGGTTCGTGCGCGTAGCGCGTTTCTTCAGCTCCTGATTACAATGACCAGCAACTAGACATGCAACCCTATGAATTATAATAAAAACTTTTATAAATTAAACCTACTGAAGAAAAGCTCAAGCATTACGAAAATTTCTATTCATTAACATAATTCAGCTGTGTTATCTGCGGGGCTTTAGCTATGATATATTTTTATTTAACATCTAATTTTCAACTACGCAACAACAGTGGAATACAATTCCCTAAAATATGAGCAATTCTCACAATGAAACAGTCTGTGCTTAACAAAAAAAAATCTAATAAAAACTGTACAAAGTACAATTATGCAACATTTGGTGAAACTGTTCTAAATAATAATATTTAAAACACTAGGCACGTTTCACAAGATTTCAGTCTCTGAATCAACCTCTCGGTCATTTATCAGAGACTGGCCCACTCAACCAGAACCACAGACGTGTTTCGCTCTTATTGGAGCTCTTCAGTGTGGTGTACTGACGACTCTTGCGAGGCACTGAGACCAGTTAAGCGGACGGATGACAAACATACCACAAATATATTAAGCCTGCAGAGGTAACTAACCACAAGCAGAGCCATCTATCGAGAAAACCGCGAGCTTGGCTAGCAGAATAATAATAAAAAACTGTACAAAGTATAATTATGCGACAGTTGGTGAAACTGTTCTAAATAATAATATTTAAAACACTAAGCACGTTTCACAAGATTTCAGTCTCTGAATCAACCTGTCGATCATTTATCAGAGATTGTGGGATGTTTATCATCTGTCCGCTCAACTGGTCTCAGTGCCTCGCAAGAGGCATCAGTACACCACACTAAAGAGCTCCAATAAGAGCGAAACTCGTCTGTGGTTCTGTTTGAGTGGGCCAGTCTCTGATAAATGACCGAGAGATTGATTCAGAGACTGAAATCTTATGAAACGTGCCTAGTGATTTAAAAAAAATATATTCAAAAAACAAAAATCATACTTCACAAGTTTCATAAGATTTCAGTTTATGAATCAACCTCTCGGTCATTTATCATCCGTCCACTCAACCAAGTCAGTGCCTCCTAAAGGCTGTAACATATAGTGTCATCTATGTTTTATACTTGAAATTGTTTGGGTTTTTATAAAACATAGATGACAAGATTTAAATTGTACAGACAGTACATAGCGGTTAACACAGACAGAATATTGTAATGGAGATTTAAAAAAAACGTGTGTCAATAAACGATATTAAAAGTGATAGTGCCTTTTATTTCAAATATCAGTTTAATCATTATAAAAATATAAATAAGAAATACTACATGGCGCAGCCGGTAATACAAATGTGTATAATTTTTTTAAAAAAATAATAATCCTGTGTGGATGATCTTTGATAAATAAAATTATAGTGATTAAAACGTGTAGAAAAAATGGATACAACATTTAAACCACCTACTGAACTTAAGTTATCTGGAAACGTAAGTGAAAATTGGCGTCGATTTAAACAAAATTTTTCAATATTTATGATAGCAACCGGATTTAATACTAAACCAGATGAAATAAAAGTCGCGATGATGCTCAATGTTATAGGTGAGGAAGCAGTTGAGGTATTTAATACATTTAATCTTAGTGATACAGATAAAAAAGACTTTGTTCTAGTTCAAAAACAATTTGAAGACTATTGTGTACCGCTTAAAAATATCGTGTATGAAAGATATCTTTTTTATAAACGTTCACAAGATGAAAGTGAAAATTTTGATCATTTTTACACTGAAATCAAAAAGTTAGTTAAATCGTGTGAATTCGGAGCACAAGAAGAGTCAATGTTACGCGATAGAATAGTTTTAGGCATTCGCGATCCAGAATTACAAGAAAAATTATTGAGAATTAAAGATTTGACGCTCATTAAATCAGTTGAACATTGCAAAGCAGCAGAAATCATGAAAACTCGAACTAAAGAACTTCAAGATAAACTTACAATTAATAAAATTAAAATAAAAAGTGAGGTGAAACCCTATAAAAAAAGTGATAGAGAGCCTAAAAAATCTAAAAAAGAGATAAAATATCGGTGTAAAAAGTGCCTGCAGAAACATGAACCAGCAAGCTGTCCAGCGTACGGGAAGGTTTGCTACAAGTGCAAGAAACCAAACCATTTTGCAGTGGCCTGCAAATTCAGGGAGGTGAGAGAAGTACAGGACCAAGGCCAACACGACAACGATGCAGATACCGATACCAGCGAAGAAGAAGAATTCGCCATTGATGTGGTAGATGTTAAAGAAGAGGAGCCTATGATAAAGGAAGTAGAAACAATAAATTACTGGACACAAAATATTTTAATTGAAAATAAAGTAGTTAAATTTAAAATTGATACTGGTGCAGAAGTAAATATAATTTCAAAAAACTTATTCGAAAGTTTAAATTGTAATAAAATTTTACAAAAAACTAAAGTCATTTTAGAAGCATATGGAGGCTTTAAATTAAAACCGTGTGGAGTTATTAAATTGAAATGTAAAGTAAGAAATTGTGAGAGTATTGAAGAATTTATTGTTGTTGACAATAATGCCAAGCCATTATTAGGATTAAGTACTTCCACAAAATTAAATTTAATTAAAAGAGTAGAAACAATTGAAGTACAAAAAGAAAAAACTAAATTTCTAAATTTAAATAAAGATTTATTTGAAGGTCTAGGTAAACTGAATGACAAATGTAGCATAAAACTTGTAAATAATTATAACCCAGTTATAAGACCTCCTAGGAGAGTGCCTCTAGCCCTCAGAGAAAGACTACAATGTAAACTAAATGAATTAGAATCTAGGAAAATTATTAGTAAAGTTGATTATCCTGTTGAATGGGTTAATAACTTGGTAATTATTGAAAAAACAGATAAATCATTGAGGCTTTGTTTAGATCCACAAGACTTAAATAAATGTATCAAAAAAGAACTTGTACTAATACCTACTTTAGATGATATCAGATCACAACTACATGATAAACAATTTTATTCTGTATTAGATTTAAAAGACGGCTTTTGGCATATAGAATTAGATGAAAAATCTAGTAATTTATGTACTTTTAGTAGTCCTTTTGGTTGTTACAAATTTAACAGACTTCCTTTTGGGTTATCCATGGCTCCCGAGTATTTTCAAAAAATTAATACAAAAAACTTTGGTGATATAAAAGGTGTTTTAATATATTTTGATGATATACTTATTGCAGGAAAAGATAAAAAGGAGCATGATGAAATTCTTTCAAAAGTGGTTGAGAGAGCTAGAAAATTAAATATTAAATTTAACAAACATAAATTGCAATATTGTGTTCAAGAAGTGAAGTATTTAGGCCACATATTCACTCCTAAAGGCATGAAACCAGATAATGAGAGAGTTAAAGCTATTTTAGACATGGAAAACCCAAATAGTAAAGTGGAATTACAGAGAATTTTGGGAATGATTAACTATTTACGCCAATATTTACCAAAACTCTCTGAAATCACTACAAGCCTAAGACTATTATTAAAAAATAATGTTAGTTTTACGTGGTTGCCTCAACACACAGAGGTTTTAAACAAAATTAAGCAAGCAATTATAAATGCTCCTGTTTTAGGTACTTTTAATCCCAGAAAGGAAATAACAATTCAAACGGATGCCTCACAACATGGACTAGGATGCTGTCTGATGCAGGAGGGGAAACCAATATATTATGCGTCTAGAAGTTTAACGGAAACTGAACAAAATTATGCTATGATAGAAAAAGAGCTGCTAGGTATTGTATTCGCAACACGTAAGTTTCATAATTTTATTTATGGTCGTAATGTAACAGTTATAACTGATCATAAACCATTGCTTGGAATTATGCGTAAAAAAGTCAATGATATTGCTTCAAATAGATTGCAAAGAATGAAAATAAAATTATTTAAATATTCATTAAATGTCAATTACAAACCGGGAAAATATTTGTATTTGGCTGATACATTATCTAGAGCTTATTTGAAAAACGAAAATACTAAAGAAAGTAAATGGATTACAGATATAGTACATTCAGTAAGTACAAATTTAAAAATTTCAAGTGAAAAAAAAACAACAATTTGTTAAAGCCACTGCATCTGACCCCATCCTCATCCAAGTTAGTAATTATTGTAAAATAGGCTGGCCCAAAAATGTAAAATTGTTAAATAATGATTTAAAATGTTTCCATCAGCATAAAAATGACTTAACTGTAGAAGATGGTCTAGTCTTTTTAAATTTTAAAGTTGTAGTTCCAAGTGCACTACGAAACTATGTACATAAATTGTTGCATGAATCACATTTAGGCATAGAAAAAACTAAGGCTAGAGCCAGACAATTAGTTTACTGGCCTAGAATCAATTTCGATATTGAAAATTTAATTAAAAAATGTAAAATATGTGAGCATTATAGGTCCTCCAATACTAAAGAACCTATGATACCGCACAAAATTCCTGATTTACCCTTTAATAAATTAGCATCTGATATATGTGAGTTTAAAGGACTGAATTATTTAATTATTCAAGATTATTTAACTAAATGGATAGAAATAATTCCATTAAAAAGTAAAACATCACATGAAATAATTTGTAAATTAAAACAAATCTTTTCAAGTCATGGTATTCCAGAACAAATAGTAGCTGACAATATGCCATTTAATTCTTACGAATGTAAACTATTTGCCAAAGCATGGAATTTTGAATTTGTTACGAGTTCCCCAAGATATCCCCAGTCCAATGGACAAGCAGAACGAGCAGTACAAATTGCTAAAAATATTCTTAGGAAATGTGATAGAGAAAATAAAGACATATATTATGCATTTTTAGAATATAGAAATACTCCAATAACTGGACTAAATGTATCTCCTTCTCAATTACTAATGTCACGTAGAGCCAAAACCAAAATGCCAATAACATTAAAATTATTAAAACCAGAAATTGTCACAAATGTCAAAGAACTAGTTGAACAATGTCAAAGTAGAAATAAGTTTTATTATGACTTACATGTTAAAGAAAGAGATATATTTAAACCGGGAGAAAATGTAGTTATACAAAAAAATAAAGTATGGGAACCTGCAAAAATTGTAAATCAGTATAATACACCAAGATCATATATAGTTCAAGACAATAAAGGAAATATATTGAGACGTAACACAATTCATTTAAGAAAATCAAAGAATGATTATGTTAAAGATTCCACATTTGAGCCACAAGATGAACAAATAAATAATTTTGTACAAGATAATTTAATAAACAATAATGCAGATTCTCAAACTTTGAACAGTAGTACCAGTAAAAATGATGTTCAAATTAATGATAAGTTTTACACTACACGTAGTGGTCGAATTGTTAAACCACCACAAAGATTAAATATTAGTTAAGGGTTAAGGTGTTCATTTGTATATTATAATTAAAAAAGGGAGATGTAACATATAGTGTCATCTATGTTTTATACTTGAAATTGTTTGGGTTTTTATAAAACATAGATGACAAGATTTAAATTGTACAGACAGTACATAGCGGTTAACACAGACAGAATATTGTAATGGAGATTTAAAAAAAACGTGTGTCAATAAACGATATTAAAAGTGATAGTGCCTTTTATTTCAAATATCAGTTTAATCATTATAAAAATATAAATAAGAAATACTACAAAGGCTTCATTGCATCACATTGATAAGTTCCAAGATGAGCGAAATTCGTCTTGTAAAATATGTAATGGATATTTCGTGATATTTTCAAATTTGAGGCTCTTTAAAGAACATTTTTTTTTTAAAACACTACCAAAAAACTGTTACTCAACAAAAGATATAAAAGAAGACGACAAAACGAAGAGAATATGGGAACAAAAGCACTGGCAAAACCAAATGCACCTACGAGGCAGCATGATTAAAGAATCATCATAAATGTGGGAAATTTCTTGACTGTATAATGTTAACAAAATACAATTACTAGAATTCTGTCATACAGCATTTATTTTCTTACATCACCGACATTTCGGTACACTCTTGTAAGATCTTGCCAAAATTTACATACACTCGAACACAAAATATATTCGTTCCTATATTCAGTTTTTCATCATCGTACAAAAATTTATAAAAAGCACTTACACATCAGTTTGGTCTCAAATTCAACAACAGAAGAAAGGATACAACTTATAAGAAAAGAATAATATAAAAATAATAGCGAGATTCCTTTGTGGAAATAAAGAATATGCAAATAATTTCTGGCTTGACCTGGAGTAACGTATGTGCAGGTTGTGTGGAAGAAGAAAAAATGCAGGAACATATAAGACTGTTTTTCAGAGAGCTAGAAATAGAAGAAAAATCAGAGAAAACATAACTGAATGAAAAACCTACGGAGAAAAACTGGTTTCAAATGATACAAAAAGGATGGAAGCAGCAGAAAGTGGAAGACATGATAAATCTTTAACATTATGAAATAATATAATATACACACTCCTCGACACACCCTAAGAAATTATGTGTAAACAATAAAAATTAAACATATGTAAACGAACCTAGGCACGTAACAGTTCAGCCAGTTTTCATTTAAAAAAAATCTGTTGTGGCCAGCACAATACCTCTCGCGACCTCTTTTTTTTGGTTACATAAGTATAGGGCGCGAACAGTCATGTTACATTGTTGGCCTTGACAAGCAGATGTGGGGGCCCGTTTCAGAATGATAGTTAGTAATTATGTACATAGATGTCAAATGTCAGAATTTTTTATTAAAAATTTCAAGATTTTTTAAATTTACGTAAGTAATTCGTCACCAGGAGTGTGGAATTTACTTGTCGAGGAAAATATACCACATGAAATTGGAAAATCACTAAATTTAGAATGAGAAATTATGATATTTCACATCTATATACATAATTACTAGCTATCATTCTGACATGGGTCCCCATATCTGCTTGTCAAGGCCAACAAAGTCACATGACTGCTAGAGCCCTAATGTATTTAACATTTCTTGTCACCAAAAATTCTACTTATATTTATTCCTTATATTTAAATTTTTTAAATTTAAATTCATTCTATGAAGAAAGTTTATCTTACTCTTCTAATTTGTCGAGATGTTTCCAATTCATTGTCGGGAGTAACAGTATTTCTGAAGGGTATGTGTAATATACCTACAATATTAAATATTTAACTATTAATACATTAAGAAATAATGTAATGTATGTACTTCCCAGAAAAAGTCTTCAGTAATGTCTTCGGATTTCTGACACTGACATTTATCTGTCAGTTACAAACAATTTAAATTTTCAACTAATTTTCATGGCATTCTTTCGGTTGTAAAATTAATTACAACAGATTATTTTACATATATTTCTTTTATTTCTAAATCTATAGAATATATATATATATATATATATATATATATATATATATATATATATATATATATATATATATACAGGGTGTTAATAAAAAAACTTTACACACTTTAGCAGGTGATAGTAGAGATGAAAACAAGAAAAAAATTCTAATACACTTAGGTCCAATACTCATTGGTTTTTAGAAAATTTATGTATGGAATTTGTACATAATACACAGGATTGACGGAAGGTATTGTGCTGGCCACATCAGATTTAACAACTAAGGACTCTAGGTGTTTACGATCAATTGTAAACAAAGTTGCAGCCGTCGTCGAAGAGACTCACGCACTTGATCGTAAACACCTAGAGTCCTTAGTTGTTAAATCTGATGTGGCCAGCACAATACCTTCCGTCAATCCTGTGTATTATGTACAAATTCCATACATAAATTTTCTAAAAACCAATGAGTATTGGACCTAAGTGTATTAGAATTTTTTTCTTGTATTCATCTCTACTATCACCTGCTAAAGTGTGTAAAGTTTTTTTATTAACACCCTGTATATATATATATATATATATATATATATATATATATATATATATATATATATATATATATATAAATATTTAAATGTATCAGATAGAGAACTTAATTTTCTTTAATATTATCAAGATAAAATTCAAAAAATAATATTTAGAAGATTTTTTCAAGAATCTTCTACTTCCGGTTATCCAATTATTACCAAAAGCTTTTCAGATCTTCCCATGAATGTCCGATTGGGAAATACATAGTTAAAAAAATATAAAGTCTTATAGTTTTTGAGTAATCGTCCTTCCAACATCCCACACACATACAGACATACAAACACACATACGTCCGCACACACACACACACACACACACAAACATCATCGTAAAAAATGTTAAAATCGGATTGAAGGGATCTTAAAACATGCTTATTTAATAAAATCTGGATATGCGATTTTTAGCATGAATGCAATACCTCTCTTAGCGAGAGGTAAAAATTATAAAACCTGCACAAATGGTGAGAAATTTCTACAAAATTCTTTCGTCTACTTTTAATATAGACCTAAACCTTACAAAAACTCTGGGCCAAAAGACGGTTGATAATAGTTCGACCAGCATTTAAAGGGTCATCTTCTAGTTCAGATTTATCTCCTACCGAGACTTTACTTTTGGCACAAAATAGAAACTTCGTAAAAATTCAGAGCGTACAGCAAAACCTATCTTCCAAGACATAAGATACAATGCCCAATAGAATTAAAGCTGCTATTACTAATAAAGGTGGTGTAATCCAATATTAAATGGGGGAATACTTGAATGATCTATTCAGTTTTACTTTTATTTAAGTTTAAAATCTTTATTTTAAACTAGTCGAAAGAAATTTGTTCAAATTTCCCGCCAGTTGCATAGGTTTTACAATTTGTTTGTTGAAAATGTAAACTGGCCGAACTATTATGAGCCGGAATTGTAGATCCACACGAAGTTGTGTACGTTTAACCACTTACAAATTTGGTATAAAATACACGTTGAATTGGTTCAAAATTTAATATGCTTTAGCACCAACTAATGTATTTTGACTATGTAATGATGTTACAAGATATATGTATGTAGTATGTATAAATAAGTAAAAACAATGTGTTCAAAGATCTCATTTATAGAAAGCATTTTATATAGTTTAAACGATGGTATTTTACTTACCGAATAGGTACTGGACAATTTTCATACCTAATGCCTTCTTTTAAGAAAATACATTATACAAATTTTCGTATTTCACTTTAAATGTTAGTTTATACATTATCATAGGAATATACATCTACCCACTGCTAAATATCACAACAAACTACTTACTGCCTTGCGATCTGTTTGCGATTTTTAACTTGTTTTATTAGGAACACGATAGCACTGATCACTGATCATTTAGAAAGAAATTTCTTTAAATTACTTATTTTAAATAGTGTAAGATTTTTATAAATTATACTATTTTACACTGTATAATGTTTATAAAATATGCAAAATTTTAGAAAAAAAATAGTGCTGATTACTACGAACTTATACATGTTTCCTTTAAAACAACCAGCGCTTACTTGGCGCTCCTTATTTTTGACCACTTTTTATCTACAACAATTTTCACTAGTCATTAGTTCATCCAAAAAAAACGCTGGTTGTTTTAAAGGAAACATTCTGTATAAGTTTGTTGCTAATCGGTTTACAATATATGCAGACTGACACACCCAACAATGGATAATAATCTGTGATAATGTATTTATTTATAAAGTTTTTTTGATATCCATAAAGAAGTAAAATATAGATATTATAGTAGTACAAAAGTTAAATCTTAATGTTTTTGTCAGATGATAGAACAAATTTGTGAAAATATAATCGGACAAGTATAACTTTAATATTTATTTTAGAGTAAAAAAATTGCAAACGATAAACTCATAAATCATGCATCACCATGAAAAAATCGCATTTCAAATAAAATAAATAAAAAAAACGATATGGCAGGAATATCCTCCATGCAGTGATTTTTCTATATTTGCGGCAGGATCCGAGTATTTCGTCCCCTGCCGCTGTTCAATCGGCTTCCGCTGGCCAAGCAGGCTTTCCAACTGAAAGTGAAACGAATCGCGACTCTATCCTCTAGCGGTGGAATGGAAACCACAACCACTGCAGGATTTAAATATCCTGATTTGCCTTCCGATCGATGAATTTTAAATTTAATACGGTTTCTTGTTAAAAGTTTCCAGATTGTTATCTTTTGATTACATCTTTCGAAATTGGGTATCTTTTATATTCGAAACATCCCTTTACATTTCCTTCATCGAGAAATGATATTTTTATACGCAGTCTTCATCTCGAAATTATGTTATTAGTTTTTTTTTCTTTTTCCTTTTGTAGAAGATCAAAATTGAACAAATCGCAGAAAACGAATATGCCGCAAATTAAAATAATTTTTACCGCCCGATACCCTTGGTAAATGGAGGTATAGGGAACGTGTTAAAACTCGCATATCGAGATTTTGATAAATGAGCACGTTTTAAGGTCTCTAGAATCAGATTTCAATATTTTCACGATGATGTTTGTGGGTGTGTGTATCTGTGTGTGGATCCTATTTACGCTGTAACTCAAATACTATCATTCTGGAAATTTTGAAACCCTGTATTCTTACTCTTTAATACGGAAAGAAGCCATTAGATTTTGATGTAAATCAAATAACAGGAAATGGCACTTTACTTTAAGCTCAAAACAGTTTTCTTCGAAAAATATATTTAAATTAATTTTTTTCGCGATTTATGTTGTTATAAAAATGACAGATTATCAAATTTTCTACAGATATGCATTAACACTTTTTCTATATATTTTATGAAAAAAAATATAAAATATTTATTTTATAAATCCCGGAGTTTATGCTTTAAAGATAAACATATCTTCTTGATTACAAAATTCAAATCTCAAATTTATGTAACGTATAGATAAATGTCACTGTCAATAAATTAATCATTTCAAATAAATAATGGTATTATTTAAAGAAAATATATATTAAAACATGAATTCATAAAATATCTTATTAATAAATTAATTTTCATATCCGAGTAGCTAGCATTAGTAAAACGATCTTACTGACCCAGATGAAGGAACAAGAGTGTACCGAAACGTCGGTTGTGTACGACAAAATAAATGTTGTATGACTTGAAAATTTGAGTAACACTTAAGGCAATTTTGGGCGACACACCCGTTCACTTGGTAGGATTAGGTACGGTATGATGTGGACACTGATGTTGCTAAAAATCGTCTAGTTCACTTGTTGGTGATGCAGATTCTACGTAATTTAAAACTGTCACAAGCAGTTTCTTTAATAGTCGAAATGCACGTAAATAAAAAATCAAATTGTGTTTAAATTTAACTCCGAATGATACGTGAAATACTCCAGTGTTAAATAATAGTGAACTTACATTATTTTATAAGAAAATATGATGTGGCCAGCACATTACCTTCCGTCAATTCTGTGTATTATGTACAAATTCCATATATAAATTTTCTTGTAAAACAAACTATGTAAATTGCACTTGTTAATGACATCTTCTTCTTTAGTTTTTCCCATAAGTTAGAAGTCGCTATTCTTGATTTTCTTCTTCTAATCATTTTTTCTTTGCTTGTGGTCCTCATTCAGTTCCTTTTCTCCCAAGTCTTCCGCATTACAGTCCTTCCATCTTCTCTTTGGTCTTCCTTTGCTTCTTCTACCTTCTACTAGTAAGTAGTTCATTCTTCTTCCAATATATTTTTCATCTCTCATCCAAATTAATGTAATCGTTTCACTTGTATCTTTCTAGGAACCTCTATCATTCGAGCCATTTCCCTTATCTTCTCATTCCTTATCCTATCTTTCCGTGTCTTACCCAACATCCCCATCTCTGCCACATTAATTTTCTTTTCGTTGACACTGACATTTGTCAATTAGAATTTTCTTAATATAATAGCTGTTTCAATGATTATAGCATAACTGGCTGATTTATTTCTTTTAATTTTTTTAACTCTATATCCATTGAATATGAAGTATAAAATGCAATCAAATCGTGTAGATAATAAAATATTCTTTAATATTTATAATAATATTAAATTTCAAAAAATGATATTTAAGGTAGTTCACCAGCTACCGTCCAGGCCAAAAATTTAATCGCGCTGAACGTATACTGCGCATTCTACGATAACCCCTCTAAAGAAAACTTTTGGTAGGTGACTGTACTTTCTTGCGCCTTATGTCATAAATATGTACACCCACACCGCTACGAAAAGTTGTTAACGGAAAGCTGGCAACGTCGCCCTTTAATCGGAAGGGGAAGGGGGGAACAGCTCTATTAGAGAGCCGCTGAATCCAGCCGTAGTTACAAATTCGCCGTTTTGACGTGACTTATTCCCGCTGTCAATTTTGACGAATTAAAAATAACATAATAAATTATATATAGATAAAACATATTACTTACATTTGCATTTTTTGTATTTTTTATATATAACAACGTTATAATAGTTAAATTGATTTTTTGACATTCTAAAAATAACATTTAGATTTGATATCTGCTGGATTGTAGCCTACTTTATTAATACAAGACCGGGAAACAACTCAAATTTTGTTTCAAAATCTGCCCAAAACTCTAGTTCTAAAACCGGTAATGAGGGCGTGATTTATGCCTGCTGTAATTTAAATGTCATGTTGAGACTGTCAAAAAAATCAATTTAGTAGTTCTAACAGTTTTTCACAAATATAAATGAATAAAATATACATTAAATGCAAATGTAAGTAATATTTTTATCTATATATTATATTAGTTTTACCCCCTTCCCGTGACGTAAACATACAGTGTTGCCGCTGCCTCTATCCCTCGAGTTTTTCTGTCGTGGAGTCATTATTTTACACTACTATTACTCTGAAACTGTACGTCAGATCGCTTTCATCGTTTGAAATAACATTCCAAACATATTAAACTACTACATATTAGTTTTTTATTAAAATCTATAGAAGCAAAATGATGCTATTAATCAAAACGTTGGTTTTGGTAGCATTGGTCCGATGCTTCACGTGTTACAATGTGTGACTTTCGAGGCGAATAGCTCATTTTCTGTACGTCAGAAGTTTATAAAAACTTAACTGTGCATGTATTAGGTCGTTCTTCACACATAGTTAAACATTTATGAACATCTATAGAAACTCGATTTACTGGTGAACTACCTTAACAGCGTTTTTTGAAGAAAAACTGTTGAAATCTTCAAATGAGAGTATTTCCGATTGACCAATTATTACCAAAATCTATTCGGCTCTTCATATGGATGTATAGAAAAGGAATACAAAAGAATTATAATTTTTAGAATTGTAGTGTAGCCACACAAACTTACATACATGCACACACATACACACATAATCATAAAAATGGTAAAATCGTATTCTAGGAATCCTAAAACGTGCTTATTCACTAAAAAGTGTCCATCGAATTTTTTGACTAAAGACAATACCTTCGTTACCTAAAGGTGATGAAAGGTAAAAATAACATTCCGATTTTGACATTTTAAAATAAAATGACAACAATATAATTAAAAAGACAGAAATAGCGAACCGAGAGCTGACCCCGCTCGCAAACCCGTTCAACTGTCAGCATTGATACAAGGGTAACCTGTTACTAGCAGCCCGAAAGTGTGAACGCATATACCGCAAGAAATGTTCCATAAAAAGATTGAAATAATATTTATTTTAAACATTTTTATTTATTTTTGTATTCATTACTGATTAATATGACAAGGGAAAGAAGTTTTAATAAATAAATGAAAATACATATATGCCTAATGCAGACAATGCTGGTACCCCTAGATATAACTATTTGAGATTTGAGAAGCATAACCAACTCGGGACTATGATGTCACCAATAATTTCAGATATTCAAAAATTCATATCTCGCTTACTAATTCGAATATTAACATCATATTTTTATATATTATCAGAAAAAAATAGTTTGGACGCATTCTAAACGAAAACAGGTTGGCTACTTTTTAGAAGTAGAAAAAAATTATGGGAAAGTGTACTATTGTTGAATGAAACAACTTTGAACCATATTTACAATAAAATTATAAAAAATATGAATTATGGGTCTTATTCTCAATAATAATACAATGGTTGAAATTCGCAGTCTTAGAATTGTAAGTCATGCCGTTCAGAATTTATATACGCCTGCGTCGGTATAACGTCAAGAATTTAGGAAATTTAATGTAACAGCCACAATAAAATGCAGAGGAAAAAAGGAAGCATAGAAAATATTTTATGAAAAAGTTTTACAAAATCCGTGAACAGGTGTATCAAAACAGCACAATATAAGCGAAGGTTTTCAATATGGCCCACAATCCGAAATATGTAAATACAGAGCCTCTTACGCAAGATGAAACAGAAACGGCTCCTGCTGATCTGGAGCTGAATTTAAAGAAAAGGCTTACAACCTGGCCCATAAAATTTTTATAACACGAGCAATAAAATGCACAGACTTGATACAAATCCTATATTGGAGCTTCTAAATAAGCTCGCTCAATGCCGCTCGCTTTCCACCAACTTTATTTTCTACTCGCACTATCTACTCTATTTCGTTAGATTTACACCGATCTTACTTACTTTTACACCAATTACACCATGTAATCCCGCGAAGATCCCGGTTTATTGCAGGTAAATGAAAACATTTTCTCAGACGGAAG
Source organism: Harpalus rufipes (assembly GCA_951394225.1). Classification (NCBI taxonomy): domain Eukaryota; kingdom Metazoa; phylum Arthropoda; class Insecta; order Coleoptera; family Carabidae; genus Harpalus; species Harpalus rufipes. The sequence goes on from OX596283.1 coordinate 23,205,461, forward strand.
GTTTAGAATTGGTTTTCGATATAACTGAACTAACGATAGGGTTTACGTCGTCATTTAGCCACATAAATCACCTTTATGTCTTACTTCAAAAATATTGCACATACGTTACTGACAATATTAGTATTTTGATGGTTAAAAGAATTTTATGAACATATCTATTTCCCCTACAATATTTTGTATTAAGTAATTCTCGTATAACTAGGGTCACCACACGTCTGGATAAAGTCGGACATGTACGGTTTTTTGAGACATATGAAAATGCCTGGTCTGCTTTTATTTGTGTTCGGCTTTTTCAAGAATTACAGCAAAAAATAGAATAATAATAATATATTTTTTTATTTTCAAGTTTCAAATATACCGACATACAGTGGTAAAATTTTAATATGGTTGTAATTTCTGCCCGATTTATTTTTAGAACAAAATTGTAAATACAAAAACGTTCATACTTAAAAATTACTTCTAATAAATGCCATAATAAATAGAACAACAATGTTACGCAGTTGTAATATTTGAGTTTGACATGTGACATAGGTCATAAAGTTTTAATAAATATTGATTGAATTAATATAGTAGTATTTTTTCTTTAAAAAAATATATATATATATCACCCCATAATTTCTACAAATTATATTTCATTTCATACGGTTCTTTTTAGGTTGATGACGCCAAGTCATCGCTTTTTACTGAAAATCATCCTTTTTGTCTACTGTACCTTTTTGTGATGTAGAAGTCTGGCCACCAAGTATAACAGAACAATATTATCGTTAAATTTAAATATTAATCCCTAAAGATATTTTTGATGCATGGTTGAGGACCAATCTTATAATGCCTAGTTAAAATTTTCTTTCAGATAAATACTCGTACATAATATGAAACAACTATAAATTTGTCATTTGATATTTTATTTCGTTTTACTTTTGTTCATTTCATAAAAATACAGACAAAACATTTTGCCTCAATAGAGAAAATATGTCAAAAAATGTTTCCTTTTTTCCTCGGCAAGGAAGGTGAAGAAACAATTCTTCTGAGAAAAGTTGAACCTGTTTGAACTTGTTTCCAGTTCCTTAACCCTAACTTAGTTTTAAGTAGGTGAATTCCCGGAAAATTTCCTCACAATTATGAACAATAGTCCAGGCGTCGTAATTCCATAACTTGCACCTTTGTGACTTGAAACCACTTGGAACTATTGTAGTCTATTCCACAAATAGCCATAAGATGCATGTACAAACTAAAAGATAGTTATCTCCGGTCGTTATTTGAACCGCACAATGAAAGAGGCCCCAAGATAATTCAAGCCCGCGGTCCCAATATATCTCAATTCGGCCCTGGAAGCGCCTAGGGTGGAAGCGAGGGGTAAAAGGAAATGGGTAAACTTTCGACCCTTGTGTAGTTATTAGTGAGTGCAAGAGACATGAAGATAAAGACATAAACAGACTCCCAGAATACGAACCTTGGGTAAAGCGATGGCGAGATGTCGTTTTGCTTTTGCGCATTTTAGTTGTCATAAAATTTACGACAATTTTACATACCCGAGGCATAAAATCTGATAGTGCTATAAAAATTATAAAAACAAAAGATTGTGAGTGATAAATCAAAAATTATATGAAATACAATGGCTGGTACCACAAGTTTTGTTTTGAAAACGCTATTTTGAATATGCTAAAATTAAATATTTAATTTCATCCTTATGTTTAAAGAAAAATCGTAAAGGTGAAATTAAATATTGAAATTTCAAAACAGCTTTTTCAAAACAAGGATTGTGGTACCAGCTCATAATAGTCATAATAATTGCTTTACATTTTCAAAAACGGGCATTAACAAATTATAAAATATACATAAATTGTGAGATATTTCTATAAAAATTATTTCGACCTCATTAAAATACAGACTTTAAACAAAAACTGAATATTTTATTCGTTACCTAATAAGCAAAAGTTATATAAGAAAAGCTGTGGTCCAAATCAGACATAATTAGTCTGTTCAATGACTTGCACGAGGTGGTTACAGTATTAACTTTTTAACACTGAAGCATTTTACAAAAATGTGTAATTTGGACAGGCTGTTCGATGAGAAAAATTTTAGAACTAGTTCACACTTATCCATATAAGAAGCTGAACCGACTCGCGAGGTAGTGTAGATAGTGCAGACAGGACTGGGGGCAACTAAATGTCAGATTTGAAGCTGTTTTTGTTAACCTGATTTTTTTTTAATAATGAACGAAACATTGCACATATTTATGATGTAGATAACGATAGATTTGGTAATAGTATAAATATAAATTGATAAAGTAAGAATTATTTCATATCATGTAATATATTTCAGAATGTTTAGCAAATATATTAATATTACTATGTACCTGTTGAACTCGTGCTTTTTGACACTTGTGAACTAGTGTACACTGTAAAACTTGCACAGTATGACACTAACATACACTGCACTTTTGAAATGCTCATCGAACAAACATATTATTTCAGTCGGCATTTAATATTGTATTACATCGTCATTATTAATAATAACGTGTTCAATTTTACTAGGCATTTTATCTACAAGCTTTGCACATTCTTCTGATATTTTCAGTATTGTACCAAATGTCCTGCAAGGTAGTTTTTAAATGAAGTACTATGCGCGTTGGATTGTTACGAAGTTTTCCATACTGTGCCAAATGGTCTTGACAGGAGATAAAACTAGACTAGAAGATGTCCGTTTTAATAATAGTATTTCATGCTCCTAGAACCATGTTCGAATAATTTTTGTCGGATGATACTGTGCGACCGCCCTGCTACTGATTTGTATTTTCTTGAAAATCCATACGTACTGAGTCGAAAAATGCATCCAAAGCGAAGCGAGTGCTTCCATATTAAGCAATAGAAGAAGTCTAAGAAAATCTCATCACCTACATGAAGAAATGATGTGAAACAGGAGAAAATTCTGCGACTAGTGTATATAATGAATTTAAATACAATCTGGGAGAGCAAAAAGTATTTGATTACGACCAAAAACGTCCGACTAATTCTATTTCAATGGGATCTGTCCGTCACTCGACCATATTGGGTCACGTATAGCTGAGTAGTTTGGGTGCAGTAGATGCATGCCAACGCATTCCCCTGTCGTAGGATTAATCGGCTGTATTCAGCCATGAATCGGATGACTTCTACTCAAATGAATATGGTTTCATTGGACGACCAGCCTTATTTTTTCGTGGAGAGCTTTTACAAAAGGTTACAACACCATTTTAATAAATATTTGTGCAACAATTAAGTGTTTCATATGAGCTTAGATTAGATTAGAAACTTCCAGAAGTCAACGCGGGACAAAATCGAAGGCAGCGTCGCTAGGGCATCGTGGATATTATCCGTCGTGGTTGCTGCGTATTACCGCACCAACCGGATATGAAACTCGGGTGTGGCTAAGAACAACAGACACTTCCGTCGATATCCCCTTCTTCAGCCACTTAAATCACTTCCATATACTTTAATCAACTTCCTTTTCCGTCGGCGAAATAATGAAAGTGTCAGAATTAGAATTACCCCGTAATATTTACTTTTCAATTACTGTTAGAAACGTCGGTTAATTTGAGTTTGGAATACAATAAGTGTACGAGTGGAAATAATTATAATTGTGTTTGCAGAAAGCTACATTTGCAAATTAGTTGTGAACTGTGCGGAGGGCGAGTAAACCAGTAGCAGTAGCGAAACGACTGACATTCATAAACTACATTACATTTAACTTACGTATTGTACAGTTTATTTCCACCTAATAAATATTTCACACACACTTTTGTGTAAACGGTGAACAATGCTGATGCCATTATACTGAACGATATAAGCTATAAAATACACACATTGTTCAATTTAGCACACAATACTTATGAGATAAAATTGTCCAATAATGTTGAAATCAATGTGTGATTTCAATCATTCTTTCAAATTTCAGTTTTACATTGTTTTTAGAGAATGTCAAGCCGGATGGGTTATATTCGCGAGTTGTGAGCTATAGTCGTCATAAAATATGTAACTGATCTTATTATACGCCGTGCGCTGATTAATATCCGAGGAGATGATGGTCGCTCCAACAAAGTGGGTAGCTAGCCAGCTTCTTGACAATGACTGCACACAGGTCGTACAAACGTATTCACGTTTGCTAAGTGGTCTAATATGTACTGAAATTAGTTCGCCGAGTGCGAACTTGTATCGCCGAAGTACAATACCACAAACAATTAATGTGTTTAAAATCACCAAATGTAATATTTTAGCCGACAACACGAATGTTTTAGAAACACTTTTAAATTTAAGTTCAAAGACACCGAATTGTGACTTTAAACAAATCGAACGATTTGAAGTATTACAACAATACTCTTAGTAAGTAGTGTAAAATCGCTGAAATGCAAATTTTACACATACAACGAATCGAATATTAAAATACTAAAATGAACAAGTCTTTCGGTGCGCTCTGAAGCTACGTACATGACGACAGCTCACTACGCGCGAAACGAAATAAATATGAAATATGAATTTTCACTTAACTAACCAAAATTAAGTATACGACTGAACAATATCATCAACAAAAAAGAGGAGAGTAGTTTCATTACTGGATTTAATGAAAACATTTACAAAATTTCAGTTATATTTTATTCATCTATTCATACTTATACCGGTTTCTACGTCTCATGCGTCTTCTCCAGGAGCTACAGTATTTTAAAACCAAATCAGTACAGAAACAAAAAGACGAAGATGTATAGGACGCATGAGGCGTAGAGACCGATAAATATAGGGGTAGATGAATAAAGTTTGGCTGAAATCTATTAATTGTTTTTTTTTTTTTGTAATAATAATTAAAGTATTTAGTTCACTGCGTTTAATGATCATTTGGACCCTTTCTTATACATTACCATATTGTGGCAAAATTTAATGCTATTTATGATTTTGCGGAAATTGTAATTTCTATAGAAATAGAAGTAAAAGATAGCATTTTGATGCTTATTAAAAGAATAACATGTTTTTATCCACTTTTTAATTAAGGCGTTTAGTCGCTCAACTCGTATTATGAGAAATATAAATTAAAAATGCGATTAGACACGACTAGTTCTTAGAACCTATTCATAATGGCTGGTAGCCAAAGCGTGGTTCTAACACCGGTGTCAATTGAAACCATGTCAACGACTTGGCACATACAGTAGAGACCCCTTAATCCGAACATCCAATAATTCGAACATCGGGTAAAAATAAGGTAATCCGAAGAAGGACTCTTTGATCCGAACTGTGGGATAAAATATTCCCGAGCGCAACAACTTGCACGTGTAATTCTTGGAAAATCTATCAAATTTTTCTTTAGTTTAAATGGGATAACCATTTCAGGTCGAGATTGCAACTGATGGATGTAAGTAAATACGTTTTTATTTATAAAAAGCAATACATAATATTTCGTCGACTGGCGATCAAATTATGTATTTATTATTTTTAATTCAATATGACGTTTACATTCCAATTGCAGAATAATACTGCATAGCAATATGAAGAGGTAAAATTAAAACTAAAAAGATAAGATATTAATTATATTTTTTGTTTCTATTTCTTAATTTGTTTTTGTTTACTTGAATTTTTTTGTAATAATGAACGAAAATTTACATATATTTATGAAGTAGATAACGATAGATTTAGTAACAAATTGACAAAATAAGAATTATTGCATATCATGTAATATAATTCATAATCATCTCAATGTTTAGTAAATATATCAATATTACTCTGTACATGTTGCACTTGTGCTTTTTGACACTTGTAAACTAGTGTACACTGTAAAGCTTGCACAGCATTACACTAACATACACTGCACTTTTGAAATTCTCATCGAACAAACCTATTATTTCAGCCGGCATTTAATATTGGATTATTCAGTTATTCTCTGAAATACTGTAATAAGTATTTTTAAAAAAATCTAATTTGACGTTATTTACACTAATCCATACAAATTCAGTAATCCGAACACACCCTTACATTTATCATTTCGGAGTAAAGGGTCTCTACTTTACTCTAGAGTTGTTAAAAAAAAATTTAGCGTTGCCAATATACCGATTAAACCGACAATGTTCTGACAGCCATATTCAATAAATTTGGCTTCATTATTTTAAATTGTTTATCCTTCAAACATGTCAAGAATCAAATCATAAATATTTACGGCATATTACCTATTGCTGGGTGTACCAATCTGTTTTGTACACAGTTTTCGGTAATGAAGATGACATATTTGTACCGTGAGGTCTTTACCAGCCGTCACCGCACGGGCCCTCATTACTGGAGTGGAGAGTGCACCACAGGGGTCAATTTTGTGCCGTCTAAAATTCGAAATATTTGGCGTCAGGCGGGATCGAACCTGGTTCCCCAGATTCGCGACCAAACACTTAGGCACGAGGCCACAAGACCCCATATTAGAATGTTATTCTAATTTATTAACCGTAGTGGAGTATCTAGAATCCTGCGTGGTGCAATCTTTTTAATTATCAGCGCTCGTATTTATCCTGGCGATAAATCCTAGAGCAGGAGGTAGAGGCGGCAGATCACGTCCTGACCATCAGGCCGATGCCGCATCGCACTCGCAGTCGGTCGATGCACGCTCACCGCGCGGCGTGCTATTCTACTTTATTATTTCGCCATTTCCCCTTTTGCGTCCCTTCCCCCTCATCGCCCAGCCACCGTGTTTACGCCGACGTTTATCATCTTCGTGCGAGCTGCGACTTACTTTTTATGTCTCTAATTCAACGCTACTTTCTGCTCCATATTTCATCCGGCGAAATGGCAACAAACCATACATTTTAGAAAATACATCCGGGCTCGACTCTGATGGCGCCACATATCATCCGCGTCGATGCTGTTATTTATTGGTGAATAATGCAACTTGTGCTTTACCGCACCACGTGGAATTCATGGCTGCCAACACAACCAACTTAGCATCTTCATAACAACGTTATAGCAAGCTACCATGGTGAATTACTGCAGACCACATCGATACATTACGCCATATACAATTAAATTTAGAGGACAGACATTGAATGGGGTACTACACCATAGTCAAATTTTAATCAACTTAGATAAGAATGCGAAAATATACGAAAATGAGTGAGTATTACTGATTTTTTTTATGTGATTGAAGTAGATTTATAATTAGGATGACGTATCAGGTCTTTGCAATTTGATTGGTTTTCTGATTTTAAAAGCGAGACTCGCGCGCTTGTTTCGCTCGCGTGAAACCGCAATGGAAAAACACTATCGCCATGCGCCGCCATAGTTTGTATCAGAACTTTGTCACACTGTTTCAATGTTCTATAATTTATTAGAAAAAAATCTGATGTGGCCAGCACATTACCTTCCGTCAATTCTATCTATTTTGTACAAATCCCATACTGAAAGTTCTTTTAAAAGGATTCTATATATCCAGTAAAATTGTAACATGAACATATACTATTTTCTACAAATTCCATACCGAAAGATCCTTGGAAAAGATTCTCCATATCCAATAAAATTATAACACGAACATAATATACTATGTAAATTTTATTGTCAATCAGAATTATTTGAATATATCAGCAGTTTCCATGGTTATAGCATAGCTGGCTAATTTATCTATTGAATATGAAGGAAAATGTGTAAACTGTTATGAACTTCAAGTAAGGGTACTTTCGGTTGACCAATTATAACCAAAATCTAATCAGCTCTTCATATGGATATATAGAAAAGTAATACGAAAGAATTATAATTTTTAGAATTGTAGTATTGGAGTTATCGCGACCTTTTTATTATACTTCAGTATATCCTATATTTATTACATTTGTTAGCTAAAACTACACTGAAGTATTTGTATGTTTAAATAACTTGTTCCTCCCCCTTTTCCGTTTTACAGTAAATATAATTTACGTCATCTTTAGGTAAGGAAGGTAATGCTTTGATAAAAAACATTTGGTGGTGATTTTTCAATGAATAAGGACGTTTTAGGGTCCTTAGAATACAATTTTACTATTTTTACGATGATGTCTGTATGTATGTATGCATGTGTGTGTCACAAATTTCTCCTTCGATAACTCCAATACTAAAATTCCAAAAAATACAATTTTCCTCTTCCTTACATACATATGCATACGTGATTAGATTTTGGTTATAATTGGTTCACCGGAAGTACTCTCATTTGAAGGTTTTAAACGTTTTTCTTGAAAACAACGCTGTCAAATATCATTTTTCACATTTAATGTTATTGTAAATATTAAAGAATATTCTATTCTCTATATAATTTGATTGCATTTTATGTTTCATATTCAATGGATTTAGAGTTAAATAATTATAAAGAAATTAAATTTCATAAAGCAACCAGCTATGCTATATCCATGGAAACAGCTAGATACTATAGTAAGAAAATTCTAATTGATAGATGTCAGCGTGAAGTGCAATTGATATACGAGCCCAAACTCATAATAATTCGGCTAATTTATATTTTCAATACAAATGGTTAGAAATTCCTACAAAAAAATTTCGGCTTCTATAAATATAGACTTAAAACTTAAAAAAAAAACTGGGCCACATGACTGGTGATAATAGTTCGACCGGAATTTTAAGGGTCATCTTCTAGTCCAGATTTAGCTTGTACCACGACCGTTTCCTTTTGACACAATGAAAAACAACTTGTAAAAATCCAGTGCGTACAGTAATACCTACCTTGCAAGACATATAGACAACACTCACAGGAAAATGTGCAGGGCTTAGGGATACAGTGCCTAATAGAATTAAAACTGGTATTATGAATAAAGTCGATGTAACCTAATAATAAATGGCGGAATACTTGAATAACATATTCAATTTTGGTAAGCTTAAAATCTATGTTTTAAACAACTCGAAAGAAGTTTGTAAAAATTTCTCACCATCTGCGTAGGTTTTATAATTTGTTTTTTGAAAATGTTAACCAGCCGAAATAATATGAGTTTGGGTTCATAGCATGTTTGTGTTATAATTTTACTGGAAATATAGAATCTTTTGCAAGAAACTTTCTGTATGAAATTTGTACAAAATACATAAAACTGACGGTAGGTAATGTGTTGGTCACATCTGATTTTTTATATTTTTATTGCTCTTATTTGTAACATAATTGGTGAAAACCGGAAAGTATTGGGTGACAGTGGTTTGATATAATTTAATCGGGGAAAACTGTAACACTTACAAGATGCCCAGAGTCTCTGGCATTTCTCGAAACTTGATTTGCCGATCTACCATGATGAAGTATTTTTCTTTATTTCTACCTTATTTTGATCCACTTTTCCATCCCACCACTTATAGCATTACTTCCCTATTTTGTACCTTCCTTTATCAAATCTCCATAAATCATTCCCTGCTGAAATCCCTCAGAACAAAGCAAGACATTGACCAACAAGCTCCATCTTGTTCGTTGTATTTTGCATTCATCATTCAATCCAGAGCCGCCTCTCTTTACGAGTCTGCGACAACTGATACTCAATTTATCCCAAAGTGCGCGCACATCAGCCAGGATCAACATGTCGTAACTGTGCATCCACGTGTTCGATCCTACATGGAACAGGAAAGGGGAAAGAGGAAGATAAGACAGACATGGACGTTTCCCCGGAGGATGGAATGGGAAAGAAGCCCCCGAGCACCTGGATAAAACATGGGGATGCAAGGTGCACTGGGAAATTGAATTCGGGGTTTAGTAGTGTGATGGGTTCGGGAAAAGTTGTACATTAATTGGAAAGATAATCTGGACGACTAATAAAGATAAGAATTATTGGTATTTAAGATTGATTAATCTGTGAAAGTTCTTAACAATTTCATAATTACAGTGTCAAACTTTTAAAATTTTGTTATTTCAATAGCTGCCGAAGCTTTATGACGTTCTTCTGTAGGTAGCTCTGCAAGTGGTTAGTTAACTCTGTGATTCTCAAACTTATTGGGCTCGCCACCCCCTCCTATCCTAAAATATATTTTTTCAATGCCCCCTCAGAAAATTTACTCTAATCTACATAAATAACCTGATATCAGCATTATATGTTTTTGTAAACTCTCCTTTCGACGCCAATGTGCCTATATAATACGTATATTTATACAAAATTATTCATAATTTGGTTGATAACTCTGAATCCCTTTCTTTCCTTCCCTACCACGCACCTTCAACTCAACTAGAATAAAATAATAAATAAAATAAATAAAATAAATGCTTTTACCTGCCAAGAGCTTCTACAAATATGCTTTTAAAATATCCGTTATTTTCTATGTGTACGCTCTTTAATTCAGTTCATAATCAGGTTGATATATTTACAGCGGTAATAATAAACAAGGGTTAAGTTCAGAATAACTTGTTTTTAACACAGGATTAGCTATTCCTAGTTTATCACGAACTTAACCCACAAATGTACAATAATAAACATGGAATAAGACTTAACTGTAGAATAAACCCTCCATAAACGTCATTTTAATACAGGGTTAAGAGATATTCTGGGAATTCCTAATCTGGAAATAGGAAATTATTTATTATTACCGCTGTTAATATTTCAATTTTAACTTTCAGGAATCAATATTCAATTTTTTGGCTGACTCTTTTGTTTAATTTGTACTTCTTAACTTTTGACATTCTTTTGCGGTATTGTTTATTATGTGTATTATATTTGTATCTTTGTTATATATTTGTTTGTGTTTTGATCTGTTATTAGGTCTTTGACCTGTTGATGTTTATGGTAAATAAATAAATATGAATGTTATTATATGTATATTTCATTTATATAAACTTAAATATTCGGCATAAAACGAGGACACGCCTTTGTATTATATGTATAGTATGTAAATTGCACTTGAGACTGACATCTTCTTCTTCTTTAGCTGTTCCCACTATTTTTGTATTTCTTCATCTACTCATTTCTATTTTCCTTGTCATTATTCAGGTCCTTTTCTCTTAAGTCCTTCGCAATATAGCCTTTCCATCTTATCTTTAGTATTCCTCTGTTTATATATTCTTCATATTTCCTCAAGACAAGTTCAAACCAATATAATCGTCCCTCTTGTATCTTTCTAGAAACTTCTATCACTCGAGCCATTTCCCTTATACTCTCATTTCGTATCCTATCTTTCCCTGTCTTCCCCAACATCCATCTCAACATTCTCATCTCTCTGCCACATTCATTTTCTTGTCATCGACACTGACATCTGTTAATTAGAATTTTCTTAATAAAGTAGCTGTTACCATGGTTATAGCATAGCTAGCTGATTTATGAAATTTAATTCCTTTATAATTCTTTAACTCTATATCCATAGAATATGAAGTATAAAATGCAATTAAATCGTGTAGATTAAATAGTATATTCTTTAATATTTATAATAACATTCTTTCAAAAAATGATATTTAATATATAATTTAAATGAGTGTACTTACGGTTGACCAATTATAACCAAAATCTAATCACCTCTTTTTTTGGATGTAAACTTGAAGAATGCGAAAAAAATATAATTTTTGGAATCGTGGTATTGGAGTTATGCGATCCGAAAAGATCGACACACCTACACACACACGTACAGACATCATCATAAACATGGTAAAATCGTATTATAGGGATTCTACGAGTACAACGTGCTTATTCACTAACAACTCATCATTGAATTTTTTGACAAAAGACAATACTTTCCTTTCTCTAAAGGTGACGGAAGGTAAAAAGATTTAATTTTCTACAATTTTATGTTACACAATTTTTTCTTATATAATTTACCATATTTCGGGTGAAATAAATTAATAATTATTTTTCTGATCGTGTTTAAATTAAATCTCACACTGAATAGCTGATTGCAACGTTGCAACTGCAACTTTTTTCCTTCGTTTTTCAAACATGTGTTGGGTTGTTATGATATATTATTTTCTAATCGTTTAGTGAAACTAATGTTAACCTCCATATATGCAATGCATTTCATTGTCCACTTTAAATTAAATTATCTTCGTTATTTCAATGGTTACCTATGATTTCTAATTTACATCCAAATTCTACGACTTGTAATGAATATAAAAAATTAATTTGAGTCAGATTTTGGAATGTTACCATCAACGAATTAACTACCTTAACAAATCTCGTATTCAACAGAAATCTTCTGACCAAGCTATTATTGCTTGCACATATCGATGTACGAATGGCCATTCATCATTTTATGCCCTGATGCTTGGATCATCAAGTTTTTAACTCTTGTAATGCAATTTCTAACGACTGTTACCGTTTTGGCCTTCTTTAAATATACCATTTGAAAGCTCCACCTTCATTCTATTAGTAGAACTAAATTTTATTTTGCTAGAAAATGGACATTCATCCCTTTTTCTCTCTGGCTCTTCAGTTGTACTTTTGTTATTTTAAAATGACCGTTGTTCTATTAGAAATTGCACAACCATCTTATTAAAGCCAGAGTCATAATGCACAAACATCGTGAGTAGATATTTATTTCATTGTCAATTTCTTTAAGTGGAATTAGAGTGCAAATTTTTTTGATTACAGCCTTATAGCGACAACGAAATAATTGTAATAAAATAACACGGAAAGTATTTAAGACGATGAAAACCATCTGCAATTTTATAATACTCCACGGGATTTGAACCCGCGTCTTTTCACTCTTTCATACTCAACCCCCTACCACCTTTCACCACCCACTCCATTCCAAATTCCCAAACTCCCAGTCTCCCCGCGTTTCATTTCGTCGAGGGACGTCATCGAATACCGCACTCAACAACGGGAGTGATACCTCCCCCCTCTTGCACCCCATCACAACCTCTATATTACCAGGAGACGCAATGTCAATCATGCGTGTATATATTTTCGAGGGGAGGTTTTATTTAGGGTAGCGAATAGCGATGTTAAGAGGAGTTGCTTTACACTTGTACGATTAGAATTGATGTGGGTACAAAGAAGATTTCTTTTTGATAATTGAATTAGGGATGATTGACTTACCAATAGGGTTTAGATAGAAAATAGTGAATGTGATTCTTACCTGTAAACAAAAAAGAAATATATTAATAAAATAATACCTAGAGTTCGTTTAGCCGTTATTAAAGCCAAGATATATTTTTTAAGAATCTAAAACGTAAAAGTGTAAGATGCCGAAACACTAGATTTTCGAGGATGTTAAGATGTGCGTTCATTCCGTTTTGCATATTATATTTTTTGCACTACCGGCGAATAAGTATAATTTTTTTATAAAATATGGCCTGTTCGACATCTGTAAAAAGAATTGTTCATATGTTGTTATTTCAATTTAATAGCGTTTTCCATTTCCTCGTATATATATATATATATATATATATATATATATATATATATATATATATATATATATATATATATATATATATATATATATATATATTAGTATAAACTTTTTTGCATTGAACTGAACCTCACTGAGTGCGCACTTTCTTTCACTTACTACAATCGTCAGTTCTCGCCAGTGCAGTCTGTCAAATTCATACATTTTAAAAAATATCTGTATAAGTACAATAAATGCTGATATTTATCATTTACTTTAGTATTCCCTACAAACATTTTTCGTAAATTTTGTGCCTGATTTCTGCGTTGCGTAAATATGGATATTTATAAAGCCAGTAGGGTTGCTGGATAAAGTTTAATACCTTATCTAGCTATTATTATATTCCTAGGATCCTAGGAATATAAGTGGAACTATTAAAATCCATTGCCAAGGATCACGGCAAGCTAACTATAGTAGCGCGAAAATAAATATATTAGTTTCATTTATAATTTTTACATCAAATCTATTAAAAGTAGGCTTTTTAATGTTTGTTTTCAGGGCTAAAATATCATTTTATGACAGCAGTGTTAAAAAGTGACAGATCATTGGTACTTTTAACACTAGTGTTAAAAATGAATTAGTTACCTTAGTAATGACGAATGGAACAACAAATCGACATATTTGACACATGTCAAAAAATTATTAGAAATACAAACTTAAATGAAAAAATATTGTTTGTAGAATAAATATTATATGGTATACGTGTTAAAAGTGATTTTATTTTGTTCAAATGTTTGGACCTCTTCGCTTCGCGATGTGTTCCAAACTTCCTTCTCACAAAATAAAATGTCACTTTTAACACTTGTATGAAATAAATAACTATTTTTAGTTCAATTTTATCGATTTTCCCATAACTATCAGGTGTGCCCAAGTATGTAAACGGTTCTTTATATTAGAATTAAAAAACTTTGATATATCTTTTATAGTGTTGGTGGTCACTATAATTTGTAAAAACAGATCGAATTAATAAATTTTATAAAAAAAACGTTAAAGCTAATTTTCAAAAAGGTAATTTAACGTAGTAAAACTATTAAATCTTCCCAATTTTCTTTATTTATTATTTTTCTTGAAGAAGTACGTTACACTAATATTATTATTGTTAATGAAGATATCTCGTCGCACATGTGTTTGTTTTTTGTGTGTCTCACTAGGCGGTCAAGCTACTCTGTATTACGAATTAAGTAAGGGTTACTTATTAAATATAAACACAACATAGGGTAAGAACAACCTTGAGATAGACGAGGCCAGCTATGTCGCGTTACACATACGTAAATGATCAAAACTAAAATATAGAAAATATAACATATAGTATAACATATCTACTCGTACCTGGCTAATTCGTTCTGTTTTCGAAAAATATTTAATTTTATTTCCGCAAATATTATGCTATATTCTCATCTATCCGTTTTCGAATCGATGGATATACAATTTCAAATAAACGTATTCGAAATAATAAATATTTATTAATACTATGAACAATATTGAAATAAATATTCATGAGTCTATCTGAAATCAGTAATCTGCATCTGCATTTGTATACAGCGTTAAAAGCAGCATTTGTATTTTCATATTCATTTACATTTATAAACATCTAGATTCTAGAATAAAACACTCCAGTTTCCGTAACAAAATATATTTAGCATTAAAATCTTGGAGGAAAATATAGGGCGATGACATAAGCACTAAGCTCGTTACTGACTTTGCACAAAACTTATAAAATACGATTATCGTTACGAGTAAGTGCTTAAAATCGGCGTAGACTTCCAAACTTCAAATTCTAGGCGACATACTTTTATTAGCTCCACCCCGAATAATCCAGTTCGGAGTTTTTGTCAGACTAACTCCTCGATAAACTAGCTATAAAATTATTCTAAAATAAATTGCTCATTAATATCACCCCTCACTACATTACCGACGCTCATTAATAGAATTCATTTCAGCATTTTTTTTTATTTAATGAATAATATCCGGGTCATTATATTATCCACTATTTATGAATAATACCAACAGCTCTATTTATTAAAATACGAAAGAAATAATTTGTGATACTGTTGTAAGTTAAATAATATTTTAAAGGGTGTAGGAAACTTCGTGGAAAATTTTAATATGTAGAGTGAATAGTCATGTTCATATGTTAGTTATATGATTATGTTTAGTAGTAAAAAATTTACCCTAGCTAAATATAATTTCTTTATGGCAAAAGTGAAAAAAATATGTAAGGTAATAAAAAAGTTATCGCATTTTTGTTCATATACGTGCTACCCGAGAATACGTTCTACATTTTTTTAAATTGCGTAATTTCTATTATTAACTATATTCTGAGAAATTTATTTAATGCATTGGCTTACTAAGTTAATCTAATTTTATACCGAGTATTTTCTTTTTAAATAGTTGGTATTATGAATCATGCCATATTCGAATAGGAGTTATACGAATAATACTATTTGACATTAAATAATAGGTGTAATAAGGTAATTAGCTACAATAGTCATCCAAAAATTAAAGATACATAGGCTACCAAAAATCACAAAATGAAATTATTTTCAAAAATCTTAGAGGAGGGTGTACGGATTACGATTTAAAATATACTGGTTATGCCACTCTCCTTGAAACGCATGTCCAAAGTAATACGTGTTTTATTGCTTTTTGCGCTAGAGCTGCAACGTGACAACGACCCTACTGTCACTCATCATTTTGAAAATAATATTTATAAAATCATATCAAAAATGTGTATATATATAATATTTTATCATGAAATTATTTTAATTTTAATATATACCAGTATTTCAAAACGTAATCAGTACGAATATAAATTTTCTAATTTGAAGTTATGTTAGTCTCACATAATTGTGATACATAATTTAAAATTTTCGTATATTTTGTTTGTAAAAAGTAGGCTAAAATTGTGTCGTTGTCATGTGGCACATCTAGCGGATATTGAACGAAACACGTATCACTGAGATCCTCAAAAACAATGAAATCAATGCCCATTGGTATAACCAGTATATTTTAAATCGTGGTAGGGATACGTTTCAACTATTTTTCAACATAGTCCCCGTTAATTTCATTCACCTTGTCTAGGCGAGGCAGAAGTTATTTTAGCTAGTGTCGTATAAGGTTGACGCCTGCTCCCTTAAACGTTCCACTTCCTCTTTTACCTTATCTTCGTATTCAAACTTTTTTCCTGTCAGATTCTTATGTAATTGAAGTAAGAATTGAAAATCAGACGGTACCAGATCAGGGCTGTGTGGCGTATGATCAATAACATCCCATCCAAAATCGTCCATAAAGCTTTGGTTATTTTCGCTGTATGAGTCTGTGAGGACATGTGTTATCGTCAAGCAGACACACGTTGCCTTGGATTTAGAATCATCCTTCGACGTGACTTTAGGATTTTACAGTAGCGATCCGCATTTCCAGGAGACCCATGTAGAAAACGTATGATCGAGCAGATCTCGCATCTGGCGGAAGACTGAAGGAGATGCTTCAAACGGCTGCTACTGCCAAACTGTTCGCCCTAGAGAGGTACTGGATCACTCGTTTGAAATAGGAGGAGACCCTCTATATGACAGTGTTGCAATTTTTTCGAAACAAAATTTTCCCAAGTCACCAGTGACTTTGTATCTTTAATTCTTGGACGGCATTCGCACTAAAAAATGTGTAAAAGTCTTACCTAAAATATATTTGACAGTAATAAATTGATTTTACTTAAATTTATAAAATATAAAATAAATGAATTACAAAGCCTTCAACATTTAATAAAAATGTAGTTTTTTAAACATTCGTCATATATTTTTTAATAATGTAACATGTTATTATTTTTAAATTAGTGGATAGCAAATTTCATGTACTTTTTAAGTATAAATAAATGTACAGAATGTTCTATTTGAAAATTAAAAGTTGCCACGATTTCTTTGAAAACCTGAAGTAATAATATTGAGAATCAATTGTATATTTTTAAAAAAATTAACCAAGTAGATAATAACTTTTTGTGACAATTATAACTTTGTATTTATAATTAGGAGGCTTCATATTTTTTTTGGAATCAAAACAAATTAACATTATAACGAAACATCGTATATTGGGGTATAACTGTATAGCGTAGAATAGATATTTGCCACTGAAATATATTATTGACTGGAATGTCCATACTTATTCTTATTATGATAGTGCATCGGCAAACAGCGGGACAATTTGTGAGGATAAAAATTACTTCATCTAGTGCGCTCCGTTTAGTAGCCATGATGCAGGTTTTAAATGTGAGTAATAGGGAAGTGTGAAGAGTGTACGACTATTCGGTTATGTTCGATTAGTCACGAACATGCGCGAACAGGGCCAGTAATTGTCGTTCAATGGGGCTTCAGTACAGGGTACGCTGATAGGTAGAGTATGCGAGTTCCAGTCATTTATATTTCAGTGATATTTGCTGGTGTATTTATAGATTGACATATATCTATGAGAAGATATGATCTTCAATTTTTTTATAAATCCATCAGAAACAATAATATCTTCGCTGTGATATAGTCCTGTCAGTTATCCTTTGGTGGCATTTGTATGATTGTGAATAATGTTTGATATAAAAACATTTTAAATCTCATAAATAAAGTTCGGGATCCACATATCAAAATCAGAGTCGAGTTAGTAAAATATTTTTCACTGTCACATAATATTTGACTGTGGGAAAAATGTCTGTCTGTCAGTGGAGGTTAGACTAATACGGCGCCCGGATTGAATAAACATATCATCCGGACCGTCCCCGGCTTCCAGAGCACTGGCAATCTGAAACAGATCCCTTCAGGAGCCGTATTTCAAATGTCAAATTAATACGCATTATCCGGGTTGGCCGTGATTCGCTATTATATGCGTTTCAGCCGTCACAAATATTAAATATTTACCTACCTACAATTTTATGCCACTACTGTCAAACAATGAAATTTCCAAAACGCTATTATACTCGCTTTAATTTTTAATTCAATTTAGCAAATTATATTTCACATATTTCATTTTCATATTATAGTTAATATACGGATAATAGTATTAATGAAGGGGCTGATGATGTTTGTGTTTTAAAATGTAATTTGGGCCGCCGTAGTTTTAACACCGATCGATGTGATGTGAATTTACTGCTGGTGTATTACAATTTATTGAATATACGTCGAAATATGGTGGTGCATTTATTATTTATACGTAAATGATAGACGCTCAAGTTCCAGGCTCTAGTTTGATGTTTGCGTGCGCCAACCTGATCAATATTTCAGCTTTCCGACAAATATCTTATATTTTTAATTGACTCACTATTTCGTATTGATCCATTTCTATTTATTCCAACTAATATTTATTGGAAGATATAAAATGGAAGTTTGAAATACAAGTTTCTAGAAGCAATAAATAAGTTATTATGACATCAAACTTTTGTACATCGTTTAATATCTTAAAAATTGAAAAACTTTTAAAATATACTCGTAGAAAATCAGTCATTTTGCTTTGAACTCTATAATAAAAGATGCCCCGATATTAACTGAAAAAATAATTTTATGAAAAAAAAATCTGATGTGGCCAGCACAATACCTTCCGTCAATCCTTTGTATTATGTACAAATTCCATACATAAATTTTCTTGCAAAAGATTCTAAATTTTTGGTATTCTGTGTATTTCTCGGCAACTGAATTCCATACTCCTGATAACAAACAAACCACAGGAAATAAGAAAATTATGAAATTTTGAATGAAAAATTATAACACTTGTCAGTTTGTTATGGACATAATTAATTGAATAGTAAATGAACTGCCGTCCGTGCTAGACGTGTGTCAGTGTTCTGGCGATAGCTACTCAATTTTTTAAATATTCTTAAATCGCAGTTGTATCTCAAAATGTTAACTCGCGTCGATAGAGAAGCAGTTACAGCAATGATTGTTGAATCTCTATCCAAATTGGGTGAGAATAAAGACTTTGTTGAACTAATTGTGAACCAGGTGACCAGTGCAGTGCAACGTGTTTATGAAGAAAAGTTAAAAGTTCTTCAAAAGGAAATTGCCTCACTAAAACAAGACAACAAAGACTTCATTGAATCCTGTTCCAACAATGATAAGAAAATAGACGATACAATACACCCGTAGAAATAATATAAGAATATTCGGTTTGCCCGAATCGAAAAACGATAAAACTGAAGAGAGTGTTGTGAAATTGTTCCGCGATAAATTAAATATTGTGGTTTCATCCAGTGAAATAGATCGCTGTCATAGGCTTGGAAAGATAAAAGCTAACAAAAATCGTCCAGTCATCGTCAAATTTGTGAGCTACCGTTCGCGCCAAAAAGTGTTCAGTGCAAAGAAGAATTTGAAAAATTCCGGCATCACCATCCGAGAAGACCTCACAACAGCAAGACTGACTCTCCTTCAGGCAGCGATTGATAAATTTTCTTATAAAAATGTGTGGACCTTTGATGGACGAATCATTGTTAATCCAAATGAAGGAGGTAAGGGAGGATCTAAAAATATTTATATCAATAGTTTCAAAGATTTAGAAGTCTAATAACTTAATCCTACATACAAATCTCTGATTTTGAACTAACAATGACTTTGTTCAATAATCGAAATTAAACATTTTGTGAACCACTGTGGTTTTTTGGTAGTTTAATTATTTTGAATTGTAGTATTGGAGTTATCGTTACACACACACACACACCTACCTACACACACGCACACACACACACACCACACACATACATCATCGTAAAAATAGTAAAATCGTAATCTAGGAACCCTAAAACGTGCTTATTATTAGAAAATTGCTATTCACTTGGTTTACTATACAAATATTTTAAAGTTCCTAGAAATACTTTTTTACCCTTTGTCTGCAAGAGTTAAAATTTTCAAAACGATATCTCAATGTACTTCGGCCACCGATATTTTATATGAGTATTACTCATTTTAAAATTTCGTAATTACAATGATATTCTAACATAACGTCCAAACACAAAAATATAGAAATGCTTAGAAATTATCAGTCCGACAAGCAAGTGTTTTTATGTTTGCTACTCGGTTGCCATCTAGTGGTATTACGAGTAGGTACTATTGCATATGCTGACGGCATTATGTCGCGCTAATTGCTATAATCCATTCACGATAGCGAGAGAATTTTGAACTAGTACGCGAATAGAGACAAGTCATTCTATTGGTCGGAAGAAGATTATTTTCGAGCCGAACCAATAGAATGACGTCCTTTCGCGAATTAGTTCAAAATTCTCTCGCTATATTGAATATATATATATATATATATATATATATATATATATATATATATATATATATATATTTCAGAAATGGGTCGTTGTATGGACACACACAAAAATATTTTTTATTATTTTTATTTACCTAAAGAATAAAAAAATCAAATAATTATTTGTGAAATATTCTATTGGCTGGAAGTCGGAATTCTGAGAAAACCATTATTTCCTTACAATTCTAATTGTATTATTTCAGAAGTGATTACTGTCAATTTATAAACAGCGGCTACTGTATAATAACGTCTTTGAATCCATTGTAAAATGTCGTCCTCTTAATGTAAAAACCGCGTGACAAATATAATTGTTGGTGCTTTGTAATACAAGTTTTACATGTAATTTCTAGGACAAATATGGACTACATTTATCAATAATTTATATACTCGCATAATGTTTTATAAGGCCTTGAGGTGAGCAACGATTACACGTATGCATTTGTGTGGAATAACAATGTGCATTATTAAAAATAATGACATTGCCGACACGCACACTAAAATACATAGCACAAATAGCTAATGGCTGCCGCATATACATGCTATGTTCAATATACATGAAACAGAACTCGTAAACATCGGTTCTAGGGTTTTCTAAAGTTTTCAATCGAATTATACAATTATGTGTAGTGTACACAATACAATTGTTATTATTGAAATTAACTTTGAACTTTATAGTGAAGCAAATATAGTGCGTTTGATGTAAAACTCAATAAAGAAAATGTGTACAATCAACATTTTTGATTACGAAAGAATACGAATAATAAAATATTATTAATGTATGGAGGATATGATAGATATTCTACAATTATACAAATTCTTGAAGAATATGTATTTATTTTATTGGTTATGCTTGTTGTAAAATATGTTGTAGTAGTTAAATGAATAAAATTTAAAACAAAAAAAATATATAGTTAAATAAATAGAGCTCATAATAAATGCGATTAAAAGATACGAAATGTAGATATCCATATATAGTATATACAAATATGTCCATAAATTATAATGTATCAACATGAACAAATATAAATAAAAAATGGATGCGATAACATCTAGGTGCTCCCGATAATTAACATTTATTTTGTAAAACTTTAGCTCATACCTCATATTCTTGAAAAAAAAACCTACCTACCTAAATATTAGTGATAACAATATGCATTAAGTCCGGAAAATGCTACTTAGCTAGTTGAGTTCGCTATTATTATAGGACCACGAGTTAATTTTAAGTTTTCGAATTCAGTACAATAACTTTTTATTAGCTATTAGCAATACACTAAAAAGCTGTTTTGACAATACGTGATTATTTTTTAAAAAAGTAACCTATGTTCATATAACCTAACGTCCAAATGGAAAAAATATTTGTTTGTGGGGTAAACATGGCTAAGTTCTAGCCAATCAGAAGTCTAGATTTTACGTGGGAAATTTTTAATATATTTTTCTTAGGTTATAAATGGGCTATAGTTCAGTAAAATACGAATTTTCGAGACCATAAAATGTTACTTTCTCATAGTGTGAGAAATGCCTACTTTTTTGTACCTAAGTCGAAAGAATTTAAATTTATGAAACCAGACTTTGTCCATTATTATTTTGATTATTTTTATAAGCGGTAGTCACTACTAATACTAAAAAATAATGTACTGTCCTTTTGTAAAATGATATATAAATCAAATATAAAAAGTACTTATTCTGTTTTATGTGTTTCCTTACGTAGAAACGTTGTTATTATGCACTACGATTTCCAGATTTTGAGCACATTTGGACAATTAGTGGTTTTGCAAGTTTAATCGATTTATATACTAATAGGTAAATAATTCAGTGGCTTACAACTAATTTGTACGTATAATTATAAATATCTGCATTAGATATTTTTATAGATATCACTCAATGGAGCTCCAGAAGAAGGTGGTAAATTTGGATCAATAATGTAGAAGTAGTTCAACAAAATACAACTGAGTTGTAAACTATCGATATATAACTGATTCGCAATATTAAATTTAAATAATCCGTGTTGATTACAACAATTAAACGCTTCTATTAAAAATTTTTGGTCGAAAAACAATGTAATCATGTAAAATTTAAAACTGTTGATTACAAGAATGAAATGCTTAACAATGCAATCTCCAATTCAATCGATAATAAGCATTGATACAGAAAAGTATTAATATTTAAATTAAAATTTTATTTAAACAATTATCAATAAATAAATATTAAATAATATTTTATCATTATATTTCAATTTGGCGCCGAATTTTGTAACTAAATTCATTGTTTATCATTGTGTAAATCAAGCTTCTGGTTGCTGTTTTCTCTCGTAAAATTAGTATGAGTGCTTTGCAAGTTTTGAAGTCACCAGACATTAATTTAACAGCAATTAAAAGCAATTCAACTTAAGTTTGGTTGGGAGCTTTTAAGAAGTATAAGGAAAGAATGGTAGAATATATTATTGTTGTACGATTTTGAACATATTTGAAATAAAATTCCAAAAGATATGAACCATATGCCTTATTCTCAATAATTTTAGCGTGCCCTCTTATAAAGTTACAAATCATTTTATCACCTTTAAGTCTAGACTAGACAATCATTCCCCCCTGCAAGTATAGAATACACTTCACGAGGAAAAGCTATCCCTTCTGCCCTTATAAGTTTCGTTTTCTAGAGTCCTTAAAACAATCCTATTGTTCGGCACTCGGTTGATTCCCCTCCAGACATGAGAGAGCAGACGGAACCATTTCGCCGTGAAAACATTTCAATAACTAACACAGTGCAGATCGTTTTTCGCGGTAACTTCTCAGCTCCAAGTTTTCCTACGTTGTGCAAACTTCCACGAATGCACAAGCCATAAAATCGTACTTATTTCGCGGGTATAGAACAGCCCAAAGTCCTTGAGAATCTGATAAGTTCTCGTGCTTGTAGGTCTCAAAAGCTGTCACCGGCAAACTTGCTTTATTTGGGCATACGGTTACTTCTGCTAGGATTCCGTAAATTTGGGGATAGCGCGATACAAGCATGAGCTTTTTGCATGCTTAGAGGGAAACTTGGAGCTTTATTCAACAAAACTAAATTAAGGCTTTCAGCTATATTGATCGTCAAGGGGGCTATGGATAAAATGCACTGTAATCATTATATTACGTGCAATATGTGTCAAGCTTTATTCGTGTTATCAAAGGTATTTATGGTTTTTTTCTACTTAAACACAAATTACTCACATTGTTAATCTTTTTTATTATGCAGATATGACAAATCAATAATAATATTGTTGTATATATATAATACAGAAGTTAGGAGTTAACATAATAGGAACATGTATGATTATTACAATTATATCAGTTCTTTTTGGAATAATTTTGCTCAACTCAACAATGTTTCACATATAGAAAGAGTGATACTTATTCAAAAATTCATTAGGTACCGTATATGACATTTTTTATTTCAACCACAAAGAGATTTTGACCAAAAATAATGCTAATAAAAAGTAAACATCTAATGTGGCCTGTGGCCAGCATATGACATTCCGCTAATTCCATGTTTAAAATAGCAATGAGGTTTAAGTAAAGTATCACTTCCGGTTGATCGTTTGTAAACAAAATCTAATTTGTTGTTCCAATAAATAGTAAAGTGTGTATTACGAAATTTGGATTATATTTTGTTCTTCCTCGAAAATCTGTTAAGAACTCCAAATTAAGTACCACTTCCTATTTATTATATATAGTCCAAATCACTATGTTGTTTCAAATTATATACGAGTTTTAAATACCAAATCTAAGAAGTTTTGGATCATATTTTAATATATTTTTGCAAGAAAATCTTTGAAATACCAAATTTAAGAACTCTGTTTAGAGCTTCCAGCAAAGTACCACTTCCAGTGTATCAATTTTAGAAAAAATCTAATATGTTGTTCTCATTAATACAGAAGTCCTAAATACCAAATATGAAAAGTCTTGGATTACATCATAATAATTTTTTCACGAAAATCTGTTCAGAGCTTCAAGTAAAGTATCACTTCCGGTTTATTAATTTTAGAAAAAATCTAATATGTCGTTTTCATATAAAGAGTTGATTAGATTTTACGTAATATTGAACTGGAAACTCTAAACAGATTTCTCAAATTTGGTATTTCAAACTCGTATATAGATAATTTAAAACAGCATATTAGATTTGGACTACATATGATAAACTGGAAGAGGTACTTAATTTGGAGCTCTCAATAGATTTTTGAGGCAAAACAATAAAATATAACCCAAAATTTCGTATTAAAGACTTTTCTATTTCTTGAAACAACAAATTAGATTTTGTTTACAAACGATTAACCAGGATACTTTACTTAATAATAATAATAATAATAATAATACTAATAATAATAATAATAATAATAATAATAATAATAATAATAATAATAATAATAATAATAATAATAATAATAATAATAATAATAATAATAATAATAATAATAATTATAATAATAATTATAATTATAATAATAAATATTTATTTGCATATAAAGTACAAAGACTTATTACAAAGAGTTTGTAATAATTTACAGTAGAAATATCCTTATATTATATGTATGTCTTTAAGTGATAAAAAGAGAGAGATATGTATATTACATATATGTATTTGAATTCGTAAACACATTATGTCGAAGATTGGATATAAATATAATGGGGTAAGTGTTAACAAACCCGGAATATAAAAGTAAACAAACATACTTTACTTAAAGCTCATTGCTATTTAAATATTAAATTGGCGGGAGGTTATGTGCTGGCCACATCAATTTTTTTCATTATGTGTATTGTAACGATTGCAATTCTTATCACGACATTTTTGTCCAGAATTATTATTGTTCTATATTTACGTCTTATTCTAAATCTGGCTATCCTTCGTCACTCTATTACTTTCTATTCTGTCTACCTTCCTTGTATGTTTTTATTTTTCAATTGTGTGCTTTCTTTTGCTTATGTTTTTGTCCACAAATTCTTTCTTGTTAACCCGCGCCGCTATCATTCGACACGTTAGATAATATCTAATATTTCAATAATTTTTCTTGAGTTTTAAAATTAAACTTCGAGATATGACTCGAGAAATATATTCATAACGTAACTAGAGGACGAGTACGAGAATAAGCCTTATAAAACGTGTTCTTATACTACGCGTATTGTTTTCTATTAAGGTTAATTCTATTAGGTATTAGATTTATAAAAAATGCGACTTGTTAAAAATATGACTGTTTTTATTATGTTGGTAGCGCTTACTGCTAACTAAAATTTATTATTGACTGACTGCAATTTGCGAAATTTGGCGGTAGTGCCAATGATAAAATAATTCTGAGAAAGGAAAGCTATAGAATATTTTGGGGATAAAACGAATAAACCATTTTTTCAATTATTTAAATTTATTTTATCCCTGTAACCCCTTTGATATTTGCAATATCTAGGGAAAGTGCGAATACCATTTTCTGACCTACATAATATATTATTGTAAAGCCCCTGATGTATATTTCTATTTATAAAGAAAATATCCTCTTGTAAATCCCGGGGTACGCTAGCCTGAAGAAATCTCCCGTATCCCTTCTGAGCGTTGGCAAGACGATGACGCCTTCTACATCCCCTTAAACCTCAACACAACATTTTTTCTTGGTTAGCAGGGCGAGTCTTTTTGCGCATCTCAAATGTTCATCAGACAAACAAAGTGGGTTTTTGCGCTCGACAACGAGCGATGTTTTATACATGATGGCGCGAGCAACGAACAGCCGCCCGTCTTCAACCCCGCCCCCTAATTGCTTTTAGATTTATACAGCGAGAGGCGTTTTATTAAGAGACGTACTGTGACAAATTACAATTCGATATTTTATAAACTATTTTATAATCAGCGAAACACGGATTATTCAACGAGGATTTTCAGTGTTTGGATAAAATCTGATATAACCAGCACATTAGTTAAAGCCATGATTTAAAATACTGTCTTATTATGTCACTTGTCTTTGATTTCATTCCCGATTGGTATGAAGATCTGATTAAGAGTAATTAGCGAGCAGTTGACTAGCATTTTTTCCGTTATTCGTTTACAGCCAAAAGGGTGTTAACACCAAAATGAGTGTTAGCTAGCACCACTGTAACACTGTATTAAAATTTAGCCTAACACCGAATTCTCGAAACAAAACTGTATTAGGCTAGTTCAGTGCTAGCTTAATACCACAATGTATCAAAATGATAGCTGACATTCCAGGTTATATGGTGAATAAAAGTCAAAGCAAGTAAAATTTTACTATGAATGAAGTAGATGTGATGATGCAGATAGTAAATAAATGGACTAGTATTGTATTTGGCAAACTATCGCTACATAATACATCAATGAAGAAGGTTCGTGCTTGGGAAGAGGTTTCTTTGGCTAATGGCTATAACAGTCCAATAGTCCAATAATGTAAGACTATTCTGCCACTAGGCTAGAGGCTAAAATACTATACGGTACGCACTCATAGATCATAATAGATTTAGATACTTTAAATGAGATATGTCAACTGACGTATACTCTGCTTCAATGCACCTATTTCTTCGTTTGATAAGACAAGAAATATATTTACAATTATGTAAAAAACGAATATAATGGCTTCAGTTTTGTGAATTTGTTTTGCGGGCTTAGAAAAGTCGCGAGGACATGAATAAGTAACTATCACGTTGCTGTCATGAACTATCACATTGTTATTATCTATCACATTATTGTCATCACGACCGTATATTTTGAAGACGATTGGTAAAATTTGTGTCTACGTCATTCTTCATACCACAACAGAACCACTCGATCTCGCATATCTAACTTGAAGAAAAATGGCATACGAATGAATATCGAAATACATAAACCCTTTAATAAGCTTTTATTTCCCCTCGGTAAAAACTCCCTCTTTTTAGAAACAAACAAATTAGCCATATTGCAAATGTCCAGAACAGAAGTAAGTCTGTAACGTGTAGTAAATAAATAAAGTTAAGATATACTCTTCTTGGACGACGTTTTTTATTTGAATGGTTAAATTAATCGTTATTTGCTTCTCTTTCTTTATCAAAATTTATTTAGTTACTCTGATGAATAATTTTTAAATAAATAATTATTGAACAATACAACGAATTTCAGCTAAAATTGTTATCGACTAGTTTTATGTTTTGATGCTAAACGTGTAATTTATATCAGAAGATGCTATTCTTTGAGAGTAGTATTAGGTTATTTAATTCATGTTGTCATGGATTTTGGTATTAAATTGTTTTGAGAATAGGGTTAGCGATAACACTAACAACTAACACGGGTATTAGAGTCCGTGCCAAACATGATGGGCTGTTGCGCAGAAGGCAAAACTCTTTCTTTCTCTTTCTCTTCCCCCTATTGCCTGACCTGTCTCTAGCTGTCTCTCTTCTTGATCTGCGCATTTCACAGCCCATGCCATTTGGAACTACCTGTAACACTAATACTTTATCGAGAATTCGGCAGTTGTGGATTATTTTCTAACTGTTATTTGAGGTATTTTTCTCTAAAATAATCCATAAACGATTGACAGTAAAAAAAAATGCTTGTTAACTGTTCGCTAATTAGCCTTGTTCACATTCTGATACTAACGGCCATTGTTTTTCAACGATTTAGCCTACTATTTAAAGCAAAAAGAATCAATTTCAGAAAAATTATATTCGTTGTGATTTTGACAACGATTTTAAATACTATAAATAATAGTATATTAAAGAAAGAATGTCATATTTGTCATTCTATTTTGTGAGAAGGAAGTTCGGGTCACGACGCAGAACGGAGTGGCCCAACCCTTCGAACAAAATAATCGACAATTATGAAATGGCGTTTTTTGCACTACTTTTTCTATTTTGCGTCTTTTATACCACTTTTAAATAAAAAAATCGTAGTTTCAAAATTTATGGAATATCTACGATATTTTCTATATCTTTCTAACATAAGGAACTAGTATATTTCTTCTCTTCTTCTTATTCTTACATTTAAAATAAAAATTATATAAAAATAAAATTCTTAACCATCCTTTGTGTTTACTTTGGGAGATATTTTTAAAAAATTCATAGCCACCAATCAAAAAAATAAATTCGTTTGGTGCCGTAATAGCGTTGTTACAGACGCAAAATAGAAAAATAGTATTATAAAACTAGAATTACTGAGAATGGGAAAAACATATAGGCCGTGGAAAATAAAACTTGCACTATCATTTTAAACAGTTATTTATCTGTCATTTGAAATTAAGTTACAAAATTAAAGTTATTTAGAGCTTATAGTTAATCAATTTTTTAAATTATTAATATTTTAAATTAACCAGAGCAAATAATTCAAATCATGATTTAAAATTTGATAACAATTTAAAGTTAGTCGGACATTAATTGGACAGTTTTAAGTTCTCCAATAATTAGTTTGAAAACTGTTGACAGTTTTTAAGTCTCCAAATATTATTTTGACAGCATAGACAGTTTTTAAGTTTCCCAAAACTTAATTTGAAATTATTTCAAAAGTAGAATGGTTGGCAGCTTTTAAGAAGTGGAAAGAAAGAATGGTGAAGTGTATTATTGTTGAAGAAGACAACTTATAAATAATATTCTAAAAAATATAAACCATTTGTTTTATTTTCAATAATTTTATCGTGATTCTCGTATCAGCCATTCTTTACATTCTAGAGCATAATTTCTTTTGCATAATTGTGTACTTAAAACACTACTTAAATTTAAGTTTCTGAAAATAATGTAAATGACTAGAATCATAAATTCTGTTTTATATTCTAATGAAAATGATACTACACATAAATGTCTTATTATGTTATTATACATTATTATGTGAAATATTTGAGTTCCTCCCTCAAAATTTTGTAATTGAAACAAATATTTAAAATGAAAAATTAAAAAAATTATAATCAGAATCATTATTTTGATAAGAAAAATGGGTAAGAAATAAAATGAAAATAAACAAATTTTGTTTTGAAACGTTTGAAATTTGATAACCTTGCAGCCATATAAATTCACAGAAAAACTGGGAAACAGAACATTACATTTAATTTGTTTTATATTTAGATAAAAGATAATTGGGTTTACTGTGTAATTATTTAAAACAACAGTAGCAATTTGAAGCACGTAAACAACTGTCAAGGAAAAAAAATCCAGAAAAAAGTAGACAAGAAATCTACAGCCTAAACATTAGCTTGTTAAGGCCTTGTTTCATTGATTAGAATAATTTTAAATTGAAAAGGGACAAAGTGCCAACAAAATATTATATAACATAATGAAAACGACGCCAAAAAATATATCGCATTTTAATGGCACAAAATTGACCCCTGTGGCACACTCTCCACGCCAGCAATGAGTGCTCGTGAGGTGACGCCTGGTAAGCGCCCACACGGTACAAATATTCCATCATTACCGATATCTGTGTACGAAGCAGATTGGCACACCCAGCAATGGGTAATATGCCATGATGAAATATTTATTTATTTATTTATTTATTTTAAAACGTTCTATGAACTATGTAAGTTCAATGTTTTAGAAATAGTACAAGATAGAGCCGTAAATTTAGCATGTACCGTCACGCTACAATTACAGAGAATAAGAAAATCACGTAGGCCGAGGAAAATAATATTTGCACAATCATTTTAAACAGTTATTTGTCTGTCATTGAAAAGTATCGTACTAAATTTCACAAATACTTATTTATCTGAATACAAATGTGAGGTGCGACAAAAAAAAAGCGACTGTATAAAAATCTTAGATTTACTTTAAAAAATTAACCAAAATAACAATTTATGAAAGAAACTTAAATTAAATAAAAAAAAAATCTGTTGTGGCCAGCACAATACCTTCCGTCAATCCTGTGTATAATGTATAAATTCCATACATAATTTTTCTTGCAAAAGATTTTAAATTTCCAGTAAAATTATTTCATAAACAAACTATTCAAATTGCACATGACACTGACATCTTCTTCCTCTTTAGCTTTTCCCATTCGTTAGGGGTCGCTATTTTTGCGTGTCGTTCTCATTCGATTCTTTTTCTCTCAAGTCTTCCGCAATACAATCCTTCCATCTTATCTGTCGTCTTCCTCTGCTTCTTCAATCTCCCATTACTAAACTACTCATTCTTGTTCAAATATAATTCTTCATTTCTCCTCATGACATGTTCAAACCAATGTAATCGTCTTTCTTGTATCTTTCTAGAAAATTGTAACACTAGAGTTATTTTATTACCGTATCTTTCCGTGTGTTCCCCAACATCTACTTCAACATCCTCATCTCTGCCACATTAATTTACTTTTTACTCATACTGACATCTGTCAATTTGAATTATATGAATATAATAGTAGTTTCCATGTTTAGCATAGCTGGCTGAATTATAAAATTTAATTTCTTTAAAATTCTTTAACTCTGTATCTATTGAATATGAAGTATAAAATGTAATCAAATCATACAAAGAATAATATATTCTTTTAAATTTATAATAATATTAAATGTCAATAAATCAAATTTAACTGTTAAATATTCAAATGAGGCTACTTCCGGTTCACCAATTATAACCAAAATCTAATCACTTGTTCTTCTGGATGTAAACTTGAGGAATACGAAAAAATTATAATTTTTGGAATCGTGGTATTGAAGTTATGGGATCCGGAACTTATGTCACACACACAGACACACAGCACACAAACACACACACACACACACACACACACACACACACACACACACAGACACACATGCATACATACAGACATCATCGTAAAAATGTTAAAATCGTATTATAGGGACTCTAAAACATGCTTATTCAGTAAAAACTCATCAATGAATTTTTTGACTACAGACAATACCTTCCTTACCTAAAGGTGACGGAAGGTAATAAACAATATTACATATGTAATACTTTAATAATTATTTATAATATATTGCATTCGTCGTGGCACCGAATTAAGTAAATTATCGATGATTTTGAGGTATATAGATTTCCCTGCAAACGTTATACAATTTTAAATAAGTGCTTGGAATTATCATCATTATTCCTTGCAATACAATGCTTTCCAACAGATGTTAAAGATCAGACGACTCTTTGCGAGTTATAAACACATATTCAAATCGTCTTATTACTCTTTTTTCATTCATCATTTTCGCACGGTTAAAAATAGGACAACGCGGTTTCAAAATAAGAATTCAGTATGGAATTCTCTTTCTTATTATATATTACACGATTTTAGCGAATGAGTATTTCAAAAATAAAACATAACTTCAATTCCAAAGAAATTTCTTTAATTTTTTGAACAGTTTCAAATCGGCTA
Organism: Harpalus rufipes; assembly: GCA_951394225.1. Lineage (NCBI taxonomy): Eukaryota > Metazoa > Arthropoda > Insecta > Coleoptera > Carabidae > Harpalus > Harpalus rufipes. Next base: position 23,237,353 of record OX596283.1, read on the forward strand.
ATTTTTCATATTTCATCCATTAATACTGTTAATTACATTATAACGCGGTTTGAATTTTGAATTCATGATTTTTTAAATTTCTGTAGAATTGAAGTGTGTTTTTATTTTTGAACTACTCATTCGCTAAAATCGTTTCATGCTGAATTCAAATTTTCAAACCGCGTTATCCTATTTTTAACCCTGTGAGAGTGGTTTGAAAAATGAATAATGACATCTGTCAATTAGTAATATTTGAATATTCTGTTTCCATGGTACAATTTTTAGCAACACTATGTTGCAAGATATTTATTAATAATTATTCTTTATCTCTAAATTCATTGAATATGATGATAAAAATATAATTAAATCAAATAGAGAATAACATTAATTTATTTATAACATAAAAGGTTAAAAAATGATATTCAACTGCGTATTTTCAAGAAAAACTGTTAAAATCTTCAAGTTAATCAATCATAACCAAAATTAACCAACTCTTCATATGGACGTACGAAAGGGGAATATGAAAGAATTATAATTTTTGGAATTGTAGTATCGGAGTTGTCGAAAGAGAATTTTTTGTTACACACACTCACACACAAAGACACACAGACACACACACACACACACACACACACACACACACACACACACACACACACACACACACACACACACACACACACACACATACAAACATACATACAGACATCATCGTAAAAACAGTAAATTCGTATTGTAGGGACTCTAAAACGTGCTTATTCATTAAAAACTCGCCGTCGATTTTTTTGACCAAAGACAATACCTTCCTTACTTAGGTGAAAGTAAAAAATGAAAATTTTCGGTTGAAGAAGAGATTGATGCTGCAATTCATGATTATTGTGAAAACATTCCAAAAGAATATTGGTTGGTGTTGGACGATTTTATGAAGCGAAAGAAAAGTATGGTGAAGTGTATTATTGCTGAACATGTTTAAAATAAAATTTTATAAAATATGAACCACGTGTCCTATTTCCAATAATTCTAGCTATAGTTCAGTATTTCAACAAAATGTATAAGAATATTATAAAAGAAGAAGTTGTAGATACAAGTATCCTATCCCTAAACAATTACTTTATTTGTAAAACTATACCGTCGTTCGATATAAACGCAATGAAATAAAAATACAATGACATATTTGAAATACAATGGAATATGAAACAAAAGTTCCCGCTCTTCATTCGCCGTTTTCCATCCACGTGTATGTGGCGTCGCGGCGCCAGTCTCGCTTGTTATTCCACCTGCAGCGCGACGGCAGCGTCGGCATGGCAACGCGGTCCCCACCCACGTGGCTCTGTGTTCCCAAACCGGCACCGCACGCACGAAAATCGTTATTGCTTATAAAAATTGTAATACCTTAACGTGGTATAATACAACGTTGTAATATCGGACACTGTAAACGGGATGTCAACTTAATATGTAGATATAGTACGATGTAAATATGGGGTGGTGTTACTTTAGTTGAAATATGAAATAGATATTTATAGAATATGAAATAATTTCTAATGCAAAGATACAAACACAACCAAATTTGTTTCTTATTTAGAGATGGAAATATTAAAACAAATTTTATTTTATTTTGCATAAAAATTAATAGAATGGGAGAAAAATGCAAAAGAATTTTGTAATGTGCTATGACGTCATCGCGTGACATCACGGACCCAGGACCTTAGCTGTTTTTCGGCGATGAACCGTATTCATGTATGTTTTCAAATAGTATTCAACCATGATGCCATTAATATGAATTAGCTATACAAAAATAAATTCAATATAATAAAACAATTTTTTAACTATATTCAATTTTTACCTTGCTTTCTTTTTAACCCTACGTTAGTCGCGTGCATTATACTAACGTAATTAGTCGCATGGGTAACATGTGTCATCCAATTGAAATTCAGTATATGAGTATAGTAACATATACGAAATGAATGGGTATTTATTTCAAAATACAAATATATTGAACGAAAATTAAACACTATTGTTATAAACTTGCCACACATTAGGATATTAATTATATTCATTCTTTGGGGTCTCGTGGCCGTGTGCCTGAGTATCTGGTTGCGAGTCTGGGGAACCGGGTTTGATCCCGACCGATGCCAAAATGAGTATTTCGAATTTTAAATGACGCAGAAGTGACCTATGTGGTGCATTCTACACGTCAGCAATAAGTGCTCTTGAGTTGACGCCTGACAAACGCCGGCGCAGTACAAATATGTCATTATCATTACCGAAATCTGAGTACAAACAGATTGGCACAGCCAGCAATGAGTTATATGCCGTGATGAAATATTTATTAATTTATTTTTATATTTCATTCTTTCTTGTCTTTACTGCATACATTTTTTACAAAGTAAAACCTATTATTCCAAATATGAGCATAAACTCAAAAAGATGCTTACCAATGTAAAAGGTGATAATAAAAAGACTGCTATGTACTTTTAAACGTAATTACAAATTTCCAATTTTGAAAATAGGTATACCTTTGGGTGACCAGTGTTCATTTATCAATTCTAATATGATTTATCATTCTTTTTATTTTATATTAATATACTTCCGTAAATCCGATTCAGAATATGACAGCAAAACACCAAGACATATTTTTAAATCCAGTCCTGTCGTGAAACAATGTAAAACGTGTGTAATTATTATTTAATAATATGCTGTAATTTTGTGTCTTCAACCTGACAGCCGATTTTATATAATAACATTTCCATTACACGCGTGTGTATGTATAACCAATTTGGGATTACATGTTATTTATCAAGTACATTATCTACATCCATACACACATAAAGATAATATCTACATGCTCATTTCCGATAATATGTTATTGATTTAATTTCTTTATTGTAATATAACGGAAAACATTTATTTGTTACATGTGCGCCATTATTGTATTGATATTGATTCAGCTTAGTTTTGTTGTTTGTGTAGGTACATTTTCATATTGCTTGCTGTATAATGGCTTTATTATTATTATTATTATTATTATTAGTATTATGCCTGCATGAATATTTAAAATATTGCAGGAGCTTTCCATGATTACATGTTTTATCTGTTTTTATTGTACAAAGCTCCAAATATGAATATAATTACTCTATCAAAATATGTTTTTTTAATGTATATATTTTCCATTATTATAATTAAAATAAAATATGTGTACACATTACAAGAATATGTATGTTATTTCTAAAATGGAATCTACATAAATGAACTTTAAGTCTAAATTCTCTGTTCTACAAATGCTTGTAATTTCAAACTATACAAAGAAAAAACAAATTCAATTCGAATCGTCATCATTACTTTTGATACAATCACTGAAGAATACCGTCGAGGCATTGATATAATTTGCGGTATATTTTCTAAATGGTTTCATAATTCAGGCTTGTTTTTCTTTTCCAATGCGTATTTTTAACTTCTGCCATAAATGTTTTATTGGATTTAAATCCGGAGATTACGGTGGTCAGACAATAATTCGGACTTTTGTTGTCTTAAAAATTATTTGACTACTTTCGAAGTAAGTTTAACATCGTTGTCCTTTTCAAAAACCTAACTCCGTGACATATTTTTTCTGGCATAAGTACATATGCTTTGCTAAAATATGTGTATACTTTAGAGACTCCATAGTAGGTACTCTTTATCTAGACTAATGGACCTACCAGGGCCGTTCGGTGGTATTCTGGTACCTGGAGCACATACATAATATTTAATTTGGCACCCTAAGAGAAATATTTATAAAAGAGTGAATTTTTCATTTATTTGGTTCAGTAAAACATAGGACGAAATGATTTTAACTACTTAACTTTATAATTACCAGTAGCGTATAAATCAGAATATATCTATTTTAATTCATATCTAACAATATTTAATTTGGCACCCTAAGAGAAATATTCGTTGGAGGGAAATTTATTTTTCTTGGATTGGCAACCACCACTGGTGTCTGCGAAAGCAAACACCAAATTCAGCGTTCTGCTGGATAAATCATTTTTAGACCATTTAGATGCTAAAGAAATGAGGCGAGGAAAAAATCGAATGTTTACAAGTAGCACAAACAATTTTTTTGTTTGGACAAAAGCAAATATATAGTAATTAAGAGGTGTTTTTTGATTACCAGGGCGTAATTCATCACGAATTTATTCGTCAAGGCCAAACTGTAAACATGTGACTTTAGTGGAGATCATTTAACGCCTACGAGACGCAATCAGACGAAAACATCCTGAAAATTGGGCAGGAAACGATTGGGTTTTGTTACATTACAACGCTTCGGTGATGGTGAAAAATTACCTTTCTAAGAACAATGTCACTACTTTGGAACACCCCTCCTATTCTCCCAACTTTGCACCAGCCAATTTTTATCAATATCTAAAAATAAATTTGGAGGGACAACGTTTTGCTAATCCAGCAGAGGTGATGGAAAATGCGTCGAGGCAGAAGAAGGCACTTTCAGAAAATAGTTTCCAGGAGCGTTTGAACGAGCAGTGGAACAAGTGTGTAAATTCAGGAGGGGCGTACTTTAAAGGAAATTAATGTAATAATGTTGTACCTTTTTTTAAATAAAATTTTATTGACCAATTCCGGGAATATTTTGGCGCTACCTCATACTTAAATTTTAAATTTAATGCTATCACAGACAAATAAAATTTTAAACCCATTATAAATGCATCGTGTTTTGAAGGATAAATACAAATCACAAATAGCAACCAATTGTAAGGGGAAGAGTCAAGTTGGCTACAAAGGTAGAAGGGGATAATTCGTGGGATCGTTTTGAAATGTACAAAACGTATCGAACTCGTGCTGCACGCTATAGAACAAATACCGACTCCCATCGATCACTAATTACTAATGAATGAGACCGGCCTTTCTAAGAAAACTTAAATATTCTTTTAGTGATGTCAGTAGAATAAGAAATGAAACAATAAATAAATAACCACCGATCAAACGTAATGAATTCCACCTGTGTCGATTTCAAGATTAAATATTCAAGGAGTAATTCTTTGTCGTTATGTATAATCAAAGTATTAAATATTTCTCAAGTATGATATACGGTAATGGCGAAATTACAGAGTATGAAGATCGAAATAACCAATTGCATGTATTATTCACCCAGATAACTGTGTCATTTCGGTCTGTTTCAAATGAATAATTACTCATTAATTACATCACGATTATTTGGTTTGTGTGAACCTACATGTGGCTCTTTACGATGAATCCAATGCAGTCTAAAACCACAAGGTATAAAATTTATACCGTCTAAACAGGAACGCCTAAATATTGGCACAAAACTTAAGTAGGTCTGTATGTGTTGATAGTTAATGGGCTCCTTCATAATATGGGTCATTTTTATTGTAATTAAACCTTAAAACTATATGACGGACTATCGACGTTTAAAACTAGTTATTGTCAATTTTCCATTCAAAATTTCATGATAATCCAATTCTATGTGGTTTATTTTCCTCGACAAGGAAATCCCACATTCCTGCTGACAAATTAACCACGTGAAAAATTCTGACATTTGTCAAGGCCAACAATATCACATGACTGCTCGCGCAGTAACCAAAAACGGAAGTGGCGAGAGGTATTGTGCTGGCCACAACGGATTTTTTTTCTTATTGGCAACTGAATCAGTTATTTTTTATCACTCTGTACCTTATCATAAATGTGGAATGATTATACATATATTTTCTTACTTTGATATTAAGCGATTTCTCGTAAAAACAAGCCCAAATTACAAGTCACTTGGCAACACTCCTATGTGTGTGTCAGCATTATTCTGATACATGAACGATATTGTCAATTTTCGCACCTAGGTAATCGTGTGGAAACAATATCTTTCTTACGTGGTCGTGAGAAAAGTTATTAACTTTTGTTGTTATTTTAAACTTATGTGGGATCCCTTTCTTGTCATATTTTTAGATATAGTTATAGGCGAAATTTCAGACGAATAATAATAACAGTAATAATAATAATAATATTTATTAAAAACAGCACAATCGTATATAGGACAATTATTTTTCATAATTAATAAAAAAAAATCATTAATATTATAGTATGCATTATCCAACAAAAATAATTTTAATAATTGTTTATGTTTGTTTATTGGTAGTTCTTTAATATTTTTAGGTACTTTATTATAAATTTTTACGAGATTATTGGTGAATAACGGATAAATTGCATCGCATGATATTAAATTCATTTTTATTTCTCGTACTGCCTGAACATATCAAAAAGAGATTTTTGATTTTTTGACAAAAATGGAACCTTCTAGAATATACTCGGTAAAGTTAATATCTTGTATTTTTTAAATAAATTTACATAATGTTCTCGGGGTAATTATTCGAACACACTTTTTTGAATTGTAAAAATATTTTGAGCATTATGAGATGAACCCCAGAAAATAATTCCATATGTTGGATTGTATGTAACCGTAATAGATGTTGAGTAAATTTTCAGTGGTAACTAATGTTTTTAGGTATCTCAATATATAAACATAATTATTAATTTTTTTACCCAGAAACTCTATGAATTTTCCATTTTTTTTCAATATTCAATCCAAAAAAATTAATGCTGTCCAAAATTTTGATTAAAATATTTGAATAATTACCAATGTTTATTACTTGTGTTTTATCCTTATTTATTTTCACGTCATTATCGACGAACCATTTCTCAAGAGATGAGAGAATATTTTGTATCGACTTTATCAATTCAGATTTATTTTAAAATTTGCACAAAATAGTCGTAACAGCAAACAGAAGTATATTACGTGCAATAGTTTAGGAAGGTCATTTATGTAAATTATAAATAAGAGAGGATCTAAAATAGAGCCTTGGGGGACACCTCTTGTGGTAGTTTCCCATTCGGAACAAATAAATTATTTTGCTCATTTATTTCTATTTTGCCATAAACAAATCTATAGGAATAGAATTGACTAAAATATTTTATTTTAGACCAGTTGTTTGTTCTTTGTTGGAAACAGTTTCCTGTCGCTGATTTTGATAAATTATTATAATTGTAGTGTTTTATCTGTAATGCCCCACACTTATGTGTTTACTTGAAAATTACGCTTAATTCAAGGGCTTCTGCTGCATGCACGTATAGTTAAGTTGACAAAGAGGTAAATAATAAAATTAAACTATAAACATATTTATGTTATTTGCTGGTATAACTACGTAGAAGTGATGCGATATGCTAAATTAAAATAACATTAAATATGAAATTATTGAAACTATTAAATGAATATGCTTTTTGCGTGTGTCCAGTAGAAATTATTTAAATAAATATTTATTTTTCAAGGTAGCGGAATAGGAACGATTACAGGTTGTAGCCTCCTTTGAATATAAAGATTTGTTGGAATATATTTCAAAAATCTTTCTTGATTTATATAAATAATTCCCAAACGGAATATAAAACAAAAAATTCATCCATTCTTACAAAGAATTTCTTACATTACACGGATAAAGTGATAAATGATACATTATTTTCAAAAGAAGAATTCGTATTCTGTGTACAAAAATATATATCTTTCATATTAATTGAGCAATATTATTTGTATAAAGATTAACTATTGATTAGTGAATATTTAATAAAAATTATTGAATTTTGTTTATTAAATACCAACTGTTAGAGACAAAAAATATATTCTTAATCACCAAAGGGTTAACCTTTAACTGATAACGTGGTTAAATTTTAACACCACAAGTGACCCGGGGTCTCCAAGACCATGTTGATTTCACCTCTTGCTTTAACTTTTTTTTGAGTGAAAAATGTAAAATTTTGTTTGTATTTCACAAGTTCGGTTATAAATTTAATGGCCTATAGTATTGATCAAAATGAGTATAAAAAGCTTAATCAACATGAGTCATTATCAACATAGTTTCCGAGATATAAAGCAGTCAAAAATAAGTTTTTACGGGGTTTGCCTCTACTATCTCGAATACTATAAGACTTATACGACTTCGATTAAATGAGACTTTTTGTTTACCTTTATGAGGTAATCTTAAATGTGCTTTTGTTCTTCAAAAATAAAATCAAGGAATTGTACCAAGTAAAATGTTTATTTACTGGCATAGATAAAATTTTGTTCGATAACTACTATCTTTAAGTTTTTCTTCGATTCTAATACAAAATAGCCTCGGAAGCAGTTTTTTTACCTCCCGCTACCCTTGGTAAGGGAGGTATAGAGATCGTGCTAAAAATCGCATATCGAGATTTTGGTAAATGACCACGTTTTAAGGTCCCTATAATCCAATTTTAACATTTTCACGATGATGTCTGTGTGTGTGTATGTGTGTATGTTTGTATATCTGTGTGTGTTTGTGGATCTTCTGGGCACTCTAACTCAAATACTATCATTCAGAAACTTTTGAAACCATGTAGGTATTTCTACCTTATTCTAATATGGAAAGAACCCATTAAATTTTGGAGTCAATCGGATAACCGAAAATGGCAGTTTACTTGAAGCTCAAAATAGTTTTTCTGCAGATTTGAAAGTCCGTGAGGTGTATCTGGTAAGAATAAATATTCAGTTTAATTAATTTCATGTTTATAATGAACCTATATTAAACTTTAATCAAATATCTATCAATAGAAGTTTATACGTAGAAGTTGTGTGCACTCGTCTGTATTCCTGATGTATCTGACCGAATGTAAACAACACAAATATTGTATTGGAATGGCATGTCCGCGGCATAGCCACAGACATTGTACACAGCATGAAATGAACATTTAGCGACTAACTGATTGGACGGACGCGCATTGGCCGTCGGACAACTGGGAATGAACTTCTCTATACAACAAACTGTTTACCTCGTTCACGAGCTGTGCTGTGCAGTGCAGCCAGACCACCGCCTGCTGCCTGCTATTGGCAAACTTACTCTTCGATATTATGTTTGGATACACTAACCTCATCTAATTTCGAATTTACATAAATATCGTTATACTCGTAATCAGAACCACGTTTGGGAGCAATTCAATTACTTCGATACATATATTGTCTATTGCTAACAATAAGACAATTATCTTTATTGGTGTAACAAAAAAATTAATTCAAGGATTTTGACATTTTACTTCTAAAAGAACAAGCTTCCTGCATTGAAAATGTGATATTTTTAATCATTTCCCGTCGTATTTTTTAATAATCCTAACCTATAGGATTGTATGGATAGTACATTTTACATATTTGAATAAATATTTAGAATGTTGCATTTGGAATTTAAAAGTTGTTATCAAGTTCTCGAAAACCGGAAGTAATAATATTAAGGTACTTCCCAAATTCGAAAACCGGAAGTAAAAATATTAAGCTACTATGTAGGTATACGAATTAATACAGAATGTGTCATAATAATGGAACAGTGCCTTTTATTCGTGTATATGAAACGGTACACAAAAAAGTGATTAAGATATTTTGTAAGGCATGGAAGGGGGCACATTTTGGCTTAAAGTCAGTGATACTCAACTTCTGTTTAGGGATACATGTTGGCAGCACCAATATCAACTTGTTTCCCGGCGATTGTTGGTCGGGCTGTAGTACACTTATATAATTCTATTCATTTTGGGGGTAACAACAGTAACAGTATCAACTATATATTCAGGTTCTTTAGTGCTGAACTAAAATACAATTATTGAAATGATTTTTCAACAAACTGCCAACAAATTTCTGCTGTCATGTGTAAAGATTCATCTCTCAACAAATTTCTGTTGTCTCGTAAAATGATTCAAATTGTTTTGTGAATTATCAAAATGACAGCATGGCACTCTAAAAATAACATGAATCATTCGATATGAAATATATTTTTAAATAAAAATTTATAACTTTGTGATAGTCATAGTCGCCTAAAAAATGTTGTGTGTACCTCGCTTAAAAGTTCTTTTTTGCCTCATTTAATTTCTGGCCGCGGCCTTCGTCTCAGCTGCAAACTTCAGATTCAGTCAAAAAATATCACTTTTACAACCTCGATACACAAATAACTATTTCAATTTGGTTGTTTAATATGTTCTGTATGAAACTCCTTTGGTTGTCACAAAGTACTTCTTAAAAGAAGTCAAACCTAGTTTCTGTTAGGTTAATAACTACATTTCTAGACAATTGCCATTTTAAAGTAAATGTTATTTTTAGAAGACCTACTATTGAAATAATGTAATAATATAAGTAAATATCAATTACTGTTACCAATAATGAAATGAAAAATTAAATATTCCTAATCAATGTTCAAAAATTAGAAAATGAAATAATGAATATTTTTAAATATTATTTTACAAAAGAACAAAGAAAAAGTATAGAACACATGTTTCGACATTTTAGCGCATTTGTCCCTTAGAAAATACGTGCGCTAAAATCATATCTTATGAAACTTGTATTTTAATATACTATATTCTTGTAAAAATAACGTTTTCCACTTCGGATATCGGATAGGGATACCTAGTATAAATGTCAGTTAAAAATAGATACCCAATATTGTGAAATTAATTCTCCATCAAATCCCAAAATCTTTCCCGTAAACCAAATCTAGGTCGTAATCGCTAAATAATGTGAAGATCCCTGTATCCAAATATAAAAATAAATCAATGTTTACACAAGTACTATACAGTGTCCCATGGCCATAACCAAAATCACAAAACAATAAAGTGTCGTTCGGTTGTTAAATCAGATTCAAATGTATTCATTCGTCAGTGGCGTAGAGAATGGGCGGGCCGGGTGGCGACTAATTAATGGTGACAACGGATCGGCCGTAATGAGATATTGATTGCAAGGCTGTTGCCGATGCCGTGTTTTCCATTTTCGCGGCTGTGCCTCGTGGTTTATTTGTTAACTACGGCTACGGCCGTACGTCATCGTGGCGGTGTGTTCCTAGCACATTCCAGATTTAACACCATTACAAGGGAATTTTGAGAAATGATGTATTGAAAGCTGTTTGCATTGATTACCATTTATAAATGATAAATTTTCTCTATGCGCAGATTTCGTGTTGTAGGAAGGGACTTACTTATCATCTCTAATGTATACAAAAATACATTTTAACGATTTGAATAAATCTTGTAGCTGTAGGATGCTATTAAGTGAACAGAATTACGTAATTAGCATTTTTTTATTATTACTAACATTAACAATCTTAGTAGATATGCCAAAAAATAGTGTTTGAGGAGAGCGTATCAGGATTTACAAACGTTTAAGTGCTATGCCCCACAATTATGTCGTAATAATATAGTTATTTCTAAAGTAAAGTTTTGGAGAATGGATATAGTGACGTCGGTAGGGCCTGAGCTTAAGTTTCTCACAGTCTCACAGGGTTAAAAATAGGGTTTTACGATATGAATTCAGAATGAATATTTTAATGAGTGGTTTACGAATAAAATACAATGGAATTCCAAAGAGATTTCTTTAATTTTTTGAACAGTTTCAAATCAGCCAATTTCTCATATTTCATCCATTACTCCGACACCGTTAAAGACATTGTTCCGCGGTTTGAATTCGACATGATTTTTTTGCACGATTGTTGCTGAGGAGTGGTTAGCAAGTTTGAAAATGTTCTATGTTTTACAGGAATTTCTTTGGACACCCTTTTATTCGAGAACCATTCAAAGAAAAAATTATGCTGAATACCATATTTTGAAACCGCGTTGTCCTATTTTTAACCATGTGAGTGTGGTGAATGAAAGAAGAGTAATGAGTCGATTTGAATCTGTGTCTATAATTCGCAAATAGTCATCTGATCTGAATACTGTTGGACACCATTGACAAAAATATTACAGGGAATATTATTAACAACTCTGAGTAATTATTTAAAATTATAACGGATGCATGGAAATCTATAAACCTAAAAATCATCGATAATTTAATTACGACGAATGCAATCTATTATTAATAATTATTAAAGTATTAAATATGTAACATTCTTTATTTTTTGTCTAATTTAAGTTTCTTTCATAAATTGTTATTCTGCTTAATTTTTTAAAGTAAGTATAAGATTTTTATATAGATGCTCTATTTTTGTCGCATCGCACATCTGTGTTCAAATACATAAGTACATTTAGTATGATACTTTTGAATTACTAATTTAACGTCCATAAAGTTTTATGAATATGTTACCTTTACATTATATAAGATGTTTGAAAATATATTGAATATTTAAAATATAGGTGAGTATTTTCATTAGTTCCAGTAGAATCGCTCTATTTATGTCCGATACTGTATGTAAAAATCAAAATTTAGTTACAATCTCCCTGTCATGTCTCCCTAGTATCACAAAACCTAAAGTTATCCCCACCACCAATAACGCAGAGTTCAAACAGCCTAATCCCACAAGTTCTAAACTGAGCCGTACAGGGACGCATAGTAAAGTAATTATACGAGTATTAAACTATGGATGACAAAACTTTTTATGCTGTCACTATACGTCCCAGTTTAGCACTTGTGAAATTAGATTGTCTGAACTCTGCGTCGCTGATAATTTTAAATTTTCAAAATGAGTACGGTTTCCTTTTTTGCACGATTACATAAAAAGTAAAATGAAATCAAATACGTATATAAATTATCAGGGCGAAGACGAATTTCATCTTCTACTTTAAAATAAAAATAAAATTAGAAACACAATTTAAGTGTTTACAGTTTCCTGAATTTCTTTTCAGCAGAAAATAAACAATGTTAAATATTTGAAACTCTTAAAAAAGCGCGTTAATTCCATTTACATTACATTGATCGTCCATTTGCCTCCATTATAATATAATTACATTCCCCTTTTAAACTGGAGTGTAAATTAAACATCAGCTTATATTAGAACAAACTTTTGTTTTCATAATTTTCCTCAAAATTACGGGACACAAAACCACCACTTACGCATAAATTTTATTCACTGTCAAATTAATTCCCGACATTTCTATCAAGGGGGTAATAAAAAATAAACTAACAAAAAACTTTCTCCCTTGTGGCGCATCATTAATTTGTGTGTGGTTTTTAAAACAACGTATTGTTAGATTGTCGCTAAGGAGAACAATAGTCATTGCCTGTCGCTTGGCGGCGCTGGCATCGCGTTGATAATTACATCCCGAAGTGATGACATCTAAGCCGCTTTGCGCACTCGAGTCAACTTGAGAGATACCAATTTGTCCTAGTTCCTTTCACGCCATTTAAGATCTATATTTGACAACGTATAATTCTTTTTTAATAGGCAAAACAATTCACAAAAATGACTCTTCTGATGCTGAATTAAATATTGTTATTTGGTAGTTTTACGGTTCAAATTTTAATCATATATTTATTTGGTACTTTCCTCTTGGCCCACTTGCTTAAGGTGTCATTTTTGCTAAATTTTGAAACTTTAAAGATTAAATTTTAAATTATTCTTATAGGAAAAGTGCTACAGTTTAAGCTTCATATTCAAAGCTTATGCAAATGAGATGTTCCATAAAGTTATGTCTACTTCAGACTTAGAAGTAACTGATTTTTTTCATACTTGTAATTGTTCAAAGTCAAAATTATAAGTAATGAAATATTTATTGACATATTTAATACGGGGTATAAATAATTTCATTTTAAACTTCAGACGAAACTTCTACAAAGGTGTAATACTTTCGAACTCATAAATTATAAATGAATTTAATTTTGAATCAAGAGTTGTTTGTACTTCTATGAAGTTATAAACTTCAATTAGACTATACTAAAACGAAAATCATTAATACTTAATATCTTACCTATCGATATATTAATTTACTTTTAAAATAAGAAAATAAAATAATAAAATAAACATGTTCGATGATGTATGAGGATGTGAGTGTGCGTGTGTGTGTTTGCACGCGTGTGTATGTGTGTGTACGTGGATCCTCACGCTCTAACTCAAATACTATCATTCTGAATATTTTGAAACCGTGTATTGTTACTCTATTTTAATATGGAAAGAAGCCATTAGATTTTGGTGGAAATCAGATAACTGGAAATGGCACTTTACTTGAAGCTCAAATCAGTTTTCCTTCGAATAATAATTCTAAATTATATTTTTTCGCGATTTGTGTTATTCTAAAATTTAAAGATTATCAAATATTCTACATTTATGCATTAATACTTTTTCTATATATTTTATGAATAAATTTATAAAATAATTTATTTTATAAATTCCGCAGTGTATGCTTTAAAGATAAACATAACTCCTTGGTTATACAATTTAAATCTCAAATTTATGTAACTGACAGATAAATGTCATTCTCAATAAATTAATCATTTCTAATTAATAATGGTATTATTTTAAAAAGAAAATACTAAAATATGACTTTATAAAATACCTAATTATTAAATAAATTTTCATATATTTGTAATTTAAAAGAAATTGAGGTCACTGTAACAAAATAAAATTATGGTAAGATTCTGGAGAAAAAAGTACGGAATATACGTAATAAATTGGAACAATAGTTATAGTACTATATCATGTAAAGGAACTTGATGCAGTAGCCGAGTACCCAGCATTAGTAAATATGTAGATATGTATTTAAGTTAACAGAAAGTATATGGCTGGAAGTATTGTGTAGGACACATCAGATTTTTTTGTTTGGAATGGTGTTTTATTTTGTTTTATTATTGTTATATCATTTGAAATAGTAAAATTACTGTTATATCTTTATATGTATAGGACACACTGCCGATTTAAATCTAATAAAAAATTATAATAATACCGTTAATGAATCGATACATTTTATTATGTATCGATATTGTATCGTTACAAATTAAGTGAGAGAGCATGTATCGTATCGGTACAGGCAAATATCGATAACCTCATCTTTTATTTAAGCTCCAGTTTCGCTATTTGATTCCTTGAGAAGGAGTCGAAGGCGCACAGGGCCATCAACGTAACAGTATGCGTCTTATGTTATTGACGCAATTGGCTGTTTAAGAACCGGGTTAAATCCCATTTCGCGGTGCGGTCTCACAAAGCGGTTTAGGCGGAACTTTCGCTGAAGGAAAGTGATAGTTGGAAGCTTTTTCGATCGATATTTGTGTTTGGAGACATCTTTGCCCTCCCTTTCTACAGCTGGAGCATTGGAGTACGAGTAACAGTAATCTTGTTTCTAGCTAGGAAATGTTTCTCTCGACCTCACTCTCGGTTACTTTGATTTTGTTGTGTTTGTGGGCTCGCGGAGGAATGTTACGATGCTAATTACGAATGGAGAATTTAATTAAGACATGGAACTGCGTGGCTTTGTGGAATCATCCTACTATAACTAATGTTCTAATACGAGCACTCAGCTAATCATGTTTCTACTCATTTTACTTTTATCTAAATAATTCACTTCATAAACTTTGCACTAATGTGACAAATGCAACACTTTAATAAGTTTATTTAATTAACAACAAGAAGAAAAATAACTGTATAGCATAAAAAAAATATTTTTTTCTCATTTCACAGTAAAGTTCAATTTCCAGATTTCGAGGGAAACAAAACTGCCGCACCAGCACCTCCAAATATTTCTTGCAGTTCTTTAAAACTGAACAAAAAGGATCCTGAATTAAATTACAATTATTGAAAGCAATTTTCAAAAACTGTCAACAAATTTCAGTTGTCTTTTGCAACGATTCAAAAACTTCTAAATGTGATACAAAAAAAATTCGAAATTCTTTATTCTTGTAAAAATAACGGTTTGCACTTCCGGATCATGAAAAAAATGGTACATACTGATACACTTCAGAAGAGAATGCTATTATTCCTGGAAAAATCATGCATTTCTCTCCCTTGTTGTATAATATCCTATTATTTGTTTTCATTGGTTACTTAATAAATACAGTAATTAAGAAATGATATTTTGCGTTTGTTACAAAGCTATTACAGCACCCAAAATAGTTCGTTAATAGCTCATTTAAGTGTTGTAACAGATTAGTACAATTTATTGTTTGCAGCTTGGTGGCAATGAATGCCAAAAAATATCAAATCATGCATTTCTCTCCCTTGTTGTATAATATCCTATTATTTGTTTTCATTGGTTACTTAATAAATACAGTAATTAAGAAATGATATTTTGCGTTTGTTACAAAGCTATTACAGCACCCAAAATAGTTCGTTAATAGCTCATTTAAGTGTTGTAACAGATTAGTACAATTTATTGTTTGCAGCTTGGTGGCAATGAATGCCAAAAAATATCAAATCATGCATTTCTCTCCCTTGTTGTATAATATCCTATTATTTGTTTTCATTGGTTACTTAATAAATACAGTAATTAAGAAATGATATTTTGCGTTTGTTACAAAGCTATTACAGCACCCAAAATAGTTCGTTAATAGCTCATTTAAGTGTTGTAACAGATTAGTACAATTTATTGTTTGCAACTTGGTGGCAATGAATGCCAAAAAATATCAAATCTTGCTAAATAAACGAACACAAATATATATTTAAATAATTTTGAATTTAAATGTAAGAATAAGAAGAAGTGAATAAATATAGTAATATAGTTAGAAAGAAATAGAAAATATCATAGATAGTTGGTGTAACAAAAATAAGGTTAGAGTATGAATTTTCCAACATTACAATCACCAACTGACACCAAATTCCCTAAATTTTGAAAAGTGGCATAATAGGCATAACATAGAAAAAATAGTATAAAGAACCCATTTCATAATTCTCGATTATTTTGTTCGAAGGGTTGGGTTGCGAGAAGGAAGTTTGGGTCACGACGCAGAACAGAGTGGCCCACACTTCGCTCCGCGTAGTGACCCAAACTTCCTTCTCACAAAATAAAATGACAATTATGACATTCGTTCTTTAAAATTATTATTTATTATTGTTTCTTTAAACTGAAACTTTTAATATATGCAGTTGCGTGCAAAAGTATTGAACCAAACTTATTTTATTTCTTATAAAAGAATACAATTTTTTGCAATACATTTACATATTATACAACTGTTAGAAATGTTAATTACATTATAATTTGTATAGTTGACATGTTTTAAAATTTATTTTCATTGTATTTTATAGCACGAACGAAATTGTCCATGTTCAAAATTGTCGAACCAAGTTGTTCAGAGTTTATGTATACTTTGTTTATTTATATCTAACATCAAATTCCCAATTTAATATTAATTTAGGTTATTGTCTAACGAAATGGTGGAATACACCCGTTTTCAGTTATGAGAATCCATAATAAACCTTTCTCTACAAGGAAAGGTGTCTCGTGAGTTAGCTAGCTTGCTAATGTTCCATAAAAGCACAACAAATGGAAGTATTACAAGATGTAAGTTCAAAAAACATTAGCTAACAAGCCAAGATGCGATAGACTCCGTAAACCTAAACAGCGAACAGATAAAATAATTAAACAAAAATTTACAGATCCGAGAAACTGCTGTGAATATTTCGAAAGAAATTCAAACAGAAAATCTTGCTAAAGTCAGCCGAAGTACGGTGTCTAGACGTCTTAAAGAAGAAGGACGTGTTCAACGTTTCAGTGTTAAAAAACCTTTAAGTAAAAAAAATAAGGTGAGACTAAATTTTGCAAAACATATCAACATTGGAATGAAGATGCCTGGTAAAATGTGTAATGAATTAAAATTTGATTTTCTTGAAAATGGTGGAACCAAGTAATTTTGGCGACCAACAAGTATAAAATACAATTTTACATACCAAATACCAAATCCCAACAGTTAGGCATGGCAGAGGAAGCGTGATTTTATGTTGTGCATATTCTCTTGACGGTGTAGTTGAGATGAAAATTACTATGAATTCTCTAGTGTATAGACGTATTTTAGCAAAACATATACTTCATTATGCCACAAAAAGTATGCAGTGGGGATAGGTTTTTCAACAGGACTAGGATCCTAAACATACTTCCAAAATAGTAAAATAATTTTTAGGTCAACAAAAGTCCGAATTCTTGCCTGACCACCCCAATTTTTAGATTTAAATTCAATAAAACATTTATGGCGGAAGTTAAAAATACGAGTCGAACCAGAAAAACAAGTCTGAATTATGAAACCATTTAGAAAATGAATAGTCAAAATGTACCACAAGACAGTAGTACAAATTTAATTAAATCAATTCCTTAATGGTGAACTGAAGTGATTGTATCAAAAGGAGTGATAATACTATTAAATATGGAGTACAAAATCACAAGTCAAAAAAGATTAAACTGGTTTTTAGAAGATTTTAAGTACGTATATTTTTGGCGTAATATTTTTGCACAGAACGATAAATTATTTTGTTACTGCATAAGTTTATTTACATAATTTGTGGTTTATGAAAACATTTTGTGCACAAATGCATATGTTTATTATTATAACTGTTTCATTTCTCTATCACCCTTACAATATATGCTATAGTTTAAAAATCTATTTGGCTTAAAACTTTTATGTACAATGTTATAATCTATACTCTATTCCACTTTTACAATTCAGTACATGGCGCTCATACCAGCGCCAGTTTTAAACAGACGAAATTAAAAACTGGCGATATTCAATTGTTGTCATCAGATATTGTATTAAAATACTAAAAAGGTATAATGTTATTGAAACTTTGTATATTCCAGTCAGTAGGTATGAAATATAAAGTATTATCTACCTGCTTTCCAAATCGGATAAGGATATAATTGACATTGCACATAAAAATGACACGAGATATCACATGTTATATACACTGACACTAGTCTGAAATTACATTGCGTAAACGTGGCTCCAATTTCAGCCAATAATCAGAGAGATCAAAACTATGCCGTATTCTCTACAATACTGAATTAGTAAGGTGGAACAGAATATAGGTCAGTTGTAACATCGTATATAGAACACCAAACCCTCTCCAAAAATATGATTGCCTTTGCTATCCTCCCAGATTTATTTACATCCAAAGAATTCTGATTATGTCACCTTTCGCACACATTCCTGTTTGGAGTGCCTGCCCCTCTTGGCATTACAAACAGCCTGTCCCTCTTGCTCCTGTCCACTCCTTCTGATCCTTTTTCGCTCTTGACCTCTTTCACCTGTATCCCATCCCACAACCATACTCTTCCTGAATCCCAGATTATCCTGAAACATCCTGGAGCATTCTAGAGTATCTGGCCGACCGGTATACGTGATTGAAACACGTCCCGATGATATTTATCAACATCGGGGAATGTGAAGAAGCGCGATACAAATTGACGCGCATTTTTACCGAGGTTAACAAAGGATAACAGCCAGGGATCGATGGCCGATTTCTCGAGGTAATAATGATGGAAGATTGAAGGATGTGTAGGATATTGCAAGGAAGATTGATTGTTACATGAACGCGGATGAGGGTGTTGTTTGTGATATTAATGTATAGAGGGAGAAGCTGATTTGTAAAAAACGCGAAAAATAATCCAAGATTTTTTATTGTTTGTAAAAAATCTGATGCGGACAATATGTTGTCACGCAGTATTTTCAATTTAAAATTAGGCGTTTTTACCAGTTGTGTCAACTAGAGTACCATCTATTTTTTCTCTTAGTATTGGTATAATCATTTTAACAAGACTAATCACTTATTTACTTGTTGGTGTACAAGGTGACACTGAAATATGAGCCTCCCAAAATAACTTTTTTATTAATAATTGTTTTTTAATATTCTTGACATATATGTAAACTAGGCTTAGATGCTCATAATTCGTGGTATATGACATGATTGTAGCTCGTCCAGTTTAACCGGAAATGACATTAACTTTCATATTTCAAATGGCACACCCCATATCTTTTTATATATTTGAAATCTACGTACATTACGAATTCAATGAAACGCTTGACATGCATTTTTGTTGAAGAAATAAATTACAAAAACGTAAGAGAAAATTATTAATAATTAACATGGTAAGCCGTATCAGATAGGCTGTGATGGTCGGTGATAACAAATTGATAATTTTTTTGTAACAAAATATAGCATCTTACAAAAATAACTTACTATTTCAACAATTAATTTAAATATTACTTAATATTATCTCAACTGTTTTCACAGCCTGCCTGATATCATGGCTTAGCAGATTAATTATTCATAATTTTCTTATTTTTTTTGTTATTGTTATTTCTTCTATAAAAATGTTCTTCAAGCATATCGTTGAATTCGTAATTTTACGTAGATTTCAAATATATTAAAATATATAGAGTATCCCATTTGAAATATGAAAAAAAAAATACTCAGAACAAGTTTTAAACATCTGAAAATTCCCAAACTTTTTATCACTCGGAACTGCAGTCAAACATTTTTTATTGAATTAAACCATTTCGATCATACCATAACCATATTCAGGGCTATTCAATATAAAAATGGACGATGGTCATTGTATGACCGAAAGTCGGTTTAATTTAATAAAAAGTGTTTGACTACAATTCTGAGTAATTTACTCAATCGTTATAAACAAAACCGATCATGATGCCCATCAACTAGTTAATCAGAATTGAACAATATTAGTAATGATTAGGTTAGGTTACGTTATGTTACGGTGTGTTCAAAATAAATAAATATCAGCCATTGTAAGTTTAGATAAACCCACAACGCGTTGTGACTGTTTCTCGGGTTTGGGAATTTTCAAGAGTTCAAAACTAGTTCAGAACAATCTATGGCTTAATACAAGATAAGGCAATGACATTTCGTACTTTCAGGAATCAGTAATTAAAAATCGACAAATTCTTAATGTTGATTACAAGTGTTACTAAATACGTATGTGATTCAAGCTGCTATATTACGTATCACTTATTATCACCGCTAAAACTAATGTTTTTACCACATTTATACACTGACTAATTAACAGCTGTCATTGAGAATAACATATTGTAAAGTACTGCCATCTGCAAGTTATAATTATCACTATCTACTAAAAATGGTTTATTTAAACTATTATTTTATAAAACATTTCTTTTGGATATATTAATTTTAGTGGAATTGATCCTCGCTACTTCGAACTTTTACAATTCATAATAGTATTTGATCCCTTGAAACAATATTTTTATTCCAAATACAATAAGAGATTAGATCGTAGTTTTGACACTAGTATTGACTGTTTATTTTAAATACTGAAACTCCTAGTCAAAGCTTAGTATTAGTAACAGAAAAATATCAAGTTCAGTTTGCTATTTGATATTTTGTATAGAACGGTATACTCGTATTACTGAGCGTGCAGAATCCTTGTAATTGATTTCTTGGATCCTCAAATTTGGAAAACGCTATATGTATATTAAGACCTCTACAATACAAATAAGTTTGACTTCCCTTCATATTTAAATTAGAGAGAGTCGAGTGAACAACTAAAAAAAAAAAAAAATACTGTCTACCCTATTAAATGTTGAACCTTAATTGATTTTCCATTTTGTAAAGATTTTAAGTACGTACGACTAATTTTAATTCATGAAATTTTTCGTTTTAACTGACATTTAACCTGCCAGAGATGAAAATAAAGGACCTAAGAGTTCAATTTAAAATCTTCATTCAAGATTCTCGCGAGTGTCTCGCAATAAAATGCGTTGGTAACTTTATAGCTTTGATTCGTAAATTCAATGAAAAATGCACCGAAATACGATTAACAAGGGAATGAGTCAATGCTAATTCGTGTATAGAACACGTAAATTTGAATATCATATGAATCTACTATGTTTGACTTTATCTAGAGTCGATTTATATTGATCCAAGAGTGCGGAAATGCAAAATAAAGAAAAAGTTGCTTTTGCATCTAACAAAACTAGTTTTTATGAAACATTCCAGCCCCCCCCCCCCCTCATCCTAGTTAAAACCACAGTTAATAAAGTTCTTGCTGTTCCTGAAAAGTTTGGAATGTTATATTGAATCGATGGAAACTAACATGGAGCGAAGCAGAATGATTGGTTGTCGGCAGGTTCTTAATATAGCGGTATTTTTGATAACTTATACATACATATATGTAATAATAAAGTGTACTTGTAGTTATAAAAAAGATTTTTTTAAATGTTTAATTAGTTTTACTAATGACAGGAATGCATTAACAGTTGTTCGTATTGAAATATGCACTTTAGAGGTCACAATTTGGTGATAAATTAGTTGAGGCAAATTAAATTATTTAGTAACCTATCACATTATTTGGTGACCGTAAATAATTAAACATATGTTCGTAATGAAATAATTTGGTGACCAGAATTTAATGAATCTTCTCTTTATTGGAGACTGCAAATACATGGACGACGGTACGACGTAGTGCGCAAGCGCATATTTTTATAACGAGACTCCCGAGAACTAGACGAGACCCAAAACAATGTGCGAAAACGAAAGTAAGATTGAGATTACGGATCCAGAAACGAGACGAGATCAATATTTTATAATTCTCGTCTTGTCCCGTCTTGCATGCATCACTACGCTTGACTGCAATCCTGGGTATTTTATTTCCCAATCAAGATCAATATATATAAAAACAAGAAATGTTATTTTACCTGTCTAGGGCTGTCAAATGATTAACAGAAATGTCAAAATTTATCAGAAGAATTCTTCAGTTTTATACGTAAAATAATTGCCATACATAAAAAAATCCATCTAGATAAGTGGATTATAAAATATGAAAATGGAACCTTCATCTTTCATAATCCACCCGCTGACATTCTTAGTAAACTCGCTATCTTCCTCAACTCTCCTTATAAGTATCCACCACAAAATCCCACGTCCAGGGTAAAACAAACAACCCTTTCTTGGTGAGAATTAGCCTGATAACACAGCATACGCTCCAGTGTCAGCAGTCAACAGTCAAGTTCGCTACTTGATGCAGAAGCAGACTGTAATTGGAGTGCATTCCACTGTCTTCTCGGTGGCTCGTGCTAGTTACGAGTAAAATATATACGTCGCTGAGTCTTCGCGCACACGAGGGGAACGAGTCTAATTCTCCGGGCAATAAAGCCGAGGAGGAGTCAGGTTGCGAAGATGTTCAGTGCTAATTACCGACAAGAAGGGAAGGGTTGCTTATATTCAAGAATAGATTTGGGTTTAATTTTAAAGGAATGTGTTGCTGGAACAGAGTTTGTTGATCGCAATGTTTAGCGTTTGTGCTTTCAGGTATATGCAAAGTTTAGAGGTTGATTTTATATTGTTTGGGAGCGAGTTTGATTCTGAGAATGGGGTATTCTACTGTAGTAGAATTTATAGTAAACTATTTTCACCGTTACTAGTTATGTGGTTGAAATTTAACACAACTCGTAACCTGGGGTCTCTCTCTCTCTCTCTCAGGATCTTACTAATTCCATCCTTAGAAAACTCAAATCTCGTCAATACAATCAAAAGGATCATAAAACATAATTTAAGTACAGCAAATTTACGTATATTATAATCGTGCAATACTTGCTAAGTAATAAGTAGTAAAGCAACATTTTCTTAACCCTCCGTTAGTCGGTCATGTATCCATCCAAGATACATGCTTCGTACTTTTATAGATTTTTCGGAAACAGAGTACAACGAGATTTTGTGAATAACTCGACTAATCTTTCCTTCATCATCTTATATAATGAACCTTTTGAATTCCTCATTATTATTCAGTTATTGTAATCAAATTCAATAATTTTTACTCACAGAATAGGCCATTCTACTAAAAAAAAATATGTATCGTTACGAGAATAATGCTTTTTGCCAAAACCCTATTCTGCTAAAATATATATCGTTACGAAACGTTATTTTATACCGTTTATGAACTATAAGTTTACATGCATCGTTAAACTAGTAAAGTTTGATATATTTCAATCAAAAACAAAACTAAAAATGGCTAAAGGAAATATTTTATTCTGCAAAGGTGTATATTTATTCACTCGTTTACAATTTTATTAATTATAATTTTTAATTTAGAAGTAAATATTCGGAATTTGGACGAGAAATTTTAATAAAACTACAAGTTTTCAATTTCTTCTTTTAAATATCGTTTTATTCAAATTCTCTGTCCAAATTCTGATTATCTACTACTAAATTTAAACTTTACAACTAGTGGACGTTATTCTCCACACTATTCTCAATACATAGTTTTTAATATTAAATAAATTTCAACTGAAGTTAAAGAAAATATTTAAATATTTAGATTGTGATAAATAATTAAATATTAGTTAACTGTTGTTTAATGTACGTATTGATCTATTTATTATTTTGTAAATATATACATAGTATATATTTGATAATTTATATATTTATGTAGGCATTCAAGTTTATTTACTTTTTGAGAAGTAGATTTTATCGTTTAGATTTAGAAACATGTATATAGAATAGAGATATGTTTATATACTCGTACACATATTCATATTCAGTGGCGTATTAACGTACATAGTTTGACGCCATAAGCCGTTGAACTTTTGCGCCCCCGTGGATACGTCTCTCATGAAAAAATAGTTTTAGTGCCACTGGAACAGGAACGAACACACGTAACGTCATGAAATCATCGCACAACTTTTATAAAGTTACATAAAAAGCAATAAAACTTGCACACCGTTGTTCACATTTACCAGTCCTTAACTTTAGTTCTTTTGTTAAAAAAAGTCAATTTTCAGTTAAACTTTACAAATAAATCTGTAATATATTTTACAATCAACTATAAATATCTTTAAAAAATGGTAGAGATTTACTAACTAAAGTATGTACAATTATTTTCGAGTAAATAAATACTCACTTATTCCCCTTAATAGGTATGTATTTTTAAATGTCAAACACAAGATAATCCCCAGTATAAATTTTCTGGTTTGGATTAAAGAGAAATAAATTTAAAATATATTTGTTGGGGTTTGAATTTATTGAACTTATAACCAGGGAGACAGATTATACCCGCAAGATTGAGGGTGTGAAATTTTGCGGAAGACCGCGAAAGCAAATTTATGAGAGGGACAAATAAAAGAACACGCCGCATGGAACGTATTATGAATGTTAATGAAGCGAAAGAGATGTTTCCTGCTGGAGTTTTCCAGCTCTGAAAGTTGTGAATCACATTGCGTGATGGTGGCGTAGAGTAAAAATCATTACACCGCCAGCGTAATTTAATATTGGAAGGTGATAAATATCAATTTCATACCTATGTGATACTGGGAGCCATCTCACCGCGAAAAATTATGAAACCTTACCTGCAACAAACAAGAAACATTATATTAGTGGAATACACAACATGATTAACAAGACAGATTATAATTATGAATGCAGAAATTAATTTTTATTCTACCGTGGAAATGAGATATTTACGTGCCGACATTTTATTTAGATTAGACTAATTCTCTTGTCATGATTTTTCGAATATTTTTCCAGTGACGTGAAGAAAAAATATCTGGAGAAGAAGAAAATTATTCTAAACACAGTGCTATTTAACTTTTATCGTTAACGTGAATTAACAGTGATTTTGATACTTGTGGTATTCTGAAAATCAACGTTATTTATAACAACGCAATGCAAGACGTAACGCAAACGCAATAGGTAACGCAAAGAGTTAAAACACATGCTTGTAATTGGGGCTATTTACATCACCGCAATGCAGTAGGTAACGCAATGAACGACACGTGATGCCTTCATTGCCTTGCGTTCCCTTACAAACACTTGTCAGTATTTTCACAAGAGGAGCGCGCGCGCAAGTGCTTCTTGAACGGTACAGGTTATGTAAACGTCAAATTTCAAAAAAAATCCCGATTTGCACTACGCTTTCTGATTGGTTACAAGCAGCAAATTTAGCGTTATTATAAATTACACATTTCGCGATTGCGTTATCCACTACTTTGCGTGCTTGCGTCGCGTCTTGCGTTGCATTGATATAAATAGGCCTTTAAGAGCATTGTGTACTCCTGTACTAAAATATGAAGCGAAAATTCAAATAAATTGTTCCTGTACTAGAACTATTAACATTTTAAAAAATTCAAATTAGACAAACATACTTCTGATATGAACCTACATTTAAAAAAATAATTATCGAAATCTATTAATACTGGACTTTGATTTTAATGGGAAACCCAAAATTCAGTAGCATTTTTTGTTTTCCCATTAAAATAAAAGTCAAATATTAATAGATTTCAATAATACTTTTTTTAAAAGCAGGTTCATATCAGAAATATGTTTGTCTAATATTGATTTTTTTTAAATGTTAATAGTTCTGATACAGGAATAATTTATTTGAATTTTCGCTTCATATTTTAGTATAGTACACAATGCTCTTAAGGTTAACGCCGCTAACCGACCACGCTGGGAATGTCGAACTGTTAACCGTCAAAACGGCGAGTTGCAAGTGCGTTCTGTGATTCGAATAGAATTGTTATTTTTCGTTGCTTTAGCAACTTGCATGTAAAATGTAATTTTATTAACAATATTCATGTTATATGTAATGATTATTATTTATATATTATATCACACATTCACATTGTTAACATGACCTTGTAATTTGTAATATAATTTTTTTTATACATCTATAACTATAACATCACAGTGTTCAAATCACAAACAATGAATCCGCATCAGTATGAAATTTGGAATTCGTTACAATAATGCAACATAGAAAATGATTGCCGTATCTATGACGAAAAGACAAGTTAAGAAAGGCAATTTTGTGTTAGTGGTACTTGCAAGAATGTAAAATCTTTTGATTGCAATATTCATTTGTTTTATTACAACACAAAATACTTTCAAGGAAAGTGATTTTTGATTACGAATTATAAAATAAAAATTTTATTATAAAAAACAAAATTGAGTTTCATTACAACAAAGAACACAGGTAATTGATTTATTGATTATAACAATACACTATGCGAAAAAATCCAATAAAATAGTGTTCAATAGAGAAGTAATTGTTTAATGGTACGTATACTATATTTAGTAAATGTTTATAACTATAAAAAATATTTTGAATTGTTTTTTCTTCTGTAGCTATTGAAAATCTTATCAGTAAATTCATTAAGTGGTTTTCTATTGCAAAAGTAACTTCTTTCATAAATGTACTGATTGCACATTGGCTAATACTATTCCTAATATTAAAAACAATATTCTGTGAAAATGTAAACAATTCCACAATCTTGTATATTCTATATTCTTCGTTAAATTATTACGTGATTTTTTTTTCGTTTTTTTTGTAAAATACTTTTATCTTCTAAAATATAAATTAACCGTGTTGTTCATCATTTTTATCAAATAATTGTATTTTATAATACAATAGAAATGAGTTTTTTGCACAAATATTCGCAATAAATAAACACGTTTATTTGACGTTTGACCTTGTACTTCTAAAATAGGCAGGTAAATGCAGTTTTTGTTATGTTTAATAATTTTTTTATTGGTTGAAAATTCGAAAAGGGAAATATAACATGAATGTAAGCGACGTGAATTAACGCTGTCGTTTATTAACGTTCCACGTTCACGTCGGAGTTTCTGAATATCAGTTTAACACCGAAACGTAAACGTTACTCTCAGTACTTAACTTCTAATGTTATTTAACGCTAGTTTCAGAATCCCACTGACAGTTTAATTTTATAGATGTGTGATCAAGGTCATCTCCGACTTGTATGAGTTAAGATTTGAGTTCCGTCCATTCTGTCAAATTCAGCAGTGTCGTTTACTTAGTTTTTATACGGATATACAGCAATTTGATTGATTAAAATTATATTTATTTTTATTATATGTATTCCATCTAGATATAATAAATATATAAAGTGCCAAATATGGGTATACATAATGTACACCCCTATACATTTATAAGACGCTAAATAATTGAAGTTCTAAATATAAATTTAACCTTTAATTAACCCTGAAAAAAATTCTCGTTCCTCTTTCTGGGTGTCGAATTCTTCGTTCCAGTGAAATTTTCATAGAATGTCATACTTTAGAAATGCCTCGTTATTTAGTCATCTCATTAAAACTTTATTCATAACTTAATTAGTTCAAGTTACTCGCCCACTAAAGTGTGAAATTAAAACAAATTTTAAAAAAATATCTGAAGATACATGTGTACTGAACCAAGTAATTGTATATTTAGACAAAGAAGTATCTTAGCAGATTTATAACTTGAAATAATTTGCATTTGTTTTGGAAGTTATTCTACTGGAAATATTTTACATTTGTGAATTTAAAGTTTAAAAGTTGTCAAGTTTACAAAACATTGCAGAAAGGTAACGATTATATATTTTCCTTATAAAGTCATGATTGAGGAAAGTTTAATCATAAAATTACCTTTTGTTTTACGTTATCTTCTGCTAATTTAATTAATAAATTTCAAAAGTTCAACTTCCCATTTCTTCTTTTTCCGAATTTCACATCATTTATTAAAAAAAATGTGTTTTTTTATATTGAACGTCATTGCTTAAATACTTTCAATATTTCCTTCCATTACGGTTTTGTATGAGTACTATTACAGATCGATCATAATTTGTTAATTGCTTACATCTATGAGCAAAATTACATAAGTTTACTCATTATGTATTACCATTATAGGTTGATATGTATGAACCTATGAACACAAAAACGATTTTTTGATACCAAAGCATCTCTAGTTTGATAGAGGTGCAAGCAAAAGTATTTTCAAGAGGCTTGTCTGCAATTTGTGTTCTAATTTTACTTTTTTGCTTTATTCATACTGTAAAAAATCTGATGTGGCCAGCACAATACCTTCTTCCGTCAATTCTACGTATTTTGTACATATTCCACACAGAAGTTTTTTTGCAAACTATTGTATGGGCGTTTTCTTTTTAGGGGAGAAATGAACTGATCTTATCTCGTACTGAACTGAACTACACCTAAAAAGAACAGTATGTTTCTTAAAATAAGAAGTACAAAATAAAAACATTACATATATATATATATATATATATATATATATATATATATATATATATATATATATATATATATATATATATATATATGTGTGTGTGTGTGTGTGTGTGTGGTGTGGATATGTGTATGTGTGTGTGAGGTTTTGGAGATACGATTTCTTAAATTCTATAAGACTAAAGATCTGTTTGACTACGGATTCCTCAATCTAACATTAATGGGGAGAGTTGAATAGATTTGGGTATTAATTGATAAACCGGCAGTAGTAGTATCGTGAAAAAAAATTCTAAATATTTTTTTAAATTTTTTATTATTAATATTAAAGAAAGTAAAATTCTCTTATCGATACAATTTAAAATTTTATTATATCTTCTCTATGTATATTGAGATAAAAAAGTAATATATAAAATATTCTGTTGTCATAAATTTCAGAGCCTAAATAACTCAATAAGTAACCATCAGATGTTTGTAAATGACAGAAAAATGTCAGCGTCAAAAACCAACACTAGTTCATAAACCTATTTGGGCGGTATTGGCAGCTCAATTCTAAACCTTGACCTTAAGTCTATTTTAACTAAACACATGACAATGGATAAGAACCGATTCAAAATTTGTCATAGTACGAATATGGTTTTATGTAGATTTTAGTTGAAACAATTTTAGAATATTTTTTCTTTTGACAACCTAGTAGTAAAACGTCAAATTACGCTTTTACGTAAAATGAAGAAGTTTAACTGACATTATTTAAGATTTTTTCTGTGATATTGGTATGTTTACTATTTCTTGTTGTATAACAATAATAACAATTAAATATTTAAAATTATAGCTATATACATATACCCATCACATATCCCGTCAAGAAATTGGAAAAAATTCGAACATTTAGAAGTGTAGAAGAAAACTTCCTCAGAAAATAAATTTAAAATTATAAAAATAGTCTAAACATAAAGAAAATACATCAGAAACTTATAGGGCGCGAGCAGTCATGTGATTTTGTTGAACTTGACAAGCCCGAGTTAGAATAATAGCTAGTAATTATGTACATAGAAGTCAAATGTCAATTTTCCATCCCAAATTTCATGATTTTCCAATTCCATGTGGTTTATTTTCTTCGATATGTAAATTCCACATTCCTGGTGACAAATTAAACACGTTAAAAATTATGATATTTGACATTTTTGTAAATAATTAGTAACTGTCATTTTTGACAAGGGTCTCTATATCTGCTTGTCTAGTCCAAGTGTGACATACTAACTACGTGAATTTAGAAATTATTGAAATTTTTAATGAAAAATTTTGACATTTGATATCTATGTACTTAATTACTAATTGTCATTCTGATACGGGCCATCATATATGCTTGTCAAGGCCAACAAAGTCACATAACTGATCGCGCCCTATACTTATGTAACCAAAAACGGAAGTGGCGACAGGTATTGTGCTGGCCACAACAGATTTTTTTAAATTGCAATTTTGCATAATTGTTGAATTCAACGCTAATAATATTTTTATAACTTGTATTATCGATAAAGCTAAGTGCACAAATCGCATAATTGGATTTATAATTTAATGTGAATTGTTACGGATAATAAAATATATATTATAAATAGCAAATGTGCAATATCTATTGTAAATTCCGCATTCTCGTCATTCCAATCGCGGTATAAACGAACCATTTACAAAGCAATCAGACATTAATTCAAGTTGAAGTTTAAAATGTAAAAAGAAAACAATCATTTGATGTATAGTGCATTATGAATGTCTTCTCGAAACATTTTAATTGAATAATTATACAGCATGAATAGATGATAAATTACATACAGGGTTGTAACAGATTTATGATCCATGTCAAAATTAATTACAATTTAACCATAAGACTCGATCAAATTAATTAAAAACTTTAACAATCAATAACTCTTCCTATCCTTTAAATTTAACAGTCACTTGATTTTTACATTGATCCGTAATCATCTTCGATGATATTACAATTTCTTGTTGACATGAAATAATTCAGCTTTAGAAATACTTATTATTTATATACAAATATTATGAAGTTTATCTTGTGAATGCTTTTTATTTATCCCTTTCGATTTTTTTTTCATTGTACTACAAGGACTAGGGTCTGATTTATAGTAGTGGCTATGAAAAAGCAACTTTTCCATTAAATAACTTACTGATACCTACAAGTCCGTATCTTTACTTAATTTTGAGTTCTGCCTCCAAAAATAAAATATTATATACACACATTTGGGTAGAATTTTCAAAATTTTCCAAAATAATTTTACTTTCTTCGTCACTAGACTTAATGGTGTCAAGGTGTCACCCCCCCCCCCCTTCCATTAATAAAACACTGAAATACATTGCACGTAATCATCATATACACAACTTACAAGTATACATATGCTGAATGACAAAAAAAAATAACACTTTTTACATCCCGTCTCACCTAAGGAAGGTATTGTCTTTGGTCAAAAAATTCGATGGTGATGTCTATATGCAGGTATGTGTATGTGTGTACGTTTCAGTGTGTGTGTGGGACAAAAATTTCTCCTTCGATAACTTTAATAGTACAGTTTCATAAATTATATTATTTTTTCGTATTCCTCCTCTGTACTTCCATATGGATAGATTTTGGTTAAAATTGATCAACCGAAAGTACTCTTAATTGAAGTTTTTAACAGTTTTTCTTGAAAAAATGCAGTTAAATATCATGTTTTACAATTTACGTTATTATAAATATTAAAGAATATTTTATTCTCTATACAGTTTGATTATTTTTTTTCTTTCATGTTCAATGCATATAAAGTTAGAAAATTATATAGAAATTAAATTTCATAAATCAGCCAGCTATACTATAATCATGGAAACTACTAATATATTTAATTCTAACTGATAGATGTCAGTGTCAAATAAAACTTACATAGTTTGTTCCTGAAATAAATTTCCTGGAAATTTAGAATATTTTGAAAGAAAATTTGGGTATGAAATGTGTACAAAATACACAGAATTGACGGAAGGTATTGTGCTGGCCACATCAGATTTTTTTAGGTTGATTTCTGTGGCATTTAGAATAGATCTAAGTATTTTTTAATGTCTAGGTCTAGATGCGTGATAAATAATATCAAAATACCCAGAGTACAATAACATGCGTTAGAATCGAAATATAATCGTTGGCAATTATTTGATTTCAAGCGTCACTGTAATTTTTATATTATTGAGGGCATTGTTTAAAAAATAAATTTTCAGTGCCTTTGCATTATATGATTATTGAAACATGTACTTACCCTGAGCTTATTTAACACGTAAAAAATATTCCTTGTAAAATGCAAAGGGCATATTAATGACCACTTTAGAGTATTGTGATATATTTAAATTTCTGTTCCATACATTCAGTCATTAACCTTTCTCGCTTGCCAAAAATTATGGAATATTTTTCGAATTTTTGTTGTACCTTGTTAACACAGTACTTTTTAATGCACATACATTATGTACATTTTTTTCAATTCGCATATTTTTCATAAATTTTCAAACTAAATTATAAAATCACAGCATGTAAACTGCTTTTTCTGTTAAACAAAACGATGGTTTGCGATGTTTATATATTTGAGAGGTACTGCGAACATGTGACACAAATGTTTTCGGAAAAAAATTGAATGTCCGATACTGTGGTTTAAGGATAATATATTGGACCTGTTTTTTTCCTACAATAATTAGCTGGTGGCAAGATTCAAAGTTAACTTTACGTATCTTTTGAGAATGCACCCTTCTCCATAAATGTTTTCATTTTATAGCTCCTACACATTGTCGTACATCTTTCTTGCGCGTAACGCCTAAAATTTACAATAGGTTTCGCCTGGGAGCGATAGGAGAACTGTTTTCGAGGGGTACAAATGGTATGTTTTTGCCTCCAAGCAATGGTGTTTTGGCATGGTGACATGAAGCTGGGTAAGACCAAAACTTAGTCTCTTCGTTTACATTATGTAAATTGATGAAATTAAATAACTTCGGTAGGAAATTTTGTATATAAATCTCTAATACGTACAACATACTGTCAGGGGACGCCTGCTTCCGAAATTCTGATTTTACTTTATATTTTATATTAAAACATTATTTACAAGGCAGATATACAACAAGGTGTAGGAGAGCCTCAAAATGAAAACAATTAAGAAGAAGGATTTTCAAAAGGATCGGATATAACCTCTGAATCTTGCCAAATACTCATATAGCAAGTAAGAACTAAACTTCGTCGTATAGAACAAAATGGGCCACTATAGCTCTGTATTAAATATGAATGTTAAAGCTTAAGTTTTGTTAATTATTGTAGTAATAAGCAGGTTCAATATACTTTCCTTAAACCACAGTATAAATAAATAAATAAATAAATAAATCATTATTTATTCAACAAGATCCAAAGACCTGAATTACAGAATAAAATAACAAACAAAAAAAAAAACGTTTTATAGTACCTATAGGTATATATAAATATTTGAAAAATTACAATTAAACAAAAGAAAATAACAAAATGTACAGAAAAAAATCTGATGTGATCAGCACAATACCTCCCCCATTTAATTTTTATTAATTTCAATATATACCTATGGGGTTTCGTGACCGCGTGCTTGAGTGTCTGGTCGCGAATCTGGAAACCGGATTCAATCCCTACCAACGCCAAATAATTCGAATTTTAAATGGCACAAAACACCCGCACGATACAACTATGATTAGCACACCCAGCAATGAGTAATATGCCATGATAATATATATATATATATATACTTTTTTTTTATTTAAATACATATCTGCATATTTACTAGCTGGAAACTATATTAAGTTCATTTCCATATAACTATTGTTCTATTTACAATTTTCTTTTCAAAATGTTACTATTATTAATTTGAAATGATTATTTTTTTACAATGATATTTATCTGTCAGTTACATACATTTCAACTGAATTGTGTAACCATGGAGATGTTTAAAGCATAGGCTCCGGGATATAATTTTTATATTATTTTATAAATTTACCCATAAAATATATAGAAAAACTATTAATGCAAACATATAGATAATTCAGTAATCTTTAATTTTTATTATAACATAAATCGCGACAAAATGACATTTAAAGGTATTTTTTGAGCTTCAAGTAAAGTGCGATTTCCGGTTATCCGATTTATAACAAAATCTAATGACTTCTTTCCATCGAAAAACAAGGTTTAAAATTTTTCCGAATGATAGTATTTGAGTTAAAGTGTCCAAAAGATCCACACTCACACACATACACACCCACAGGCATCACTGTGAAAATGTTAAAATCGGATTCTATGGACCTTGAAACGTTCAAAATCACGATATAGGATTTTTAGCATGATCCCTATACTTCTCTTACCAAGGGTAGCGGGAGGTAAAAATATGAAAATTACATACGTATGCTACTTTGAGAAATTAAATTATTATAATTAAAAATATCAATATCCTTATTACAATTCACATAAATGTTATAATTGAGACAATAGGTGAGTCAAATAAAATAATTGGTAGACGAGTATGCTTTGATCGAACTGAATATTTGTTAAAGATAATAAAGCTATGTCATCTATTTGATTTTAAATTAATTTGCATAAAAATAAAAGTTGAAAATTATGTTTCCTGGTATCAAAAGAAATACCATGAAAATGTTCTAACAACTGCAAATAATTATTATTAGAAAATTCGCCAGAGCTTTGTAATAAAACCATATTATTATGCTATAATCAATTTTAGATCTTACAAAGGCATCAAATAACTTAAAAAGAGTAGCAACATTTTTGAAATGTAATGAATTTCTAGGTAGGTATTATTTTGTCAAGTTGTGATTTACAGGTTAAATTTGTGGAAAAAAATATTCCTCTGATGTCGCATGGTATGATAAATTTATTACATGTGACGTTTTCTAAAACAATTTTATGCAATTGACAAAGGTGTAGCCTACAGAACTGTAATTTCGATTCAATAAATACAAATAAAACATTGTAAAGGTTGAATGTTGAAACATGTCCATTCTACAATTTCCTAGCATGTGAATTCTATCGATTTACAATTAACATTCATGTGATCATTATAAACTAATTAGCAAAAACACAATTCAGCAGAAGTACAGCGTTGGTTGGCGTGCAGTAATCCATCTACCAAATAATTAAAGTAAAATAATCCCCTACTGGGCGAATGCTCATCCAAGTCTAAAATCGTCCAGTTCTATTACACAGCAGCCCGGGTACGTTGTCATGTTGATTATGCCGCGGCTTAACCCTGCGATGCACAGGACACTGCGCGGGCATTAGGGTTTCCGCTATTCCTGAACAAAATAGCCAATGAAGGGCGTTAAGGATGTGTTTTACTAGATGAGCATAATGAATAAGCGATATTTTCACTTATTTATATAGAGTTGTGTATTGTTACATCAAAATAAACTACTCGATGTAGTAGTTATTTTTGATTTTAGATTGCGAAATGTTAGTAAAACATTATTATAAAAAATCTGATGTGGCCAGCACAATATCTCCTGCCATTTATTTTTTCTCAACTTCAATACATCCGTAAATATTTACTAAGGCTGGCTATCGCATTAAATTCCTTTGCATGATATAGTAATATGACTATTCCAAATTATTACGTATTATCCGTATTTTCTTCTCCAGAATCTCACCATAATTTTATTTTGTGATAGTGACTCTAATTTCCTACAAACATGAACATTAATTTCTTAATTAGATATTTTATAAATTCATATTTTAATATTTTCTTTTTAATATATTACCATTATTAAATTGAAATGATTAATTTATTGACAGTGCCATTTATCTGTCAGTTACATAAATTTGAGATCTGAATTGTGTAACCAAGGAGATACGTTTATTAAATTAATAGACCTCGGGATTTATAATATAAATTATTTTATAATTTTATTCATAAAATGTATTCGCAGAGAAAATACTAATGCATACCTGTAGAAAATTTGTTAATCTATAAATCTCTAATTTTTATAATAACACAAATCGCGAAAAAATATAAATAAATGTATTTTTTGCGAAAAATTGTTTTGCGCTTCAAGTAAAGTGATTTACACCAAAATCTAATGGCTTCTTTCTATATTAAAGTAGAGTATGTTAGTATTTGAGTTAGACAGAGCATAAAAAGCATCCACACGCACACACACACACACACACACACCCACACACAAACATCATCATGAAAATGTTAAAATTTAATTCTAGGAACCTTAAAATGTTACATTAACCAAAATCTCGATATGTAATTTTTTCACGATCCCTATCCCTGAGGGTAACGTGAGATATTGTGTTGCAATTTTGCATTCTGCAGAAACCTGTAAAATGTATGAAACTACATTGCATTGATAACTTTATAGAGCAACAATTTATGTTTTTATGATCACGGAAATAATTTATTTTATGCAATTTACATAGCTCACTGAACCGTATTACATACGTACATATATAAAATAATAATCTTCAATATCCATTATTTGTTATTTTATTATAGTGATTATACTTGTACAATATTTCCTATATAATTATATCCATTAAAAGCAAGTGTGGTGGTCATTTAATGATCAGTTTAGACACAACAATGCCTATCACCATGCGAAGTAGGAAACTCTTTGTGTGGCGGGCATATCCTGCAAATTTCCTGCGATTAATTAACAATAACCCAATGGCATATGGTGATCTATTATGTGTGGTCCTGATTGTTTATCTCTGCGAGCAGCACCATCTCCGAACGACCGGGCCGGCCATGGATTGATTCAGAGGCAACAGAAACTGTCAGGTTCGCTGACAACATGACATATTGGAATTAGTGTCTGTGTTACAGCTTGCTGAAGATTCGGGTTATGCGATAATTTAACAGCAAATTGTTACTTGAAATCGAAGATGAGATGTTAGCTAAGATAGACAGGAAAGCTCAATGTTTTAGAGATGCTTATTAAATGAACTGAAAGAATGAATTTTTTTTCCTGCTCTTATAAATACGAGGATGGTTTTATTAAAGTTAAACCTAACTAGAGCAGCAATTATTTGACACAAATTTTATTGTGATATTTTAACTTCATCTTTTGAAGATATACAGTTATTGGAAGTGAACTCCTCTTTGAAAAATTATGAAATTTAAGGAGCATTTTCAAGATATAAGTTTCTACAATTTCCAGAAACGTGGAAAAATTAGGGGAGTATCACTAAATGAAATTTAAATGTTTCGATAATGTATACTAAAAGTGTATCATATAAGTATCTTAATAGTACATATAAAAGTCAAATTTATATTATATTAAAAATCTAAATTAAAAATACATGTTCAAAACGGACGCCACATACGAATCCGGTTACGACCAGGGATGGAAAACGTAACGTTACGATACCCGATAATGTTATAATAACATTTCATTTTTTTTTTAATAACATTACAATTACAAAATAACGTTATGTAACCGTAACAAAACAAATAACGATTATAACGTTATCCAAGTTTACAATGTTTTATAAGATTTTTGCCGTTTGAAAGTATAATTTCATGATCATTTATTTCGTGTTTTATAATAGATGTTCCTAGTGTTCAAATTCATATGTGGAACATTTTATTTCACTTCTAGAATAAGATAAGTGTGTAAGTGTTTTAACATTGTTTTTAATTTTAAAGTTTAATGAAAAAAAAAACGTTATTGTTATGTTAATTATTTTTATAACGTTATGAAATAACGTAACAATTCGTTAATGTTATTTCATCCCTGGTTATGGCGTATCCGGCCCGGGTTATTTCTCAAGGTGGACGCTAGATAGCATAACTTCCCATGTATCTATTTAGAGGTTAAAAGTGAAAAATGGCAGCTAATATAAGCTGATAGCTGTTTATATGTCAGTTGTATTTTACTTGATTATAGCTTAAATCAAGTTTCAATATGTGTTTTAATAATTATATACTAATTTAATCAACTATTAATTTATATCGAGACATTGATTACATTGGAAGAAAACGTTCAAAAACTTTTTAAATTATATTGATGGTATATCGAATGAAGTCAAACTGCAACTCTTACCCAATTATGTGCAGGGATGCGATAACATTAATTGTTATGTTATTTCATAACGTTATAAAAAAATTAATTCGGTACATAACGTTATAAATAACTTAATAAACACAAAATAACGTTATTTTTGTTTCATTATTATAACGTTATAATAACCGTATTTTTCACAAGTTTGTAATAAAAATTCATTCAAAATTTAAAACAATGTATTAAAAAACACACTTAACTTATTCTAGAAACGAAATAAAGTGTTCAACATTTAAATTTGGCCACTAGTTACCATTATAAAACACGAAATAAATTATCAGGAAATTTTACTTTCAAACGGTAAAATTCTTGTAAAATTTGTAAACTTGGATAACGTTATAGTGAATCGTTATTTGTTATGTTACGTATACATAACGTTAGTTTGTAATTATAACGTTATTTAAATAAAAATAAACGTAACGTTATTGTAACCTTATTGGGTATCGTTACGTTACGTTACGTTTTCCATCCCTGATTATGTGGCACCAAATGTATTTCAATATAGAAGCGAATCAAAAATATACAAGTATGTATTAACTATTTTGTTTAGAAATATTTGCGCAACCAGGTACAAAGCAATATGTAATAATTTTGGTGTAAAATAAAAACATGCATTTTAGTGTAAATTACATTAATTTAAGAAAACTTACCACTTAAATAAAACTCCAATTTTATATTTACGTAAAATTTACAAACTGGCAACGTGGCAAAAAAAATGTCGAATAAGAGAATCGTGGCATGCACGTTGATTCAAAATAAAATGTTAAATATACAGTAAACTGAAACTTTAAATGACATATGACAGATGTCAATATGAAATTTGTTATCGTGCTTCAATTATATTTTGTCTGCGCCATATAAATATGGTATAACTATCTTTGTTTAAACGCTAACGCTTGTCATGCTATAATCACATACATCATACCTCCGGTGGTGTTTAATATTTAATAAGTTTTTCGCAGTAAATAATAGTTTATAGAAAAAATATGTATCTCATATTTTTTCATGTAGATTAATAAATATAAAAAATTTCAAAAATTATGATTCTCCCTTATTGTTTTGAAATTTGGTTCCTTCGAATGTAAAAATGTATTGACTGTAATGGGAGATATTTTGAAAAGAATGTAATAAAATAATTAAACGCCGTTTGTAAATTGGCATTTATTATACGGGTACATTACTAACATAATTGTTAGTAATGTGCCATGCGTTACCATATAATAAACAAGGTTGCAACGTATCGTAATTTGCAATAATTTCTTTCTTAATGTGCTTGTTGCAATTTTAAATCACGTCAAGATGAACCAATAACAATTATTTATTTGAATAAAGGATTCTCCGTAAACTAACTGCATGTAGGTGTATTCTTGATTAAAGAAAATAACAGGCCTTTCTAAATATATAAGTACTACACGCCACTTGATGAAAACCAACAAATATTGTTTTTTAGAACAATTTGGTTTTTAGATTTTAGTTTAAGAAGCTGGTTCGTAATTGGTCGGCTTTACAGTCCCACAACTTTTACAGATTCTGCCGAATATATTTAAGATTATAACTTCCAGTTCTCTTTATCATACCATGAATTATGGCATATTATTTACATAACACCTGTATAGTAATAAAATATAGTATCAAATACAATTTAATGCCAACCCCAGAACTAGTCAGCAATTTCTATTATTTATTAATAAAAGTTGCTGATCAAGACAACCACGTAAAAGATTCCAATTCTGATGTTCATCTTCCAATCGACAATTTACCACCACTTACAGCAGGCTGAAACTGAAAGTGTGAATCATTGTCACGCGATAAAAGATAAAACGGAGCCAATGGCCGCCATAAAGAAAGCTAAATAAATCATTGTAACTAATAATAATTCCCTACAACCCCTAGATGGTTCGCACAAATCAAATCACCCGTAAAGGGAAGGACACTAAAAAATTAAACTTTTTTCTCTCCTCGAGCTTAATTTAACAAATTCGTGAATCCTCTGAAATCTTCTTTCATTATCAGTGGCGTGCTCTAAACCCCGTAATTAATTATACCTCCTTCCACAAGTCTAACGACGGTGGTGGCATCTACAACCACCAGGCTTCTTGATTGACAGCGATTCGGTTTGATAATAAGCTCTTGAACAACTAGAATTTGATGTAGAAACTTGAAATCACTCCACTTTGGACTGATTACCCTCGGAGTTGTTGATGGGAGCGTAATATGAACAAGATATTAGGCTGTTTGCTTCTCGTAGAGCTTTTTTCTTGTCAAAGTGATTATGTTCTGGAATTTTTTTATGCGGATCGTTTTCTTTTTTTCTTACTCAAACAAGAAAAAATAAAATTCATATAGGTGCATTGTAGTAACACTAATTAATTATACGATTTCTGTTCCTGTTTTCGATGTTTTATAGTTTTATTTATACTTGTGTATAATATTTGGTTTTGTTTAATAAAATTTAAATATAAATTAAGTTTTATGCAGAGTATATTTAATAATAAATGTACGATAACAGAAATGACGTCACACAAAAAAGAGGGAAAGAAGACTCGATCCAAATAACCCCCCCCCCCTTCCTTGTCAAGTCAAACGTCCCTCTCCATAGTACTATTCCTGTCCTGTTTGCATCTGTCATTCAGTGTTATAACCTAATTTTCTATTCTGATTTGTTTTGTTTATTAATATTAGTTAAACAATAATAGACTAATGCCCGGTTGCAGAAACGTTCATCAACACTTTGTTTAATTAACGGACCACCAAAAGAACAAATTTGAATCAGTTTTCTTGTTCTTATGACATTTAAATCATTACTGTCTCGTGGCCGTGTGCCTGAGTGTCTGGTCGCGAATCTGGGGATGCGAGTTCGATCCCGACCGACGCCAAAAAATACATCGCATTTTTAATGGTACAAAATTGACCCCTGTAGCGCACTCTCCACGCCAGCAATGAGTGCCCGTGAGGTGACGCCTGGTAAGTGCCCGTACGGTACAAATATTCCAACATTACCGATATATGTGTATGAAGCAGATTGGCACGTCCAGCAATGGACGTGCAATGCCGTGATGAAATATTTGTTTTATTTTTATATACTGTCAAAAAATCGCGTTGCATTTGTTCGTATTGATGATCCGTTAACAAAGTGTTAATGAACGTTTCTGCAACCGAGCATAAAAGTATAATAATTATCAAATGACGTTTGACGTTTATGATGTTTACATGGTTTACATCTTTGAATTTGTACTGGGAATGGCTGATGACAGTTTGTTCTTTGTTTGGAATGTCGTAACCATAGCAACCATTAGTTCTATACTATGCCACTATAGGCGCTCGTGCAAATTGCAATTGTGTGTCTATACAGTTGCGATATTTGGTGAAATTGTTATAT
This sequence comes from Harpalus rufipes, assembly GCA_951394225.1. NCBI lineage: Eukaryota > Metazoa > Arthropoda > Insecta > Coleoptera > Carabidae > Harpalus > Harpalus rufipes. The sequence continues at coordinate 23,278,528 of OX596283.1, forward strand.
AATATTCAAAAAACAAAAATCATAATCAGTCTCTGAATAAACCTCTCGGTCATTATCAGAGACTGGCCCATTCAATCAGCACCACAGACGCGTGTCGTTCTTATTGGAGTTCATCAATGTGGTGCACTGAAGTGTCTAGGAAGCACTGACTAGGTTAAGCGGACGGATGATAAACCATCCTAGATGACACAGAGTGGCCCGAAGGCGATGCTGATGGCGTCCACACCCTCCACCTACTTATTACTTAAGATACTTCTCAATGTTATGTTATGATGTTATTTTCTCCTGCCTTAACAGGCCGATATTGTAACTTCTACCTATTTTATAGTGAAAATAAAGATAATAATAATAATAATAATAATAATAATAATAATAATGTATTTATTTTTTAAAAAAAAACTCTGTTTTTCAACAAAAGAATTGTCAAGATATTGTTTTTTTATTATTATTAACGAAATGTTCAAAGTTTTAATTTTATTTACTATTATTAAAACAATAAAACCAATGTTTATATCTAGACAAATCTTCAGCAGTATGTAGCCATTTTTATTAGACCCTATTACAAATAAAAGCCTCATAAACGAAGGAAATCCTTATAATGTCTTAAATAAGGTTTGGCTGGGCAACATAAAATTTTGTAATGGCGGCTTACTAGTGGCTTACACTGCGGGCATTACAGCCTAAGCTATCCATTATATATCACACGAATGCCCGCAATATTTCAGTCTGAAAACGAACTATAAATTCAGGTAGCCAGATAATGGAAACACATCGGATTCCTGAAAAACTGTAACATTAGCGCTGAAAAATATGTACATGGGGATATATGTACGCCAGGGACAGGGTAGAAAGTTTCAGCGGAAGCGAGGGTGAGGGTTTTTATTTTTCATTTTACTTCCGTCACTTTTTACTGCCGCTGCACTCCCGTTTCCGGAATGATGCTAGTTTGGAATGACTTTTGTTAATGGTGTCGCCGCACTTACACTTTGCACAACTAAATCAGAATGCAACACAACGCAACCCAAACAATTTTAAACTAGACCTATTATGCATTCAAAGCAAAACTATAAGATTCTTCATTTGAATAATAAAAACAAATTTAAACAAATTATGAAGAAAAATTAGAGTAAAGAGACATTTTCCGATTTTGCGATTGGTAGAAAATTCAGGTAAGTTTTCACATTGATAACAATCATCAACATAAAGAGAGTCTTCCCGTAATTTTTTTGAGATGGTCCAGAAAATGAGCTGTTTCTGATTACTTTTTAGTTTTTAGACCGAAAAATCCATCTTTACTGAGCTAACTCAAACAATTGTCTGTAAGGGATCGGAATGTTTCAATGGCGATCAGTTTTTTATTTATTTATTTCCTATTTCTTCACAGTAAAAAATAAAATGTATACATATAGGTTCTTACTTATTATTTTTTTCAGGAGAGCGAAAATAATTTGTACCCAATATGACCGAAATGTGTCTTTACTGCGCTGACAAGCTTCCACACTTTCAGGACCACATAAGAAACATATTGTTTCCACACGATTACCTAGGTACGAAAATTGACAATATCGTTCATGTATCATAACACACTAGTGCGTTATTATAACGCAAAGCAGTGTTGCCAATTGATCGGTAATTTGACTTTGTCTTTCACGAGAAATCGCTAAATGTCAAAGTATGAAATAAAATAATTTGATTATGTGATAATATGCAAATTTAATCCATTTTCTTTATAATAGCTGGCACGATAATTTCACATTTATGACAAGGTACTCATAAACAAAACAGTTGGTAATACTGCCGCACTCGACAGTTCACTTACGTTTTATTTTGCGTTATTTGACACTTCATTCGCGGTTAGAATCGTTCGAACAACAATAAAACTTATTTGTAGAGACAACGTGGATGTCATTATCTCAAAAATGAGTTGCAGTGACAGCGATTCGTCTATGGATTGTACACCACCGATGTCGTACGTGACACTTGACAACTAATTTGAGGTTCAAATTGTGTCGTTTTTTGTGGTCGTGAGAAAATAGTGTACAAACTCCCTAGAAAGAGATTTTTATACATTCGTGTAATTGCTACGCTCGACTACTCGTTATGAAATGGTCTTATTTTTTAGCTCGTTGCGTAAATAACTATTTCAATGAGTCTTGAAAATTCATATTTGTAGTACTACAGTCACTGTTAAATAGTATGGACTGATACTCAATTTTCGCCTTCTCCGCACCTTGTACCTTGCCCTGCGGTGTTGCCGTTTCTTCATAATTTAGCATTTTTAACATTGCCACTGAATTGATAGCGATGTAGAAATCTCCAGCCCATACTTATTTGACAAAAACTATAGTCATGTAAATTTTACCTGACTCTTTTGAATACTGTAATGGAAAAATTTACAAAGGATACACAATCTGACGATTTTGATTGTTTATTTTTCAATACAAATTTCAACAATGACATTGCGAATTTATGTAAATAATATGCTAATAATTTTAACAATTTCGGGAAAATATTCATATTACGTCAGGAAATGTCTTCAAAAGGCTCGCAGAATTATTTGGATATTTCGAAAGACCATTTGAAACGTTATGAATACGAAGGACATGCATTTCTTCAGATATAAATATTGACTGATAAGAATTTACTATATATTAATGGTGCGTTCGGGTATAGCAATCTTTTCGCTCTAAATGCACTTTGTGTGTTCGAGTATTCAATTTGGAGTGAATAGTACTTTTATAATAGCATTCGGATAATTCGGAGTAGAGCAAAAAGAACTTGTTCCAGAAGTCCCACCTCTAAAAGGGGGAACACCAGAGCAGGAATTTTAATTTTTTTTTAAAAAAAGATCTTTACAAATGTAGTGGGACACATTCGAAAATGATATTTTTTGAATTGTATATCATTCATAGAAGGTATATTCTTGCCATATGCATAACAGGCTGAATGAAATTATTCATTTTACAAATATATAATAATAATATAATATATAATCTGGGGACCCGGGTTCGATCCCGACCGACGCCAAAAATTACATCGAATTTAAATGGCACAAAATTGACCCCTGTGGTGCACTCTCCACGCCAGCTATGGGTGCCCATGCGGTGACGCCTGGAAGCGCCCGCACGGTACAAATATTCCATCATTACCGATATCTATACAAAGCAGATTGTCACACCCAGCAATGGGTAATATGCCGTGATGAAATATTTGTTTATTTTATTTTACAAATATATAATAGTTTTTTTAACGGTTATAACTCGAACTATAAAATCGTTCGAGCGTCGTTCGGGTATTGGGTATTCTTGAATATTCCAGAGCCCTCCGATGTCATGTGACAAAAATCCACTCCGAGTCCTTTCACACATAGTGCGTATAAGCCGAACGCAACATAATATAATATAATGTATTCCTGAAAACGTATAATTGGTGTTCTGCATAATTCAGTACATAATAACTATATCTATATTAGATATAAGTAAAGGGCAAAAATCCTATTTATTTCTTCGTTTAGTTTTCCTGTGTTAGTCTATAACCTTTGCATGTGAATTGCAATTTATTTTACTTGTAGTTTCGGTCCAACTTTTTATTAATTATTAAAACGATAGTATTTGTCTGTAAGAACAATATTTCCACAAATCTACAAGACACATTTATCAAATAGAATATTTTTATTTAATTAACAGTTATATCTCTAGAACTTTCAAACGTGCAAATTAATTTCTGAAGAATAACATCCCAGGAATTGCTCTATCTATATATGTTCCCTGTGAGCAGGCATAAACTCGTGATGTAGGAGTAGGTGCAGGATCTATTCTGCTCCACTGGTCGTGTATCTGTCGCTGAGCCACGCGACTCATTCATCACGACTAATTGTGAACAACTGAACGCGGCAAGGGAGGGATAACATGTTAGACAAGCCTGCTTGGATGCTGCTGAATTACGTGACATCATGGCGCTAAATTTAAAATTGTTAATGAGGTGATAGACTGAGAAACTACTAATTAGAATATATGTCGAAATAGTATATTATACAAAAAGGGAGAGAAATGCATTATCTTTCAAGCTACAAAGCACCGGAGGAAAAGAATTATTCTCCTGAAGTATATTATACTATTTTTTTTATGACCGAGAGGTGAAAAACGTTTTTTACAAGAATAAAGAATTTGGAAACTTTATTGAGTCACATTTAGTGATGCACGAGACAACACGTTGTTGAACACAGGTTTGAATAATTGTTATTTAGATCAGAATCCTACTTGTTCAGTTTTGAACTTGTTACACCCGAAGTTCAGAGAAATGTATGATAAAACATTAAATGTCATTAACTATGAAATCTCCCACAAGGAAAAAATGTCCACATTTCGTCCCTAGAGGCAAAATGGTGTACTTCTCTATCAATTTTGATACTATAGAAATTGACTTCCTCATGGTCATGAAAAAAAAATTATTGACTACGGTAGAGTGAAAATTTACTCCACATTTTGTATAAATCATTATGTTCGTGTATTCTGTTCTACGTCATTACAGAAGATTGTTATGATAACAGAAAAGTGCATTAATATACTTGATTTAATTAGTTAGAGTGAATATAATGGTGATGTTATTTTAATTAAAATGTAGAAAATGGCAAGTAATACAAAATTTTATGACTTAACATGAACAGAGGTACCAATGATGAAGAAATATATTAGGATATAAATAAGAATGTAAAAATACGCCATGATAGTCAATAATCAAAATTATATATAGACTTTGTTGATCGTAAACGTCAAATGACTTCTTTTATAGGACATATTTCTCACTTTTATCTGTTTCACCATTTGGAAAATGTATTTATAACTACATATCTTGAAATTAATTTTGTTTTATGGAAACTACAAAAGTTACAGTTTAATCTGACGTTTCCGCCACCTAAGAAAATACAATATTAATCATTTTGTTAATTTTATATGCATAATTATTTATATTAGTATTTGCTGCTATTACTATATCAAATATATATAAAAAATATTATAAACATGTTACTGTTTTTCTTTATTTCTCATCATAGCTGGCTGATTTATGATATTTAATTCCTTTATAATTCTTTACTCTATATCCATTTAATATGAAGTATAAAATGCAATTAAATCGTGTAGATAATAGTATATTCTTTAATATTTACACATTAAGTTTCAAAAATTGTGTTAGCGTCATTTTCAAGAAAATCTGTTAAAATCTTCAAATGAGGGTACTTCCGGTTGACCAATTATAACCAAAAACTAATCACCTCTTCTTTTGGATGTAAATTTATATATTTATGTATTTAAAATACGAAATCGTGGTATTGGAGTTATGCGATCTGAAATGATCGTCACACACACACAGACACATACACACACATATACATACGTACATACATACAAACATACATACAGACATCATCGTAAAATCGTATTATAGGGACCCTAAACCGTGCTTATTCATTGAAAATTCACCACTATTGTTTTCACCAAAGACAATACCTTCCTTACCTAAAGGTGACGGAATATAAAAACAACATAATAAGAAACTCCTTATGGATCAGACTCGATTGTATTGGAATTTTTTAATCTACCCTCGTATTGCAGAATTTTTACAATTACGAATTACAGTAGAATATAAAAACTGCTCTTAGCGTAACATGGTGTGAATTATGAAAAGAATATCGTGTAAACTGAGTAGATAAATGTAGTGCATGTATAATCTCATAAAGTTCTCGAGGTAGTAAGCAAAATAAAAAGACACGGTGCAAAAGAAGTGCGTCATAGAATCCCGCTCTCATTATGCGCAGAGCATATTTTAATTAAGATGAAATGAAATGTAGTGGAATCAGAGGCAGAGGCCGAGGCCGGGTTCGTGTTATGGTGTAATAGAGTGTGGTGTATATTAAGGGTGGTTCGTGCGTGTGACGTCACGGGCGTACGGGAGTGGCGGGGCACTCCCTGCGGCCTGCTACTGCTCCACCCTCTCCGCTCATGACTCGCAGACACGCACTCGCCCTCATTATACTGCTGATGATAACTTGCGTTCAACACGAAACTAGATGCACTCACCTACCTACTAACGAGATTGGAAACAATCACAACTTTCAATCACAATGCTCTGGACCAATTGCACATGCACCAAACTCTTTGCTCGTATTTTGGCCGTTAAATTACCATACAATCTTATTGTTTCAAAAATTGCTCAAAAAACTCAAAACTAAATAAATTCGTATTGTATTACTTATTATAATTCGTACATCTTGCATGTCAAACGGCTGATTTCACGATTCTTAAACCGTTGTCTAGCTTGGAATTTCCTAAATTTAAGAACTCCCTAAACTAATACTTCTATATTTTCGATTTTACCCTACCTATCTACAAGAATTACTTACATACGAATCGAAATATGAGTTATTTTTGTGCTATTATATATTATGCACATTGAAAAAAATTAGTAATTATTATAATTTATGACATTTGCCTATTTTATTTGTTAACATTGATACTAGAAATTAGGTGGTTAATTATTATTACGTTGAAGTACATATAAAAAAAAATCTGATGTGACCAACACAATATCTCCCGCCATTTACCTATGGGGTATAATTTTTATATTACTTTATAAATTTATCCATAGAATATACAGAAAAAGTATTAAAGCAAACCTGTAGAAAATGGAATAATCTTTAATTTTTATAATAACAAATTGCGAAAAAAATACATTTAAAGTTATTTTTTGAAGAAAAACTATCTTGAGCTTCAAGTAAACTACCATTTCCGGTTATCCGATTGCCACCAAAATCTAATGGCTTCTTTCTACATTAGAATAAGGTAGAAATACATGGTTTTAAAACTTTCTAAATGATAGAGCCTAAACAGGATCCACACCAACACACACACATACATACACACAGACATCATCGTGAAAATGTTAAAATTGGATTCTAGGGACCTTAAAACGTGGTCATTTACTAAAATCTCTGTATGCGATTTTTAGCACGATACCTATACCTCCCTTAGGGTAGCGGGAGGTAAAAATCAATTTATAATGAAATATCTTTTAGGATATACATATTTCAAAATTTGTATTTCAGAAATAGAAAACATAAATAAAACAAAGATGACAAGAAGAAAAAATATAAATGACAAAATGTAGAATAAACAATACAATAAAAAGGAAACTGAATAATCTAATTTTAAATAAGACATTAAAAACTAAAGCATTTTTGTAAAAATTATGAATGAATTTATTTTGTATATATTTAATTTATTTATTTATTGAACAATCCAACAGAATTATGTTTCAATTACAGGATAGTTATGCAATAGTTTAAATACATAAAAGCCCTGCAAAAAGTACACAATACAAAATAATACAAGTAACTATAAAGAAAAAATTGTAATTTTAACAGCTATAATGAATTATAATTATTAATAGTTAAATTTCTATAGGTCTAAAGTAATTTAACAACTCTCGTCTGAATACATTGAATGAATCAGCGAATACATCTATGTATCTTACAAGGGATTTCATTAAAAATATTGCATATTTGCCAAATTGGAAATTTCATTTCATAATTTGTCCTAACTTTATTGCAATGGAAAGTTGACTTGTTTCTTGATGATATACGAGGAATGTTTAGTGCAAGATGACCTAGGATACAACTGTCATTAATAACATTGTTAATGATTTTATACAAAAATAAGCAAGACTGAATTGTCCGGCCATTGTACAGAGTTATATTGACGTCAGATAAAAGTTCGTTATATGTAATATCAAAACTGGGAGAGTGATTATACTTTTTATAAAAACAATATTTAACGAATCGTTTCTGAACAGACTCCAGTTGAGTTATATATTTGTTGTATATGGGATTCCATATATGGAGACAGTATTCCAGTTTTGATCTTTCTGTAATTTAACTTAAATCCTCTAAATTTAAAATAAAGAATGATAATATATTTCTTTGAAATCGTCTTAAAGTGAGGAAATATCGTCGTAAAAAGTTCAGAAATCGGCTCTTAACTTAAAATGACAAAAAATATGTGCAAGAAGAACAAACTAAATAATTCCGATGAAGAAATTTGAAACACATAATTTTGAGTCTGCGATAACTTCAATGTCCGAGATTAGCAACATTGAGTGTCAGTTAGACTGACATATATAAACATAACCTAAAAAATTAACCCTCGGACGGTGTGGTGGGGTATGACATACCCTGTGCTATGTAAATATGCCTATGCTACAATTATTAATAGCTCTATTGGCTCATAAATGGCAATAGCTGTTCAATTATATTCTTGCTACATGTTGGCGGTGTAAAATTCATTGTGCTTCTGACTGTTGCCGAATTAAGTAGTTTTTAAATCCATTTGGGTATTACATACCCCACCACACTTTTACTGCAACTTTTTTTTACAAGGAAGGAAGGGAAAATATTGGTAGTCCGCCTACCGCCAAAAGGATGCAAATTAGCAGAAGGTGTGAATCTTGTCCAAGAATTAAAGATAGGAAAACCTTTTATGCCTGTAGACATTGTTGTAAGCCAATATGTTTAAAACACGCAAATTTTGTGTGTTCAAATTGCGTCAATTTGGAGGAAGCATAAAACTTTTATTTTTTCATGTTTCTTTGTCCAATTTATTTTTTGTGTTGCGTTATAGTTTATAGAAGAAATTTAATTTAGTTTTGTTCTTATAAAATAAGTATTTTTTATTTTATGTGCAAATAAGCAAGACTGTGTTTTTTTAATTAAAGATTTGGCAATATTTTGTTTTTTTTCATTATAAATCTATACATACATGGTATCATAAAAACCTGGTGTTTGTTTTATTTTACTTTATACACATCAATTGATATAATTTCTTAATATGATTGAAAATTATAATCTGTTTTAATAAATATTTACATATTTGTCATGGGGTATGTCATACCCCACCACACGGTTTACGTAATTATTTTCCAGCACACTGTCCGAGGGTTAATATTCCCTTCATTTTCTTAATTTTTCGATGTCAAATAAAATTCAATATGCAGCTCGGCACTGAAGTTCCTTTCGATCACACATATAGTGGTTCATTTTCTTGGTAAAAAGTAAAAAAAATATTGCCTTGATACATAAATAAGTATCTATTATATGTATTATATATTCATTACAGATCTCCTTTGTAACTTATGCACGTCTTATATCTTCGTCATAGCAATATAATATTCAATAAACTTGTACAATTTTCATTTTGAACTTTCAACTGTCAAAGGTAAGGAAATGCTAAGTAACTTGGACATCGACAAACAATATCTTTGTGCCAATTCAGTATGAGTGTCCCGTTGTCAGTCAACAAATAACAAAAGAAAGCATTGGTAGGTTTTTCCATTTAAAAGCGGCGAAACAATATGTTTCTGCTTTTTGACTTTCTCTGGTAGTATATGTATGTCACTCATCAAGATGAGAAGTGATGCAAATCATCATCAAATGACTAGTTAACGAACAAATCTATGAACTTTCATACAAGATTCCTCTATTCAAAATCAGCAAGTCTTGAGGGTAACAAGCCCACTGACTTCATTTACTTTTACGTTTACTGAATAACATCTTCCGTTGAACATTTCAATTCGCTATCTAACCTCATTTTAAATAAGCAATCACTTGAACGAGGCAGGAGGTCGCTCGGAGCAGGAACAAGCGACGGCATGGTAGCCTAGGAGACGTATTGGCGGAGCAGGAGCTGCGATGCTCCGCTCTGTCTTCTGCACCATTTAACCGATTGGCCCGCAGCATGCGTCGCGGCGCTTGTCTGCGGCTTCCGCTCCGGAACTCACTGACACTCGCCGAAACGATTCTTTCCACCAGAATATGTGCACCCGGAAACAAGGAAGGAAGTGTCTTTCCCCATGGATTTGCATGAAGGATGCCGGGATATTTTGATAGAGATAAACGATAATCGACTTGGGAATCGCACATATAGTCGAAGAGATATCAGCCAGTATGCATCATAGATGGCAACATTAAATTAAGGCAACCAATCTTTATTTTTTGTAATAATATGCATATACAGTGGCGGATAAAAGTATACAAACTTTTTTTATATTCACAATCTAATTTTAGTTAATATTTCTGTGGATAAGTAATAATGACAAAAATAATAGCATATTATACAGGTACTACAGATTTAACATTTAATAAATATTTAATATCAATACCCGTATTTAAAGAAAAACCATTGGACAAAAGTATAGAAACAAATACATTATTTAAAAATAAAATAAAAAATAAGTAGTATTTTGTTGCATAACCGTTTGCAGTTCGTACAGCTTGACTACTTCGGGGCATAGAATCCACTAATTTCCTCCATATATCTGCAGGAATATTCTGCCATTCATCCTTTAGTAACAACTACAATTCATTGATATTTTTTACATTTTTATTTGGAATTTGTCGATCTAAACCAACGATGAAATATAATTAGACAAAACATTCCTTATCCCTCCTCACTGAATGTTTTGATTTCGGCTGGCCAAAAAGAGACAACTAGAGATAGAGATATATTTAGTCTCGTTCGAGCATTTCTCTCTAGATGCCACCCAGTGTTAAAGTCAAAATTTAAGCGCCAATACGATGAAAAATAGGTTTATCGTTACAAAAATAAAAATTTCAACGTAAAATATTTATTATATATTATAATTACAAAATACAAAATTATTGACTTTACCGAACAATAAATATGTACGAAAACGAACTAACCTCACAACCGACAAATCAGTTATTCTTATAAAGTTACACTAAATTTCTTTTCTTTTTCTTTCACATAGTTTTCTAAATAGTCGAAAACCCCCTTTTCAGACCTATTCTTGCGACAAGAAGGCATTTTTAAATACATTTTATAAGTGACGAGATCCACTAGCAGTTCGCTATTTGGCTCCAAATATTGAAAGGCAGATATTTGCTACAAGATATTTTAACACCTTTGCAGGATTATACACTTGATCAAGACCCTCTGAACAACCACGGAACACAATTATTAAATTTAATTTAAGATATTTATTTTAAAATTAGAATACACCACGAAACGAAAGTTATTGTAAACAATGTAACAAGAATATATAAGAAGTTTTTTTTATTGCGATATCTTATTTACTAAGGTAGATAGGTACTGAATTAATCAACTTAGAATATGTTGGATTATAGTTCGTTTGTTGGTTTTAATCATAATTTAGTAATTTTATTTTTTATTTCCAAAGAATATATTATTAAGAACACTTGTATCTCTATCTCTAGTTGTCTCTGTCTGGCCAGCCGAAATCAAAACAAACCAAATAAAGTTTTGTCTAGTTATATTTCGTCGTTGATCTAAACGATCCCAAAGTTACTCTATAGGATTTAAGTCCGGAGATTGAGAAGGCCATTTTAAAATATCAATTTTTTTCTAACCATTCGTTAACCAATTTTGATGAATGCTGAAAACACCAAAGCAAAGGCATTTCCTCTTCTGCAAATAGTAACATTACCTTCTCCTACATAATAAACGGTCCATTTTCTATACTATTCTCACAATTGGTCCCGTACCAGAGCGAGAAAAACATCCCAACTCCTCCTTCTTGTTTAACAGCCAGTTTTTCGGATTTATAACCAAAGATCTTACCCACTGGATGTCTAACACATTACCTCTCGTCGGAACCAAATATTTTAAACTTGCTTTCATCGCTTCAAAGAACAGTATTCCATTTCTCACTCGTCCATGATAAGTGATCCTCAGACCTCAGCAAATACAATTCGGGCCCTCCTGTTTTTCTTTGATAGTAGAATTTTCTTCACCGCTATTCTACCTAGTAATCCTACATCATATAGCCGTTGTTTCACAATGCGATCACTCAAATCTACATCAAATTGTTCTCGCATTTTTGAACAAAGGTCACTTAATGATAAAAAAGATCCATATACTGATAGACGCCGAATGGTTTTTACTGATTTTTAGAGTTTTTCAATATAGCACTTTATGCTAGCTGTAACCATTTTTCTCGTACGTCTATTTTTACCCATCAACATCAACTCACTAAATAAATGACAAAATACAACTGAAAGTAAGACGATTAAAATCATTATTAATGTTTCCATACTTACCAAGAAAAAGTACCTATGTGCTATTTTAATTAAATCAACAGCCAATATCAAAGGATTTATTCTGAATTTATTCTTCAATATACTGACTTTAGAAAATAAGGTTCAAATTTGCGAGAACTATGAACATATTTAAAAAATAATTAAATATTTAAGTTTCCATTCTTTTGTTCACTACTGTATGTTTAAAAATGTAATATGAAAAGAACTGAATAATTGGTTGTATAATAAGGACACTATTGGAATGTTATCAAATGACCCTAACACAAACTACCCCTGTTGGTTAAAAGATTAATGCAACCCCAAATCCATTGCACTGATACAAATAAAGACGAAACTCTCCTGTGACATTTAAAAATTACTCCCGGAAGATTTTAAATAAGGTCTGTATGTCGCAACCTCTTGCACTATTCCATTGCAGCTACTAACCTCTTTTGTTTCCGTGGCAGACTTGATAATTGCGACAGTTTTTCGAGTTAGCGCAAACCACAGCGGTATTGGGGGTAGAGAGGGTCGATTTATTGCAGTTACACCGTCACCGCTGACACGTTAAAACTCAATTTGCATAGTTAATCAAGTGTTGCATCTGTTTCAACAACCCCCGCTACGCGGCACGGCTGCAGCAAAACAAACACTGCTTTATGAATGTGAACAAGGACTCACTTGACAGAGATAATTTTTCTAGCTGTAAACTCGGTAACTTCATTGGTACGGGATTTTGGATGTGATTTGTGGATTTCGATGTAGTAGTTCAATAGTTCATTGTTTTACTATTAGTAATTATGGACTAGGAGGTGCTCGCAATAAAGGAAATCTGGTTCAATTCCAAAAGAATTTTACAGTGTATCTCATAAGAATGGCTGTCCCAATTGTATTGGATTCGATTTGTGACAATAAATGTCAACATAGAGTATTTTTTTTCAAAAATGTCCGATTAAGGTCATCTACGAATTATATGAATTAAGATTTTAGCTTTGCCTATTCTGTCAAATTCATTAATGTCGTTTACTTAGTTTTTATGAAAGTTCATAAAGATACTAATGTTATTTTATTAGTATAAAAATATATGTTACAGTAAAAGCATTCAAAAATCAAAACTAAGTCGACTGGTAAGTTTATTAACAAATGTAAAACCAAATATATGAAAAATAAGATATTAACAGTGTCAGTGTCAGTTACACTGATAGAAGATAACGTTATTCGTGCGGCTATGAATTAAGGTAATATATCTGAATTAATAAACAAACTTACGTTATAGCGAAAGTATGGTCAACAACGAGCATCGTTATAAAATGGAATGACCTAACAGTCGAAACAACGTGAATTTTAAAAGACAAACGTGTTATATCCATTCTTATAGCACACGTTTTTAGTCTTTGCAAATGGGAGAGATAAATGTATGCCAGTTTGTTAATTGGTTCACAATACAGATGGCCTTAATCGGACATCTTTTTTTTACTGTAATTGACTAGAAAACGTTTCAACAATGATAGAATAAATCAAAGAGATCTGATTCAATATTAAATAAATTTACATAGTTTATAGTAATAGACCTTTTCAATTAAACAATTATCTCTTTCTATCTCTGTACATTTTAAGAAAAATGGTGCCTGAAACTACAAGCTGGGCTGTCAAACGAAACGTCAAAAATACGGCAATCACTAAATACTAAAATTATACCTGTATTCTCGATGGAAATTTGCAACGTTTGTCATTTTAACTTCAAAAGCTTGTGTAATTTCTCTTGAGAAGTTTTGTACAATTGTCCAAGACTTTCCTCACATTTTACGTCTAAATTTTGATAAACAAACGGCATAGAACATAGAACTTATATGACAAGCATGTAACCATGACACCCGCAATTTTTTGGCTTACTATTGTAAATCGGGGGGGGGGGGGGGGGAGAGGGTGAGATCAAACTATGCTGGTGAGCTGGTGCTCTTACTGATTTTACCGAACGATGATGTTTTAACTAATTGGTGGTCCATGATTGGATGACCACTGTTTATTGAGGAGAACACACACACACACTTGCACTTGTATGATATATGAATACTCATATGGACACGGAAATTCTTGAGATTTACATATAATATTTACATATACAGTAACTTATTATTAAAAATTAAACTAAACATAACTACACAAATAATGTTACATGTTACATTGTAACTCAGCCATAAGAGTACAAACCAGACTAACTTACGTTATCATCTTCGTGAGAGGATATCTTAAGGGTGCAGGGTGAAGTTGTATCATATAGCATCCAGTGTCCTGTAACTCACGCACGTATGCTTAATAACTTTGTCGACTTAATTGTAAGCAAATAAATGTCAAGACCACTGACAAACATGAAAAATTATAATTATTTCTAAACATTATTTTGATTAATATATATATATATATATCATCACGGCATTACTCATTGCTGGGTGTGTCAATCTGCTTTGTACACAGATATCGGTAATGATGAAATATTTGTACCCAAGGCGTCACCTCACGGGCACTCATTGCTGGCGTGGAGAGTGAACCCCGCAGAGTTCAATTTAGTGTCATTAAAATTCGAAGTAATTTTTGGCGCCGGTCGCAACCGAAACCGGATCCCCAGAAAGAGTTGTAATATTGATCCTGAAACTATAATTTAGAAAAGTTTCTAAAAAGGTTATTTACTTGTTATTGCGCATATTTTCTATCGCTTTTAATTGAAAAGATATTTTAAAGAATTTCTAAAAATTTATTTGTAACAATTCAAATTTTACTACCATATTCTGTGTTCTCAATTATTCAAAAACCTTAAATATAATATCAATTTATACATTTTAATTAAACATAATATGAAAATAATAAATTTTTACTTCGATTAATTTTAAAACATATTTGGTTTCATATTTTCATCTCGTTTCATATTTTTACAAAATTAATTAATTTTATAATGTTAGCTAAAAAATAAAAACAAAATTTTCAGAGAAAATTAAAATTTTATATTTTATGTAAACCGGTAGTAAAATCTCATATATTTTTATATTTATTCTTAAGTAAAAATTAAGAGAATAAATGAAGCATATAATCACTCATTAAATACAGAGTAAGAACATTTTTTTCAAATCCCACTTCTGAAATTAATTTTTAATTAAATTATCACCTGTAGAAAGCGTTTTAAGCACATTTCATAAGAATGAAAAACTACTGCATGGGAATGCCGGGATTTACTGGTATACTTAAAAATCTCAGCAGGCGAAGAACAGCTTACAAAGTTTGCATATTTCTTTATAAACAACAACAATGACACGTAATACACACTTGGAAAACTCCAGCCAGGTTTTGCGATGTATTGATAAATACCGGCTCCTGGGATCGGATCCACTGCCTATTTATTAACCAAGTATGAAAATAAATAATTGCTTGACATTCTCGTTTGAATAAAAATTACTAATTTTTTGTTGCAACCATGAATAAATTCATACACCAAGTTTAATCTCATTTATTTTTTCAAAACAGTTTAATTTTTTTAATAATAATAAAGTAACCTGTACAACGGATGTAGGAAAAATACTGTGCACGGAAGTGTTAAAAAATGATTACAATCTCTGCAGCACGTATGCATATTCACATTTCAGAACAAAAAGACCATCCGTTTAGCTTCAGTGATGAAAATACTGTAAAAAACTAACAGGAAACAGAGTGAAAAAGGCGCGAGTGAACCTCAACGAAAACATTAAAGCCAGTGGAGATTCAGGTAGCTCAGTGAGCGCGCCGTTCGCTTTATTTAATAACACAGACAACGCGTTGGGGAGAGGGCAGGACGGGCGACCGGTAACCGAACCGGGAACTTGTGTCGGAAACGGTTGGTGGCGGCGCGGCGCAGATCCACAGCTAAACTCATTACACCGGTAATGATGCGATTATCCAAACAATGAGCAACACAGTGTACATATCAGTAGAGCGCAGTGCCTACCGTCGCTTGGGCGGTCAGTGGCAGTGGCGTACGTGGGATGGGGGACCAGGGAGGAATTAGATACTAGATATCTAATATTGCTTGTGTTATCTGTAATGTTAATTTGAGATGTTGGTAGTATTTGTAATAAGAGAAATAAGGTATGTAACAAAGTTTTGGCAAAACTATAAACGATTGTCAAGAAAGTATCCCATTTCTTTCTAAAAGTGATCAACCTCGGGTATTTAGTAATACAAATGCTCGTAAAATGGTAGAACTTCGAAAAATACAATTAGAACATCTTCTTGGAAACTACTCCAAAATAAATCTACTCCAACAAAAATTGATCTTTAAACAAACCTTAAAAAGAATATGGTCCGTGCGTTTTGGTATTATTAGGCATGTTGCTTGCCTGGAGTCGTTCAAAAAATCAGTCATAATAGGCGTTTTTGATTATTATCTCTGATACAGTGATCAAATTTGTGTGGTGACGTAATCAGATGGTTTAGATTGTCCATAGTGTTTTTGAAATATAAGAACGGATAAAAGCGTTTCATATTGGGAATTTAAAAATTAGAACTTTTATTTAACGATTTCATGTTTGATATCAACAATTATCATGACTATTTCAAATAAATGTAGGTGTATATTACCATTAATTGTAAATAAATTATTTTTTAAAGATTCCAATGATGAAGTAAAAGAAATAATTTTCTAATAGGTAAGTTAAGAATCTGCTAAAAGATATTCAATGGAACGAATTAAAATACATATTAATATAGAAAATATTGTTTCAAGCTATGATTTGGACGGTAATATATAATTGTTTACAATATAATTATTGTTGCAATTATAATATTGCAGATTTTAAATTCCATTTCCGATTTCTCAGATGCACGCGCATTTCATACACTAACCCCACAGATTTGTTAGACCGGTTGAAGGCTCTCGCAGCGGTCCTCTCTGAGATACACGAAGTAAAAAACGAACGCAGATAGGTACGCTCTGAGACAATAAACAAACGCTTACGATCCTTTTCCTCCGAGACAATACACGAACCAGTCTCATAATAGATCGGCCAGCTTTCATTTTCAACAAATTGTAAAACCTACACAAATGGTGAATAGTTTAAATGACTGCATTAGGCCGGAATGGGCAAATGGGGCAGTGCCAAAGGCAGTGTTCAATTTAGGCGCAGATTTCCGAGTGTGTCCGGTATTTTCCGAGGTAATCTGTTTCACCCAATAACAAAAATGAATTTCGAAGAAATACTTTAAATTAAACATATAGGTAGACCAACTTCTGATGTAAAAATGACGCAATTACATACTGCGAAATTTGTACAATACCCATGACTGTTTTTCTACTGTATTCATAAAAAAAATATAAAAATTTTACGGAACACTATGACACAATATAGATTATGTTATCAATCGAAAAAATATGATTAATAATATTCCAGGCTACAATAAAAAAATTATCAAACAATTCATTCACGCAAAAGAGCGCAGGATGGATTTTGTTTTTAAATAAACACTAAATAATTTAATTATATTGTATTTACCATATTTTTTGTGCCCTACCATTAGTGATGCCGCGAGACGAGAAACGGCGAGAAACAGTTCACTCTCGTCTCGTCTCGAAAATTCGAGACGAGATTTGTTTTCGTCTCGTCTCGTCATATTTTTCAACCTCTATTCTCGATCTCGACTCGAGAGTCTCGAATTTCTCGAATTTATAATTAGCTGTATTGGTGTTCCATAAGTTGGCAGATCAGAACGTGTTTGTATGGTTGAAGGTAGCAAGCAGTGACGCTCTAATTATTTATTATTTGTTTATGAATACATATAAAATAAATTCATAAAATATTACCCTTACATGTTATAAATTTTCTATACTTACATCTATCAGGAAAATAAATTAGCATCAACTTGGACGTAATAAAGGAGTAAGTACTGATTAAAACTTTAGTTTTACTATGTCTGGCATTTAACAGGTAAGTAAAAAAATACTGAACAAATATTACTCGCAGCAAGGGCATTTAATACTAGCGTGGAGAGTACATCACAGGGAACACTCGTGTTCCTATTCTTTATACTAAAACCCTATAAATTTAAAATGAATAAATAAATAATTAACAGGCAATGAAAATATTTGTACTGATAATTATTTTTCTTATTGTATATCTTTAATTATATATATATTAAAAAAAAACGTGCAATCGAGATCTCGAATACCTACTCTCATCTCGAGCAAATCTCGAGGGCATTACTCTCGTCTCGTCTCGATTTTTCGAGACGAGACTTATGATAGTCTCGTCTCGAAATTTCTCGATTTTCGAGACGAGATCTCGAACACGCGAGATCCCACGGCATCACTACCTACCATACAGTCGCCACTGCTTCTAGTTCTGATTTATCATCTACTCAGACCATTTACTTTTGGTACAATAAATAACAACTTTGTAAAAACTCAGAAGGTATAGTAAAACCTGACTTGCAAGACAAATGGACTAATAATCTTACAAAAGAATGTGTAGGATTTGACAGTTTTGACAGTTTTTAAATCCCCCCACTTCCAGTAATTAGGTGGCTAGCTTTGGCAGCTTTCGTCATCAAAAATGGAAGTTTTTAAGAAATGGATGGAAAGAATGGTAAAGAGTATTATTGTAAACTGCGGATTTTTTGAACATATTTAAAATAAAATTTTAAAATATATGAACCATGTGTCTAATTCTACCGTGAATCTTGCAACCCTTGTAATAATGTTTAATGAAACAAAGAGGTTAATTTATATATTAGGCACTATGTAATAATGAATCATTTATATAGGCACAGGACTAGACAGTAGGTTGTAATAAATTAAAGGATTATGATGTATATATTATCCTCATGACAAACACATGTAATTGCAATTAATTTCTACATTTATACCCTATAATGGTTTCCGTAATCTCATCAGCGTCTGATGGTAATAAAGGAAAAGTTAGTTTATATATAAAATCGCAGTACCATTTAAATTCGCAAAACGAGTATAATAGAGCATAAACGTTAGCGGTTTCTATCTTAGAACATAGTTAAGACACAATTATACAAGAATTAAACAGTAGAGCATAGCAATTTCCAAATCTAAGACAATGCAGTTTGAAACAAGTGTCGGATGCATTTATCCAGGACCGTCGCTAGAGCTCAGGCAAAATTATATCCATTTCAAGTTAGTACATATCTGATTAAGCCAAAAGGCATTTAGCAGACATTCAGGAGACCACTCTTCCAAAGACTGTGTCTGTCCTGGTTTACGGATGGTTCAATTCTCGAGTCAAGAGAAACTGGAGTGGGTATATTTTGAACAGGTTAACAAATAAGAAATCCGTAGAAACCACTTCTACTATATTTCAAGCAGATATCTATGCAATAAATAAAGATTTAAGAAACATGTTAGACAGCCAGGCTGCTTTAAAATCATTGGATGCTAGGTGCTCTCACGTGTGAGGTGTGAGTCAAAATTAGCCTGGAATTGCAAGGACATTCTTCTATTGCTGGCTAAACACAACTACGTTACATTATGGTGAGTACCGAGGCATGAGGGATGAACTAACAAAAAGGGAGCCTTCTTGTCGGCTCTTGAAAAGCTGGAAAGCCATAGCCTCATACTGAATAGACAATCTGCGGGCCTTAGTTAGGCAAAAAAGTTTATTTCATCCTCGTCTACAAATTATTAGTACAGCTACCTTAGAACAGGTATCCTTACTGGGAATTGTCCTCTAAAGGACCAGCATTGTAAGATTTAAAAAAATTATACCTATTCGTACTTTATTTACACAACGAGTTTATTAAGTTAAAAATATAAGCTAAGGTACTAAAATAAACTACAATTTATTCAAATAATGGAGCTATGTTATATACTTTGAAATGTATGTTTTATGGACGCTATAGTACTATACTATATTTCAAATAAGAATAGAGTTGTTGGTGTTGCGGAGCCAGCCTGTTTTACAAACATAAAACTTTGAACTAGTATTGTTTCGTGCATGACATACTTGACAGCTCGAAACGTCAAAATTTGATAGTTTTTAAGTATTTAATAAATAAACAGTTACTTAAAGTTGTTAAATAGATTATAAAGTCAAAATGGAATAAATTATATACCTGCTTAACTTAAATATCTTGCAATCTTCAAATGACTGTAATAAAAAGAAATAGGTAAAGACGAATAATTTTCAGAAGACTAGTAAATTAAAATGAAAATATTGGACCGTGCTCTCAAGAAAAGGATACTGCAAAGAAATTATTTATGTTTTACAAAAAAATTAATTACTGAAGATGAAAACGTATTAATCCCTGAGCTTTGCAAGTGGTATAGATCTTTAAGTGAAATAAATGAACTACACCCGAAAACGGCAATTTCAGCTTTAAATATTTGTAATAAGGATTTTTGTCCAAATATTTATAAAGTACTGCAAATAATTGTCCCACTTCCTGTAAGCACAAAAAGCACAGAACGTCATTTTCTAGCTATTTAATTTTTGACTCCCCCCCCCCCTTAAGAAATTTCTGCGTATGCCACTGACTTCTAGAAAACTAAGGACTCTGTTACTACTCACAGGTCGTGGTGACAAAAAAACTATCACTTAAAGCTCTTAAACTCATAATAATAACGAGAAAGTACCTTGGAAGCTAGGGCTAATTCCCTTGAAAAAACGAATGGTAGCCGGTGCCGTTTGCTTTAATATAAGTTCATCGCGGCTGCAGATATGGGAACCGGCGATTTGTCTGTTAAGTAAAGTTATTAATTTATATTATTAGAAGAAATAGCCAGGTCTAAACTTATCATTTTATAATTTAGTGCAAATATAGATCAATGTGGCGTATGTAAGCACATAAAGACAGCAATTACTGGTATTATTATTATTTTTATCTGGCGCCAGCTGCATACTTATACATGACAACCGACGCCGATATAGTCATTGCCTAATAATGAAATGAACTAAGAAACTTATTTGTAGGTCTATAAATTTTGATGATACTTAAAAAAGAAGCGGCATTAAAAGGTTTGTTTGACGGTGGCACATATTCTCGCTACGGGCCTGTATTTATCAGCTTTGGATCTCTGGCGATATGCGAATTCCGTGCCTCCAACTACTCTCCTCTCTTTCTCTCTCTCGGAAATAGTAGCACCGTCAAGAGCAATTGTCGTTATTGAATTGTACTTCCCCGAAACAATGGCAACGAGAGCAGCGGTAACTGTCTTCATTCTTCGCGTTAAATGCGGCGGCCGCCACGAACATCGGAACATCGCATGAGTCGTTTGTTTCTTTGCACAGTTTCCTTCGTATGGAGTCATTCGTTGTTCACTTGTACGATCGCACATCGCGCAAACCGTGACACATGCAAACTTCAACAAAGAATTGTTCACAGCCACCAGCCTTTCATGTTTTATTGCCTTTAATTCCAAACTAGAGGTCGGGAATTTCATCTAGACATTTCAATTTAGACTGTTACTTTTATCTGTGCATTTATCTGGAAACGAGGTTAGTTTAGGTTGTGCCATGTTGCTCCCAAGCCACTAAGTTACTGAATGGTTTGCTCTTAATTAAGGGACTCTTTTTTGTCTTATTATCAAATTCTATTACATTTATTTTCCTCTTACAAGACACGACAATGTCTTGTAGTTTTATTAACAGAAAAATGAAGGTAATTAATGATGAAGAATGTTGATTTTAATTACAAGTATACCGTAGTAAAATATACACGATATGTACACTGCATTAAAAAATGGAACCAGATATTCAAATTTTAGCACATCTAGTTGACATTCATATAACGTATGTCGTATAAGTTTTGGCATAAATTTCAACAATTTTATTTATAAAAAAATCTGTTGTGGCCAGCACAATACTTCTCGCCCTTTCCATTGTGGAATATATAAATTATCATATTTAACATTTCTTGTACACACAAAAAATTCTAATTACATTTATTCTTTGTATTTACATATTTTTTTATAAATTTAAATTCATCCTATGAGCAAGTTTTCTCCTACTCTTCTAAATGTTTGGATTCTTCCAATTCATTGCCGGGATTGACAATATTTCTGAAGAGTGTATGTATGCACGCTTTTTATTTTATTACCTTGATACTTTTGACGACATACTCATCCTTTTTTACATTTAATTTTCGTTTGTTGAATTGTTTCCCAACTACACATTAACTATCCCTGATGATGGTTAATTTGGAACCGAAACGTCGGAATGTTAAATAGATCCTAATAAACATTTTTCACCAGACTGCAACTCCAATTATTTACCTGTAACCTTTACAACATACCAACAGTCAAGAAATACCCAAGAAAGAAATATTATGTTATTCCCAGAAAAAACCTTCAGCACTATCTTTGAATTTTTGACACTGACATTTATCTGTCAATCGCAAACATTTTAATTTCTCAACTGGTTACCATGGAGTTGTTTGGGCTATGAGATTTACTATAATAGATTATTTTATAGATTATATTTATATATCTCTAAATGTATAGAAGATACAATAATTTTTTTAAATGTATCGCATAGAGAATTTTATGTTCTTTAATATTTGCCGTAACATAAATTTTCAAAATATAATATTTAGAAGATTTTTGTTAAAATACTACTTCTTCCGTTTGTTCAATTGTTACTAGAACCTATTCAATTGTTACCAGAACCTATTCAATTGTTCCCATTACTGTTAGATTGAGGAATCCGTAGTTACACAAGTCCTTAGTCTTATAGAATTTGAGAAATCGTACCTCCAACATCCCCTCCCTCCACACACACACACACACACACAGAGCTATTTCCACAGAGGTGTATGTGGGTCGAGTGAGGTGACGTCCTGGATAGTCAAAGGTACATCGATAATTGTCTAAGAAAATGGACACGCTGGGTACGATTTTATCTTCTTGCCAGACTGTGGACTCTTGTATCTGAAAAAGTTTACGATGGGAATGACCGAGAAAATCTAATGTTAGATATCCGAAGAAAGTGGAAGCGGAAGAATACGGCCCTCTTTATTTAAGTTCAAAATTTTGCTGCTTGTGAAACAAAGTATTACAAACTTTAAGTACATAAATGCATTTTTTACAAAAAAATATTGTAGAAATTTGTGCCAAAACTTATGGGACATACGTTAGAGCTGGTAGATCGATATTGGATAATATAATAGCTTTGTTCCAGCCTGTTATTGCTGACAGTAACTTTCAGACCCATGCGCAGTAACAAAATACCGTTCCAACCGTACCACTGACAATTTTGTAATTACTGGTTAGGTGTTCCAGGGCGTACTGTTCGACTATCACAAACTAGTTTCTGACAGTCAAAACAGTCAGAACTTTTTCTGCTGACTACGAGTCAGAGCCTCTGTAATTATAGTGTTAGTTTTCATATTTTCCATCTGTCAAGGGAATATGAAATTTATAGTTATTAGAATTAGATTAATAGATAACCATAAAACATATTTCATGTTATTATATTATTTAATATTATATTTTTCTTATAACTATTTTATTTTCAGAAAAATGACCGACGGAGACATTTGTTATTTGTTTTTGTTAAGTAATTTTGTTTACTTTTCAGATTAGCTAGCTTGTATGCAACAAATATTCGCTTTGGTACCTACCGTCACCGAGACTTTCCAATATAGGTGTTTCAAATTTGTCAGTAACTAGTTGATGTACACGCATGCGCATTGAAAAAAATCAGATACATATTGCAAACTTGTCCAAAATTACCGACTGGAATAACGTTTGCACACATCATTATAACTTACGAAATTGAGATGGCCGGTATTAAATTCAACCATAGAATCAAGATAACATAAAATTTAATATGATAGCTATATTTGTTAAGATAAATCTAATCTGAATCTGATCAAAAGTGTACATTTTCCTTTTCCCTAGTATCATTCAAAACTGTAATAAAATCAACGACGTAATTAAAATCTGATTGTATGTTAGCATAAAGAGATAATTCTATGCAGATACTGTTGCAAATTTAATCAAGTTATCTATTTTGCAACAAGAGAAGTAGATATAATTCACTATGCATCCAGCATCCAACAGGTTGAGGTTAGGCTACATTCCTCGTACAAAAACACATCAGACAATCAAAACAAACTACACAACATAATAACAACTCATAAGCACAATTACCGCGAGCATCGAACAACGCAAAGAGAGAAATACCAGACGCCAGACACGGTCTAAGGTAAAGTAACGTACGCAGAACGCAGAGAGGCTATCTCGCACCCACCATCTCGTAACCAAAGTATTTGCATCAGCACGCCCTGCCCAGTGCTATGTGCTCTAAGGCGAACGTGATTTCATATTTAAAAATCGGTAGACTTGAATGCAGAGGAAGTTTGTGTCGTACTGTCTAGGAACACTTTAAAGGAATGTCGATGGTAGAGAAGTGCAAATGTTGAAGATCTGTGTGGAGATTTAAAGTTTAGTAAACGAATCGGTAGCTGATTGATTTGAAGAATATGCATCTTGTGATTTGTTGATGTGTACATGAGTATGACTCTTTGTTTTATCATATAATATCGGTTTCTGTCTGACTCTGAGTAGAAGCTACATTACTTGGGGGATGGGGGGTGTTTAACCCCCTCTTAAGCTACAAGCATCCAACAAACTGTATACTATTTGAATATTTCACAAGCACATAATGTTTTGATAAAGTTCTACGTATTGTTAGCTTTGCGAATATTATAGACGGATGTTATTCTAGCAAATTTCGCCACCGAATTTTGCTAGGCCTAGAAAGAGAGCAAGCGTGAATCCGAACGAACCAACGCGGAAATAGTCGAGCGAGTAGAACAGGAATATTCGAAATCGGTAATGGGATTCTTCACCACAATAACAAATTAGAACATAGATCATTTTATATGAAACTAGACCGTATAAGTGTATGCTAGGAACTATCAAAGTTTGGTAAAAGTTATTAGTTTCTAAAATATTCGAGTTTTTAATGTCTTCTAAATGTGGACAGAAAGTGAAATAAATAATAAAATAAAAACAAATATATCATCACGGCATATTACCCACAGCTGGGTGTACCAATCTGCTTTGTACACAGATATCGGTAATAATGAAATATTTGTACCGTGCGAGCGCTTACCTCACGGGCACGCATTCCTGGCGTGGAGAGTGTACCACAGAGGTAAATTTTGTGCCAAATAATACCAGTATGAATTTATGATGACACGCTGGTTAAAAACCACTTGCGTTGATATGAAAATAAAAGATTTGTTGAATGACAGGCCAAAACTTGGATTATAATATACATAGTTTTTTACTTCCCGCTACCCTTGGTAAGGGAGATAGGGATCGTGCTAAAAATCGCATATCGACATCTTGGTAAATGACCACGTTTTAAGGTTCCTAGAATCCGATTTTAACAATGTCTCTCTTTTTCTCTCTCTCTCTCTCTCTCTCTCTCTCTCTCTCTCTGTGTGTGTGTGTGTGTGTGTGTGTGTGTGTGTATGTGTGTGAATGTGGATCTTCTGGCCACTCTAACTCAAATACTATCATTCAGAAAAATTTGAAACCATGTACTTCTACCTTATTCTAATATGGAAAGAAGCCGGTAATCGCACTTTACTTGAAGCTTAAATTATTATTTTTTTCAAAAAATACCTTTAAATATTATTTTTTCGCAATTTATGTTATTATAAAAATTAAATATTAAATTTTCTACAAGTTTGCATTAATATTTTTTTTATATAATTTATGGATAAATTTATAAAATAATACAAAATTTATATCCCGGAGCCTATGCTTAAACACAACTCCATGGTTACACAGTTCAGCCAACTGTATGTAACTGACAAATAAAAGTCACTGTCAAAAAATAAACATTTCAAATTAATAATAGTAACGTTCTAAAAAAGAACAATAATTATATTGAAAGGAACTTAATATAGTTTCCAGCATTAATAAGTAGGTATGTATTAAAATAAAAAATAAAAAAATACATCATCACGACATATTCCCATTGCTGGGTGTGCTAAACAGCTTTGTACTGAGATTTCGGTAATGATGATGACATAATTGTATCGTGCGGGCGTTTACCAAGCGTCACCTCACGGGCACTTATTGCTACCACAAATGTCAATTTTGAGCTATTTAAAATTCGAAATATTTGGCGTCGGTCGAGATCGAATCCAGTTCCTCATATTCGCGACCAGACACTCAGGCACACGACCAAGAGATCCCATAGGTATGTATTTAAATGTATAAAAATTAAATGGCGGCAGGTATTGTGAGATTCTACAAAAAAAAAATATATTTTGAAAATTTTTGCTCTAGCAAATATTAAAGAAGATTAAATCATCAGATGTATCTACATTTAAATATTTTATTATATGTTTTATAGATTTAGAGATAAAAAATAGAATATATAAAATAATCTGTTGTAATAAATTACAATAGCCCAAATAATGCCATTGAAACCAATTGAAAAATTAAAATATTTATAACTGACAGATAAATGTCAGTGTCAAAAATCCAGAGACATTACTGAATATTTTGGGAAGTACATACATTATATTATTTCTTATTGTATTAATAGATAAATATTTAAAATTATAGGTATATTACATATGCCCTTCAGAAACACTGTCAATCTCGATAATGAATTGGAAACATCTCGAAAAATTAGAAGAGTAAGACAAAATTTATTCATAGAATGAATTTAAAATAAAAAAATCTAAATAGAAAGAATGGGTATAAGTAGAACATTTGTTTTAGAGTGCAGGTATACAAGAAATGTTAAATATAATCCTTACGTAACCAAAAATAGAAGTGGCGAGAGATATTGTGCTAGTCACAACAGATTTTTTTTATTAATTATTTTATTCAATTGCGATCCATACATATTTCCAATTATTTACTACGAAAATATATGTTTTTATATATTCTTGATTTGTTGAAATAGATCAATTTATGTGACTCAAATTATTAGCGAACTCCACTATTTAAGAACAAAATGAGTTTAACATTTACGTGTAGAATATTAAAATAATTATTACACTTTAAAGCACGGATGCTTAAACTTCTACTTTCAGTGATCGATTATAAATCTTTTTGACGGTGGCAATCGATTAGGTAAGAAAAAAAACAGAATTAAGAACTATAAAAGATTTCTTTAAAATGTTGACGCTAAAAAAATTATCACTGTTGAATTTCGAGTTGATGTCACAGTTTTAATTTTTATATGAACACCATATTGGAACGTTATACCATTGAATAACAATTTTTTAGCTCTCCAACGATGTACATATAATTTGTCTATGTTCATTTGTTTTTGTTTTTATAAGAAGTTGAGACCATGCAAACGAGAGCAAACTAAAAAATCTGTTGTGGCCAGCACAATACCTTCCGTCATTCTCGTGTATAATGTATAAATTCCATAATTTTTCTTACAAAAGATTCTAAATTTCCAGTAAAATTATTTCATAAACAAACTATTCAAATTGCACTTGACACTGGCATCTTCTTCTTCTTTAGCTTTTTCCATTCGTTAGGGGTCGCTATTTTTGCATGTCGTTCTCATTCAGTTCCTTTTCTCTCAAATCTTCCGCAATACAGTCCTTCCATCTTATCTTTGGTCTTCCTCTGTTTCTTTAACGTCCTATTACTAAACTATTCATTCTTATTCCAATATAATTCTTCATTTCTCCTCATGACATGTTCTAACCAATGTAATCGTCTTTCTTGTATCTTTCTAAAAACTTGTAACACTAGAGTTATTTTCTTATCGTATCTTTCCGTGTATTCCCCAATATCTACTTCAACATCCTCATATCTGCCACATTAATTTACTTTTTATTGATACTGACATCTGTCAATTTGAATTATATGAATATATTACTAGTTCCCAAGTTTGGCATAGCTGGCTGAATTATAAAATTTAATTTCTTTAAAATTCTTTAACTCTGTATCTATTGAATATGAAGTATAAATTGTAATCAAATCGTATAGAGAATAATATATTCTTTAAGTTATAATAACGTTAAATGTCAATAAATCAAATTCAACTGTTAAATCTTCAAATGAGACTAC
The DNA here is from genome assembly GCA_951394225.1 of Harpalus rufipes. NCBI lineage: Eukaryota > Metazoa > Arthropoda > Insecta > Coleoptera > Carabidae > Harpalus > Harpalus rufipes. Next base: position 23,306,682 of record OX596283.1, read on the forward strand.
TTCCGGTTGACCAATTATAACCAAAATCTAATCAGTTGTTCTTCTGGATGTAAACTTGAGGAATACGAAAAAATTATAATTTTTGGAATCGTGGTATAGAAGTTATGGAATCCGGAACTTTTGTCACACACACACACACACACACACACACATACACACAGACACACATACATACAGACATCATCGTAAAAATGGTAAAATCGTATTATATGGACCCTAAAACGTGCTTATTCAGTAAAAACTCATCATTGAATTTTTTGACCAAAGACAATATCTTCCTTACCTAAAGGTGACGGAAGGTAAAAACTAAATGTTGTGAGTGTAAGTATACGCAATCACCTTAAAAATATCTCGCAATCGACTTTTTGAGCACCCCTGGTTTAACGAATAACAATTATTAAGACTTTATAGAATTAGAGATTGCTTTCAATTTAGATAAAGCTTAATAAAGATATTTTTATAGAAAATAATAATTATTTTAGGAAAATTCACATATATTCCTTTATGTGCTTCCTGTTTTCCATTTCATAAACTTAAATGAACTTAAAACGTGTTAGTTGTAATGATGAGACGGTATGTGTAAATAAATCCAGTTTAATTTTACAGGAAATGAATAATGTTATTCCTAGAAGAGCAAACACAGAAACACAGAATCACCTCAGATATCTAATTATAAACGTTGCAACTGCAATTTTAGATCTCGTTAGATGGTATAATTTTGTTCGCAAACTGCGCTTACCAGCCGGGAAATCAACACGCACAAGATTCATTCATTAACTTGTAAGAAGTAATAAGCAGAAAATCGCTCACAGCAAACACAGCATTAGACCACACGAAATAAGAAATAAACATCAAAAACAAAAATAAAATTTTACGAACTTTAAATTGCAAGAGTAAAAGTATTCAGGTATATTTACGACAAATTTGAAGTCTGCTTAATTTTAACTTTAAATAAAATTTGTGTCGGATTCAAATTTCATCATTTATATTTACAGAAAAGTAAAAATTGAATCCTTGCATCATCAATCTGTCATACATTCCATGTTTGATACGTGTTGAACCATTTGAGGAGCTTTTGGCAAAAACAAACAGTCCAAATATTATAAATGTTATGTAGTTACATGCACCGATCCGAGTGGTGTAGTGGGCAACGTAGCCGATTAACGATCCAAGGGTTCCGTTTCAAATCCCGGCAAGGTATGGATGTATGTGTGTCTATTCCATCATCTCATTTCCATCAATACAATATGAACAACGGCAAGGATATAAAAAATACAAAGTAAAAACTGACTCACCCCCATATCAATTGTAATTAGTTGTGTAAAAACACAATAAAGAGTTATTATTATTATTATTAATAATAATATTATGTAGTTACATGCAGCGACATATTTAACGATGCCAAACAGTTTGATAAAACTCTTCGCAAAAATGATCTTAGTTACAAGTTATTACATTGTAAAGTTTGGGCGTTTTTACAATCCTATATAAATTTCTAGGTAATTAATACGTAATTGTTCATCAATGTTTATTTTTCTTTTACTTGATATCCAGCAAATAATTTTCTAATTATTAAAAAATCTTTCAGAACTCATATTTCAATAAGAATGACACAACCTTTTTTAGTTTAAATCCTGTATATTTATTTTTATAACGACGTTTCGGCATTATAAACTATTATCTTCTTCAGGAATGAACAAATCAACAAATACAAAAAAGGTTGTATAATTCTTAATTTTCTAATGTTTAAATATGATCCTGAGTTAAATTAGTTACAGAAATCTTTAATAGTAAGCAAGCAAGAAAGTTTTTTTTGTTTTTAACTCAAATTCATAAAAAAATGGCCTAAGGTTGTTTTTACCAAAAGCTCCTCAACTGTAATTTTGATTTAATATATAAAATATATAAATAAATATATCATCACGGCGTGTTACCCATGGCTCAGTGTACCAATCTGCTTTGTACACAGATTGCAATTATGTTGATGATATATTTGTACCGTGCGCGCGTTTATTAGGCGTCACCTCACGGGCAGTCATTGCTGGCGTGGAGAGTACACCAAAGGGGTAAATTTTGTGCCATTTAAAATTCGAAATATTTGGCATCGGTCGAGATCGAACCAGATTCACGACCAGACACTCTGGCACGCGGCCAGAAGACCCCACTTGATTTTATTGAGAAAATAGTAAACACTTGATATGAAGTCTTGGAGCTTAAAAGCTTCGAGTCGAATTGCACTATATCTATGTACGTATCTTTCGATTAGCATAATATAGTATTTACAAATTACAATCTAAAAAGATCTTACCAACTATGTAGTGGAAACAATTGCGTGGAAAAAATGATTTCTTACCTAAAACAAAAGAATATATATTAGTTGAGTGACATTATAGAAATCAGATGTATAAAATGCAATCTCTCATTTAGTGCATTAAATCACGCACGCTATTAAAGATACATATCCAAGTTAATTTTGAAATTTGGAATATTCCAGATCCAGATATCAGGGGAAATTTCATGAAATAAATTGTTTGTAAGAATGACATAGGTATTCTAGCAGAATTATTGATGCTAGAATTCTTAAACGATTTTTGTTACATTTTGTTATTTGGGATTGGTATGTACGAAATATGTCTAAACAAGCGCTATATTTTTATATAAAAGTATAACAAAAAAGCTTGAAGAGCTATTGTGATACAAAGTGTGCCCTTTTTTCCACTCTCATGACGAAATTTTGACATTGGTTGTTATTACATTAAACCACACATTTTATTCGAATTAATAACTCATTCATTTTTTTTACTTTTTCTTATAATACGAGTAGGTATTCTACATTCCAATCAATACATTTTTTGCATTAGAAGGAACTAATTATCAAAACATTTTATCTATTTTTCTAGAAGTAGATACCTTATCTCTTTTTTGAAAGCTTCATTGGCCTAAGTAAAGATAATACAATAAAAACAAAAACCATATGAAATGTGTTATAAATATCTCAGGGCTTTACGGCCCTTAATAAAGCAATGTTCCGAATCAAACAGGCAGCAGGAATAACACGGCAGGAGAACTGCGGGGCAGAGAGATCTGGGCAGCGATGCGTATGTAAATGTAACCCTGTATCAACAAAGATCCTGCTTCGCCTCTAGCTCCAGTAGGAGAATAAACATACTCCATTCAGAGCAGTGTATAAAACATGTAAGAGCCTGTGCCCGTTGTGAAGGAACCTTCACAAGATGTATTACTTTTTATGACGGTATGCACTGGCAGAATTTTAAAAGCGCGTTTAACTCCCGGACCCGGTCAATGCACTTCGCAATTACCAACTTTTCACATTTTGTAAATGAACCTTTTCTCTGTGCTCTAATTGTAATGGGGCTGTAATATGCACGGAGGAATTAATATATTCACATTTTATACCTTACTTAGCTTTACCCTTTCATGGAAAATAATTATTTTGTATGTATGAAATGAAATGGAAATGCAATTCACTTTATCATATGAATTTCTACATACATATACAATATCATGAACATAATTCGTGTTTGTAATATGACAAGTTTTATTCGTTCGTCCATTTTAATATTAAAAGTGAATAAATGAAATACATATACATTAGAACACATAGAGCTACTATCGATTCTTTTATAATACGAGTATAACTGGCAAATACAAAATACAGAGTCGTTTAAATATATAATATAATTCTTTTTACTTTCTGTTAGCCTGCTAGGTAGGGATCGTGCTAAAAATCGCGTATCGAGATTTTAGTAAATGACCACGATTTAAACTCTCTAGAATCCATGTGTGTGTTATATGTGTATGTGTATGAGTGTGTGTATGTGAGCGTGTGTGTGTCTGTGTGTGTGCCTGTGTTGTGTGTGTGTGTGTGTGTGCGTGCGTGTGTGTGTAACATGGAATCAGATAACCAGAAATGGCACTTTACTTGGAACTCAAAATAGTTTATCTTCGAAAAATACCTTTAAATGTTATTTTTTGGAGATTTATGTTATAAAAATTAAAGATTATTAATTTTTTACACGTATTTTATGGATAAATTTATAAAATTGTTTATGATATAAATCGCGAAGCCGTCAGTTCAGATCTCAAATGTATGTAACTGACAGATAAATGTCACTGTCAAAAAAACTAATAATTTGAAATTGATAATAATAACATTTTAAAAAGAAAATAATAAATAGAGGAATAGTTATATGGAAAGGAACTTAATACACAGTTTCCAGCATAAGTAAATATGTAGTTATGTATTTAAATTAATAAAAATTAAATGGCGGAGGTTTTGTGTTGGTCACATCAGATTTTTGTATTCTGTTGCATATAATGACGTACATAGGCATATATATATATATATATATATATATATATATATATATATATATATATATATATATAATAGTACTCGAGACGTTATACTTTCTTTTTTTTGCATAAATGGCACTAGATGGCAATAGTGATTGACCACTAAAATGTTGACAGCGCTTATTCCTCCAATATAGCTTTTTCAGAGTTATATTATTTAATTCCAAGATATAAGCGGCCTACCACCAGTCGAGATATGGCGTGTTGGTTAGAACTAACCTACGCAGTCTTGTACGCCAAGATTTCATGATTTTGTGCGAGTAGTTTGTTGAGCTCACGTGATGTTATTGTGACGTGCGCCCCTGAGAGAAAAGTATGCTTGCGCCGCTACTAATAGCATGTTCGCGAACAATGACGTAATCCCTTCGAAAGAACGTACATCCCGGAATTTCCCAGATGTTGAAATCCCCGCGACTACGCCGTGACCCACTTCTTTTGTATACAGGTCATTGTCGCTTCAGAAGAGTTCTAGAATGATAGGGGCTGTATAAATACCGTCGGGAGAACAGCGGGAGGACAGTCTCATATATACAAGCAACCAGAAATAAACTCAGTGATATAAATAAACAGTTGTTCACATAAATAAATGTAGTTATATAAATAAGTGTAGTGATATAAATGTTAGATAAATAATCGTAGTGTTTAAGCATTTAATAATATTCTTAGTGTTTATAATTAGTTTATCATAGTTTAATAATATTTGTCAATGTTTTACACTTCACCCATATAAATAAAAACGTTACATTATTATAAACTATAAATTACAGTAAAAAGTTAGCAGTAAAACGATCTTATTATTTAATTATTTTTGCTGTATGAATATGAACCCAAGTAAAGCCACTGTTTCACGTAGAGAATAGGGCCTATTCTAACTCTATTTTTCTCGGTGGGCCTTTTTTCTTCAGTCCGACCCTGCCTAGTTTCCTTTTTATAGTAAATATGACATAAAATCCTTATTGTGATTATATTAAAAGTTTTTTCTTTGACCGAGCAATATTTGATACCATTACAAAGAGCTTGTAATATAATACTGATGATAGGCAAAGTTGTATAAATTTTGAATGCATGTCTCTATTGGTGTGTCATTATGAGGTTCACTAAAACACCCAACACTTAAGGTTAGGAAACAATCCGGTGTTTTCTGCAGAGACTATTAAAGGATTAATAATTAAGACTTGTTGTTGAGAGAATCCTTCGTCCTCTCATCGACGAAACTTCTTGATCATTATCTACTCGAAGTTGGATAGCTACTGCTACTGTATTATGTTAACGCGTAGCTACAGTTACACTGTTGCTTACCTGTTTTGTCCCAGTTTGACCCAAATAAATGTAGCGTATGAATTATTAATTTTCTAGTAAATCTTTTACGAACAATGTGTTGTAATTATGAAAAAGTAGGTCGGTTTTTAACTGAATTCTTCGCTGGGAATTTTAATGACATTTAAATAAAATACTTCATAAACATTTTAAAGGGAGGAGGAAGCGATTTAATTGAAAATAATTCAAGTAAATATAAAAATTTCTTTAAGAATTCATAATTGTTCTTTGTATAATAAGTAAAGAATAAGCTTTCTTGTCTGAATAGTTTTATGAGTAATACATTAATTTACTGATCGGTAATGTAAAGGACATATTTAATTGGAAAACTTTGTTAAAATTATTTAATGAGAATAAATTAAGTGCCATATAAAAAAATGCTACATAGGCATGCTATGTAGAATGGATAAACACTATACAGAAAAAATCTGATGTGACCAACACAATACCTCCCGCCATTTACCTAAGGGGTCTCGTTGCCGCGTGCCTGGTCGCGAATCTGGGGATTCCGATTCAATCCCGATCAACGCCAAATAATTCGAATTTTAAATGGCATAAAATTAACCCTTGTGATAAACGCCCGCACAATACAAATATATCATCGTCATTACCGAAATGTGTGTACAAATCAGATTAGCACGCCCAGCAATGTATATTAAGTTCCTTTCCATAAAACTATTGTTCTATTTACAATTTTCCTTTTAAAACGTTACTATTATTAATTTGAAATGATTATTTTTTTGACAGTGACATTTATCTGTCATTTGAGCTGAACTATGTAACCATTAAGATGTGTTTAAAGCATAGGCTCCGAGATATAATTTTTATATTGTTTTATAAATTTGTCCATAAAATATATAGAAAAAGTATTAAAGCAAACCCGTAGAAAATGGAATAATCTTTCATTTTTATAATAACAAATTGCGAAAAAATATATTTAAAGGTATTTTTTGAAGAAAAACTATCTTGAGCTTCAAGAAAACTGCCATTTCCGGTTATTCGATTGCCACCAAAATCTAATGGCTTCTTTCCATATTAGAAGAAGGTAGAAATACATGGTTTCAAAACTTTCTGAATGATAGTATTGGAGTTAGAGCGTAAAGAGGATCCACACACACACACACACACACACACACACACACACACACACACACACACACACATTTGTTGTTCCAATAAATAGAAAAGTCTGTAATACGAAATGTTAGATTATACATAATTGTTTTCCTCGAAAATCTGTTCAGAGCTTCAAGTGAAGTACCACATCCGGTTTATTATATATAGTCAAAATCTATTATGTTGGTCTTAATCATATACGAGTTTTAAATTTAACAAGTTTTGGATTATATTTTAATTAAATTTTCATTAAAAACTGTTAAGGGCTTCAAGTAAAATACTACTTCCTATTGTCTAATTTTATCCAAAATATAATCAACTCTTTATATGAATTCAGAAAACTTAAATAGGAAAAAAAATTTTTGGAAGTTTGATTTGAGTTATCGTGAAAGAAAAAAATCGTCACACACAAACACACAGGCAGACATCATTGTAAGAACATGTAGTGGGGACTCTAATTCGTGCTTATTCGCTGAAAACTCAGTATTGAATTTTTGGACCGAAAGCATTACCTCCCTTACCTATAGCGGGAGGTAAAATTTGGTATACCTGCCGGAATTTGTGGACGTTTTGTGCGTGTCGAATGTTTGCTACTGTTTTTGGACTTCTGCATACGCCTGACTTTATTTTTTAAACATAATAATTTTTGTGTTTATTTCATCGGATAAATATAAAATATCTGCAAACCCAGATAACTTCAGATATTTTTTTTAATAAATGATGAAACCCAGAATACAATTTCAAGCTGAAGGCATTGTTTTTTTGTTTTTATACTTATTATAAGTACAGAGGAAAATTGCTACAATCATACAAAGGAAGATTTTGAAATGAGATTTTTTTGTTTGCTGAAAATTAGATTTTTTTCAGGTTTTATAAAAAAAACTTCAGTTAAAGAAAACAATGAGAAATGTTAAAGGTTAAAACAGATCTTTGTTTCCTGAGCGTTATTTCTTTTAAATTCATTTATTTGTATCAATTTTTCTCTGAATCTCACAATTTCGTTCGGGGTGTTCTTATTTATCCATAAACACATAAACTTTGAAACTTCAAGATATTAAAAATTAAAAAGTGTTTACTTTAAATAATGTCCAGGCTGTTTGAAGATACTTGTAAATGTATAAACAGTATTGGCACATTTGTATTTGTCATTCGTTTCACAATATTATTTCACTTAATAGGTTTGTAATTATCTGTGAAACTGTAGTTAAATCCCCGGAGCTGTGGAAAGTGACAACTGTAAAGAAGCACAGTCAAGCTCGACTTGGAACTTGTCTTGTTTGTTCACAACTATTGATTAAGTCCTCATTGCATATCCAAATATCATGCAGCAAGTTTATTGGCATGCGGTAAACCTGACATAATTCAGGATGAAACTTCGCCGAGAGCAGAGTATTACTCACTATTGTTTAGAGCTTGCGTTTCTGGTCTCGTTTTGCCGGAATTTCAAGAGCACTCAACGAAAGCTGCAAAATGCGAGAGTATTAAGAAGAATATAAGTTTCCATCAACGGGTAATTGTAAATTACATGCAAGATCCTAGAAGTTTACGATAGAAGGATATTACGATGTCTTAACCTACAAATTGTTGTAATTTTTCTTTGCTCTAGTTTCGGTTTTTTTTTAAATGAGACAAATTTATGTTGCATCATCTCTTTTTCCTCATTCCACAATAACTTCGGAGTATTTTGGTACATGTTGCTTTTAAATATGTACCACTGTTCAAAAGTGCATGCACCCTCTATTTGTATTTTATTTTTTGTTAAGGCTGCTAAACTTTCGGATGGAAAATAAACGTAAATTATTTGTCTCACTTTTTGTTATGTTTGTTGTACACAACACCCTAAAACTTTTTCTTTGGGATTCTCATATTGCAATTTTTACCTTCCGTCACCTTTAGGAAAGGAAGATATTGTCTTTGGTCCAACAATTCGATGATGAGTTTTTAGTGAATAAGTACGTTTTAAAGTCCCCGAGAATACGATTTTACTATTTTACGATTATGTCAGTATGTGTGTAAAGATTCTTTCATAGACGGTACGGTAACTCCAACACTACACTTCTAAAAATTATAATTCTTTCGTATTCCTTTTCTTTACATCCATATGAAGAGCTGATTAGATTTTGGTTACAATTGGTCAATCGAAAGTACCCTCATTTGAAGATTTTAATAGTTTTTCTTGAAAAAACTGTTGACATTTAATGTTATTATAAATATTAAATAATGTTCTATTATCTACACGAATTGATTGCATTTCATACGTCATATTCAATGAATATATAGTTTAAAAAGTCTGGTATGGCCAGCGCAAAACCTTCCGTCAATTCTACGTATTTTGTATACTTTCCACACAGAATTTTTTTGCAAACTATGGGTTTTTTCTTTTTAGGGGAGAAATGAACAGATTTTACCTTGTACTGCACTGAATTGAACTACTCCTAAAAAGAACAGTATGTCTCTTAAAATAAGAAGTAGAAAACAAAAACATATATAGCATTATATTTATAACATAATAATCTGCTGAATTGGCTTATGGCTATAATCTGTTGTACTACGTTGTTTTACCACCTTAAATTATTTTACATTTTTATATTTCCAGTAAAATCATTTCACAAAGATATTTTGTAAACTTTATTTGACACTGGCATCTGTCAATTAGTAATATTTCAATATTCCATGGTGCAGGTTTTAGTAGTATTATGTTGCAAGATATTTCTTTACAATTCTTTATCTCTAAATTCATTGACTTAAATCGAATAGAGAATAACATTTTTTTATTTATAATAACATATAAGGTCAAAAAAATGATATTTATCAGCGTTTTTTGAAGAAAAACTGTTAAAATCTTCAAATTAGGGTACCAAATAACTAAAATCTAATCAACCCCTCATATGGACGTACGAAAGAGGAATATGAAAGAATTATAATTTTTGGAATTGTAGTATTGGAGTTATCGAAGTCATACACACACACATACAGACATCATCGTAAAAACAGTAAATTCGTATTGTAGGGACAGGGAGTATAAACCGTGCTTTTTATTTAAAAATTCACCATCGAATTTTTTGACCAAAGACAATACCTTCCTTACCTATAGGTGATGGAATTTACAAATATGAAGAAATTTAATTTCGTAAATCAGTCAGCTACACTATAACCATGGAAACAGCTACTATATTAAGAAAATTCTAATTGGCAGATGTCAATGTCAAGTGCAATTTAAATAGTATGTTTGTGTTATAATTTTACTGGAAATATATAGAATCTTTAGCAAGATACTCTCGGAATGTAATTTGTACAAGATACATAGAACTGAAGCTTATGTTGTGCTGACCATATCAATTTTTTTCTGTTGATTCTATTACTCCAAGAAATTTGTGTTTAACATTGATGATTGTTAAGAGCAATTATTATTATATTATGAAGCTTATTCAATCTCCTATTTATTTTACCTTATTTTAGCACAAAGAACATTGATTATTCTAAACTTATTTATAGTCCTCCTTCCATAAAATTCCAAACCATTAACCACATCGGTTTTGAATTGACAAAAAGTTTAGTGACGATAATAGAATAATACGACTTGTTCCAAAGGACTAATCGTTTCTAATTGCAAAATGATTTATATTTTTCATATACGTTGCGAAACGCTTCTATAACAAAACGAATTTTAAAAATGTGTTCTCCCTCCAATAAGATTCAAAATGCTACCTTTTATATTAATTCGCATAGAAATGACTGAAATTACAGTTTTCACAATATCATAAATGGGCATTAAGTTTTGAGAGCCGTGGAATTAATCAAAAAGTTTTACGGGTCGCGTAGAAATTCTCTTTGAGGAATGTTGATAAATGCGAAAATCTAACTCGATCTTATTTTGTATAAAAAAAATCTGATGTGGACGCCACACGACTTCCTTGTACGATTATTAAACTATACATATTTTTTTAATAAATAAATTACAAAATATTAATTTTAACTTCAAAACGGGAAGATATATAGCTACCATAATCTAACCCGGTTCTTTTTAAAGAGAGTTTTGATTACAACAAAGAAATATTTGATTACAACAATGAATATGACTAATTTCACAATAAAAATATAATATTTGTTATTGTACGAATCATAAAATTGCACGTATTTAACGTAATTTGATATAAATATTTTTTTTATGTTTTTGTCCTAATCCATAGCAAGCTTTATTACAAAAACAAAAAAGTATATAATTTTTAAATTTACATATCTCGTTTATACAAAGGGCTAATTTAATAATACTAGAGGCAGAAATTAATTCTCTAAAACTTTTATTTGAAGCATTTATTTCTAAAATCAAAATAAAATCATTTTATTCAAGAAAAACTGTTAACAACTTCAAGTAATGTACCACTTCCGGTTAGCCTATTTTAATCAAAATCTATTATGTTATTTCGATTGACATAAAAGTCTTGTATACTAAATTTGAAAAGTTTTGGATTATATTTTAAAACAGTGTTTCATTAAAATCTATTATAGGCTTTATGTAAAGTGCCACTTCTGGAAATTGTGTAATAACCAGAAAGGGAGGTGCACAACTAGATGTTATAGGAGTCCTAAATACAAAATTTCAACTTTCTACGGCTTACCGTTTTTGAGTTATGCGACGTACGTACGTACGTACGTACGTACGTACAGACGTCACGACGAAATTAGTCAAAATGGATTCAGGAATGATCAAAATGGATATTTCCGCTGAAATCTGAAAACCGAAATTTTTCGCGATTACAATACTTCCTTTACTTACGTACAAGGAAGTAAAAATGAATGTGATTTAGTGATCCATTTTGACATTTCTATAGCTTATACATATTTAGAAAACGAGGAAATATTTGAATATCGATGAATTCTTAATAATTTCTTTTTACAGGAAACAGTTCATTTCTGTTTAGAATGAACCAAAAAAGAACCAACTCAATTTCCATTCGAAATGTAGTTATGGAGATAAATATTTGTGGTATAATTTATAGCTTATCCATTTAGTTTGGAACATAAAAATACTAAAATGTCCCCTGTGTGATAGGGCATTACACGCGAGCTCGCATGCGAACACACAGTTGCATCCAGGGCAGTAATAAAAGAAAATCTCGCTTAGGATTGTTTAAATGTTCGATAGATAGGAACAGTTTTACAACTTCTGAATTTTGAATAATTTGAGTAGTTTCGTTGTTTCTGACAATTAGCTATCATAAACAGGGACCTCTGGGTACTAAATTAACAGATAAGTATGGAAATTTTTACGACTGAATTGGTAATTGACAGATTACAATATCATGTTAAATAGCTCGTTTTCAGCTCATTTGGGAGATGTATTTTTTTAATTAACGTATGCTTGACTTTTTTAAAAATGGGAAAAATATAACTCAGTATGAAAACTGATAGTACATATATTTATTTAAGTTAAAGATAGCTACATTACTCTTTATTCAATATCAGCCTTATTCGGACAATAAAAAAAATGTAACAATGCACCACATTTCAATGTGCCATCATTCCCTCAAATTTGCGTAAAATTACTTTAAACATCCTAACAACCCCAGGAAAAATATTTCCAGTCAACTGAACTCTTCCTCGACAATTGCATCGTATGATAATTGGCTATAAATCTATACGAGCCTTAAACAACCGTGATCCAAGTTGGTGGGAGAGTCAATTGTTATCCACTTAATTTCATTGCCAGAGTTAATTACTTAACAGCGAGCCAATGGCTCACGACGAATCGACAAACTGTGTCTGTAATTGTATTGAAATCCCTGTCGCTAAGAGGGCGTGGGAGGAACAGAAGAAGCGTGGAAATTACGCGAAAGAGACAAGATTTTCTGTAAGACGGGGTAATTGCTGATGGCCATTTGCTGTTGTCTTCATGCGATTTCTAATTTGAGGAATTTAGAAACCAAAGATTTAGAATGAAGGACGAGAGAATTCGACATTTAAATGACGAAAGTTAAACTTAAATTTCGTTACTGAAAATTATTGACTGACCCGTTGAAAATATAATAAAATATCATAAGTGATAGGTAAGATTATGTTGTTTAATGTACAGAATCGAATAATGATACTGTCAAGGCAATATATTTTGAGGAAAAAGGAGAAAAAATATTTGGAAAGATTTAAGATATGGTTGTGACGACGATTGGAGAATATTAAATGGAGAGAGTCACGAGGAGATAATGAAAAGGATTAGAGAAAAGAAATAAATTTTGAGAGAGAGATAAAAAACAATCAAGCTAACTGGACTAGACATATTTTAAGCAGGAAATGGAATCAGATAATTATAATTATTGAAGAGAAAATATATTGGAGAAAGAGAAGAGGAAGAAGAAATTTTGAAATGTTAATATTCAGGCCGTTAAAAAAAGGTAAAAAAATTAAGGACATGAGTAAAAAAGCTTGACCAACATAGGTCCGATCTTCAATAGCGTCCGATGTATAATCCAGTGAAAATGAGTTTTTATAGGGTTTACCTTTGCTATCTCGAAAACTATAAGAGTTACGACTTCGATTAAATAAGACTTTTTGTTTGTCTTTTAAAGGTCATCCTAGATGTGCTTTAAAAAAAATTGTATTCTTAACGTTTACGTACTCTAACTGATTTTATGAAAATTTCAGAAAACTAAGTTGTGCTCTTGGTACATTGACAAAAGTAATACCGTCTATAGATCCCACATTCAAAAATAATGTATTTACAATTTATACGTACACACAGTAATTTATGTTTCGTAAAATAACTTTAACTGATCTTTAATCCTTTGTATGTCTTCCAGCGAATACCTTTGGAGTATTTAATTGTTGAAGTTCTCTTTCATGATTTTCATTTATAAAATAATATCACTGCGAAAGAGGATCATTTCATAGAAACAAACTTCGTTTTATAGAAAGGAATATGTCTTTTGAATTCAGCGGATTAAATATTTCTTGTTGAGAAATATATAATTTTTTTGAGTGAATTTGTTTTACACAAATAATTGTTGTTTAAGAAGTTTGCATTAAATTTTCAAATAAATTAATTTATTATAAATAAATATTTATTACTTTAAAAAGAACAAACACATTTAACAGAAAAGAACTACAATACACAAATGAAATGAAGCGCATGGCGGTTTCCTCGACATGCATGCTGAAAATTTCTTTCAGTATTGGGTAACTAATATTTATTTCAAGGGAATAAATTTTAGTTTAGTCAAATAAAACATTATTTCATATTAATTAATGTGTTTTCACATTGAAACAAAGTTTATTTCTTTGAAAAAAAAATGGCAGTTTTTATAGAAATAATATATTTATTTTCACAAAATATAATTATATTTGTAGAAAAAGTACTATTTGTTTATATAACTTTTATTTCCTAAAAGTGCACATTTGTTAAGGGGAAATAAATGTGTACTAAATAAAGTCTACGTTTGTCGTAAACATTATAATTTATTTGTACTGCAAAAGAGATATTTATTGTGAACAAAGCGGCTTTATAACAAATAAATCATAACGAAATCAACACATTATTTTTCTTCTTATTAATAATCCCTTTTCTCAGTGTATCCTCTTACAAATATAATAATAAAGAACAAACGTCATTTCTGTTTAATTCCATTCCGGCTTATCTTTTTTGTTGACAAATGTACAAATGACATAATTTAAATTCATACACCGCAAAATTCTCCACCATGCGGAACTAAAGGGTCACTACTCGTACTCTGGACGTGGCTAATTGTCAGAGTGTAATTAGGCTAGAGAAATTCAGGGTAATGACGTCATCCAAAAATGATGTGAAATAAACAAAGACATGGAAATGAGGTTAAATATTTCGCTTACAAAACGTAATGTACGTTTCCGTTCAATTGTACGGACTGTTTCATCACACTGTGCTAACAATACCCAGCTGCTCAACTGTTCTGCTGCTGCTATGATGAATTCATCCGGAGTTTTCATAATTTTTTGTTGTATTTGTTGGTTATTTTAATTGTGAATGTGGAATTCATTCTGGAATATCGCGCGATAATATTGTTGTATTCAGATATCGCATTCAATGAAAATGTTGCACGTCATTGCCGCACATATTTATTTTGCAAATATGACAACGAAATCATTCATTTTACATTTCACTGAGATAGATCGAACATTTTGTTCCTTATTAACGATAAACAAAGCCAAATAAAAAGAAATAATAAATAATGTATTAGATGGATATAATTTGTTGAATCCTTATCATCCTAAGAAAAGGAAAACTGAGTGTTCGAAGAAAACTTGAATAAAACAAAATACTGTTTTCTTGTTAATTAGATTCACCCTTAATCTCTAAAAAAGTCTTATATTTTAGGGTTACTTTAAATAAATAATACCTACATATAAACAAATACAATATACATGTCATAAATTTTCAGAAAAAAATTGAATAGACTATACTGTGGTTTAAGGAAAATATATTGAATCTGCTTATTATTACAACAATTAATATAGCTTAAACTTTAACACTTATATTTTATATAGAGCCAATAGACCGTTTTCTTCTATATGACGAAATTTAGTTCTGACTTACCCCATGAGTCTTTGGCGAGTTTTAAAATTTATTTTGTTTACCTTTTGAACAATCCTTCTCTTTTTAAATATTTTCATTTTGGTGCTCCTACAGATTGTTGTATATCTGTCTTGTAACTAACGCCCAAAAAGTTTCAATATAGAAGTTATAGTGGAAGCAAAGTTTTCAGATAAAATAATGATGTGTGGCGCAATTTCGGAAGCAGCGTCTCCAGATAGTACATTGGACGTGTTATGTGTTAGAGGTTTATACACAAAATTGCCAGCCTAAGTTACTTGATTTCATCAATTTACATTATTTAAACGAAGTTATTAAGTTTTGGTCTGACTCAGCTTCACACCACCATGCCCGATGCCCGAACTACAACGCAATGCTTGGAGGCAAAAATTCACCCATTACCCCGTGAAAACAATCCTCTTACGTATTTCTAGCGAGACCTATTGAAACTTTTTAGACGTTGCTTACAAGAAAGATGTAGACTATGTCGGAGCCTGAAAATGAAAGCAATTATGACGCAGGATGTTTCAAAAAGTACGCAAATTAAATTTTAAAAGACTCACTGGGCAATACAGAACTAAACTTCGTCGTATAAAAGGAAACGGGCCTTTACCTATTAAATATGAGTATTACAGCTGAAGCTATGTTAATTGTTGTAGTACTAAGCAGATACAATATACTTTCCTTATCGTCTATTCATTTTTTTTTCCGAAAACGACATATGTTGTAGCAAATAAAAAAATGTAATTCTGTATTTCCAGTCGTAGAAAAAGTATAGTATCTCGTTTTATAAACTCTTAGATACCTGTTTCTGATACACTTACACCGTTAAATAGAAATATTGTAAAATCTCTCTTAACTGATACCTTCAATAAGCGGACATCTCTATTAATTGGACAATTTTACGTGAACCGGCTTTTTACCTCCTGCTACCCTTGGTAAGGGAGGTATAGAGATCGTGCTAAAAATCGCATATCTAGATTTTGGTAAATGACCAGGTTTTAAGGTCCCTACAATACAATTTTAACATTTTCACGATGATGTCTGTGTGTACGTGTGTATGTGTGTGTGTGTGTGTTTGTGTGTGTGTGTGTGTGTGTGTGTGTATGTGTGTGTATGTATGTGTGGATCCTCTTTACGCTCTAACTCAAATACTATCATTCAGAAAATTTTGAAATCTTACTATATGGAAAGAAGACATTAGCTTTTGATATAAATCAGATAACCAGAAATGGCACTTTACTGGAAGATCAAAATAGTTTTTCTTCGAAAAAATTGATTCATATGTTAATCCAAACAGAGGGCATCAACATAGACAACCTTACATATGAATAGTTTAAGGCGCGAAATAAAACATTGCTTTGTCCGAACCTATAATTAGAACGAAAGTTAAGGAAATTTCGAAACATTTAGGCTACGAAAATTTCCTTAAATTTTATTCTCCCTTAGACAGGCACCTCTTTTAACCCGACGTATAATTTGCGACCTGTGCTGTCCGCTTAAGAGAGATTCCACTGTATACTCGTATTTTACAAAATGTTAGAGACATAATAACCCTGACCGCAGAATTGGAGTTGGTACATTAGGCCCATTAGGGATCAAAATTAGTTGATATTACTTCTATTTCATGTCTGCCGAGAAATAGTTCGATAGCTCACAGCAGCAGCAAAACAAAAACAAAACCCCGACAAAATCAATCTCCAAATAGCGGAAACTTGCACGAAACCAAAAAACTTCGATTAGAAAAAGCAGTAAATAGTCGGTATCCGGCAAGTTTCATCTCATAAACATCAAAGCTTGTACAAAAACTATGTGAGGTTAGGTTAGGTAGTGCGTCAGCTAGTGATGTTCCATCCAATGTTCCAGAGCAGCCAGCAGTCCATAGCTGCAATTCACCTGGGTCTGAGGCGGGCGGAAATGTGCGATTAGGAACCTCGCTCATAAACCGGAAGCGCGTCGGCCACGCTCCGTGGACACCAGGACCGGAATAGTGACAATTCATAAAAAGTGAATTCCCATAGTGATGCTACCGTAAAAGCATTTTAATCGATTTGAACGGTATCTTATGGAATAGGATTTCATCATTAAATACAGTGACAATACAGCCGGAAGATAGTTAATTATTTTTGAAAAATGATTTGTTGAGATAGAATAGAATATAAATATTTGTATATTTCAATAAAATAATCAACACTTACGTTATATGCAATTGTACAAATTAAATCATATTTCAATTAACAATTTTCAATATAAATTGAAATATTTGAAATTGAATATAATGACAATTGGAATGTAATTTTGAAAAACCTTTAATTATTATAGAATTCATTATTAAATTTTGTATAAAAAAATTCTAAATTATAGAAAATATCGGTGGCTTATAAAAAAACGAATCCATAACTCCGTAGTACATTGAGATATCGACCTTGCAAACAAAGGTTTGAAAAGTATTCCTACCAAATTTCAAACATTTATACAGGTGCTACAATTTAAGTGGTATACCATTAAGATCTCGGAAACTATAAGAGCTACAAGGTCGGTTAATTGGGCAATGTTGTGCAGTTTTGTAATCGTGTTTTTCATTCTATTTTTCCCATTTCGCAATAATTTACTTTCATTTTAAAATTATTATTGAAAGAAATATTAAAATATCAAGGATAGTAACACTAACAGTTTCCATAAACACTTTAAACTTAATTTATTTTGACATTCGACATCACAGACCATATACACTATTCGACATTTTGACAAGTTGCGTATAATAAGTTAGGTTAGATTTAAAATTTATATTTATTATGTTATGGATCTACAAATAAATACTTTGAATTTTAATTTAATTTAAAGTGCTTTACTATTTGATGTAAATGTTTTACTATAAAAAATCTAATTCCAGGAATTTTGCATGAGTAATGACAGGTAACAGCAACTAAAATGAAAAATATTCATTTGACACTTAGTCTAAGTTACCAACTTAACCATTTAAAAAATCCTAAAAAACATTCGTATAAAATTTTTCATTCTAACATTGTTTTCGATAAAAATATTTGTACAAAATTGACATTATGAGCGCGATATAGGAAAATATATTAGTGCTTAACGAATAAGAATTATTAGGTAAGACTTTGTAGTACTACAGATTGCGTTCAATTTACGTTTCATAAAAAGAAAATTATAAAAAAATATATAGTAGAGGATCCCAATAAAATCTGAAATATTTAGATACATAATAAGAAGGACCATATTAAAGTACATTTCGAAAGATCTTCTTTTCTCTGTTTCGGATTGAATAACATATTCTAGCACGCTTACTGATACTGGAATAAACTATTCTATCTTACTAACCCTCTACCAAAATATTCTGTATGAAGTTCGTCCCTGTACATATCCAATGCATCACAAGCAGCTCGCTCGTGCCCTGTCCGTTCCGCGCTGTGTCCGCGGCTAACTTCCGGTGGGGTCAAGTGGAGTGCGTTACACCTCTGCTCCACAACGGCGCCAGTGGTCATCCACCGCTTTGTTCGCCTACTACTAGATCACTGATATGAGTATGAAGATATCAACGAGTGCTCAAGAACCAACGGAATTTAAATGAGCTCGTACGAATAGGAAATTATAATGGATGATAATTTTAAGGCTAGGAAAAAAAAATGTGTATCGATGTTGATAGAGTACGTTTCTTCTTTTGTTAATATTCTTATTATTTTGCTCAAATACTTTCTAAATACTAACGCCTCTTTATTTTATTATCCGTGACATCAATAATATATTTCACCATTTTTAGTTTGTAATTTAGTTTAAAATCCTCCTTGTTTAGTTCTAAAAAAGTGGAAGAAATTGATGTTCCAGTGCGGCAATTTAGAAGTTGTTCTTGTTACCACCGGAATCAGAGAAATGTATGATAAAACATTAAAAGTTAACAATAAAATTACCTTTTAGTTTATGTTATGTTTATTTAAATTTAAACTCAACGTTTCGGCAGCATATACTGCTGCATTCTTCAGGAAAAAATATAAATGATTTATTCCATTGAATGAAGAAGGTACCAGTATATGCTGGAGAAACTTTTGGTCTAAATTAAAATAACCACTACATAAACTAAATGGTTGTTTTATTTTATTCTTATATTATGAGTTGCGAAAGATCTTTTAATAACATTAAATGCTATTGTTTGTCAATATAACAAAATCTACCCTAGGAGAATAATATCCACATTTCGTATCTAGATGTAAAATGGTGTACTTCTCTTTTAATTTTGATACCATAGAAATTGACATTTACTCTCGGTCATTGAAAAAAAAAACTGGTACACCATATTATTAGTAGAGGTCCAGTAAAAGTTTATAGTTATTTTGATACATATATAAAAAATAAGTAAATAATTAAATTGTATAACTAAAAAATAAATTAAATATGGAAACAATTTTAAAATACGACTTTTATTCGCGAAGTTAGAAGAATGAATCAATATTTATTTAAATATGAAAGATAAATACCAGCCCAACCCCAAATATATTCGTACCCTCTGAAATAAATATATTAAATTAACAGCAATAATAAAAAAATTCAGGTTACAATAGTTAAGACTATATTTGGGCATTTTGTCATTTTATATATTAATAAAGTGTACTGGATTTAAATACAATGTTATAATCTAAATTTCTCATTTAAACAATAATCTACGGGCAAATATATGACAAAAGACAAGTCCCAAAATTTTTCGTTCCAATAGTAAATAATACAATATTTATGTTAGTATTATCTATAAAACTGAGGGTATAGGTAACTGACAATATACTCAATTAATTGCTATCTTGTAATGATGGAATATTTGTACCGTGTGGGCGCTTACCAGGCGTCACCTCACGGGCACTCATAGATGGCGTGGAGAGTGCACCACAGGGATCAATTTTGTGCCATTAAAATTCGATGTAATTTTTGGCGTCGGTCGGGATCGAACCCGGGTCCCCAGATTCGCGACTAGACACTCAGGCACACGGCCACGAGACCCCATAATTATTATTAAACCTAAGAAATTTTATTATAAGCAATGTATTCAAGTTCTATATACTCTATTAATACACCATATCAAAATTTGTTCAATTAGAGTAATAATCATAGAACCCAGAAGTTTATTTATTCTTGTTAATATAATATCACTTTGCAATAATTACTAAAAACAAATATAGTAATTAATTGAATATATTGTCAGTTTCCTTTACCTTCAGTTTTATAAATAATACTAAAATAAATATTGTATTATTTACTGTTGGAACTAAAACAATTAGCACGTGTCTGTTCTAATATATTTGCCCGTAGATTATTGTTAAAATGACAAATTTAGGTAATAACATTATATTTAAATCCAGGACACTTTATTAATACATAAAATAAATAATTGCCCAAATATAGTCTTAACTCTTGTAGTAATCTAAAATTTTATTTCTTCTTGCTATTAATATATTTTTTTCAGAGGGCACGAATATATTTGGTGTTGGGCTCGTATCTTAGTAACAAAAACATACAAGTAACAATAAAACAAGACCCGTTACACAAGTAACAAGAAAACAAGGTCCACTACATATATAAAGTTAATGAATTATTTTTCAAAATAAAATGCATTTTGAAAGAAAAATGTAGTAAATAAGGTTTCAGATGAAGAATTATAAAATATTATACACAAATATTTATATTTTCTGTAAGATTATGATTATGGTGGAAAAAGCTAATTTGAATTCAAAGGAGGAACGAATATGGGGGAGAGAAATTCTGATAAGTTGGAAGAGACTTCCTGAAAATTCTTCCGGTTTGCACCACCACATTCTTACATCGTACCTCATTCCATGACAAAAGAAACACGCGGAACAAAAGAAGAGAAGCGCCTAGTAGAGTAATTACAGACACAGTTATTCTCGAATTGAAATGTAATAAAGCAGCCGAGAACAAAGCAGCAGGACGGGAAATTTGAGCTCATTGTGATCCGTGGGCGAGGTGAGAGCGGCATTTCAGTATTCATAAACAACTGATCGATACAGAAGCAATTATACAACAAAACCTTAAAGGGCGAAATGGGTAATTACTCGAGGTTATCGGTACACGTTACGAGATGTTTTTATTACGTACGACGCGAATCTGTTCAGCTTCGGTTTTGCATAACGATCCCCTCGATTTTGCGAGATTGCACCAGATTTCCCTACTTTATACAAACGAAATAGAAGGCTATGAACGCCAAGCTTTCATTAGCTTAATTGATGATGCTATAGGAGAGGCTAATTGAATTCATGAAAAATACTAAGATTACATATCAGCCTACGGCTAAGGAAGTACAGTAGAGTCGCGAAATAGTGTACATACTATGTAGTGAAGTATCCAATGTATTGAACACAAAAATAAATATATTGACTTCATACTCATTTAGATAGCGTAGTAGGTACAGGAACTCGTCGATTTATGTTCTTTTTAAACAAACTCCAAAACTCGTACGAAGAGTCATAAGTACATTACCTTTTAATGCAGTATTTTTTTTTATTAATTCCCATTATAAATTGATATGCAGTGTTGCTGTGATCTAGTTTTTATTTTACTTTTAAGTAATACTTATTTAAAAATTATATTTTTCTATCGTTAAAATCAATGTCCCTAAAAATTTCCATGAGCTTACTTTTATTTTTCGATATGCGATGTTCCAGTACTTTTATACAAGGAATCCGTATTTTAGAGCTTTTTAAAAACTGTACCTTTTGATTCCTTATCCGAAGAAAATCGCCAACCAACATTTTTTTTAATTTCGGAAATAGCTGAAAATCTGAGGGTACCAAATTTGAAGAATAAGCAGGATTGGGACACAATTCGTGCTTTTAATTCAGCCAGTTTTGTCATGGATGTAACACTTTTTGAAAATCCTGATCTCTTTTTTGCGAATTTCTTCGATCAATCGAGTTAAAAGTTTAGCATAATATACCCTTGCAATTGTTTGACCTCTTGGAAGATAGGTTGTTAATCGACGATATCCTTTGATATCCTAAAATACTGATATAATATTTTTTATTTCTCAAACAGTTCTTTGAAACACACTCGAATGCGTTTTTGATCCGCAGTCAACAAATGCGGCATCCATCTTGCCGAAAGAATTTTCATATCTAATTCTTTCGTTAGGATATACAGTAGAGTCGCGAAATAGTGAACAGCCTATATAGTGAACTATCCAATGTAATGAACACAAAGATAAGTACATTGACTTCATACTAAACTCCATATAGTAAACAATTAATGTCTCAATATAGTGAATACATGTGCAGTGAGTCAGCTACGCTGATGGTCTCTTGACCAACGCGCAACTCAGCTGATCTGAATGCATTCTTAGGGACATTCCCTGTGTAGTGTAATATGTATAAAGTTTTGTTGTGTGTGATATATAATATAAATTACTGTAATCCATAGTGCTACATCGAAGGAAACATTTGAAATTGAAGAAAAAGCCGAAATATTGGAACATTTAAAGCACGTAGCGGAGCTATATTTTTATGGGGAAAATATGAGGTAGCTAAATCGACAATAAGTTCAATAAAAAACAAAAGGATACAAATGATAAAAAAAGTCGATTAAACTCTCACCGGATTTGGAAAAAGGAAAACATTAAAATAGACAGTATATCCTAAAATGGAAAAGGCTCTTTATAAGTGGTTTATAAAACATAGAAAACAGCAAGCACCAATTGATGGAAAGATGATTAAAGAAGAAAAGGCAAAGAATTTGCATCCAAAATTTTATGATAAACCGTCATTTCATGCTAGCAATGGATAGCTACAGATAGTTAAAATTCGCTATGGTATTCGATTTTTAAAAATATAAGGGCTGAAGAAAACATATGAAATAGTTTTCTAAAATTCTAGTTCTTCACGTCATACGATTTAAAAATTAGTATTTTGAAATTTACCTGGTATTAAAGTAATTAAAACCAATAAATACGTTTAAAATTATATTGTAATTATTTCATAATAACTCGAAAAAGCAAACAAACTCGATGTTGTGACATAACCCTGCATTAATTAGTTCACTGTATCGAGACTCTACTGTAGTAGTTTATTTGAGGTACTACACAGTTTTTCTTAAAATATTTTTTTTTTTATTTATATTATTACAAAAAAACATGGCAAAAAAACATTAAATTTTCTATCTGATACTTATACATTTTTCATTATCTTCTATATATTTAGTATAAGTACTTTATTATACAGCAAGGGAGAGAAATGAATAATTTTCCCTGAGTTATAATTTGAGCCAGCAGGCGAGCTCTAGGACTACAAATGCAAAAGGTTATTTTTACAAGAACAAGTAATATAGAAATTTTATTGAATCAAATTTACTAACCTTTGAATCGTTGCAAAAAGCAACACATATTTGTTGACAATGGGGTCCCCCACTCTTTGTATTCTTATTTTATTTTATGAAACCATCTAAACTGAAAATGTTTGTATTTTTAGAAAGTCTTTATTGTATTTCCTTAAGCCTTAATAATTTTATTAATATTTTGCGACGTAGATATAGAGATGATTTTGTTCTCAAACAGTGGTTTTCGCTAATAGTTGGAGTCACATGAATTGATATTTTCCAACATTTAAAAAAATATATAAATACATATGTTAAAATAACTGTTAGGGTCAATAATTGGAAATATGCGTGGGTAATAAGCATTTAATAAAATAATTAATAAAAGTTACATATATTATAGTGCAAGTTTTGATTACCACTGGTAACCTATGTCATTCAACATATCCTTCAACTTCATACCTACGCATGAAGTCTTGCGTGGCATCATGAATTTAAACTAGCGTTATTTGGTTTACTTCCGTTATTTTTACCTTCCGTCACCTCTAGGTAAGGAAGGTATTGTCTTTGGTCAAAAAGCACATTTTAGGGTCCCTACAATACGATTTTATTATTTTTACGATGATGTCTGTATGTGTGTTTGTTTGTGTGTGTGACTATAATTTCGGCCGCGATATCTCCAATATTAGAATTCCAAAAAATACAATTTTTACGTTTTCCTCTTCCTTACATCCATACGCAGACTTAGATTAGATTTTGGTTATAATTCGTCCACTGGAAGTAAACTCAATTGCAACTTTTAACATTTTTTTAAGGCAATTAAATATCATGTATTGACATTTAATTATTATAAATTTTAAAGAATATATTATTCTCTATACGATTTGATTGCATTTTATACTTCATATTCCATACATATTCCATAGAGTTAAAGAATAATAAAGATATTAAATTTCATAAATCAATCAGCTACGCTAACCATGGAAACTGCTAATATATTCAGATAATTCAAATTGACATATGTCAATATCAATGAAAAGAAAATGAATTTGGCAGAGACTAGTATATTGAGATAGATATTGGGGAAGACACGGAAGATAGGGTAATGAATGAAAGATAAAGGAAATAGCTCGAGTGATAAAGTTTCTAGAAAGATGCAAGAGATACGATTATATTGGTTTGAACATGTCATGAGGAAAGATGAAGAATAATTGGAGAAAGAATGAATATCTTAGTAATAGAAGGTTGAAGAAACTGGGGAAGATCAAAGATAAGATGGAAGGACTGTAATGCGAAAGACTTGCAAGAAAAGGAACCGAATGAGGACGAAATGCAAAACAGAAATGAGAGGAAAAAGAAAATAAAAAATAGCGATCCCTAACGAATGAGAAAAGCTAAAGAAGAAGAAGTCAGTGTCAAGTGCAATTTGCATAGTTTGTTTATGAAGTAATTTTACTGGAAATATAGGATCTTTTGCAAGAAAATTTATGTATGGAATTTGTACATAATACCCCTGATCACATAACTAATTGTTATGTAATCAGGGCTAATACACAGGATAGACGGAAGGCAATGTGCTGGTCACATCAGATTTTTTTGTCGTTATTTTCCGCATCCATATATTTGAAAATAGTTTCGGTATTCAAAAAAGGTGATAACAGATCATTTGGAATAGAGTAAATATATGACGTAAATTAGAGATGAAGAAATTGTATAAAAACTCATTTTAAAATCTAGTTTTAATATAATAATAATAATATAATAATATTTTGTCAGCTTTTCAACTCTGTGACATAGCCGGTTATAGCCCCTATTTCAAATACTTTATTTATTTCATTGTTACTATTTTTTTTACATTATATTTTATTGTATTTGAAAGACACAAACATCTAAGCCCCTGGTGGGATCGAACCCACGACCCCAGGGTCCGAGAGACGAAGGTCGCTTGGAGCGCTACCGGACGCTCCCTCAACACACTCGTCCACCGAGGCGGCCAGTTATAATATAAATTACCCGTGTTCTAACTTGTTACTACGATGGAGGACCACATTGAATCGTAACAACTAACAACATAATAGCAGAATTTTGTTGATAGTTTGTTGAAAACTACTTTCAATAATTATTGTAATAATTTAGTTCACGATTCTCCTTGTTCAGTTCTAATTCTAAAGTACCTATTATAAGAAATAGTTAATGCTTTTCTTGGTACCTGAGAAATTCATAGAATTGTATGATAGAACATTATGTCATTACTTGTCAAAATAATAAAATCTCCCCTAGGGGAATAATGTCCACATTTCGTCTCTAGAGGCAAAATAGTGTACTTCTCAATTAATGTTGATACCATAGAAATTACTCTTGGTTAAGGGAAAATAATTTTTAATGGAAGAATTTGAAAAATAAGCCTTACTCCACGTTTTACTTTTATTAAGTTTTTAAGTACTACCGGTTTCGAGCATTCAAATGTTTATCATCAGGTACCGGCAAAAAAACAAAGTCACTACTCTGCCCTATGTAGGTCTGGTCATTTTGAAGAATGGTTTTGAATCAAGCCTCATGTGCCTATTTTTTTCTGTAACCTGCTGATGAGCATCAAAACACTCGAAACGTATTTATTTATGATTTTTAAAGGAATTATAATCAAATTTCTTTGTAAGCTTGTCATTTTATTTTGTCCACTATTGCTATCTCGAGAACTATAAAAGCTGCCAGGTCGGTTATATTAGCATACAATTTCTATTTTACTAGACTATTGTAGTGAGCGTGATTTTTTTTTTCTATCAGTGGTTTTCAAACTGTGGGGGCCAACTTTGTTATTTTAAATGGGACCATATATTTTTCATCTATTTATTAGATAGAGAATTTTATTCTAAATTCGGTAATATAATATTTGCAAACTCTTGATAACAATTTATATAAAATTTTATTTTAATTTTATTAAAATATGGCTATAATAAGAGTGCCAAAAATGAAAAAAATGAATATATGTTATTTTTATACATAGAATTAGAGTGCCCTAATAGAAAGAAGTGAATATTTTGTTCTTTAATTGATCATATGTCAATGCAAACAAAATATTCATGTATTTCTTTCACGGCATTCTAATTCTATGTAAAAAATTAACATTTTTTCCGTTCGTGGCACTCTTATTATAGCCGTATTTTAATCAAATTAATGTAAATTTTTATATGTAGTTTGCTCAAAAAAATCGTTATGTAAGGATATATAAAAATTATATCAAAATTCTGTATCGAATAAGCGAATAAAAAATATATAGTCCCATTTAAAATAACAAAGTTGGTCTCCACAGTTTGTGAACCACTGGTTGAAAAATAATAATTTTATGCTCATTAAAATGTCTTGTAATATAGAAATTGTTTGCTAATTTAATCTACTTCGCAACTCTTATATTTCTCGAAATAACAATAGGGTTTAAAATGAAATAAACTACTTGTATACGAAATGAATGAAATTGGCAAGAGGTATTGTTTTGAATGCAACAGACTTTTTTAATACCATAAATGTGTCTTTTAAATTTGGTCCTCCTAGTTTAATAATAATTTATAGCACTAATTGGTAAATAATATAAGAATTACTCCTATTCTCCTGTCCAAATATTTCTGATAACAAGGAGAAAGGAAAGGAAAGAAACATTTATATGTAATTAACAAGTTTTTAATATGTATATTGATGAACTAGAATTAGTTTAAAAAGCGATTTTAAAAACATATTCCGCTATAATTAATTTTAGTATATAAGCCGATGTATTGCAACAACCTGCAAATAATGGAACAAGTTTTAATTAACGACGAACATTCGCTGTCATTTGTCAATATTTATAATCCTGGTCTCGCATTTGGTTTAAATTTTCATTATTTTCTATTACATTTATTTACATGGATTTCATTAATTAAATTAATGATATTATTTTACTGGATCTCATTTTCTGAAAAGGCAAGGCATATTTGTATGTCATTATTATTAAACTGTGAAAGATATTCATATTATAATTAAATTTTATAATATTTAAACCTGATAAAATTTTATTATACATCCAGAATCTAAAACGTATTAATACCTTTCTTAAGGTGGGTGTATGCTCACAAATTTAAGAATAAAAAGAATAAGAATAGTGCAAGAATAATTTTCAGTATAACGATAAATGATGTTTATGCTGCCAGTTATAAAGAATAAGTATAAGAATAAAAGTTGTGATATTACATGTTTCAGGTTAGTGAAAAGTAGTTACATTTATTATTCTGATATTGGTAGCAGCGTTGATTTGACATTTATAATTTTTATATTATTATTTTTTAATTTGTCAGTATGCAGTACGATTAAAATATTATCCAAACAGGTAAATCTGATATATTATGTCTCGCCAAGACCCATATATTGTCTATTTTTTTTGTTGGATTGTTTGAAATATTTGACAGTTGACACGCATGCGCTAACATCTTATTTCCTATTCTTATTCTTAATTTTTTTCCAGTATAAACCCACCATTAAACCTATTCTACTATACTATAAAATTGTGTCAATATTTCCAAAATTTATGGTAAGAAAATCAGCACATCGGACAAGTGTAAAAAATGATGATGATGTCTATTTAATTCTACACATGAAACTGTTAAAAAAGTCGATGAAAGGTGTATTAATATTCAGATTATACACAGTACGAAGCTAAAAACGTGTTTTCTATAAAGCCTTATCATAAATAATTCATTATTTTATGCTCTTAATAGCCGCATTTATTTTCCATTACCAACAAGACATCATATTTCATTCTTATTTGAGATACTCTAACAAATTGCTTCTTGTTTTCTTCATCTTTAATTACCTAATCCTTCAATCTTCAATTTACATTTTCATTTGACCTAAATTACCGCCCACA
Organism: Harpalus rufipes; assembly: GCA_951394225.1. Taxonomy (NCBI): domain Eukaryota; kingdom Metazoa; phylum Arthropoda; class Insecta; order Coleoptera; family Carabidae; genus Harpalus; species Harpalus rufipes. The sequence goes on from OX596283.1 coordinate 23,335,271, forward strand.
CAATTGTTTACACAATTACGTGGCATGCATAGGTAGATATCAATTCATTGAATACCATCCCATTTCTAGTTCAATCCATCTGAAGCTAATTGCTTCTAAGCATCCAGTCCTGTCAATTATCAATGAGTAGGCAGAGCCCCGTGCCCCTTCTTGCCCCATTGCCGGCGCTCCTGGGCCCGCCTAGCCAACTTGATTGCATTTGTTATCATTGTTTGGAAGCGGAAGCGCGACTATCGCGGTAGGCTATGAATGGATAATGATGTGAGGTTATGGGCACGCCGGTAATTGGCATTCAGGAGTGTGTGTCACTATTTTTGGTTACGTGAGGAAGTTGTCACAATGGGCCTATATTGACAGAGGTCAATTATGAACGTAAATTTAACCGTAAATAAGTGGTATTAGTGTAACTGAAATTAGAAAATGGGATTTGTGCAATAATGTTGCTTATCAGCCTAATTCACTAAGATAGTTGTTAACATAGTCGTTAGGTAACAACTGAGAGTTAACAATGATGTATAGCAACTCTTGTAACGATTGTTTAATACTAACAACGGGTAGAAATGCAGTTGTTAGCTTAGGAACTCCACGTAACGACTAGTTGTTAAATTAGCAACTTGAAGTAATAGTGAATTGGAATTTTCAATTTAGCAACTGACATTCAATTTAACAACTGAAGATAGTTGTTAATTTTAACAACTTTGCTAAGAGAATTTATACTCGTAGTATTGAGATTGTCAGTTTATAAGTGCCAACTTTTTTCTATACTGAGATTATGAGTTTGTAAGTGGTACCTTTTTTCTGATTTGAAAATTGCAACCAGCGTTACTAGAACGAATTTCTTTTCATCTGGTAACCTATATAGGGCGCACGATTAGGAATTAATATGGAATGGATCAGTCATACCAAGACAAGAACATGTCCTAATATGCACACAGAACAAGTCATAGGGCTATAACATAGAAAAACCGTTTTTTAGCTGCTAAAACTTTCTATATTAATTTATAGGTGCGTAATGCAGAAAAAATTACGATTTTTTGCTATTAAACACATTACATTTCTGTTTTATATAAAACCACAAAACAAATTTAAAAAATCTGGTGTGGCCAGCACATTACCTTCCGTCCATCGTGTGTATTATGTATAAATTCCATACATAAGTTTTCTTCCAAAGATTCTAAATTTCTAGTAAAATGATTTCATCAACAATAGCTTTTTCCATACGTTAGGGGTCGCTATTTTTATTTTCTTCTTCCACTTATTTCTGTTTTGCATGTCGTTCTCAATCAGTTCCTTTTCTCTTTTCCGCAATACAGTCCTTCCATATTACCTTTGGTCTTCCTCTGTTTCTTCCACCATTACTAAGCTATTCATTCTTCTTCCAATATATTCTTCATCTCTCCTCATGACATGTTCAAACCAATGTAATCGTCTCTCTTGTATCTTTCTAGAAACTTCTAACACTCGACTTATTTCACTTATTCTTTCATTCCTTACCGTATCTTCCCCAACATCTATCTCAACATCCTCATCTCTACCACATTCATTTACTTTTCATTGACATTGACATCTATCAATTTGAAATATCTAAATATAGTAGCAGCTTCCATGGTTAACAAATCCGGCTGATGTATGAAATTTAATATCTTTATAATTATTTAGCTCTATATCTATTGAATATGAATGCAATCACATCGTATAGAAAATAACATATTCTTTAAAAATTTTATACATTATACGTATACAATATACGATATTTAACTGCGTTTTTTCAAGAAAAACTGCAAATAAAGGAACTCTTCCCGTGGACCAATTACAACCAAAATCTAATCAAGTCTGAATATGCATCTAAACTCGAGGAATACGAAAAAAATCTAATGTTTGGTATAGTAATGTTAGAGTTATGCGATCCGATAAGCAAGCAGTTTTAGGCATGGGCTGCATAGGTACAAAGGATCCCCTCGCTGTTATTTATGGTGAATTGAGAATTTGTTGTTTCGTTTTTTTTTTTGAGCAAATTTCAATCCAAAGTGAAAAGCATTATGTTACGTATTATAAAGAAATATATAAATCATAAATAATACTAATACAGCTATATTCATTTATTTATAAAATTTTGATTCAATGATGGCGTTATATTCTATCATTCTTCTTGTAGTTTATTTTTCAATTCTTCTTTAGTTTTAATGGTATATATTCTTGTTACCTTCAATAATTTCCCGCACGTACTCAATTGGGTTTAAGTCTGGGGAGGGGGTATTATTATATCCATTCTCTTACAAGACGCGAATTATTTGTAGAATCATTTTCATGCAGGAAATTAAAATTGCCTAGCCCTATTTTTCTGCACATAGCTTCAAATTTACTTTTAAAATATCAAGGTAACCTTTACTATTCATAATTGTTACAATATAAGCTAATTTTTCTACACTTGTTGACTAAATATGCCACCAAACATAATGCTGCAATGAACTCCGCCAAAGTTAGTCCAGGACCCCCAAAGTTCACGGTCCGCCCATGCCAAAAGGTGCTTATTCATAAGAAACTCACTATCGATTTTTTTACCAAACAGAATACCTTTCTTACCTAAAGGTGACGGAAGGTAAAAATTGCGAAATTAAGAAATAAATACATTAACCATGAAACTGACAATAACAAAAAAGTTATTGACTTAAGGCAGCTCATTGATAAACGTTTATTTGCATTTAATTTGATATAATTAATATTATTTTGGGTTTTCTTCATGTCAGTAAAAAAAAAAAATAACAATGTTTTGTGTTGGTTCCCATCGATACCTAACTTTTCAGGGACGGCAAGATCTATATTAACAGTGATTTTAACACAACTATATTCTTAAAGTATTGATCAATTATTAACACTTTCCGATACAGTACGCAAACCTATTTTAATTGTTCAACATTTTGTTACAATTTTCAACTCGAAATTAATGTCAATAATTTAATATTAACTATGTGACATTAAATTTTCGTGATATTTTTTCAGGCAATGAAAATTGTATTGTATAACCATGACATAATTTTAATAATTACTTAATTAATTTCATTACGTACTGATTGGCTTATAATTTAGTTAATAATGACCTTTAGTGAAATTATTAGTTACTTACGAGTACTTTTTACAGCTTGCTTATAAATAAGTATAAGTTTCCTTACCTGAAACAAAAGAGAAAAAACATTAATTAAATTTGCATTTTTAACATAAAAGTATACAAGTTTTAATTCATTATTGTTTGTAATAGATTTTATTGTTTTGCGTAGACGAAAGACCTTGCAGAAATACTATTGCTATTGATATGTTGTTTTTCTCCCAGAGTTGATTTATAAATTTTATTACATACTTCTTGATGTAATAAACTTTACAATTTATATATTGTTTGAGAAGATCAAGTGAATTAAAAAAATATCGCAACAATTAAAAGCCTTTGTAAAACTAAAGATCGTTTTCAATTTAAACAAATTAAATAAATACACTACCGGTAATTGAAAATGTAATTACCGTGCTTTATATCGATTTGAAAGGACAACTTTAAAATTAAAGTCATCCGGGATATGGAATTCGACTAGATATCTTTTAAATTCGCATCCTTTTTTATGGACAATAATTGGAATGCTATAGGTAATGACAAAATCTTCATATAATTCAAATACATGCATGTAGTAGAATCCCACGTTAAAAAGTCACCCAACATCTACTGGACGTTAAACAATTTTTACCTCTCGCTAAGAGAGGTAAGTATTGGATTCATGCTAAAAATCGCATATCCAGATTTTATTGAATAAGCACGATTTAAGGTCCATAGAATCCGATTTTAACATTTTTACAATGATGTCTGTGTGTGTGTGTGTGTGTGTGTGTGAGAGGTTGTTGGAGACACGATTTCTCAAATTCTGTAAGACTAAAGACCTGTTTGACTACGGATTCCTCAATCTAACAGTAATGGGAAGAGTTGAATAGGTTCTGGTAACAATTGGACAACCGGAAGTGGTAGTTTCTAAAAAAAAAAATTCTAAATATTATTTTTTGAAAATTTGTTACTACAAATATTAAAGATAATAAAATTCTCAATCTGACACATTTAATTTTTTTATTATATCTCGTATAGGTTTGGAGATATAGTATATAATAATATGCAATAATCTGTTGTAATAAATCTCGTTGCCCGCAAAACAGTTGCTATATTTGAAGTTTTGTAATTGACAAATAAATGCAAAATGTCAGTGTCAGTTTTTTCTGGGAGGTATGAGTACATTTAATATATATTATTGTATTATTAATTAATTATGTATTTAAATTACAGGTATGTTAATATTACATATATCCTTAAGAAATACCGCTAATACCGTCAATGAATTTGAAGAATTTTGAACATATTAGAATAGCAGGATAAAATTTCTCATACAACGAAAGAAGAGAAACAATTTCAATTATTTGTGTGTACTTATAGGGCGCGACTTGTGACTTTGTTGGCCTTGGCAAGCAGATATGACGATCCGTGTCAGAATGACGGCTAGTAGTTATTTACATAGATGTCACAATTGTCATATGTCATAATTTTTATTCAAAATATCAAAATATTCTGAAGTTTATTTGTTATCCATAGTATGAAATTTACTTTCGAAAATCATAATGCTTCGAATGAAAACTTATGATACTTGACACGTATGTGTATTACTAGCTCTCATTCTGACACGGGCCCCCTCAGCTGCTTGCCAAGGCCAACAAAGTCACATAACTGCTCGCGCCCTATGCAACATAAAATGAAAATGGCGAGAGGTATTGTGCTGGCCACAACAGATTTTTATGTTTTATGTTTGTGTGTATTGACTAGTGTGCTCTTCTCTATTCCGCGCTGTGTCCTGAGCAGGGCCAGCTGTTAGTGTGTGTCTAAAAAACCTCTGACTGGGTAGGCCTGGCGTATGCAGGATTCAGTACTACGGGGTAGTCGGCTCGGCCAGAGTGTCAATTCAATTCAAGCGGTCATTGAAAATGAGATTCAGCATAAAGTTGCTTATTATTATACTTCATTTCACGTAAGAAAATAACGTTGGTTTGGATAGGGATATAAATTCTATCCTTTGATTGGTCAGAGTGCTAACCTAGTCACAAAAACGAAAAAAAAAAATACCAATCACTTGTCAGTTATCAAATAAAATCTACAGAATTAAGTGATGCTTAACCATGTTTTGATGTAATTTTTAATGTTCAGGTCTTGTCCATTTTTACAGACAAAAATATTTATTATTTACAAAATTTGGTTTTACGAATTTAAATTATTTATTTAATGCGTGTAAAAACGGTCGGCTCTCAAGCGCCATCTTCTATATTCTCATGAGAAATGAAGTATTAACGATTAAAATTTTCAATCGCTGAATGTAGTCTTTGAAGAAATATACATGTTAAAACCTAAATATTACATAAACTTGTTCGTTAAGTAAATATTTTTTGCAAAATGATTCAAATTCAGTTCGAATTTGATTGATGAATGGCATAACATTATCTTTTCTGATGAATCATGATTTTGTTTATACCAAAATTATTCTCAGATACTTGTTAAACGACTACGGGGTGAAAGCGATAATGTGGTTTGCATTCGCGTGCGTCATACGGCGCCTACACAAGGCATTATGTTCCGGGGTGCAATATCTTATAACTGGAAATCTCGCATTCCCGGGTACTCTAGACAGTAGTGGTAATTATTGCGCGCAGAGGACGTTCTATTTATTAATTTTCTCTTGTTCTTTATTGTTTAGAATTATGAAAATTTAATTAATAATTTTTGGTGATGCATTTTCAACGACCCCTATCATCATGGCACATTACCCGTTGCTGGGTGTGTCTATCTGTTTTGTACACAGATAATTATGGTATATTCGTACCGTGCGAGCGTTTCAAGCGTCAACTCACGGGCTTGCGTACAGAGCACCGCAGACCGCAGATATCACTTTTGTGCCATTTAAAATTCTACATATTTTGATGTCGGTCAGGATCAAACCTGGGAAGCCAGATTCGCGACTAGACACTCAGGCCAATTTTTTTAAAAAATATTACAGTACCTCATTCCCTAACATCATTAAAGACAGCTACCTACTTTAAGACGAACAACTTATCAAATTGTGTTCGAGTACAATATTGATGCCTAATATCACGGGCGCCGGCAATATTGTGCAAGGTGGTGCTTAAATTTCGAAATAAATTATTGTTCCTTTTTAGATATTTGTAATATTTTCAAGTTTTATCACACCATCAATAATATTATATTAAGAGAAAGTACTGACAATACCTTTACGACCGATTTACATTATAACACTCTCGAATGTGTCAAAAAATGAAATAGACAAGCACTTTTCTTATCGCAAATATATAGGCTGTTCATTTTAATTGGTACACTATTGCTATCACGAGAAGTATAGGAGTCCGTTAAATTAGAAAACAATTTCTATTTTCTAAGACTATTTGAATGAGCGAAATATTTTTTTTTTAGACCAGTAGTGGTTCTCACCTATAGGTAAGGAAGGTATTGTCTTTGGTCAAAAAATTAGATGGTGAGTTACAATACGAATTTACTTTACAATGACGTCTGGTAACTACAATACTACTATTCCAAAAATTATAATTCTTTCATATTCCTCTTTCGTACATCCATATGAAGAGCTGATTAGATTTTGGTTATAATTGGTTAACCGAAAGTACCCTAATTTGTAGATTTTAACAGTTTTTCTTGAGAAAACTCTGTTAAATGTCATTTTTTACCTTTTATGTTATTATAAATAAAAGAATATGTTATTCTCTATTTGATTTAATTATTTTTTCTTCATATTCAATAAGCCAATTCAGCAGATTATTATGTTATAAATATAATGCTATATAATAGGTATGTTTTTATTTTCTACTTCTTATTGTTGTACAAAATACGTACAATTGACGGAAGGTATTGTGCCGGGCACATCAGATTTTTTTATTTGTTTATTCGATTCAGTATTTTTTCTGTATTCAACGATATATAAATATGATACCTTAATATAAAATATTTGAGAAAAATGCATATGAAAATTATGCCGATTTAATTTAAATCTGATTTTAGTAAGAATGTTATTACGAAAATAATTGAATACTTTGTAACATGTTAATTTTAGTTTAATGCCAAAACAAATAATTCATATGCTTTCTCGGTGATAAAATGAATTTTGTTCACGAAGAAAAGCTTGATATATATATATATATATATATACAGGATGATCACGCGAGAATGAACCAGCAATTATCTTCGTTATTAAGCGAGATAACGATTATCTTCAAATAAACAAATTTACTATAGACAATATGGGCAATAAGATTTCGTATCAAGAAGCGTTTTATTACTTCCGGTTCCGGAGTATGTGATACCAACTTTGAAATTTCAAATGGAACATACTATATTTTTTATATTTTTGAAAAGTACATAAAATTTGCTTTACAATGATAGTAAACAAGTAGTACGTTATATTATTAAAAAGTAAAATGGCGGACGTGTGAAATATCTTACAAAATAAGCCAAAAAAGTGTGGAATTTTCTTTTATTGGATTTGTTGCCTAGGTTACGTAATATAAATGAATTTGTCTCAAAAAATATCATTATCTATGACAAAAAACAATAAAATCTCACCCCCTTGATTTTTTTTTTCATTCAATATGTTCATATTTAAAACGTCCGCCATTTTATTTTTTAATAATACAATGTACTACTAATTTACCACCATTATAAAGCAAATTTTGTGTACTTTTCAAAAATATAAAAAAATATAGTATGTTCCATTTGAAATTTCAAAGTTGGTATCACATACTCCGGAACCGGAAGTAATAGAACGCTTCTTGATACGAAATCTTATTGTCGACATTGTCTATAGTAAATTTGTTTATTTGAAGATAATCGCTATCTCGCTTAATAACGGAGATAATTGCTGGTTCATTCTCGCGTGATCACCCTGTATATATATATATATATATATATATGAGGATTATATTTTATTTTCTTCATGGCACTCTTATAACAATCAGACTTAAATTAAATCAGCCTAATTTTCATTTGCATTTTTTATGATATTTTGTAATATTAGGGTATCATATATATATATATATATATATATATATATATATATATATATATATATATATATATATATATCGTTGAATTCAGAAAGAAATACTTAATCGAATAACCAAGTAAAAAAAATAGGTTGCCATTTAAAATAAGAAAGTTGCACCCCGTATTTTGAGAACCACTGATCTAAAAAATTCTTGTTTCACTCATTAAAATAAAAATTGTTTGCTAATTTCAACGACTTCGTAGCTCTCATATTTCTCGTGAAATCAACAGTGTACCATTTAAAATTAACAGCTTGTATATTTTCCTAAGCCATGCACCACCTTTCAAAAATTCCTGCCGGCGCCCATGTTATATATTATAATTTCCAACACATTTCAACTTGTAATCTATAATTAACTTTTTTCTACATGTCTGTAGCTTTAATTTACCAGTAGTTTATTCAAATTAATATTACTGTCACCTGTAAGTGCGCCCGCATATGAGCATCTCGCGCATATCCCAATGATTATTAACAGTGGTTCAAGCTGGTGCCGGTGCCATTATTGAAATCGTTCAACGACCTGGTGTCCACACCACTACCTCCTGCGTCGTTAATTCACTAAATGATAGCGGGCAATTAGCTGCCAGGTGTTTGCCTGGATCGATACACCCTCACACCAACATCATTCGTGGTGAGATGCCTTCTTCAATTGATCGTAAAATTTTATTACTCTTTTACTGCGGAATTCGTTAAATATTTTAAAGTTTCTAACTGTTGCAAATTGAGGATCAATAATAAATTGAAGGACAAAGAGGTTTTTAGCGAGAATTCAAATCAAATTAATTAATAAAAGGGTCATTTGGAGAAATGTTTGCGGTCTCACAAATAGATGTATTAAATTTTAGGATAAGGATTATTACTGTTTCATAAAGCAATACTTATCAATCATAACCTAAATATTTATTCTCCACGAATGAATGGCAATGTGAAATAATATTCTGTTTATAGGTAGTTCAGAAATATTTCCATTCACTCTATAATATGCTCTATGTGCTGATACCTACTAAGAAACACTTTTTCTGCATCAAAAAGCACACATGCAGACAAGACCATTATTATAGATTTTTTTCAATAATATTTTTAGCATTATATTGATAAATCACGAAAATCAATACGAGACAAAAATGTTAAAGTACAGCCGATCTATACGAACTGTGTTGACAATTCCAAATTACTTCCTGAACAGAGTTTTGAGCTGGACTCCCGAGCTAAACTTATAAAATAAAATGAAATACAATTTATTACAACAATACATTAATTAACAACAGTTAATACATTAACAGATTACACGAATATATATTAATAGGAATTTTCCACCAGATTTGCGTCAATAGTTTTAGTTTTACTTATACTTTCAGATAAAATTAGAAAAAAAAAGAATGGTAGAATCCCCCACTTTTTTTTGGTTGTTCAATAGACCACCATCGTAGCTGACTCACTGTTTAGTATGAAGTTATTGTACTTATTTTTGGGCTCATTACATTGGATAGTTCACTATATAGTGTGTTCACTATTTCGCGACTCTCTGAAGAATTAGGTATGAAAATGCTTTCGGCAAGATGACTGTGCATCAAAAACGCATTCGAGTTTGTTTCAAAGAACTGGTTGAGAAATAAAAGTTATGATATCAATATTTTGGGATACTAAAGAATATCGTTGATTAACAACCTATATTCCAAGAGGTCAAATAATTGCAGGGGTATATTATTCTAAACTTTTAACTCGAGAAATTCGCAAAATAGAGATCAGAATTGTCAAAAAGTGCTGCATCCATAACAAAACTGGCTAAACTAAAAGCACGAATTGTTTCCCAATCCTGCTGATTCTTCAAATTTGGCTTCCTTAGAAATTCAGGTATTTCCGAAATTAAAAAAAAAATGTTCGTTGTCGATTTTCCCCAGATAAGGAATCCAAAGGTACAGTTAAAGAGCCCTAAAATACGAATTTCTTATATAACATAATAGCACTGGAACATCGCATATCAAAAAATAAAAGTAAGCTCAAGGAAATTTTTTAGGAACATTGATTAAAGTAAAATAAAAACTAGATCACCGCTACACTGCATATCCATTTATAATGAAAATTAATAAAAAAAAATCTACTGCATTAAAAAGTAAAGTACATAAATATCTTTAATAACGTCATAATTCTTATCAGAGAGGCGCATGCACGTAGTGCACCTACGACCCTACGACTCTTCGTAGGAGCTTTGGAGTTTGTTTAAAAAGAACACAACAAGTCAACGAGTACGTATACCTACTCCGCTATCTAAATGAGGGCGACACGTGTTAGTTTTGAAATTTGCATAATTGTTTGGAATGCTTCGCAACATACACTTTCAATATTACAATGTAAGGTTGACGGCCATCTTAATTACTAATGACAACAAAGATTTTAAGTTGTCGAAGTATAATACAGCACAAAAACTCCAATTTTGCTTGAGAAAAAAATAAGTACAGTAACTTTCGTAACAAAACTTTTAGCAAAAAAAAAATCAACTCTTATTGCGTTTTCCAGTTATATATTTAGTGCGAACTTTTTTTGCACTGAGTGCATAACTCGAACTTACTATGATCATCAGTTCTTACCAGTTCTGTCTGTGTAAGTACAATGGATGTGGAAAAAAGTAAGTTTGTTATTAATAGAAGAATTATTGCAAACGTAGGTACGTTTATTAATATATACAAATAAACAGTTGCGATTGTAATTAACATCACTATTTTACAGTGATAGCTAACAAACTTGCACTGGACTTTTGTAACATGTTTAATTTAAAATGCACTACACATCTCTTGTAACAACTAGTGCCGAGAATAACGTCATTAGCTACACTAAGTGCAAAATTAATTATTTATTTGTTTGTCAAATGAATTTATTAAGTCACCATTGAAAACCAATAAATGCATTTTTATTATTCTTTCACCTATATGCTAGTTTTTGTCAATAAGTTCACAAACAATGTCGTGCAAATGAAATTTAAGAAAAGGTATTTACTATTTTATTGGAAAATGCCCAAAAGAAATATTATAAACATATATTTATAAGCATTGAGTGCCTGTGAGGTGACGCCTGGTAAGTGCCCGCACGGTACAAATATTTCATCATTACCGATATCTGTGTACAAAGCAGATTTGCACACCCAGCAATGGGTAATATGCCGTGATGATATATTTATTTATTTATGTTATTAATTGAATAATTATTATTATTCTCGTTTTATACGTATGTTAGTAAACATACAATCGCATGTTTACAATTTTGATTTCATCTTAGTTTACAATAAACAATTGAAGGCAGTTTTCAATTGTTTATTGTAAACAAAGCTACTTGCAAGCAGTGCCCATCTTATTTACAAACAATTGTAATTAATAATAATTACTGAGTAAGTTACGAGGTGAACGTAGCACGTGAAGTAAAGGTGATTGTATATAATTGTAGTGAACAGTTAAATATGTATTCCATACCCTGATAAACACAACACTACCTAGTTTTCAAGTAAACTTCATATCTGAACCGATAAATTTTAATTGGTTCTTATATATGTTTTGAACACGCACTAAGACACTGATA